>OZ020307.1:350362-1576646 GCA_963971305.1 Arcuatula senhousia | reverse complement strand
CCAATTTCAGCTGTAACAAAACTTGTGACCTTCACCTTTGACTTATTGACCAAAAAATCAATAGATTTCTTCCTTATCTCACAAGTTTATCCTTAAAGTCAATTCAAATATGGTCCTCGTTAAATGGTCTATTGATGGGCCATAACTCCCTAGAAGAGGTCATCTGCAACTTCATCCCATTTGAGGAGTTTGTAAGGCTTATTTGGCTGTACATTTCATATATGACCATATATGGATTCTTGAGCTGAAAACTTAACATTTAAAACAGATAACTGAAATGCCAAATAATAATAAAACTAAACTCACTAATATTGGCAGAAACTGTCATAACATTGTTGTTGAGGAGAACTGGCTGAGGATGGTTGGCTCAAATATTGCGTTTTGCAGCTCATGATGATTCCTGAGTGTGGAAAATCATCTTTATTCATATGATGCACAACCACTGATGCTTGGTGAAATTTTCTTGTAAATGAGGCTTACAATCATCAGATCTTGTACTTTTCCTATTGCATCTTAAATGTATTCTTTCTTAACATTAAATGTGTACATCAGTTGGTTGCTTTGTTTTGATGTCGAATAAAGTCTGTCTGTAACTATTTAACATGAGGTCTATTTTACAATTTATTTGGCGAAAGTACAGTCATCCTGATGTTAAAACTTAGTGGAATATATATGCATTTGCAGGCGTTATAAATTGCCTTCATTACATATTGATCAATGATTTTTTTTTGTCAATTGTTTTGTATTTATTAAGTGGATTGTTCCAGCTGTTTCAGTATTTTTTAAAGATTACATGTAAAAAAAATCGGTTTTGTCATCTGCTTTTTTTAAACAGCGTGCCCACAGGCATTTGGGTCCAGTATTTTTTTTTTAATAAAAATTTTCATACTCGTCTATATACTATTTCAATCGAAAAAGTCTATAGACGAATATGAAAATTTTTATATACTGATTCTTTTACCGGTTGTGTAACATAATTTACTCTTAATATGTTTTTTTTTTTCATTTTCTTTTCTTCTTGTTTAGCTCAACTAGTCTCAACTCATACGAAAAGATGAGCTATTGCCTTCACTTAGCGCTCATTTTCGTCGTTTTCTTGTAAAATCTTCTACAAAAAATCACTGGAGGTATTGCTTAACTTTTGGATGTCATCTACAGAAACGGAAACTGACGACCAAACACCATGACTCTAAAATACAACAAGTGGTCAGACTTCAATGTTTTGCTTATCGTAAAAGCGAGAAAAAAGACCTGCCATGTTCTCAAGGTATCAAATGCTCCACAAAACTCTTCAGTGGGTCAAAATTACAGATGATCACCGATGGAGGTTATTACCAATTTATAACGAAAGAGAAAACAAATAGCGTTTATTCTGTGCGTTTTGGTGAGGTTTTTTTGGGGGGGATGTAAAAATGAAAACTATTTTAGATAGAGAAAAAAACGTTTGCTTATGAAACCCTTCAGATCACATAGTTGCACATAAATTCAATTTCGTCGCAGTTCTCAAATAACCATTTGGCTTTGAGGGACTGAACCGCATTTTAAGCTTGTTTATAAAAGGATTTTTTTGGAAAATATAGAGAAAGACTCTTCTTTGCTTGATATTCACCAATGAAATAGGCTTTCCGCCTTATTTGGTTGAAGTTGTCATATGACCCCATCTGCAAATGTAAAAGAAATTACTTGCTATTATGCAGTAAAGATTAAAAATAAATTTTAAGTTTTTGTTCCTATATAGAATGAAAATTATTTCAAGTATAGTACCGTATAAAAAGCTGTGGGTGCTTAAACCTTCAGCTTATTTAGCTCGACAATATTCAGTTAATTAGAAAATGAATCTCATCTTCGATATCTTATTAACATAACTTACATGTACGCTCGTTTACAGGAATACCATTTAGTCTGCTAGTCTCAATTTCTAAAGAATGGGGCCAATTTTGAATTTACACAATGTATATCTATCCGCAGTACTGGTTGCGGATATATAAGGTTCAAATTTAAAAAGGTTTTTTGTAGAGGCGATAAGTTCTAAGTTTTTTTTTGGTCATCATTTTTTCTTTTATCACAGAGGAGCTATATTCCTTACAAATGACTGAATACATTATAGTCATTTTTTCCACAATACATTTTTAATATATATTTTATTGTTAAGATATATGGCGTGGAAGAATATCAAATAGATTTAGTATACTTTTAATACAGCTGTACCAAGAATTGACCCCATCCTTATCCAAAGACCTGGACTAAGAGAGGGCCTCTTTTAATAAAACATTTGTAGATTTTTCTAATCTTGTCCAATATTTTATTAGGTTTATAATTACACTGAAAAATAATGGAAATCTACCTTTCTCTGCTAAAACAGCAGCATTTTTACTGCGTCTATTCACTCCTAAAATAAAACTTGCCTTAACGTTTAAATTTTCATTTTTTCTAGTAGTGCATAATTTGTAAAAGGCCATAGCTGACTTAAGTTTATTTGGTATGCATGAGCCCCATATCTCTGATCCACACAATATACAGATTTAACTGTATGATCAAAAATATGTAGAAAAGAGGTTCCCATAGGCCTTTTCTCTCCAAAACATTTGGTTAATTCAAAATATGCTTTAGAACATAGAACATAGAACATATTTTATTTTCCAATCAAGGGCCCAACAAGGGGTAGCATGAGTATACATATAACATTTAAAGAGAAAAGAACAATAATTAAAGAGTTACAATCACACATCAATGTAGCAAGACAGATATCATAATATTCATGATGATTCTATATAAATTTTATAAGTATTATCTAAAAATAAATTCACCCACTGCATTTAACACCCTTGTATCTTCAGAAGTAAGTGAAAGAAAAAAAAAAGATTTTGTTCAGAGTTTAGACTTTCAAAATTTTTATCTTCTTTCTTAATAAATGAAAATAAAATTTCTCTTTCCTGCTGAAAATATTGCTTTTTAGTCCTTTGTTAGAAATTTGTGTGGCTGCAATAGAAAAGGAACCAGAAGCTGAACTGTAACTCCCAAATAACAGCAGTTTCTTACAATTGTCTATTCTAAATAGATGAGATGGAATCTTACCACCAGAATTAAAAGTTAAACATTTAGTCTTCTTAAAATTTACAATAAGTTGTCATCTAGTACAATATTCATTTAGTTTATTAAAAATATTTTGTAATCCTTCTCTAGTGAAAGACAATAACACTAAATCATCAGCATAAAATAAACAACTTACAGGAATGTTGAGTCTGTGGTGTTACTGGTCCTTATAGTCCTTTTTGTAAAAGATATAGAAAAGCTTTCTTCTTATGAGTATGCAGACAAATTATCCCCTTAGTATCCCTATACACTCAAAATTTGCATCTGTTTTTCGATTCGATTGGTCATTAAATAAAGCCAGGGAGACGATTCGTCGTGCTCATGTGTAAGGATGTTATTCTTATTTTTGCTATTTTCCCATTAGTTGCAAACGTTCGGGTGTGTGTAAGCATGTGCGATAAAAAAATTTTACTTTGCTCATCCATCGATATGGTATGATGCGTTGTGTGTACCTGAAGTTCTTTTAGAATGGTTATAAGAACATCTCCGGGGCCCATGTTAAGGATGAGTCAAGGATGGTTCAGGGGTATAAAAAAGCCATCAGATTTTCCGTCCGTCCGTCGTACCGTACGTCCGCATAACGCCACCCAGTATAAATCAGGTCACTGCGACCTATATTTTACGCATGAACGACTTTTGTTATTCTTGGTTAAGGTCCATAACTTGGATACTAGATGTTGGATGTCAATGATATTTCACCACTAGATGTGTCTTGGGTAGCATTACACCACCCAGAATAATTTGGGTCACTGCGACCTATATTTTACGCATGAACGACTTCGATTTATTTCTTGGTAAAGGTCCATATCCCAGGTAATACATTATGGAAATCAATGATATTCCAAGAACGGGGGAGCAATTCTTTGGCTCGACACATTTTAAAACTAAACTTAGTAGAATTAAACTTTTAAAAATGTATGCTTTAATTAAAAGCAATAAACATGTTCAGCTATCTAAACATAGCTCAAAGCAACAAGACTGGGGATTACTAAATGTAAATAAGCAGTTTAAATCAGAAACAGATATTACCTGCTAACGGAACAGTGACATTTAGATCCATTCCAGGACTTAATGAGGCTTTTGAAATCAAAATACAACAAAGTTCCAAACAATAAACTTTTTGCGCGTTTACTCATCAGAGGCGGCGCTCTACCGAAAAGATTGAAAATGACAAACACTATACGAATATGAAGAGCATAAAAATATAAGACCAAAATATACCGAGCTGGAACCCAAATACTAATAACTGTCTGTCTATCGTAGGAGGTACTTTAGAGTTTTAGGAATGTTGAAAATAACACGGAAATTTTCTATAGCTTTGATGTGTTCTTCAACACAATAGTGCTTTTCTTGCCATAAGTTGACAAGTTCAATCGAATTGAATTATCTTACATTTAGTTACAAAAAGACAAAGTTTTGTCATTAACAAACTGAAGTTGTACAAAGTACCATATATTTCACTGGACTCTTTTCTGGATGACAACCCTTGAAAATCTTTTGTTAAAAAGCGTAATTTTGTCCTTCAAAACGTTAATGTCTTTTTTAATATATTTTCATTTCATTTAAAAATTTAAATAGAGAATTCTCAATTTTGTATCTTTTATGCTATTTTATAAGTCATTCAAATTGAAATGCGGACTAAAAAGTAACAAGACATCCGAAATAGATGTCCAGCTTTAACCTGCCTCACATTAAAACATCTGATACACGTAATGTAATTTGTAGTGAACACTTCCTTTTTTCCTAGGATAATCACAAATCCCCCTTTTTGAAGTTTTTGATTGCATTGCAATCTACAGGTGGTCTCAAATAACCCTTTTGACGTTCACACTCATTTTCAGCTTAAAATCTGCATTTTCTAGATTTTTGCTTGAACAAATACGGGTAAGATGGTACACATGTTATATATCATTGCGAAGCAAATAAAGTTTGCTGTCTAATGCTGGTATAAAACCTTCACCATCAAGGATTACTTTTTTCGCAAAGTTGGATTGTTTACAAAATTCTCAAAATACCCTTTTTACCATGCTTTCGGGTCTTCCACATGGAGCCTTTTCACATAGCCATGTAAACAAAATTCATACACTTGTCAAAAATGAATCAAGGATATTCAAAATGAGTGAATCTTTAGGTTTCATTTGATTGTACACATGATTCCATTATTAATCCAATAAAACTTTGACAATTACAAACAATAACACTGCATTTTTTATTTTTAATGGACTATTTGAGAGAGGGACCAATTGACCCGGAAGGGGTTAATGAGACCGGTGCTCCAGGAAGTTTTCTCCCCTGATTTGACGTGGCTATGGTGGTCGCCATCTTGTGTGATAAGCAGTCGAAACCGGCATAAAATCTATTGAAATCCGGGAAAAAGAACCACCATCGACTTGTAAACAATTTTTCATAATGAAGTTTAGCATTCAGCTTTTCATCTTATATGTGATTTGTATCTTGAATCGCGTCCGAAGCGATGAACATACACATTTGGTAAGACTACCCTCTCGTAATTGTCAAAACAATTACTTTGATTTGACATTCATTCCAATACATTTGTATATCGAGTTCAATACCCAAAACGAAATTGGTAGTAAAGTAAAAGTAAAGTAAATTTTATTTAAAGTCGGCACATATATACAATACAAAGACAAACATGAGCTGCAAAGCTCTTAACCGACTAGGTAACAAATAACACAACTAAAATTACACACATAGTCATGCAAACACAAGTCAAAACAAAGCAGTTTAAAAACAGTATGCAAGATAAAAAGCAGCATTCATGCAAAAAAATTTAAGCACTAAAAGACATAAGCTTGAAGTAAAAAAATATATTGCTATAACTAAAAATCAGCCATGCAAAAGTAAACAATACATTGACAGAAATACAACATGAAACATAAATTGCAAAGAAAAGCTCACTCAAGTAGGACACTAGCTAGGCTGAGATTTACAATAGCTGCAATAACAATTTTGCCCACCACACCAGCTGGATATATAACTTTTAAACTGCCCAAATGAGGTCAGAGCCCTGGCCTCATTTGGTAGATTGTTCCACAGCCTAGCAGCTTCATACCTGAATGAGTTTTTCCCATACCTAGTAGTTTTCGGTCTTGGAATGTCAGCTGTATTTTGGTATCTAAAATTATAAGCATTATTTTTATGAACAACCAAATCTTGTACAAATGTAGGACTTTTTTTATTAAGTATCTTGAAGGTCTCCAAGGCAATTGTTCTCATACGTCTTGTTTTCAATGTGGGTAATTTTGATTGTTCCAAAAGGTCATCATATGAGCTCTGTGAATCATTATAGATAAAACGTAATGCTCTCTCTTGTATTTTCTCAATTTTTTTGTGTTTTGTTCTGAGCAAAAGTGCCAGGTAAGCGGACAGTAACTGAAATTCGACATGATAAAGGAATGATATATAGTTAGTTTTCCGAGGCGGTCCAAATGTTTGCCTATCCGCTTAAGGACATTCAATTGCCTTGCAGCCTTCTTACAGATGTTTGTTATATGTGTATTAAAATTAAGTTTAAAATCCAAGGTGACACCCAACAACTTAACCTCATCTTCACATTGAATATTAACATTATCTATGGTAAATACAACATTAGCATCATGAGTCTTTTTCCCTAAGGCAATAGCCTGAAACTTTTCTGGGTTTGCTTGCATTTTATTAGAGGAAAACCAGTTTATAAGTGATTTACTATCTTCTTGTAAGGATTTTACTACAGTGTCTAAAGATTTATCAGATTTTGACAAGGTGTTGTCATCGGCATAATTATACAAATTACATTGGTTTACAAAATAAAAGATATCATTAAGAAAAATATTAAAAATAATTGGACCCAAGATGGAGCCTTGGGGTACTCCCTTTACAATATCAAGCATGCTACTTACATCTTGTCCTATTTTGACACACTGTTTTCTGTTTGTAAGGTAGCTTTGTAACAATAACAGACTAGATTCTGACATACCATATGCTTTAAGCTTAAGTAAAATCAAATCATGAGGAAGGCAATCAAAGGCCTTTGACAGGTCCATTAGTATGGCAGCAAGATATTGATTGTTATCAAGCGATTTTTTCCAATCTTCAATCACACGTAAAAGAGTGGACTGACAGCCAAAATTTGCCCTAAAGGCAGCCAAAAACGGATTGAAGATGTTATCAAAATGGGCAGTAAGCTGAATTTGGATGGCATTTTCAAAAATTTTTGAGATAGCAGGAAGCACACTTACTGGCCTGTAATTGCCTTTTTCCAACACACTGTTCTTCTTGTGTATGGGTGTCACCTGTGCTTCTTTCAAACGGTCTGGAAAAGTAGATGATGATAAAGATATATTGACAAGTTTAGTCAAAGGCTTGTAAATGATGGGTTTAGCCAAATGTAGAATTTTAGGAGATATCCCATCATTTCCTGTTGCCTTTTTAATATTAATTTTGTTTATTTGTTTCATTACAAAATCTTCGTTGACATTAGAGAAAGATAAATTTTGCTCACCCAAGTTTGGGTGGTTTAATTTAATTGCATGTAGACTTGGATGATCATCATCAACTGGGGGACCATTGTTACCAATACTTTTTGCCACATTTACAAAATAATCATTAAAAATTTCACAAACTTTATCTTGTTTGGTTATAAGATTATTATTTTCACATAAAACAGTATCTTTTTGTACTAAACAACCTTTATTTGTTAAAAATGGTTTGACCGTTGGCCAAAAATCCTTTGATTTGGGACCACCTGTACATCTTTCTAAAAAATAAGTATTTATAGATCTATTTTTCATTTTAGTCACAAGATTTCTTTGTTTTCTATATAACTCCCAAGTTTTACTGTTTTTTGTTGCTTGAAATTTATTATGTAACATTCTCTTTTTGTAAATTGCACTTTTCAATTCTTTATTCATGTATGGGACTTGCTTCGGGTGGATTTTTCTTTCCTTAAAAGGTGCATGTTTGTCTATAACATCTATAAAACAGCTTTGAAAATGGTTGTAACATTTGTTTACATCAGTAAAATTTTCATCAATAAGTAAATCAAAGTTTTGATTTTCTAAGTCAGTTAAAAAGTTTTCATGGTTAAAGTTTTTAAAACTTCTACACAGTCTGGTCTTTGGTTTTATGGTGGGCACTTTACAATCAAATTGTGCACCAATCAGATTATGGACGTCACTCACACCTGTATTGAAGTTTATAACTTTCTTGCATTTGTTGTTGCTACCAGTGAGTATAACATCTAGTAGAGTTGGTTTTGAGTTCTTTGGGTGACAAGTAGGTTTCTTGACATTGTTACTCAGATCAAAGATATCGCAGGTATCATGTAAGGTTGTATTTACATTATCAAGCATGTTGTAGTTAAGGTCACCAATAAATAGGTAGCGATCAAACCTAGCGATAACTTTGTCACATGTTTTACCAAAATCATCACTAAAACAGGCATCCGTCATATTTGGCGGTTTGTACATTCCACTTAGAGTTGATTCATATTCTCTTTGAAAACAAATCTTCCTTATATTAGCCTATGACAGTCGTTTATCTTGCACTCTGTAGAACACATGAACTGGTTAAATTTCTAGCTCCTGCAGGGCAACCATAAATTATATATACACTGATGTGCATTAATAGTATGTTGTATTTAAACTAAATAACAATATTGAGAAATGCACAATCACACCTAATGTGGAAATCAACCATGCCAGCAAACATAAACAACACAACTCGAAGAAACACAAACAAGACAACTACAGCTTTGTCGGGTATTTATACGCACATGGTAATTTGTAAAGACAAACATGAGATCGTTTTCATTTCTTTTTCTTAAAATGAAGGAAAGAAATAAAAAATGCAAAAAAGCAATATTTGTTAATTCTGAATAATATACGTACTTTTATATAGTTTACATTACTTCTGCTAAGACAAAGTACCACCTTATCGGTAAAACTATTTTTTTTCCAAACACACTTTTTGGAAACAGCCTATATTTTGACATGTTTTCCGGAAATGATGAAAGGTCAATACGAAGTGTGCCATGACTTCATTTACATAAAGGGGATAAACTGTGATGACCTAATTTTTGACTGCGTACAAATAGCCGACATTTTTATGCTGACCAAAAAATAGGGTGCTCCTGTTCAGTACCATTTATTAGAGCTTTATGTTATGTAATTTAAAAAATGAAAATTGTGCAAAATAGAGGAAAGATTCAGCTATTTGGTAGTGAACTTTTATTAAAAAATGATTGTTGGTTTCAGAAGTTTTTGACAATCATAACCCTTAGGTGCGTATAAAAGGCCGACAACATTGTAATAGAAACCGACACAATAAAAACACATAATCAGAGTTGGAAATAACAGCCTGCCCGCAAGCATGAGACTGGTAACTATTTGGCAGGGCTGGCTAAAATTCATGAAAATTTGACTGGCTATATAGCAAAAACAGGTAGAATTTCAATTTAGGGCTGGTTACTTTTTCAGAGAATTTCCAACCCTGACATAATTGCATAACCAGCTGAGTAGTAGTCAACATATCTGCAATTCCGTAGCTCTTAATGGTCCTTTTTTAAATTTTCTGATTTGGCAGACCATAGATCTATAGTCTGCAAAACAAATATCAAAAGGACCATACAGACATGACAGAGCTACACGTGTGAACCACTACATGATGCAGTATTGTCATCTGTGGTACAACACCTGCGACCAAAAGGCTTTTTTGTGGACCATCTTCTGACAGCAACCTCATAAAATATGCCTATAAATGACTGACTGAGGAGTTTTGTGTCGTTACTATACATGTACCTAAATATACATGGAGGTCTGCAGTGATGCATGCCTTTGAATGAATTTAAAAGCCTTTTTAAAAGCAACCTTGCATCTGGTTGGGGTACCATTGGGAACCCCAGTCATAACAACTGTCAGTATCAGTCATTGACCTGGTCAAAATTATTCATGATTTAAACCCTAACCCAGTTTATACTCTCTGTAAACTTACATGTATTTTACTTTCATTGAGTCGGCTTGATAAGTTTCCATTGTTAAATCTATTAAGTAGTATTCTAAAATATATATTCCAATTATATTTCTAATTTATTAATTTCTATATTTTAGTATGATGAAGGTGAAGAAGTTGTATTATGGATGAATACAGTTGGTCCTTATCACAATCGACAGGAGACCTATTCTTTTTTCTCTTTACCATTCTGTGCTGGTCCAAAGGAGAGTATTGGTCATTATCACGAGACCTTGGGAGAAGCCTTACAGGGTACAGAGTTAGAGTTCAGTGGGCTTGACATTGACTTTGCAGGTATCTAATCTTTACCAGCTAAGTTTTCAGGGCATACTATGTGTTTTAAATTCAATAGGTTCAACCAAAGTTAGGTAAAAAGTCACCATCTTCTCTGGCTAAAGTTTACAATATAATATTTTTTTTCTTGAGAGCATTTGTCTAGTGAATAAGTATATTTCTACTAAAATATTATTGAATCTGGTTCTAAAAAAAAACCCAAAAACAACTTAACAAACTGCAATAGAATATCCTTCTGTTAAAATTTGAATCTGACATTTACAGAAGACTCTGCCCATAAAGGTAAATGATTCTTATGATTTCAATTCAAATCAAGTCCAATGCATGTATTTTTTGAAAATTTATGAAAATGGCTTAAATTTAAATTTCACCAATCTAACCTTCTTTGATACCGGTAAATATTTGCTCTCATGAATCTAAAAGATTCAGTTTAAAATTTACATGTTAATAGATAACAGTCATGGAAGATATTCATGTACTGCATTTTACATGTTTTAGGTGACATGACTAAAAGAGAGTATTGTACAGTGACCCTGTCAGAGGAGAAATATCAAGCCTTTGTATATGCAGTGAAGAATCATTACTGGTACCAGATGTATATTGATGATCTACCAATATGGGGTAAGTTCCATAAGGTGTGAAAACAAAGTATTATCACTTTTCTCCATTTCAAAACTTTTGACTACAGGAGTATCTTATATAAAGTTAAACATACAGTTATAACAGAACCTCATGCGGGACATTTTACATGTAGTTGTTATACGAACTTATTACTCAGCATCAAAATAAGAATGCATTTTAATGTATGGGTAGAAACCTTTGTTAAGTATGTAAATCCATTTATGCTTATTATTACTGCAACATAAATTGAACTTTGACAGTCAGTCTGTATTTATTATAGGTATTGTTGGTGAGATTGATGATAAAGGAGACGATTACTATGTCTGGACTCACAAGAAGTTTGACATCGGCTACAATGGTAAACAGATTGTCGATGTTAATCTCACCAGTGAGAACAAAGTCAAACTGGAACCAGGATCTAAAATTCCATTCAGTTATGAAGTAGGTATTTCAAGTGCTGGTAATTGATGTAGATTTATACTACAAAAAAATTGTGCTTTATTTGTATACAGGGTTCCCACGCCATCCTTGAATTCAAGGAAACCTGGAAAAGTCCTTGAATTTCATTTCAATGCTCAAAAAGCTGGAAAAATCCTTGAATTTTATCAAATATCCTTGAAAAACCCTGGAATTTTGTGATATGCAGATTTGTTGACCGTTTGATCAAAAAAGACTGAAAAATATTGAATTTAAAAAAAATTTGCGCACTATTTTGATCCTTGAAAATGACCTCAATACCCTTGAAAAGTCCTGGAAAAATCCTTGAATTTTGTGTCAAAAAAATAGTGGGAACCCTGTGTGTAGTTTATTTTGTTTGATTGACCAGTGCAAAGGTATAAATCTATGGGGAAACAGATTTAATTGAATTGTTTGACCATGTTGACTTTGCTAAAGAATGCACCATAATTTGTAAAAAGCTTCCCTTCAGCCCTCAATTTTGTCCAGTTAATGGTTGCAACAGGCTACTAAATTTTCCAAAAGGCTACCAAAAATTTTGACTTGGTGTCAGGCTGGCCAGTGAAATATTGACAAAATCATGCATTCATACATATGTTTGACCACTAAAATTTCAAAATAGCCACCTAAAATTTCATTCTGGTAGCCAAAATGTCTACCAAATATAAAGTTTCACCTTGAGGGCAGCTGCCTTCCTTCTATTCAAATATGTAAAGATAAAGTGTTTTGGTATTAACAAAACTATAATCTTTGTTCAAGTGCTGCTCACATTGATGAAATCCATTGAACCCTGATTTCTGATAAACTCTTTGATTGGGATTTTTTTTTCTGAGTGGGCATTTACAGATGGTAATATTATACTGGGAAAAAATCAGTTTGATTTAGTTTGATTATAGCAGCAGTCTGCAGTCTTCAACTTATAAATTTCACAGCACAAGCCAGAAGAGCTTGTACATTTTCAAATCAGCAAGCCATCAAAATTTTTTACAAGCCTTAACCAAAGAATATTCTACATATCAAAAAAAAAATCAGAAGCCAGTCGGGCATTCAGCAACACATTTTACATGCCCCCAAAGCCTTTTAACAGCCAGGGCTGTGGGGCTGGTGGCCAATTTCTCAGACTCGCAGCTTTGCATAATCTACTTACATGATAATTATCATAGTTTTAATATTACTGTGGATTTCTTGATTTTCGTTGGTACCAATTTTCGTGGTTTTGATGTCTCCAGCATACAGATCAGTGTAAATTTCCTATTTGTCGGGTATTGACTTTCGTCAAAAAAGGCTAACCACAGAAATTGATACCCCACAAATAATAATAAAACCACAGTAAACATTAAAAAAAAACATTAAACTAAAACAGATGTCAGACCACCCTTGGATGTTTTATTTCAATTTGCATGGGATTGGGTTGGAGAATATTTTTCCTTTTCAGTATAACTAAGCAATATCCCTAACATACAAATGATTCCTTTCACCACTCTACTTGAATTTAAAGAACCTTATCCCGCTTTCATTCTAAGAAGATATAAACCATTATGGTTTTCTATAAAAAAGTTATTTGCAGTATTAGAAATAAACTTCTGGGTCAAGGGTCTGGAAATTTTTTTAGCTAATTTCGGTCATTTTTGTCCGACTTTGTAACTGTTACAATTACCCCCTCTTTCCCTTTTTTCCTTGGCCTCCCTGGAAATCCACCTTTTAAATCCATAAAAGCAGTGTTTGTTTGTGCATTACATTCCAGACGTTGGACTTCATATCAAGATCACTTTTTTATTTCAGTTCAAGGCTCTTTATAATTAAAAATTTCTTTGTTGTCCCCCGCCGCAACGCGGCGTAGGGACTTAGTAATGGTCTCCGTCCGTCCGTCCGTCTGTCCGTCCGTCCGTCCGTCCGTCTGTCCGTCCGTCCGTCACGTTTTTAGCTCACCTGGACCGAAGGTCCATGTGAGCTATTACCATCACTTGGCGTCCGTCGTCGTCGTCTGTCGTCGTCGTCGTCTGTCGTCGTCGTCGTCTGTTAACAATTTTTCAAAAATCTTCTCCTCTGAAACTACCAAACAGAATTTAATGAAACTTGGTATGAATGATCCTTAGGGTGTCCTGCACCAAACTTGTGTTTTGATTTTTGATCCGTTAAAAAACATGGCCGCCGTTACTAAAAATAGACTAGGGGGGTCAAACTACTGTTTTTGGCTTATAAATCAAAAAGTATAAGAGATAGAGAAAATCTGAGGCCACGCTGCTGATTCGGCATCAAAAGCTCTACAAAAGTCTCCATTTGGTCAAAGTTGTCAGATGACCCCTTATAGGGGTTACGGCCCCTTAAAGGTGAAAAATAGCATTTTTTCATGTTTTTGGCCTACAGAATGAAAACTATTGCAGATAGAGATTAGCTGTTGCTTGCTTAAATGTTCAGCTCATTTAACTCTACAAAAGTCTCCATAGGGTCGAAGTTGTCAGATGACCCCTTATAGGGGTTACGGCCCCTTAAAGGTGAAAAATAGCCATTTTTCATGTTTTTGGCCTACAGAAGGAAAACTATTGCACATAGAGATTAGCTGTTGCTTGCTTAAATGTTAAGCTCATTTAGCTCTACGAAAGTCTCCATAGGATCAAAGTTGTCAGAAGACCCCTTTTAGGGGTTACGGCCCCTGAAAAATTGCATTTTTTCATGTTTTTGGCCTACAGAATGAAAACTATTGCAGATAGAGATTAGCTGTTGCTTGCTTAAATGTTCAGCTCATTGAGCTCTACAAAATTCTCCATAGGGTCAAAGTTGTCAGATGACCCCTTATAGGGTTACGGCCTATGAAAAATAGCGATTTTTCATGTTTTTGTCCTACAGAATGAAAACTATTGCAGATAGAGATTAGCTGTTGCTTGCTTAAATGTTCAGCTCATTGAGCTCTACAAAATTCTCCATAGGGTCAAAGTTGTCAGATGACCCCTTATAGGGTTACGGCCTATGAAAAATAGCGATTTTTCATGTTTTTGTCCTACAGAATGAAAACTATTGCAGATAGAGATTAGCTGTTGCTTGCTTAAATGTTCAGCTCATTTAGCTCTACAAAATTCTCCATAGGGTCGAAGTTGTCAGATGACTCCTTATAGGGGTTACAGCCCATGAAAAATCGCTATTTTTCATGTTTTTGGCCTACAGAATGAAAACTATTGCAGATAGAGATTAGCTGTTGCTTGCTTAAATGTTCAGCTCATTTAGCTCTACAAAATTCTCCATAGGGTCGAAGTTGTCAGATGACCCCTTATAGGGGTTACGGCCCCTGAAAAAAGCGATTTTTCATGTTTTTGGCCTTCAGAATGAAAACTATTGCAGATAGAGATTAGCTGTTGCTTGCTTAAATGTTCAGCTCATTTAGCTCTACAAAAGTCTCCATAGGGTTGAAGTTGTCAGATGACTCCTTATAGGGGTTATGGCCCCTTATAGGTGAAAAATGGTGTTTTTGGCCTATAGAATGAAAACTATTGCAGGTAGAGAAAAGCTGTTGCTTGCTTAAATGTTCAGCTCATTTAGCTCTACAAAAGTACAGGGTCAACATCAAGACCAGGTGAGCGATTCAGGCTCCTGGGAGCCTCTTGTTTGTGGGTGCAACTCCTCGGACACTACTGAACGGATGTTGCTGAAACTTTACACACTGATAGGGTACAATTAGTAGATGATCATCCCATATTTGAAATTTTCAAAATGGCCGCCGTTTCCATGGAAATGGAAGAAAGGTCAAAATATAGGACATTCAATATCTTGGTTACCTAGGTGCACAGGGTTCTGAAATTTAGTAGGCTGATAGAGCAAAAGGTACTCTATAATAATACGAAAAAAAATTTTGAAGCGATATTTACGGTTTTCGAGTTATTTATGAATTTGTGATTTTTCAGTCCGAAAAATGGGACTTAGTCAAACGTTTTTGTGGGTACAACTCCTCGGACACTACTGAACCGATGTTGCTGAAACTTTACACACTGATAGGGTACTATTAGTAGATGATCATCCAATATTTGAAATTTTAAAAATGGCCGCTGTTTCCATGGAAACAGGGAAGAAAGGTCAAAATATAGGACATCCAATATCTTGGTTACCTAGGTGCACAGGGTTCTGAAATTTTGTAGGCTGATAGACCAAAAGGTACTCTATATTAATACGAAAAAAAATTTGAAGCAATATTTACAGTTTTTGAGTTATTTATGAATTTGTGATTTTTCAGTCCGAAAAATGGGACTTGGTCAAACGTTTTTGTGGGTGCAACTCCTTGGATACTACTGAATGGATGTTGCTGAAACTTTACACACTGATAGGGTACTGTTAATAGGTGATCATCCCATATTTTGACAACCTATTTCTATTGTTTCTCAGAGAATGTATTGCTTGAATTGACATACCACACAACTTTTATGCAGCGGCGGGGGACACATGGCTACGCGTAGCAATCTTGTTTTCATTATAAACAAAACACGTTTCATGTAAAAATTGAAAGTGAAAGTGAAAGTAGAATCACCGGATGTAGATAATTTTGGACCACTTTATTGTTCTGTTTACAAAATAAACATATGTATGAGAAAAGTTACTTTAATTATGAAATTAGTAACAATTATTGATTGTATTAATATCAAACAATCTATACAGTGAATGAATGTTTGCAAAATAAATATTTTCTCCGCACATGCGTAATCAAACACCATTAAATGTAAACAATATATGGTGTGCACATGTTTTTATAAATACTGGATATAAATTATTTCTAAATAAACAAAATGGGCATCTAAGGAAAGATTGATAACATGAGTTGACTCAATTAATTAAAACCATAGGTAAATACAGTGGCCATGGTCAGACAGGTGTGACCGATTATCTAATTAGCGTAACCCTACGGCTATGTTTACCTGTTTGACACCTGCTGGAGGTGTTAATTATGAGATTAATGACCACAAGACCGGATGCTCAGGAAGATAATTAAACAATTATATGACCGATAAGTCAAAAAATGCTTATAATAAAATTTTAAAATGTCCGATTGGGAGAATTTTTATTCGGTCATTTAGGACAAAATTTCGGTCATGTCCGGCAAATATGACCGTTTCCAGACCCTTGTTCTGGGTCATTGTAGACTTATCTCCTCATTTCAAAGAATTTTTGTTGTATTGTCAATAAAATTTGCCAAATTCTATGCAGACCTACTCAGTTTTACATTGAAGTGTCCACGGTCTACTGCTTATTTCTTTCACTGCAAAAGCTTATTATAAATCATATAGAAAAAGATTAAATTCATGAGTGTGACAAAATCCTTTATTCAAAAGCTTGAGAAAATTCTTTTTCATGTCCAGCTCACATTGATGATACCATTGAACCCTGATTTCTGATTTATTTCTTGATTGGGATTTTTTGTTTCTGAGTGGGCATTTTAAACTACATAATACAAGTGTATTTAAATGTTAATTTGAAGACTTAGACTAGATATTAGTGTAAAACAAAACATATAAACGACTTCATTTGTGAAATATTCATGAATTTTCATTTTTGGGTCACATAGTTTTCCTTCATATCCTGGCAGAAAATTTATTTTGTAAACTTAATAAATAACGGGTTTAAACTATAGTTATTCTAAATATAATGAATGAAACTAGTACTTTTATCATAGACATTTTCTTTATTGAAGACATTCATCTATATCTTACAGAAAAAATAGTTGTAACCTACAAAGTCAAATGATAATTCCTTAGGGTATTGGTATTCTTGAATGTATTAGTAAGAGAAAACCATCTTTTTCATATCCATCTCACATTGATGATACTATCAAACCCTGATTTCTGATTAATATCTTGATTGGGATTTTTTGTTTTTTAGTGGACTTTATTGGAAATATTATATTATATTACAAAAAGTTTGAGGGTATTGACATATTGAGCTGTTTTACGTTTATTGAAAACAGGAGTATTTTCACTCTACAGCTCTAAAATGTTTTTGATGATTTTGTAGACTATTTGTACATGTTTTGTTTTTGATTTATTTAATCATTGAACATTAACCTAGTATTCGGACTTAATCAATGATCTCTTGCTCACATAATACCCTCTTGCAAATATTTGTAGTTGTAGTAAATGCAACATTTTTATATGTGCTGCTTGCAGTGATGAAACTATTGAACCCTGATTTCTGACTTATATCTTGATTGGGATTTTTTGTTTCTGAGTGGGCTTTATTGAGGATATTACAGAAAACTTTAGAGTATTGAAATATTGAGCTGTTTTACATTTATTGAAAACAGGTGTGTTTTCACTCAACAGCTCTAAATGTTTTAAACTCTTAAAATGTTTTAGATTACTTTCTTGACTATTTGTACATGGTTCATACTTGGTTTATTAAATCATTGAATATTAACTTTATATTCTTACTTTATCAATGATCTCTTGCTCACATAATACCCTGCTGCAAATATTTGTAGTTTTAGCAAATGGAACATGTTTATATGCTCATAGTGATGAAACTATTGAACCCTGATTTCTGATTCATATCTTGATTGGGATTTTTTTGTTTCTGAGTGGGCTATTATGCCTAATAAAGGATGTAGAAGTAAGCAAAAAATGTCCATTCATTTATCAATGTATTATTATTTTTTATTTTTTATTTTTCAGGTAAAATGGACTCCATCAAATATCAAGTTTGAGAAGCGATTTGACAAATATTTGGATCCAAACTTCTTCCAGCACAGGGTAAGGATGAAGAAAAAACCCAATTGGAAATTTATCTTTTGTGTATTCTATTAAGCTTTACAAAGTAAAAAAAAACTGTTATGTTACAAGTATTCTACTAAAATAATGGCATTTTGTTCCTCTCTAGATCAATGTGAATTCGGACTATATGTATAAGATACATGTTGATAATCAATGTTTAAACCCAGTTGGTGTGTGATCAAGCGGTTTCCCCCTAAAAGTTTAAGTTAGCTTTATGCTAATTCTTTAAATGACCTCAGTTTTCCAGGAGAAGCACTGCTTGGTCTCAACTTAGGGCTTTTCCAGGAAAATATGGTATAGGAGGTTGGAACTCGCCTCTCAATTAAGGGGACCACCACCAGAATTTTAATTATTCTTTTAACATCTCTAAAGTATTTAGAAAAATGTTTAACCCAACAGCATGGAAATAAAAAGTGAAGAGAGTTCTACCCCCCTTGGGCATTTTTTCCTGGTAAAGCCATAAGTGATATTATTATAACACTGTTCACAAGTGATGTTTTTAAATGACCATTTGGTAAATCACTTGGCACATTTAAGATAAAATTATCTTTTACACATAAACAAACAGACTGTCAACAAAATATTTCACTTCTTTCATTGCTTGCTGCATTTTCCTTTGATGGATGATCTATAATGTCTATTGTATTATTTGTAGATTCATTGGTTTAGTATTTTCAACTCGTTTATGATGGTGATATTCCTTGTGGGATTGGTCAGTATGATACTGATGAGAACTCTGAGGAAAGATTATGCCAGATACAGCAAAGAAGATGACTTAGATGATATGGTATAAAACTTGATTTTATCTGACTGATGTTTTCATTTTAAACATTCCTTTCTATACTTCTGTTGTAATCCTATATTTTGGTTCTTACACAATCAAGACATTTGTTTACCAGTGATTATTTTCTCAGTGTTGAAAGTAAGGTGAAGGTTACCTTGATACATTTTTGTTTATAAAGAATTTCCACATTTTAATTGGTATGTTTGTAATAACTTTTAAAAAAATTAAGTTAATGTTAACCCCAGGTGATTGATAGAATATTATTTTTGATTTTGTAGGAATAAGATTTCAAAATTATCTCAATTAATTTTGTATAGAAAACAATAATAAGATGTTTACATTTTGTCTTTGGGTGTTTCTCATGTTTGGTCTTGATTTTTGTAGGAAAAAGACTTGGGAGATGAGTATGGATGGAAGCAGGTTCATGGAGATGTGTTTAGACCTACCTCTTCATCCATGTTGTTCTCAGCTTTGATAGGCTCAGGATATCACATATCAGTGGTCTCCCTTTGTGTGATTATCTTTGCTATATTGGGAGATTTATATACAGAGTAAGCATTGAAGCAGAGAAACCAATTGGGCATCCAAATGTCAAAAGTCCGAAAGGGCAGAGACAAAACCAGTGAAAACCCAGGAGAACATAACAAAAACAGACAATATGTAAAACATGGAAACACAAAAATTACTGAATGCGAACTCTAGTTGTATCGATATATTCTTACTTAATATCTTGGTATTACTCTTATCTTCATTTATATTGTTCAGAATGAAAAGGAACAAATAAAATAATTGCAAAAAAATATCTATAAACATTGTTTCATTAAAAAAATAATATGAATTAAAGAATGAGATGTGAAATTAAGAAAGAGAATGCATAAAAGAATGATACAAGTGTTCATGCACTATAAAAAGCAATAACTAAGTCTGAAAAAAGTTTTGTCAATTTTATAATGAAATATTCTATTTTTAGGAGAGGATCTTTGTTAAGTACAGCGATCTTTGTGTATGCTGCTACATCGCCTGTTAATGGATATTTTGGTGGCAGTTTATATGCCAGGATGGGAGGTAGGTACAATAGTGTTCCCATTTCTTTCCAGCTGTGACAATAAGAAGTATAGATAGTGTATCTTTAGAAAAGATCATAACTAAACACCTAATTTCTTTCAATACTGAACAGATGAACTAACCTCTGTGGTTGTCTATAAATCATTTCAACAGGCCTAAAATGTGGATGACTGACAGTGTTAAGCATAGACATTAACTTAAAATGAATTGATAATATTGAATAATGTGATGTTGAATAAGTTCACTTGACAAAACCACCATATATCAGCAACAGTCATGACAATAGTAAACAGATGAAATTTAAACTATTGAACTTCAATAATTTCTAATACCCTTGCTCTTCACTTGTTGGGCAATTGCTGTTGTAAATAATCACTAAATTGTTTTTTGATTTTTTTAACATACTTAATATTTTCCAACCATATACTTTAAATGGATGCATTTATCTGTCATGTAGGAAAAGTTTGGATCAGACAGATGCTGCTGAGTGCCTTCCTGTTGCCAGCGTGTGTTTGTGGAACTGCATTCTTCATTAACTTTATTGCCATATATTATCATGCTTCAAGAGCTATACCCTTTGGTACCATGGTAAGTTTAACATGTGATTATTATGTCTCCCCCCCACTTTTGTGGGGAGACATATTGTTTTTGTCGTGTCCGTCCGTCCGTCCGTCCGTCTGTCCGTCACAAAGTTTGTCAGCGCAACTCCTCTGAAACTACTGAACCGAATTCAACGAAACTTGGTATATAGGAAGGACACCATATGTAGTTGTGCATATTACCAGGAAATTTTGATCCTCAAATTTTTGTGGGAGTTATGGCCCTTTGAACTTAGAAAATTGCTGAAAATCCTCATTTATCATCTTGTCAGCGCAACTCCTCTGAAACTACTGAACCGAATTCAACGAAACTTGGTATATAGGAAGGACACCATATGTAGTTGTGCATATTACCAGGAAATTTTGATTCTCAAATGTTTGTGGGAGTTATGACCCTTTGAACTTAGAAAATTGCTGAAAATCCTCATTTATCATCTTGTCAGCGCAACTCCTCTGAAACTACTGAACCGAATTCAATGAAACTTGGTATATAGGAAGGACACCATATGTAGTTGTGCATATTACCAAGAAATTTTGATCCTCAAATTTTTGTGGGAGTTATGACCGTTTGAACTTAGAAAATTGCTGAAAATCCTCATTTATCATCTTGTCAGCGCAACTCCTCTGAAACTACTGAACCGAATTCAATGAAACTTGGTATATAGGAAGGACACCATATGTAGTTGTGCATATTACCAGGAAATTTTGATCCTCAAATTTTTGTAGGAGTTACGGCCCTTTGAACTTAGAAAATTGCTGAAAATCCTCATTTATCATTTTGTCAGTGCAACTCCTCTGAAAATACTGAACCGAATTCAACAAAACTTGGTATTTAGGAAGGACACCATATGTAGTTGTGCATATTACCAGGAAATTTTGATTCTCAAATGTTTGTGGGAGTTATGGTCCTTTGAACTTGGAACTTTTTGGGGAAACGGGGGGAGACATCGTTTTTGTAGGCAAAAACAAACTTTAATTATAGTAAAAACAATCACTCAGTCTAATATTAACATGTACTTATCACAGTCAAAAGCGAATTCAAATCAAAACAAAATAACAACAAAACCTGTAAATTTAGAATTACGCATAAAAGCTGATAATAAGCTTGTGCCGTTTCTAGTTGTTTGTAAAATCATAGATGTCTGCTGCAGCTTTCCCTTTTGTGACAGTTTTAGAAATATATTTGTTGTAATAAAAATGGGGAAATTGAAAGGTTCTTGAACACACCATATGAACATTTAAAGTATTAACCTATTTCATGGTTGTAGGTTGCGGTGACCTGTATATGTATATTTGTGATATTACCTCTGACATTGTTGTAGGTTGCGGTGACCTGTATATGTATATTTGTGATATTACCTCTGACGTTGTTGTAGGTTGCGGTGACCTGTATATGTATATTTGTGATATTACCTCTGACATTGTTGTAGGTTGGGGTGACCTGTATATGTATATTTGTGATATCACCTCTGACATTGTTGTAGGTTGCGGTGACCTGTATATGTATATTTGTGATATTACCTCTGACATTGTTGTAGGTTGTGGTGACCTGTATATGTATATTTCCTCTGACATTGTTGTAGGTTGTGGTGACCTGTATATGTATATTTCCTCTGACATTGTTGTAGTTTGTGGTGACCTGTATATGTATATTTCCTCTGACATTGTTGTAGGTTGTGGTGACCTGTATATGTATATTTGTGATAATACCTCTGACGTTGTTGTAGGTTACGGTGACCTGTAAATGTATATTTGTGATATTACCTCTGACGTTGTTGTAGGTTGTGGTGACCTGTATATGTATATTTGTGATATCACCTCTGACATTGTTGTAGGTTGCGGTGACCTGTATATGTATATTTGTGCTATTACCTCTGACATTGTTGTAGGTTGCGGTGACCTGTATATGAATATTTGTGATATAACCTCTGACATTGTTGTAGGTTGCGGTGACCTGTATATGTATATTTGTGATATTACCTCTGACGTTGGTGGGGACAGTTCTAGGTAGGAACCTGGCAGGCCAGCCTAA
Organism: Arcuatula senhousia; assembly: GCA_963971305.1. NCBI lineage: Eukaryota > Metazoa > Mollusca > Bivalvia > Mytilida > Mytilidae > Arcuatula > Arcuatula senhousia. Next base: position 1,553,948 of record OZ020307.1, on the reverse strand, counting down.
CTACCCTTGTAGAATTAATGCTGTACCTAGACCAATACCAGAAAAGAAATGGTAAGATATATCTGACCATGAAGTTTTGGTAATATGTTCATACATATTGACTGTAGCTAGTCTCCAAAATTATAACAAGTTTAGACTAGCCTTTAGCTTATTTTCATCTGATTTATCAAGCTCTCAACTAGTTGTGGAAAAATATTTCTCACCGTTAGAGAAAATTTTGTTCTCAGCATAATTGCATGTGCTATTGATAAGCAACCTTTTGCAATTTTTTACCTGAAAACATTAGAGAAAAACCCTCTACAACTTAATTCTCTATGATGATGGAATTTCTAACATCTTGGAAAATAAATTTTATATTTTAATTGCTCGGCAAGCCTCGCCATTAAAATAATAAAATTTATTTCCCTTGATGTTAGAAATTCCATAATCAACTGGATCACGGTGTATGTAGAAGCTATATTTTCTCTATAAATTTTTCATAATCATAATTGCATGTGCAATGGATAATCAACCTTTTGAAACTGTTACCTTTCTACATCAGAGAAAAACCTGGTAAAACTAAATTCTCAAGGATTATGGAATTTCGAGCATCTCTAGGAAATAATTTGATATTTTAATAGCTCAGCAAGCAAAATATATTTCCCTTGATGCTAGATATTCCATAATCAACCCGATCACATCAAGGAAGCTGTATTTTCAATGCACAATAATAAATAATTTGATTGATTATCCTAAGAGAATTTAAATTACCCAATACAAAATAAATTGGTAAATCATTGATGAAAAAGAGAAAAGAAAAGATAATATGTTATTTCATATTCTTATAAGACGGACAAGATTATTGATATGAATGTGACAGTATTAAACTTTGTAATAACATTTTATTGGCCAGATTTCACAGAGTGAAAAATCAGGGTTATAAAATGGTGGTGGACGGGCGGGTAAGAAATTTTCGTAACAGTATTTCAGCAACTACTAATCACAGCCAATCGATGTTAGGTATACAGCATCAGGGCAGGTTCCATAACTTTGGCTTTGATTGCAGGTCTGTCGCTCACATACTTCCTGTTAAACGAAAACAGGCAATTTTTGACTGTGACAGATTTTTTTGTTGTAGGTTTATGGAGCCCACAGTCATCACAGTCTTGGGAGGCATTCTACCTTTCGGTTCTATTTTCATTGAAATGTAAGTAAACACCAATATTTTGATTCAGGTTTTTGTAACAAAAAATGTGTGTTTAAGACCAGATTCCTTGGTGAAAATCTAGTCTTTATGTGGAAAAGTGACTTTTTTTATAACATTATACGTAGAATTTATGAAAAATATCTTATTTAAAACAAGATTGGTTTATAGAGGCCTTAAAAGTTCTGATATATGGTGTTTTTTTTTTCTTTAAAGATAAAGGGTCACTTTTTAGATGAATGTTCAAAATATGAAATTATTAAAGCTTGTTATGTTTGTAGGTATTTCATCTTTACATCATTCTGGGCCTACAAGATATACTATGTTATGGATTTATTTATGTTTGTAGGTATTTCATCTTTACATCATTCTGGGCCTACAACATGGCCGTAGCTAGGGTCACAAAAATAGTGAGGCAAAGTTTATCGCCGAGCGAAGCGAGGCGAAAATTTTTTCGGCTGGGGGTCTGGGGGCCACTTAAGGCCCCCAGAAGCTCTGGGGTAAATGTTGCGAAATCCTGCATTCTGGGCGTTTCCAGAAGGATTATTGACTCCAAAGCAAGCTTTATGATATGTTGGGTTTTTTTTTGACAATCTAATCAAAAATAAGATATAAGGCATACTTTCATGAACACTTTTGTTCGCATCATAGCTTATACCTCCTTAAAAATATAAATTGAAAACGGAAAAAAATGGGTCGCCTATTGCATTTTTTCTATCAGTTATATTTATAGTATAACTAATGAGTGGTGGCGAATATCAATTTTAATGTCACGAGTCTCGAATAACGCCAGGATTCAACAAGTGCGCGGAACTTGTTCCGCGCACGAGTTGAATCCCCTAGCGTTATTCGACACGAGTGACATTAAAATTGATATTCGTCACCCCGAATTAGTTATACTATTTATTATATAGATAATTTGGAAAAAACGTGACTAATAGATCATCAAATAATGAAAACGAAAGAAATTATTGATTAATGAATTGTGTATTGCGCACTAATCTAAGCTACGTATTTTTCGCGGGAAACTTCACGAGGGTTAGATAAATTCGCACGCGAGTTAGATAAATCCTGTAATTAACTCCGTGAAAATCTAGAAATTTATTTAACTCGGAAATCACGATCTTTCACCTATATCTATATAATAAGATTTTATAATTCCTTGTGCAAACTATATATGGAAAAACATGTACTGTTGACCCAAAAATGAAGATATATTTGCTTGCCGTTCATATCGTTAATTCACATACATATGCCTATCTTAAAAATTAAAAGATTATTTTATTCAGTATCAGGATTGTATTGCAGAAACTTTTTCTATTCGTTTTTCATATTCTTTTTCGATTTTGTTTAAAATATATTTAATATCTTTTTCTTTAAAAAAGGTAATAAAAACAGTACTGAACCATGTGAACTGGAAAATTTAATATCACATATCCAAGGAGAAAAGACAAAACAAGACAAATTCATAACAAAGCAATTGACACTCAAAAGAATGGGTTACACAAGATTTTATTGCGCCTGACTTTTGTCTTCAATCGCAGTCTTAAGGTCGAGCAACACAAAACAAAACGGTTGTGAGACATAACAGGGGTAAAGAGTACAAAAAACTGCCACAAACTAATTGAAACAGTCACCAATCATTTTAATTAGTGCATTTTTTTTATCATTTGGTGATACCATTTAAATATCTGCTTAAAGTATATAAACCAAAATTTTTGAAATACTCAAGAAATTATCCGATGGCACTTCAATAGTATCAAGACAATAGACAACTATGTCCTGTAAAAGCCAGACGGAGCACAAAATGATATTAATGTAGTCAACAGTTGACACAAACAAAAAGTTATCCCAACAAAAGTCTGCTAATACAATATTTTAAACACGAGGTAGTGCAAGGCTGCAAAATTATGTTACCACTCATAAATGACATTCCCAGAGAGAGGCGTCACAAAATACATTCAGGACTGGAAATATTAACACGTGAGGAAGATCTAATCTCATATTTGGATAACAATTATGTTTTTGAGTACCTGTATACCTTTTTTCAAAAAAAAAAAAAAATTGTCAAAATTTTTAGTGAGGCAACTGTCTCACTTGCCTCAGTGGTAGCTACGGCCATGTACAAGATATACTATGTTATGGATTTATTTATGTTTGTAGGTATTTCATCTTTACATCATTCTGGGCCTACAAGATATACTATGTTATGGATTTATTTATGTTTGTAGGTATTTCATCTTTACATCATTCTGGGCCTACAAGATATACTATGTTATGGATTTATTTATGTTTGCAGGTATTTTATCTTTACATCATTCTGGGCCTACAAGATGGATTTATTTATGTTTGTAGGTATTTCATCTTTACATCATTCTGGGCCTACAAGATATACTATGTATATGGATTTATGTTGTTGGTGTTCCTCATTCTTACCGTGGTAACAGTCTGTGTCACTATTGTCTGTACATACTTCCTGTTGAACGCTGAAGACTATCGGTGGTAAGTTATCAAATAAACTTGAAATTAGAATTATTTAAATAAAGTTTAAAATACCATCAGAATGCTACAGGGCACACTTGACATAGAGAATTGATAAAAAACTCAAATGAATCATGGTTTTTAAAGGAGTGAAAGATATACAGGATTAAATCTAATGAAAAAATTACTTTGGCAAAATAGTAGGTCAGCCCTCATCTAGACTAATTTTAAAAACTTAATAAAAGAAAATGCAATAACTATTTAAACAGTGACACACATTTACTCATTTAATTGAAACGATTGTATATTTCAGGCAATGGACCAGCTTCTTAGCAGCCGCATCAACAGCAGGATATGTCTATCTTTATTCATTTTATTACTTTTTCTTTAAAACCAAGTAAGTAGGAAATTTTAAGTTTACATTGGCATTAATACACCACTACATATAGAAGATGAAATGCAAGCATTAAAAGAAGTCGTTAAAGGGTATGACTGTAGGAACTTTAAATGCACAGAGAACAGATCATTGTAATCCTGTACTTTTGTCTTTGGAACACATTTTATTGCTTTTAATTTAGAATAATTGAATAAATCAAAGGTAAAGAGAGTGCAAACACACTCATGTCTTTCGCTTAAAAAAAAGACATTTACAGAGAAAAAATGTGCATTGTACAAGCATACTTTACTTATAAATTGAATGTTTATTTGTTTGTTTTAGAATGTATGGGCTATTTTACTTATAAATTGATTGTTTATTTCTTTGTTATAGAATGTATGGCCTATTCCAGACCACATTTTATTTTGGTTACATGGCCCTCTTCAGTATGGCTTTAGGAATTATGTGTGGTAAGTTATAGACAATTTAATGTGAAATAAATGTGCTAGAGACAGAATCTGTACAACAATCTTGTTAAAAATACTACTTCATAAAGTCAAATTGGTTGCTGAAAACTAGGGGGGGGGGGCATTGGATGCACTTTTCTTTTTTTAACTACCATGGTAAAATGTGCAAAATGACATTTTGTTTGAAAAATTCAATATAATGTTTTAATTATAAAAAAAACTATTGTATAAAAAATATAATGGTTAGGAGGCATTCTTTATATTACTTCATGACAGGTCATGAATTTAAGATTTTTCTCAAATAAAGACTACTGTTTTTCTTTGAAACAAAGTTGTACATTGTTATTTTTCCTAAAGTGTAATGATTTTTTTTAAGGCATATTCAAAATGAAAAGATTCTTAAAGATTTGAGAATGATACTCACTGTTTCTTTTGTTCATTTCAGGAACATTTGGGTATGTGGGTACCAGTGTATTTGTAAGAAAAATATATTCTACAGTAAAAATAGACTAACAGAAAAAGTAGCAGCTGTGTGAAGGAGCATTAAGGCTGTGATGTGTGGGATTTTATATTTATAACATGTGATGGGTTCAAAGATTGTGCTCTCCAGTGTGTGGAGGTAAAAACAACCCTAGTGACATCTTACCAACGGGGACAGCTGACAAAGCTTACCATCTCAATTCCTTGATCTGAATCTCCAAACTACCGAAAATCAACATGTTATCATTTGGAAGGAAGGAAAAACTCAATAGCATTCTGATGTACATTTTCATCATTAGAGCATTAGTTCAGATGTATCTTATGACAAAGAGCATTGCTAATTATCATATGAATATTTTACAATTATTATTTTTATAACTTAAAGCCTTTGATCTTGTTTGTGCTTCTTGTTAATCCCAAATTTATAAATTGTCACAAGACATTTATTAATTGCTGAGTTTTATTGTCTCGCCTGCGAAGCAGAGCGGGACATAGGTGTTACTTTACCGGCGGCAACGGCGGCGTTAACTTTTTGGAAAAGTTTTATGAGCACCTCCATATCTCAAGAACTATAGGTCCTGGGTTGATGAAACTTGGTATGCATATGCCCCAGTAGTAGCTTAGCACAGTTGCATCCCCATCTTTTGACCTTGACCTTGATTTTCCGGTTGAGTGACTTTGACAATTTTCAATACATATAATAGCAATGGAAAAGTTTTGCGAGTACCTCCATATCTCAAGAACTATAAGTCCTAGGTTGATGAAACTTGGTATGCATATGTCCCAGTAGTAGCTTAGCACAGTTACATCTTCATCTTTTGACCTTGACCTTGATTTTCCGGTTGAGTGACTTTGATTATTTTTATTGCATATATTTGCAATGTTTATGTTCTATAACATCTTTTGATCTCAGAAACTGAAAATCCATGTAAATTTCAAATATAGTGGAAGAAAGAAAGAATAATTGTTTCTGGTGGTGCCGGCAGGTAAGACATACTTAAGTTAACTCTTGTCAAGTATAGCTGTTCATGAATATAAGGTCTATATACTTTCTAACCATTTTGTGTGAATTAATTTGAATGTATGAACCAAATGATGTGCTGATGAACTGTGTGGTAGGTTGTAAATGAAGGTTAAATGCCATCAAATATTGCAATTCACAATTTATCTATACTTGATTGTCTTTTCTGCAAAGTTAGCAAAAAAAAGTAAGTACCAAGGCAGTTATAGTCTATTTCCCTTGCTTTCACTCTAAGCTTTTGTTAACAACAGATTTCTAATGAGATGTTAAATAACTGGAAATATACTTAGTTTGTCATTGATTTATAATTGAAATGTTTTATAGATGTAGTTTATGAATCACACAAGATGCTCACATTCCAATTAGATGAACGTTTTTTTGTTAATTTTGTTTCATTATGTATTTTGCAATGCAAATTGATTGTTTCTGTGGGAAAATTCATCTATGTAAGTGTGTATGACTGAATTCTGTTATGATTATGTTGCTTTGTTTAATATTTTATTGTGGTAGACTTGACAGCTTTTAAATTGTTACACAATTCAAAATATTAGGCTATTTAAAGATTATATTTTTAATGTGTGCTACTTGCCTGATATAAATAACATCTTAACAACATATCTACCGTAGTAAGAAACTGTAAGTTTAAAAGCTGTTGACTCCAGAATTATTTGTAGTCATTAATGTATTGATTTATGAAATAAAGAATGCAGATGTATGATATTTGTAAATAAAAAATATTTAATTTAAGTATTTCATGTTTTCTTTTCTGTGCATGGCATTGTTATCCAGCCTTTGTGGTTTAGTTGTTAAGGCCTAAATGTGTACTGGTTGTGAAGTACTGGAAATGTTATAGGTCATGTTTTCGCACCTCAACACCAGCCCCGTCTGTATATTTCTCTAGTGTTAAGCATGATTCTAGCTCATTGATGAAATAATATTTGGTGCACTGTTTGTATGTTGGGTTGTGAAAAAGTAGTGTAAATGAAACTCAAATTATTATTAAATCAACTTTGGTTGGGAGATGTTATTGCCACAGTATTCTGCTCAACTCCTCGGAAACTACCGAACAAAATTAGAGGAAGCTTGATACGTGACAAGATCAGTATATTAAGTTGTGGTGCATAATTAAGCATAGAAGTTTCAAGAAAATCCTCATAAATCATTTTTCTGCCCAAAATAGTGAACAATACTGGTTCCTATATTCCCATTGTTTCACCTGGACCTTGATTATTTGATTGAATTTGCATTCCAGTCATTTGTACTTATTTATCCAGCATCTTTTTCATGTCAAAAATTTCCTTTGCAATGCAAATATAAAATCTGTGAAAGTGGATTTCGTTAAACAGAAAGAGGATGAGGGACGATGTTAAATTGAACCCCACACAATTGAATAAAAAGCTGATGTTACATACCAAATATCAAGAGGTTGCTGAGAAAACGGTTTCCGTCAGCCCGCTCGACATTCACCAGTTTGTTACCCAGATTTTTCACTGTGAAATCCAGCCCAAATGGTTGGAATAGATTTATTGGTGGTCATTAAACTGAACCCTAAAATGGTTCTTCTTGTCAGCCTTTTCGACAGACTACCTCAGGTTAGGTTCATTTACTTTTGACCAATAAAGCAAACTGTCCATTTACAATGCCCTAGACTACATTCCGTTTTCAGAGACATGGTCAAAAGTGCAAAAACCGAATTTGTGAATGAGACCATAATGTCATAGCAACATAATACATTCCACCAAATATATTATATTCCAACCATTATACCGGTATACGCGACTATAATAACCAGAGTTATTACCTTCCGCATTTTATATTCCACCGAATAACAGCAGCTATTAGATTGTAGAAATACAAACCGAATATATGTTCAGACTTTATGGGATGAGGTTTGGGCCGCCGCTGAGCACAACCACAGCTCGGGAGAGTCGTGTTTCATTTCGCTGCCGTCGAGACCAGGTGGTCATCACTAGATGTCGTATAGGACATTCTAGAGTAACTCATGGCCACCTGATGACACAGGAGGAGGCCCCGATGTGCATTCCCTGTGACTCGCGGTATTCTTGAAGCATGTTCTTCTCGACTGTGTTGATGTTGCTCCAGCACGTATGAAGTATTTCAATTGTGCCACAATGCACGATTTGTTCAGCGGCACCCAAACCGATGTCATTTTATCCTTTTTAAAGGAAATTGGATTGTTTTCAAAAATTTAGATCTGTTTTTCTAAGATATAGTTCTTGTACAATTACTGTTTTATATTATTATTTGCATCGCTTTTTCGTTGTTTTTGTTATTGTTTCCTTATGATTAGTTTTACATTTTGTTCATTTTTAATGTTTGCTTTTTATCAATTTATCTTTTCATACCTTTTGTTTTATCTTCGGTCTTTTGACTCCGTTTTATTTCCAATTTTGATTTAATTATTATAACATGTTGATGTCCCGATTATGGCTGAAATATCGCCGACGGGACACTAAGCAACCAACAATCAATCAATCAGCAGCTATTACCTTGTGCATTACACACTCCACCATAAGAATGATAGTTATTACTTTTCACATTGTACACTCAAAAATTATAACAAGATATATTAACCTTGCACATAAACTGCCATAAAAGCAAGAGTCGTTACCTTTCGCATTAAACACTCCACTATATACATTGCGCCTTAATTACAAGAGATATCACCTTGCGCATTATACACTGCTCCATGATAACAAGAGCTATAACCTTGCGCATTATACACTCTACCTAAATAACAAGACGTATAACCATGCGCATTATACACTTCAACATTAATAAGAGATATTACCTTGCGCATTATACACTCCACCATAATAACAAGAGCTATTACCTAACGCTTTATACATGTGCTCTAAATTACCATAATAACAGGAGATATTACCTTGCGCATTATACACTCCACTAAAACTCTATAATAAAAAAAAAGTAGTTATTACCTTGCGCATTATACACAAGAGATATTCACCTTGTGCATATATACACTCCACTATTATAGCAAGCGATATTACCTTACGTATTATACACTCCAGCAATCTAGACACATCATAATAACAAGAGCCAATTCACTCCACCATAATAACGAGAGCAATTGCCTTGCATGATAACGTATTACCTATACAGTCAGAGTCTGATTAAAACCAGACCCCCTCTTCTTCCTTTTATATGACGAGATGTATTTTATCACTAGGGGGATGCTATTTTCAAAAAAAAAAAATCGCAGACTTTTAACCTCAACATCCGCGCTACTGATGATGTCTCCTCAGTTGGTTACTTTATTCATCTCTTGTATCCTAAGGAACTTGAGGTAAAGGAATCTGCGGATTCTAGAAAGTCTACTTTCTAGGCCAATTGGGGCCAATTGCATAACCGCGAGCAGTGCCAAATGGCCTCGTTGAAGGCTGCTGGCGGTTGTCCATTGTGGTTTTTCTAAATTGCCGTTTAATTGTGGGCTGTGTCGCGTACACTTATTCCACATCTCTTTATTTTCTATTTATATTAAGATCTACATCTAGAAATTGACACCCAAAGAGCTCAGTTACAAACAGGATGAAATTACCTATCCAATTGTTCTGCATGTGGGAACATTCTGTTCGCTCCAGATATGGAGTTAATCAAACGCAACTGATTCGTTATTTCAGAGCTGCTCGAGGAACTTACATTGATTTCCTCGATAGAACGCCACGTTTGACAAGCAAATTGCTAACACAGGGTTATTTTGTTCCTCAATTGTTTTCTTTATTTAAGAAATTTTAATGAAGACATCATACGAACATAGACCAACATGGGATTTCTATCTCTCTGACAAATACAGATGTTGGTTTGTCATAGGGTTTTGTGTTCCTTTGACAAGCTGCATTGAATGTCAGCAACGCGACGGGTGTGTTACCCTTCCAGGGAACCTTAGTTCACTCTCGATACGACTTCAGTTTGAGTTGTTGATTGCTATTCAGTTTTTTACTGTTTTTGTGTTGTCTATATTTATTCGTGCTGTTCTCGTTTGTATTTACTGGTTTTGTCTTTGCCCATTCATTTTAACATTTGAATGCCCCTCTCTGCTTCTTTATGAAATATTGGGTATCCATGAATGACAATTCAATGTAACAATTTTATAGAAGTTCATCGATATATTTTAATAATTCACATTTACAAATAAAAATGTATATCTTTTAAAAAGTTATTCAATGATAAAAACTGATCTGAAATGTCCATCATGAAAATTGCTTCCTACAAAACCAGTCAAAATTCATTATACTTTTATTGCTTAATTCTCTAAACGGATCACTTTCGAACTGGGCGACTACCATACTAAATCCGTCTTGAACCCCTCCTTCTCAGCTCTCGTTTCTATTTTTGAGGTAGGCCATAACAGGATCTCATCATCATGACAAAATATGAATCGTCATCTACAGTGGCGCTGACTCCAGCGTAGTAATCTAAGAATTCTTCACGCGTGACGATGCCGTCTGGGTCATCCGGGGAATCTATGCTGTCCAGAAAGCTTCTCAGAGTTTGGTCAAGTGTCCATTCACCAGAAACATATTTTGGGTGGTTCTTTGCGTTGTTGGAGTAGAAAACTGAAAAGATAAAGGATTGTTTTATTCAAAAGTGAGTCAACGCCAAATGGGTTATACACGAGATCTCGGTGGCGGATCAGGGAAGAGGAGCATATTCACCCACCCTTAAATTGCAAAAAATAGTAACTAAATCAAAATAGTCTATTTTAACAGATTCAAAAAATATATATATATATATACTCTGCAAAAAAAGTTACGCATAGATAGAAAATTCCCCGTAGGTTTAATGCAAATCGAAACAATTTCAAAACATTATTGCCGAGCTGTTCTTCAACCGATTTTCACGAAATAAAATCCAGTAAAAAGAAAACAAAATGAAGATTGTTTGATAAATTTAGACCAAAATCCTAACTTCAATGGTTTTTAAGAAATTGGGAGTAGAACACGACTAATGTTTTTCACGGAACATTTTGCATTGATTTAAACGGGAAATTGAATCGTAAAATGTACACTTGAGTTCCACTTGCAATATCTTAAAAAGCAGCGATGTTACGATTTTACTCAAAATTAAACAAACAATCTCTATTTTGTTTTCTTTTTACTGGATTTTATTTCGTGAAAATTGGTTGTAGAACAGCTCGGCAATAATGTTTTGAAATTGTTTCGATTTGCATTAAACCTACGGGGATTTTTCTATCTATGCGTAACTTTTTTTGAAGAGTATATATTAAAAAAAAATAGATGTGTACAATAATCATCAATAACGCCTACCCTTTCAAAATTCCTAGATCTGATATTATAAAATATTCACATAAAAACATATTATATAACATTTTTAAAAATATTTGCCAGGCTAGCGATTTATAAGGGATGACAACTGCAACAATTTTTCAGATCAATACTTGGTCTGAAACCCATCAGTTTTTCCTTAGAAATTCAGATGATGTCAGATCTGTCACTCATTGTTATTTATGAATTATATTTACAGAATCAGTTAGTGTAGGCTTATAAAACATTTTGGAGTTAATGTTTAGTTTGGAGAATAAGAAAAAAAAGTTCTTTAAACAATCGAAATATACCAGGAAATATAGACATGTATTCTGGTAGCCAATGTTTGAACTGTTCTGTGAAAAAAGTGCTTTGAAAAGCATACCGAGATGTCACACTACATAAAAGTGAATAATTGTAGTTTTTAAAACTTGTAGTTTATTCGACTTTTACCTTGCAAAAACACATAAAAAATGATGTCGATTTTTCTGCATTCCGAACCCTTTAAAATAAAATTTAAAAATCTGACTGTTAACTTAAAACGCGACAAAACAATTTTCTAGCGTGGCACTCTGTAGACTTGGTAGAGGTTAAGAGATTTTCCTAAAGTCAAAAGTACAACATTTTCATAGTAAAATAACAAACTTAATCTGATTTAAAATTTCCCTCCAGTCACATCATTCAGTGAGATTAAAGAACAATTATAGGTCTCATTTTTAATATATCGACAAAGACAAAAAACAACAACAAAAAGACAGGAGGAACAAAGCATGGCAATCACTGATGACAATAAACTGAACAAAGCATGGCAATCACTGATGACAATAAACTATGAATGTCTCTGTGTGTACCAGTCACTGCTAGTAACAACCAGTCTTCCAGTTTAAAGAGTTGCTTTATTCGAGCGTTTTGAAAAAATTAACTGATATTAAAAAAATAACATACAGTATAAATGGGGAAAGACAAAAGTGATGCAGAGCAATGAAAAAGAAGATAACGAGATGTGGACTAAGTGCGCGACACCTAAATATATAAACGGCAATATAAAAAAATCCAGTACATGGACTTCAACTTGACCAGAGGTTGCTGCTCGCTGTTTTGTAACTTGCTATAGATATGATGCGTAAGACTCAAAATAAATCCTAAAACCCCCGAACAAGTCATCCCTTTTCGATTCTTGAATAGTTTTTTTTTTTCATTTGGCGTCCAAACCTTTTTTCAAAGTGACAAAAAGCAGCAGCACACTTTCTAAAACCTTCCTTCTCTTAAAAGTGTACATCGACCATTTAGTTCACCTTGAGGGGGATTCATTTGAAAGGTCTATTATAGAAAACATTATACATTTAATTTCTGAACTTTAGCAAAACCTCATTGACTTGTGAAAAAAAAGTTACACAACCCCTCCCCAAAGCGCGCTTTTTGCTCACACTTTGGAAATGGATGATCCCTAAACGGAATTAACACTATGACAATTATAGATTATTTGCTTATATGTTTTGAAGCTCTATACTAAAGATATACATATACCTTTGCCCTTATGTTTGATTCAGGTACCTGGGAGCCTCTCTTTTTTATGCTTTAAAACAAGTTTATATAAAATGGATATCAGGGAAAAAATAAGTATATTGGATGGCGGTAAAAGCTCAAAAGAACCAATCATGTACAATAAATAATGAAATAGTTTGAACTTTTAAACAAGCTGGCAGAATAATGCTTATATCAGTTATATCATTGAGGAATACAGAGGTTATAGTGATGAATCAGATTCTATTTCTACAGATGTTTCTTTGATAACACATAACCTGTCTATTGTGATTTATAACGTGAAGTTCTTACTGAAACATATATAACATACAATGTTAAGTGAGACAAAAAAAATATTTCAGATATACAGGAGAAAGGTGTAAATAAAAATAAAATTTCTAAAATACTTTCAACATCTAAAAAAGATACATCACGAAATGTATTGTACATCAATTTTCACCAAGGTTTAAACGTATCATAGCTAGTATTAACATTTTTTTTACCATAAAGATACATAAAATCACAGTAATCCGTAAAAAATCTGAACTCTTCTGACTTTTGAAAGTTTTCAAATCTTTGCATGTTGAGGGAAAACTGAATCAAGTCCAAATAGAGAAGATGAATACACGTAATATCTCAATAAGATATTGTGGCCAAATATAGTAACAACAAGGGAAACAGAAGACACAAAAACATTTGTTTAACCAATATGTGATGCTTTAAATGTAAAATAATAATAAATCACAGAAACCACTTTACTTTTGAAACTTTTCAATTATTTTCAGGATGCTTACGAACCTTTAAGGTCGTCCAACTTAATAACCCCATCTTTGTTAACATCCACCATCTCAAACGCCTGGTTAACTGTCGATTCTCTAGACTTCTTCAGAGGAGGACGAAGACGACGAAAAAACTCATCGAAATCTATCGTCTCGTTGTCATCTCTGTCGAAATATTGAAATAAAGTTTCACAATCTTCCTCTGAAAGTCCCGTCATTCCAAACTCTGTCATTCCTTGTTTAAACTCCCTCCGCGACAACCTCTTAGAATAATCCGTGTCCATGTGTCTAAAGAGTACAGATAGCAGCTTGATCCCTCCACATCCTCTCTCCAGACAACACCTCCTCATAAACTCCATCAGCTCCTGTCCCCGCTCGGCCATTTCCCTTCTGTAGTTTGTATACATTGTCTATTTTAAGATTCATCTGTGCCTTTTATACAAGATGTTCATTTTGTTGTAAATCAGTTTCCATCTCAACGTAGGCTAAGATCAATATATTAATTAACCTCAAGATCCATAAAAAAATCGTCTCTAAATCACTATTGATTATATATAAAAGCATAGTACTTCTAACTGATAAACTAAACAGGTTTAAGAATGAAGCCGTGATTACGGAAAACTGTTCGATTAAAGTACATAAAAAAATTCTCAATAAATCCATGTTTGGGTAATTACATGGCTACATACTTTAACAAAGAAAGCAAACATATTTCACAAAATCGTTAACTAATACAAAATTATGTGATGATAAAAGACCCCTAAGTATCAAAATAACATGAAAATATTCCTTATTATTCTAACCTTCAAGAATCGAATACTAGTACGTTGTAATGTACAGCATCTGCTTGAAAAGATATATAAAGTGTACATCGGAGGAAGAAAAGCACCAATAAAGCATGTTCTGTGCAATAGATTTATCAGACACTTAAATGATGAAAAAAAAATTGACTCCCACTTTAATTGTTCAGCAGTTTGACTAAGGGTATATTGGTTAAAATACTTAATCCAATTGCTTGACATCAAGGTAAACAAAATTCAGATGAGAGACAGTTTATTTTATACCAATCCTATTTCAATTATGCATTTGTATATTATTTTGAATATCAACTTTATTAACGCAAACATGTCCCAAGTAGGGATAACAGCATACATGTACAATACAGACATAAATACAGAATTGAAACATGAACAACAACAGAAAATACAGTAAACTATCTATAGAGTATCCTGTCTCCCCAGTTCTAATGACTGTATAATAAAAGAATAAACTGTGGAGATTTGACCCGGTGTTGATGGATTTGAGAGCCATTTAAGTTTATTTATTTCATTTAAAGATTCAAAATTATAGTCTATTAATTTTAATTTTTCGAAGTGCCTGGTTTTTTTGACAATGAAAAAAGAAATGATTCTCATCTACTTTATTACAAAAAATGCATAATCTTTTATCTCTTGGTATCTTATTATATCTTCCAACTTCAATTTGAAGTTTGTGGTCACTATTGGATAAGCTGTGGCTTCGGTCCGACGACCAATGTCAAAATAAATGAATGATGACATAAGACATGTTTTATTTCCAATTATGGTCTCTCAAGGGGTAGGATAATTACAATGATTGATTATAAATAACAAATAAATCAAAGAATAAAGTATACAATTATTAAGGTATGATTGTAACAATATATAATAGGTAAAGATGCCATATAAAATATTGAGATTGGAGCCTAGATATAAATAGAGATTAATAATTAATACCAAAAGCTACAACAATGAGTCTAATTAATATAATTTTATTTTGTTTAAGCAGCCAACAATTATCAATATAAGTGGATGTTTGCTTCCAAGTAACTACCCAGCCCTCCAATTTCACAGGGGCCTAAAAATAGCCCAGCTAGCATTGTCATTGTTTCAACCTGGGGCTTATGGAAAGTGTGAGCCACCACCCCTGGTCACAGTGAAAGCTGCTGTTTTATTCAAGTACTATATATGGTGTATTATGGCATATTCATTCCTCACATTTTAACAGCACCATAAACCTACAAATGTCAGTGAAAGGATGCATGTCTCAAAATATGCATTATTTATTAACAGATAAGATACATTATTAACAAATGAGAAAGTATATGATAATCCAATCTAACGTTATACCAATCCTTATGACAACACATTGAAAAACGTCATATAACGATTGTCTTGCAATGTATACTATCTTTGTATTCTACTAGTAGCTCCATCGATTCCATATGAAAAGATCATCAGTGATATCTAAAGAAAAGGACTAGATTGGACCAGAGGAATTGTTCCGTTTTTCTATAAGTCTTTTAATGACATCAGAAGGAAATCGTTAATGGCAAAGTACTTAGAAATCCTGGAGTCAGGAAAAAGCTTTATTCAAAACATCAGAGAACAGAAGTGAAAAAAAGTTTAAAATCTAAAAAATGAAGTGATTAATAGTATCTAGAAGGCATATTTTACTTCTCGACCAATCAGAGCACATCATTTCATATCTCTGATTCGTAAGGTATTTTGTCTACTGACCATCTTGATAACTTGCTTGATGCAGGCCTGAACAAAAGTCCCTGATCAAGTGGCCAGTAGACAGATTACCCAACATATGAGAGATCTGAAATAACGAACTCTATTAGAACTAACATTGATTTTTTTTTAAAAAAATAATGTATAAATTTCATTACAAAGGCAAGCGATGAAATAAATACTTACTATGTCCTACTATCGAGTTATCGTATTTTTTTGTCTGCCCGACTGTCCCAATGTTATTTTAGAAGGCAAGTGGTTTGTGCATTATAATTGGTCGAATAATTCAGATATTAGACAAAGTAAAGCTAAAATTAATTTTTTCCGTATTTTTTAAGGAAAACTTCAGGATAAATCATATATATCGTCTTATAAAGTCAAAAACCACATCAATGTATATACTAGTAGATATGAGAATAATTGAAGCCACTAGCAGCCTACAAAGTGATGGGTAGTTGATGCTTTTGAAATCAGTAGTCCCAGTTAACATCTTATAAACATATGAACCCGCTCTGGACAGAGCATTAAAACACTATAAAATTCATCTAAGCTTACTAAGGATAGGCACGAAATGTATTGATGAAATGTGTAGTTCTGTAGGCCCTGGTCTGATAACTTTCATTATTCTAAAAATACTGTTCATCGAATACGAAAGTTATATACGATTTTCGTTAATGTTGCATTCAAACATAAATTCTATTCATACACCTCATTATAAACAAAAATAAAATATGCTCTCATTGTTTTAATTATCAAAATGCATTTAGTTTTCGTTTTCTCAGTTTCTTATAAAAATGACTATATTACATCACTAAACCTGTTAATTTCACGCGTAAAAATCATATAATTTTTCCGGCGGGAAGAAAAGGAGAGAACCCCCCACCAGGGGGCTTCAGCGGCAGCACCCTGGAATCTTGCCTCGGTAGGTCTTACGGCCAAGCTATTCTACTAGACTATACTATCAATGTGACGTAGTAAAAAATGTCTCTTATGCTTGTAATAGATTTTCATTACCGACCAGCAAGTATAAATGTATAAAATCACATTCACATGGCTAGGTCTTTTCCTACGATACAGAATGTTTATAAGTTCTACTTAACAATTTACTTTACCCGTCACTCTTTGTTATTATACAAGTATCATATTGCTTTAAAGTATAGGTAATATATACGATCTACTTTACAGAAAAAAATAACGATTTATGATTCCAAAGTCAAAAATCTCAATTAATTATCCACAACAAATATATATACCACATGTAGTACTAAAAGTGAAATACCCCAATACTACAATACAGGAACATACAATTATATAAGAATTATCAATAAAATAAAAGTTTTTCTTTTAAAATAAAACCATTGAAAGTACAAATCTTAATATGTCATCCAATGCTGGATTACCGTACAGGAGGAAAAAATGCAGAGAAAATCAATGTCGTATTATGCAATGCTTGTTAATAGGAAGTAATGCCATAAGGAAATGAGAACGAATAAAATGCATAAAAATATGCCGAACAAACAAAAAGCTTCCAGTCAGAGTTATGAGAATTCTAAAATGTCATTTGCTAGTTCTCTATATGGAATCAAACTAAAAAGAATAAAGTTATAATGGCTTACCGGATATTCATTATAAAAAGACAAAATATTTTCAACGGAATGATGGTATTCCATTAGGTGTGCATCTATTATAATCCAAAGAGACTATATTTACAGAGATATTGATGGGTTTCTATTTGATGTCGCAGCTTTTATAATCACAAACCTTTTAAATCCTCCACGTCCAGAACGTTATCCTTATTCGTATCAAGTTTATCAAAAGCTTCATTGACAACAGCTATCCTGACAGTGTTCAGGGGTTTCCTTAAAGCCTTCATAAATTCTAGAAAGTCTATTTTCCCATTTTTATCTGTATCCATACAATCGAATAGAACTTTAAGATAATTGTCTCCCATGCGAAGTCCAAATCTTTCTAGGCCAATTTTTAATTCGTCGAGTACAATCGACCTGGAGCAATCAATGTCCATGGTTCTAAAGACCACACCCAAACCACGTATGCCCCCGAGTCCACGACGCAAACATTGCTCCTTAAGAATCTGGATCAAGCCCTTGGCCGTTTCTGACATTTTGTATACAAGGAACCATTTAGCTGTGTATATCTAACTTCTGTCTTTAGTTTACAGGAGGGAGTTTTTTACAATCATTCCAATTTATACTTAAAACAATCCCTCTTAAAACCAAATCATCGTTACCTTAATGTAGTTCTGTTGTTGCTTTAGAGGAAGAACTTAGCTAATGAGCGAATATTAATTACTTTCAAGTGTAGATGGTTTGGTATAGAACGACGCAATAATTGAATAATAAAGCTTTTTGAACCAGGTTTTGACATCAAGAATGTTTAAAAAAACGTTTGTGTGTAGCATAATATTAGGAAAAAACCACAAGCCTTAATTAATCGAGCAGACGAAAACGTATGAACTCAAATGGAAGTTTGAACACTTTTCCGAGACCATGGAGACTTCAATGATTAATACATGCACCAAAAGTGCACCTCTTCAATTTCTCAATTTTGCCAAAACTCAAAGGTTATTCCTACCCCTTATATGGGTTGATCTTAGTCATAATTTTCGTCCCGTTTCGGAATAATTTGATTTTATTGGTCTATGCTCTTCATATTCACATAACGTCTTTCATTTTCATTCTTTTGGCTTGAACATCTTAAATAGACGAAACGCGCATCTGGCATTGCAAAATAAATAAATAATTTTTAATCAAGGCACATGGCAAGTGCGGGTTACTGAAAAAAAATATGTACGACCCTCTTATACATTTTGCTAACTTTTGTGAAATCCTTCACCAGGTCAAGAAAAAGTCCTTTAAAGGTTATTGTTTACTATCATCCAATCATAATCACTTGCTACCTAATTTAAGTATGCAGGTTGTGACGCGTACACTTTTCCACGTCTTCAAAGATTTATACTGTGCTCCGACATATTTTATATATATTTTTTTATACTTTATTGCATAATAAAACCTCAGAGAGGTTAAGCAAATACAAATATACATGTAAAAAACATACAACATATAACTCTTCTTCAAGTATCTTGGATAAGTTTAACTAGGTGTCCCCAATTAATAGGTTAAATTGCCTTAATAAAAAGTTCAATAAAACTAGTTAACTCGACCTGGTCTCGTGATCACCTGAATTATTAGTATATCTTAAATAATAATAAAATAAATGTTAATAAAAGAGTAATAAAAATGTAATAATAATAAGCACAGCTGTAAGTCCTCTCCTCTCCAAGAAGACACCAATTTTATTGTTGCTGACAATATCACCATCCCCTGGTTTAGGTTTACGGGCCGCATTAAGGATTTCATCCAAGGTAAAAAAAAAATTGGTTACTTTTTTTCAATCAAACTTTTAAGGTTTTATCAAGATTAAGGTAGATGGGGTGTCTATCACTGAGCATCTATTTTGCACATCTATCATAACTTTAAATTTTATAACTCTAGCTATTCTAATTGATTTCTATTCGGCTAGGTTAACATCAAAAGTGATAATTAAAACAAAAATTTAGATAAAACTCACCTTCTTTATGAATTTCAATATTTTCCCGTATTTTTAAGGGGAGATAATTTGTATAGAAATAATAGGGAAAAAAACACTTTTCACTTTTTTCAAAAATTTTGATGGTAAACTTAATTTTTTATTTAGTATATTTGAAAATAAATACAAAACAAAGATTTTCACTTAATTTTTGTTTGACCTGTTGGTTAATTAGCTGTGTTGTGTGCTATTTTAAAAGATTGCTCATTATATCATGTTACCTGGAAATGTTTTTTTTTCTTAAACAAGTGGTTCTTAATGTACCTTTTAAATCGTGAATATTAAGTACACCATCACAATTAACGTCCACATGGTCAAAGGCTTCCATGACCACCTGTTTTCTTCTGCTGTTCAAAGGAGCCCTGAGGGCAGCCATGAGCTCTGCAAAGTCAATCCATCCGTTATTGTCTTTATCTAAAGCATGAAACAATGTCCTTAGGTACCCTTCTGACATCTTCAACCCATATCGCTCTAAGGCAATCCGTAACTCCGTGAAAACTATTCCTTTAGAAAAATCAATGTCCATCTTTCGGAAAACTATTCCTAACCCTCTTATTCCATTGTGTCCTCTCAGTAAACATTGCTGACGAAGAGCTCCGATCAGCATCTCGACTGTTTCGTTCTTACTTGTCATGTCTGTCGTTTATCTCTTGTACGAACTAACGACTTTGTTTAGACGAAGCGCGTCCTCTATTACCATCAATTAGTATATTGTTCTAGAAAAAGTCAACATCGATGATGTCTGAAATATGCATGAAGTTGTTTGATGCTGATTATATCTACATAACACTTCAAACATTTATTGCTTTAGTTTGCTCTTGTTTGCCAAAGAGAATATCGTTTGAAAAATAAAAACCATCATGTGAAAGCTTTAACTTTGGAATGTATTAACATGATGAGTTCGGTTACAATTATGGTGGTTTTAATTTCATGAATTATACATTTAATGTCTGGGTTCGTGTTATATAAAATTACAGCATTTTAAACACAAGGGAATTCAAGAAACACCATGCATTACTTTATATTTACTAGTAACTGAAAATTATAAAAGAGAATGAGGATAATTGTTTGTATGAGATGAGTAATTTGCACTTCTATTTTTCCATTAAAAGACCAGTTCATTTTCTGTATACTAAGTATACCGTTTTAAATGAAATTGATTCAAATCTGAAAAATGAAAGAAAAGCAGCGCAAAGCTGTGTACTATTTTTGACAAATTGTCGTCCTTTACCGGGGTTGACCCACACTGAAACGATTGGTTGCTGCGCTATATAGCAAGCATGAACTGGTTACTCTTCCGGATCATCCGATTTACTATTATTTCGACTTTCGACTCAGTTTTCATTGTTGATTGCGCTTTCGTTGTAATATGTGGTTTTGTCCCCCACCACAACGCAGAGCGGGGACATAGAATTGCCCTGCGTCCGTGTGTCCGTCACACTGTTTTTCGTAAAAGATTTCTCAGCTGCTATTCATTAGAAGTCTTCCAATATTTGGTACGCAGCTACAGGTAAAGGTTCATATGATGGGATGCATTTTCAGGTCTGTCGTTTATCTATTTCCTGATAAACATGCCGACTTATCTTTTTTTTTGCTCTCAGCGGGGGACCCAGGAATTATGTGCTGTGTGGTTTGTTTTTGTGGTGAGTTATATCTACTCTATATATAAACAGGTTTCGTCTGGGCCTTTTCTGACTATGACATTCGATTGCCTCAGTTTAGTGCACTTTTGCTTCAGCATTCGCAACGTACAGGAAAGTGTTTCTTATTTGAAATTTTATATATTAGAGAATGAATTGATCGCCAACTAACGACCTACCAGTTTTTAAAAGAAAAATTTTTTTTTTTAAATTGGCTAAAATATTTTTTGTCGGTCAAAAGAGTGAGAGGCTGTTCAGCACGGGGTATATTACCGGCTATCGTTTACCACTCCACTGGCAAACTGGGGTTGGACAAAAAAAACCAATAACGGTGAATGATTTTTGACAAATAAGAGAAAATGGTAGATAACAGACAATGACTAGACTGCTGTGTACCTTATTCTTTTATTGTCATTTTCTTTGTTAAAAGTCATGCACAGGTCTTTTTTTTTTCGGGACTGTCCTCAGTTTGCCAGTGTTAACCGTAACCGTTAAAATACCGTGCTCAAAAAGAACTGGAGAATGAAACTAGCATATTTTAAAACATTCTCCGAGTACAAACTAAGTCGGAAAATGCATCATAACCGAACAGACTTCTAAACTATACATTAAGAATTTGTCAAGTACTTTGTGTACTCAGTACTAGTGTACCAATTAAGTGACTTAATAAATTCGCTGTTATCGAGCAAATAGCGTAGCGGAGTACACGAAATTACTCGAGGGTACAAAGATTTGTGTCCGATTTTAAAGACATGGAGATAACTACTTTTGATTGTTATTTTTTAATATAAATTTGAATCGAATGAAAATAAACTAAATCGAATCAACACCGTAATTACGTATATTTTTGTTCCAATAACATATGTAAGCTATTTGTTTATTTTCTTTGATGAGATACATGGAATGTGATGTTGATTTTACAAACTTAAATCGTTTTAATTAAACAATGATGTTAAGTTGTTCAAAAATTACAATTTTGCCCAAGGTTAAAACCTTTAAAACATGGTCATATAAATAAAGCTGAAGAAAGTTCTATTTTATTTTTGGTTTTTCTCCAATTTATTTTCAAGGTAGGAAATTTGCAACCACTGCTTAATGCTTAATACCAAAAAAAATTAAAAAATGGACTAACCTTTGAAACCTTTAGATTTCGTGTTTCTGATATTAGTTTATTTATAGTTTCCAAATTTAAAACTTTTTCATATTCATTTAAGCTCGAATTTCAATGTCAGTTGATTGCCATCATGGCAAAAGGACTAATATTTTCAACTTTTGTCTTTTTTCAATTCTGGCCAAATTTTCAAGATCAGCTTATTAAGACATTACTATGAACTCTATTCTATAATCATTTACAATAACTACAAGTAACTTACATATTTCGTTTATTGATATTAACAATAACAGAAAACCACAACACAATGTCAAACATGCATGTATTGCAGTGCAATATGGGTATATGTTTATACATTCCTGTAATTAGTTGTAAACTATGCAATTAACAAGTTGTTAGACATCCCCAATAGCCTATACCCGTATACTAGATATCTAGGTATGCGAAACCTAAGAGAGAAAGGTGACTCAATTTTATAATATGTTTTTGGATTTCAGATGATTATTAAATGGAAATTCTGCATCTTGCAGCTGTTTATTATTTGCATTGGTAAGTGGTAATTATAAGTAATCAATTTTATGTAAAAGAAAATAGCAATGTTTAATTATAAAGTCTGTATAACTCGAATTTTACACCAGTTTTTTGTCTTTCTTTAATTAATGAATTGAACAGAATGTCTCAGTTTAGCTTTTGACTCTTGTATATGGGCTGGTTGTCGCGAAAAGAAAGTTCCTTAATAGCGAGCATAGCTCGCAAGCGGGCACGAAGTGCCCGCTCGAGCGGAGAGCTCTACGGTATTTGTTTCCGCGAGAAATTTGCTAATGCTGATTTAGATTTTTTATGGTCCGGAAAGGGTTATTATTTTTACAGGTCCGGAGTGAATGCTAAAATAATTTATAAGAAAAGAAATAATGCTTAAAAAAATAATAAATTGCGCTTTTTACAAGAAAATAATATTCTTGAAATAATAAATACACATAAGCTGCTCGTTTCGTCTTTGTTATATGCACGTACGAAGCTAACGTGTCTCGAAGCTTAATCGCCCCATACCATCTCGCCCCAAAATAAGCAAATGGAAATATTGGAAATTAAATGATAGCGATAGCCCTGAATGTCGACATTTAGAACAAATTAATATGAATAAAAAATATATATGAAAAAGATTGTTAGAAATGGAAAAACTTGTTTACCAAATAAACTTATGAATTTTGTCATTTTACACATTTTTATTTTTTCACATATTTTCAGGCTATGCTCGCATTTAGGCAATGCCTACTCCATATTAAACTTTATAAACAAACAAACATGCAAACAAACATTTTATATAATAAAACTCACAAGGGACATAAGCAAACAAGATTAATGCATACTACTAAAATAAAACAAAAATAGAAATTGATTGACTTAACTTTTCTATCATGCTCTCTTCTAACTTTGTTTCCATTCACAGGTGTCTCTCAGTCCTACAAGAGAGTATGTTACTATACTAACTGGGCACAATACCGTAACGCGCCCTACAAGTTCTTTCCGGGAAACATCGACCCTTTCTTGTGTACCCACATCATCTACTCCTTCGGCAAGGTGGAAGGGAACAATATAGAGCCGTACGAATGGAACGATGAGTCAACAGAATGGAGCAAAGGTAAAAACTTAAAGGCATAGACACAATTGGTCTGCATATTTTTTTGCAAAAAAAAGCAAACAAAACCAGATAAGATGCAAAATTCAGCTTGCACAGTGGCCAAAAGCATGATTTTTTTATGAATTTTTATTTTGCATACTCATTTTCGGTTTATAATTACACGGAGAGAATAAAACGTTCAACAAGAAAAAAAAATGTTGAATGTGAAGCTGAGAAAATTATAAATAAATTCATCTTAGATGTGAAGTTACTATAACAAAACATCCATACCATTAGCACTAGATCGCGGGGTACTCCCAGCAACGGTTAACACTAGAAAACTGAGGACGGTAAAAAAAACAAAACAACAACCTATGCACGACTTTTAAAAAAAGGACATGACAGTATTAGAAGAAGGTTGACACCAGGTTTATCATAGTCTGTGCGCTTTCTACCCCTTTCTTCTATTTTCCTCTTTTTTTTTAGATCATATTTTTATTTTAAAAAATCTTATAGATAAATACACTTCTAAGAAAGGTGGTAGATTATATGCATGTTTCATCGACTTCAAAAAAGCTTTTGATACTGTTATACTGTAAAACCAGTCGAAAATTAGTAACTCCGGGGATTGAAAACGATGCAAATTTGTATCTCCGGCATTATATAAAATTGCCAGACTTACTAATTTACTTTGGGGATTGAATATGTAACTTGTATTGATGATGTAAATTTGTAACTCCGGCATCATTTAAAATTGCCGGTGTTACTAATTAGAAACTTCGGTACTAATTTTTTTTACCGAAGTTACAAATAAAAAACTTCGGAAATAAAAATTTGTAACTCCGGGTGCAAATCATTGTCGAAGTTTTTTATTTGTAACTTCGGTAAAATGTTTTAGCACCGAAGTTACTTATTAGTAACTCCGGCAATGAAAATTTGTAACTCTGGGGACGAAATTGTAAGTTTGGGGATGAAATTAGTAACTTCGGGGTATAAAAATTTGTAACTTCGGCAAATCGTTGAATTGCCGGAGTTACAATTTTCCATTGAAAGCAATGGAAAAATTAGTAACTTCGGGAGGGTCCACTCCGGCTTTCCATAGTTATACATTCAGGGATCAGATATAAGCTATTAAAAAATAATATTTGTGGAAATTTTTACACTATTATAAAAGATATGTATCAAAAAGGTGAACTTTGCATTAAATTGGATAAAAAACTAACAACATCATTTGAGTCTTTTATTGGTGTGAAACAAGGAGATGTATTAAGTCCAAATCTCTTTAAGATATTTTTGAATGATTTACTAGGAATGTTTGCTTCATCACCAGACACAGTTTATGTAAATAATTATAGAGTTGACTGTCTTATGTATGCTGACGATGTTGTTTTATTGTCAGAATCACAAGAAGGGTTACAAGATAGAATGAACAAGTTACAAATTTATTGTTCTGAGTGGTGTTTAAAAGTTAATATATCTAAAACTAAAGTTATTATTTTTAATAATTAAGCCAGGAAAATTTTAAAAATGTGTAATATCTTTTAATAATGAACCAATTGAAAGTACCAATATCTGTAAATATATGGGTATCACTATGACTTGTAGTGGGAAATTTCAACAATGTAAAACAGAATTATGTAAAAAATCCACAAAGGCTTGTTTTAAGTTACAAAGCTGTTTATCTTCAACTAATCCCAGTGTAGCAACACTACTCCACCTTTATGATCATACAGTCAAACCAATTATAATGTATGGGAGTGAAATATGGGGCATGTTTAATACAGATTCTGTAAAATGTAAAAAGGTTAATGAGTACTTTTTACAAAACATATATTCTAATGATACAGCAGAGCAATCCCATATAAATTTTTTAAAATATGTTTTAGGCGTCAATAAAAAAGCCAGCAACATATCAGTGATGTCTGAGCTTGGATGTTTCCCTATTTACTTCTCTATAGTTTTATCAATGTTAAAATACTGTCATAGATTAGAGCAATTACAGGAAGGGCTTTTATTTGAGGCATATCAGTGCAACAAATCGCTGGACTCCAGAAAATTCAACACTTGGTACTCTTGTATAAAGTATATAATGAATGAATCAGATATACCTAATCTGAATATGAAAGCTGGAGCTTTAGCTTACAATATTAAAAAACTATTATGTGACAACAATATTGAGTATTGGCATAAATTGCAGCATGAAGCCATAGCAACCAAAAAGGGGAAGCTTTGCACCTATTTTACTTTTAAACAGTGTTTTGAGAGAGAGAAATATTTAGAAAATAAACAGTTTAAAATTAGACAAGCACTGTGTAAATTAAGAATCAGTGCTAATCCTTTATTAATAGAATATGGTAGATATAAAAATATTGACAGATCTGAACGCCTTTGTAGATTTTGTTCACAGGGAGAAGTTGAAGATAAACGCCATTTTATAACTGAATGTAATCTTTATGAACATTTGAGAAACAATCTGTATTTAGAATTAGATAACTTATGTATAAACTTTAGAACTTTGAATAACTCCTCCAAATTTTTATGGCTGTTGTCAAATAAAGATATAAATATTACAACTCTAATAGGAAATTATATACAAGAATGTTTTGAACTCAGAAGAATTTATTGTTAATTCAATCATGGAAGTAATATTGATATAATACTGGTATGGCTCTGAACAGACTATATATTATATTTTTTTGTTTTGTCTTGACCCAATTATACATGTAAAATCATTGTATTAAATTATTATGCCCATTGAGGGACCTTAATTGGAATAAACAATCTTATTTTATTTTATCTTATCTTATCTTTGTCAAATATATACACTGTTAAATTTAGACCGTCTTCAGTTTGCCACCTGTAAACTAGAGCCGGCCATACTTCGTGCCTATGAGCAAAAAAACAAAAGTACAGAGAGGAGTTTGTCATTTTATATTATGAAGAGGTGCAAGACATGTTTTGCCTTCCACAGACTAGATGTTCGCCGTTGATATACATCGCCACTGTTTTAAATGCACGATCTGAAAGGAGCAAAGAAGAATACCAATCAAGGCGACAAATGAAACTCAAGCTAAGTTTCTTTTCTTGACAACTTTTTTAGGAAATTATGAAAAGACCGTTGACCTTAAACTAGCTAATCCAAAACTGAAAGTTTTACTTGCAATCGGAGGCTGGACCCACGGGACGGATACATTTACAGAGGTTGTTAGCAGCACAGGAAACATGGTAGCGTTTGCTGACAATGCTATAGAATATCTCAGAAGAATAAACTTTGACGGCCTTGACCTTGATTGGGAATACCCTGCCAACAGAGGCAGCCCTCCAGAGGATAGGGAGCGTTTTACGACGTTTTGTCAGGTACAATATTAATTTCACTGCATTTTACCGGCTGTCGTTGACAACTGGAAATCTAAAGAGAGTTTAAAAAAACGAACGGTGTAGAATTTTTAACAAAGGATTAAACAACAGGGGGAAACAGTGACACTTTTTTAGGATCATTAGATGTAAATTGGACATCTCCATGCGAAAGACGAGAAAAAACCTAAGCATTTTTTTAGAAATTTCCATGTTAAACGTAAAAACTCTGTGTTTTGTAGATTTTAAGGGCAAAGTTTGAAGAGGAGGCCAAACAGACTGGTAATCCCCAATTGCTGCTGACTGCCGCAGTTGCCGCTGGAAAAACTACTGTAACATCAGCCTACGAAATCGCTAAGATTGCGGAGTAAGTCAGTTATTCAAATGTAATAATTTAAAAACAAAATCGACAAACGATTATTGACTATTATTGTAAAACTTTATAATGATGCTGTGATAGCTCTAATTCCTGAAAAGTATATTCTAAGTTGAAAAGAACTTTACCCAGCTTACATAATTGCTTTGTTGACAAGACTATACTTTAGGGTTTGCCTTAACCCTTGTTCGAAATAAACATGGAGGGTTTGGAAAACTGGTTCGGTTCTACATAAAGTCATATATATATTTTATCATAGGGAGCTGGACTTTATAAATCTGATGTCGTATGATCTTCATGGATCTTGGGAAAAGTTCTTAGGACACAACAGTCCCCTGTATGCTCGTTCAGATGAAATCGAAGAACAGAGAACACTAAATCAAGTAAAACAAGTTAAAACTCTTTAACAACGGAAATATGTTTTCAGTCTTATAAAGCATTTTAAAGCAATAAATTGTAAGTGAGGACGGTCGTTGTTTAATTCTCTATACACAAATTGACTTGTTAGATAGAAAATAATGAGATGTGGAATAAGTACGCGACACGCTATAATTTAGAAGTTAATTCGTTTTTTTTTTCGTATTTGGTTATGATAACTATGAAATGTAGATAAACTTATAATTTCTGCATAGTTGTGTCTCCCCTGATTACACAAAGTATACATTTACATTAGGACTATGCTATACAAAGTATACATTTACATTAGGACTATGCTATACAAAGTATACATTTACATTAGGACTATGCTATACAAAGTATACATTTACATTAGGACTATGCTATACAAAGTATACATTTACATTAGGACTATGCTATACAAAGTATACATTTACATTAGGACTATGCTATACAAAGTATACATTTACATTAGGACTATGCTATACAAAGTATACATTTACATTAGGACTATGCTATACAACTATGGCTGAAGGGAGGAACACCTAGAGAAAAGCTGATCATGGGATTGGGGTTATATGGTAGATCATTCAAAATGGGCTCGAGTTCTCACACATTCGGTAGCCCTGCCTCTGGGGCCGGAACAGCTGGGACCTTCACTAGAGAAGCAGGTTTTATGGCTTACTATGAGGTAACATATGAATTGTGTCGTGTGCTTAGACCAGTTATAGGTTTACAGTTTGTTTTGAGTGGAAGAAACACAGTGTAAAGCTTCCATCTCCTATGCTTCAAAGCGCTCGAATGTCTATATACAAGAAACAATCCAATGCGTATACCAAGAGTTACTAGAATGCTGATCCATTACCCTACAAAACTTTCCAATGGGAGATCAGAAATTATTTGTAGGTATTCCGTTATAACAATTTATAAGGACACTATTGCAGCAGTACATAATTAAGACTTATTATAGTAAAGATCTACGTAGATCAATAATTTCTAAAACTGAAAATTACCATAGAAGATCTGCGAATTAAGATGAAGAGCATTCTGGTGAAGGCAATTTATTTAGGAATTTTTTATTTTCTGGTAGGTCTGTACGAATT
This sequence comes from Arcuatula senhousia, assembly GCA_963971305.1. Taxonomy (NCBI): domain Eukaryota; kingdom Metazoa; phylum Mollusca; class Bivalvia; order Mytilida; family Mytilidae; genus Arcuatula; species Arcuatula senhousia. The sequence continues at coordinate 1,524,590 of OZ020307.1, read as the reverse complement.
TGAAAACTAACGGTTGGACAAGGGTATGGAATGATGAACATAAGGTACCATACGCTTACAAAGGGGACCAGTGGGTAGGATATGATGATCTGGAGAGCTTTCGGGTCAAGGTAAGACGCATAGCGGGATATTTTTAAGTCTCAAGCTGCTCTGGTTTGATAAACATTTGATTCCTATACTTTAGCGGGGTATGGTTCTAGATCATTCGTAGTGGTTTTTTTGAAACTTTTTTAGTTGACAATTTGTTTTCAGAAGGTATTATAGATAATCCAAATGATTAAAATAATCATGTTTAGCAAACTTGACAAACTCGAATTATACATTGTTTTGTATATTTTGTTTTTATCCACAAAACTATCCGAATTACCACTGTTTTTGTAATATTTTCCAAAAGGCAAATTACATAAAGGACCAAGGCCTGGGTGGATCTATGGTATGGGCGGTTGATCTGGACGACTTCCAAAATTCTTGTGGTAATGGTGTGTACCCTCTCATGGGTGAACTGTTAGAGATGTTGCCGGATGATAATGGTGGCGAGTCGACTAAATCAACAACTCATGCCCCAGTTACGACAAAAACACCGACGACAAAAGAACCAACGACGCAGGCACCGACGACAAAAGCACCAACGACACAGGCGCCGACGACAAAGGCATCAACGACACAGGCGACTACGACAAAGGCACCAACGCAGGCACCGACGACAAAATCACCAACTACCCAGTCGCCGACGACAAGAGCACCAACGACACAATCACCCACCACACAAAATCCCGGACAATGTGGACGTAAGTCTTTGATTTTTGAGGTAGTATAACTTGCATTCACTTTTAACATATATGCGACCGTCTTTATCAATTGTTTTTAAATTCCTAAATACTTTGCTTAAATGGAATAAACTTTTGTAAGTGATATGCATAAAATTGGAATAAAGTTTTTTTTCTATTTTTAGCACCAGCTGACTGTGGTGACCAGACATACTTCACCGACGCCTGTGACGACACAATATTTTATCACTGTGCTAACGGCATCCCATACAAGAAGACGTGTCAGACAGGACTGGTTTGGGACTCTGATATCAATGCTTGTAACTGGCCCTCCAATTTACGAGAGGTTACTTGTGGTAAGGATTGAGATGAGTATGATTATTACAAAAAGGGTCACCGAAACAAGCAAAGAAAAAGGACAAATATAAAGGAATACCTCTTTTTGGTAATTTAAGTGGAAGTTTTTAGCATAAAAAATGTTACTTCGGAAACCTTCAACTCTACCCTTTCTATCTTAAAATCTGTAAAATTATAGTTTGCCGTCTTTTAAGATCGACCCTTTTATATATCCCCTTAAGGAACTATATATCAAAAATGACGAAACGAATCAGGAATATCAAATATTGGCCCGCTACTGGAAATAAAACAATATGTTAATAGCATAAGCATCGGGAGATATATCATGTTAATTTATTCCCCTCCTTGTAATTTTAGCTCTATGAATGTTAGGATTTTCATTTTAAAGTTCTTCTCACTTTCTTCAGATCATCGGACAGTATCAGTATTAATCAGACTCTTAAGATGCTTCTTTTTAACACATTCGTTTCATTGTCATTCTTCCTCTTACTACACAGCTCCCTCCTCCTGTGTGAACGGACAGTTTTACTCAGACTCCTGTGATGACAGAGTCTACTATTTATGCGCGAACAACATTGCTTATAAAAGAGAATGTGCTTCAGGGGCAATATGGAATAGTGAGCTGGTTACCTGTGTCGTGAAACAAGGTATATTATTAAAAACGAAAGAATATGGACTATGTGCCAAAAAGACACGATCCACATATTGAAATGATTTTAATAAATGTACAATAGCCAGAAGGAGCAAAAGTCCTTTGTTCTTTGTGTCTTCAAGTACAACTATGTTGTGTTCTATGGTCATTACCGGATCCTAAGATCGCAATGGAAGAGGGAGGTTTGGCGCCATAAAACCTGGTTTAACCCACCATTTTGTTTGAAATGCCTGTACCAAGTCAGGACCATTGCGATCCACCAATTCTCCGGTATGACTGATTCATTATTGTCATTTTCTCTGGACTATGAGATTGATCATTCAAGTTCGGTAGTTTTGTTATTACCTTAACTTAATAAGGCGTTTTGGGTTTTTTCTATATGGATGCTTACTCTGGCAATACTTATTCAATACGATAATAAGTTCAAAATGAAACATTTTTTTCCGTTTTAAGGTAGTCAGTTCCTACCATAGACCTTTTAGTATAATATTTTTTTAATGATTTTGCATTTAGTAAATGACTAATTACGTATCTTTGTAAAAAAACACTTGCTTGACTTAATAAGAACAAGTTATCGGTATCATAATAAGAATCTTGCAGTTTAACTATGTCCTTTTTCCTTTCAGGTTGAGTTGTGATACCTCGGAAAGTGGTAAAGAGATTTTCAAGAAAAAATATATTAAACAGGATTTTTGTTAATTAGTATACATAGTAAAAAGTTCAATACCAAGCTGTTTATTTAACAACATTTTGTCAACTACACAAGAACAACAACAAAAAGACGTCTCTTCTATTCTTTTATTACTGTTTAAAAATGTGTTCTAAATTTAGCGGTACTTCTTATATATAATTGAGTAGCTGAGTATGTTTTGATCGTGATAGAAGCAAAATAAAAAAAGCAAAACTTAAACGGGGAATTCGAATCTCAAAGTCGAAAAAAACAAAGACAAAACCGGGGAACACTTTAGACAACGACATCGGAGGAAAAACATACCAACACAAATGGGGGGAGTCTTACGAAAAACCTCAATACAAACGAACAACTGTGCTGATATTAGAAATCTAAATCCACAGAGAAAGCAACAACTTCAGGACAGCACAACCTTGTGATACTAATAACATTGTCCGTGCAGATTTTTACGCTCTTTCAAGAAAAAAAATCATGTATATCCCACAAATAGAGACTTTATCAATATTCCTTTTTTCAAAAATGAAATAAAAATCTATTTTTAAGTATGTTTTGGATGATTTGTATACATAATAATTATTCAAATTAACGAGACTATTCATGCTTTCATAGTTAGCATAATGATAATGAGATGTTGAATAAGTGTAAGCGACACAACCTACAACAAGCGACAGTTTAAAAAAGAAAGCCAACAGCTTCAATGTGATCATGCAGTGGTCGCTGCTTGCGATTCTTTTTTCAATAAGTTTTTTGGTTTGTCGTAAGTTTTTTTTGTCATCCTTTACCAGATTTGACACATTGAATTGAAAATTGGCAGCGTGACGGATGTGCTATAGCAGACAGGAACCGCTTACTCTTCGGGTGCACCTGAGTTCACTCTCATTACTAGTAGAGTTCACGTTGTTAATTGATATTCAGCAGTTATTGTGTTTCCGTGTTTTATATGTTGTCTGTTGTTTCGTCTGTCCTTGTTTGTGTTTCCTGGATTTGTCTCTGCCCTTTTGGACTTTGACATTCGGATGCCCCATTGGCACTGCTTCATTAAGCCAGTTTATCATTCTTGGGGAATTTTTAATGTGTTTGCTTTATAAACAACATTAACATAAAAATCATGATGTGATATTCCTTTTACAATCAAAAATAGAAGTGAACAATTATTCTTTTTTAAGGCAAGCCATGATATCGCCATTTATGTACGGATTTTATAATAGATTTGACTACATTGTGGTATCGATGTCAAATTGTTTTAGTAATTTTCTGTTTTAAATAGGTTTTTATCTGATTAAAATCAGAATTATGCACAGCTAAAATTTCGAAAATATCCGACTAAGTGTGAAATGTAATTTATTATAATGCGCAGCTAGTGGTACATAGCCTTTAAGAAAAAGAAAATAACAATTGGGATGAAAAGTCAGCACTAAATAGTGTGCAATTTTATTTTCCATTGATAATGCTTAAATGTTAATCTAAAAATGGAGATCTATCGCCGGTGACATATTAGTTCACAAGCACAAAAATTAAACACACAATAAAAATCAAATCGATCAAAGTTCAGTTCCGCTATAGAGAACCTTAGACAAAAGACAACAAGAACAAACGAACAGGCGGTAGAGAAACTCTCCGTATAACACTCGCTGTTACTGACAGCTGACTGAGAATCATCAATCGACTACTAGTATGTTAAAAAATCAAACATATCGATTTTAAATCCGACACAACACTTCGAACAATGACCGATTTGGTGGAGTGTCATCACACAAAACCGACATACTTGATCGCTATAATGCTTAAAAAATGGAATTAGCTAAAAAACTTATGGAAGTTTTAAAGTGAGTATCAAGTTATCAATAATTCTGCCTAAAAAGACTAAATTCAAAGATTTAACCAAGATATTTATTTCATATCCTTTGCGTAATAGATTTTGAAGCCAGTTTTTCATTTCGAATAGATTGTTTTTAAACTTGTGAGCTTTATAAAAAAACATTACCATAAAATTCAGGATGTGATATTCCTTTCACTATCAGAAAGCGACGTGTACAATTATTTTTTTTTAATAAGACATCGATACTTGTTTTAATACTTTTTCAGTATAATAAAACGGTTTTTCATCAGAAAAAAATCAGAAAAACCACTGCAGATCCGAGCATATCTTACTAAATGTGAAATGTAAACCCCGTAAGACGGCGCCAGTGGTACACCTCCTTCAAGAAAATGGAAATTTATAATAGGGAGAAGTCTTTATATGAATGAAGAAACGTATTAATTGGCAAGCTGTAGTCATATTCTTGCCTTATAAAACGAAAACTATCACAAAAAGAGAAAAGCTTAAATGAACAAGGAATAGTAAAAAAAACAGTATTTTTAACAAAATCTTGTTTATACATCACTATGGCGTCATCAAATTCTGGGAAAATTGCATTTTTGTGAAAAACTTGTTAAAATCATACAAATTTTGAGTGATATTTTTTTGGGAAAATTTAGCTATGAGCCACACGGAGTACTACCAAGATAATTTTTGCGGTTAATTTCTGTATTAAAATGATCACTTGCACAAATTATTGTATTGGTATTCTGTGTGGCTCATAGTTAAATTTACCAAAAACCACTCAAAATCTGCAGGTTTTTCTAATACAGTTTTTTGACCAATTTCAAGCAACTTTGGGTATCACAACGGACAACTTTAAATAAAATCAAGCAGATATAGTATTTAAACTGAGATAATTTAATTCACTAGTTATAATTTTCTCAGATTTAAACTTATTAAACTAGACTATATTGCATAATTCCAGCTTATTTTGATAATTAAATGCCTTGTCCTTTCTTATTCGGAATCAGGTTTAACTGCCTTCTATTAACCATTTCAGACAAAGAAATGTTTTTCTTGTCGCTACAAAAATGAGGGGGCCGATGGGATTATTTCGTTCTCCGTTATTGGCAATTTTTATTTTCCGTGAATTGTGATTTGTTGAAATATTTTTCGGTGCATCGTGATTGGATATTGCACGTGAACCGTTCTCAGCAAAGTATTTTGTACGTGATTCGGTTTAGGCACGCTTAACAGTAATACACATTCAAACCGGTCATACTAATCAGCGCCCGAGTGCGCCCGAGATGATATTTAGCGCCTGAGCATTATTTTTTTTATTAAAATGACTTAAATATGATAAAATATTGTTGTTTGATCGTCTATATTCAATAAAAGGCGTGAGTAAATCACATGGAGTAAATCGGAGCCATATTTTTTTTTAAAAAGGGTGGGTCTAAATCCTCCATACATGCTTGAAATTAAGAGTCGTAAGACTTGAAATCCCATAAGATAATAAAACTGTAAGTAGTAAGCTGAAATACATTGTTTGGGACCCCAAAGTGATAAAGAAAATAGCACATTGATTTATTTTATGATTATATACATCAAAATTCATTGGTACCGGGAAGGGGGGGTGCATTTGTAACTTTAAAATATCACCTGGACTTTGTTTTTAAAAGTCAAAACTTATTTGTCTGTGGTCATTTCTTGTTGGAACATCATGCCGTCTACTAAAGTCCTAAAATTAAACCAACAAACAAAAGTTCTCTTTTCTGGTCTTGTGGAACATGCAGAACAAACTGTTATCTATGCAGCATCGGGTGTGATTCCTGCGTTACATGGTTACATCCGCATTGTGAAAAGCATTGGACAAATTTGATGTTTTTGTGACGAGCAAAACTCTGCCATACACATGCAATGGATGCTTCAGCGACGAAATGAAGCATATTCTTACACATCAGCTTTGAAAGACTGACGGAGGTGAAAAATTCTCCAAAAGTTTAACAAAAATCAATTAAATTAATGTCTCCCCTATACATGTTTTCGTTTTTATTTATTTATTTGTTATTGCTTTTTTTTGCACGGTCATCATTTTACATATATAGTACTTACGCCTAGTCTATAAATTATGATATGAACCTATAATCAGTGTGTTCACTAACAAAGTGATTATAAAGTTATTAACAATGGTTAATCTAATCAACAATAGTGAATTTGACATTTATTGTACAAACATAAGTCACGCTCAAAAATCAATCCAATTAAATTTGATTAATTATAATTACTGATTGATATTATCACTCCTATAGGAACACGCGAATCGATCCAGGTAATCTTTACCAAACTCCGCAAAAGATTTTTCTAATAATCAACTGCATTAATTTTATCAAAGCAAATCGAATGAAAAAACTGTTCTTAAAAATCCTTTAGTCTGCGCTCGTTCAAAAGATAAATTGTATGTTCGTCAAATTATTGAAATCGAACTCATTGAACTTAAGCCTTTCTCCATTAGCACCAATTGTAAATAAATTGTTAATGCAGAGATCCACAACGGCTTTCCATACGACATAAAATTAGGGTTATGAAAAATCCGTAACATGTTAGTAAAAATCTTTAGACTCTATTTGCCTATATAAAGTGTTAGTAAAAATTACCCGGCTCGATTCGCGTGTTCCTTGGAGTGATTATGATACGTACCCGACTAGCTTGGTAACAGATATCTAATTCATAAAGTCGTGATACAAGTCTTTGTTAAACTTCACAATATTTACGTATTTCTTAAAGTGAAAAACAATTTCAATTCTGTTAGTTATGGCAGGAACATTAAATAAACACTTGTTTTAAAATGTTCCTGATTATGGATATTGCCATTTTTGTATGTAGTTCCCAAACATACTTATGGGAATGATTAAAGATGTAACTTCACAATATAAAGTACATCTGATATATTTCTATTAACTATATTCATTTCCATTGCTAAAATCTAAGGTAAATACCAATCAAACTTTCAAAATATGTACTCGGGCGCTAATTCTTCCGCTCGGGCGCTAAATTTCACCTCGGGTGCCCTCGGGCGTTAATTAGTACGACCCCATTCAAACCTCTATCCGTCAAGTCAAGTCAAGTCAAGTAAACTTTATTTAAAGTCGGACATACAAACAATAAACATAAGCTCTGTAGAGCTTTTAAAACCGACATACATAAAGTTAAGACATACATATAAATAAAACATACATAATACAATAACACATGACATAGGACATATAGACACAGATTACATAGTAGGTAAACACATATAAACATGCATAGCAAACATGCAGCAAGCACTAATAGAACTTTTAAGCACTAAAAAAGTATAAAGCAAAGCAGACAAAGCAAAATCATGCAAGCATAAAGATGGACAATAAATAAAAGATATAAAAAACAGGAAAACAGACTGTCAGCTAACGTTGGCTAAACTATTTACAGAAAGAGCAAGAACATCCCTCCCCCTCCCATTTACTAATTAAACTTCTAAACTGATTAAGTCCCATGTCCCCTCTTAATTCATTTGGAAGTTGATTCCATAGTTTAGCTGCCCCATAGCTGACAGAATGTAGGCCATACCTGGTTGTATTAACTCTTGGTACATTTACAATATTCTGGTATCTAAAACAGTAAGAATTTTCTTTAAGAGTTACAATATCATGTAAATATACCGGATTAAGTTTGTTTATGGTTTTATACACAAAAATTGCCAAAAAGCGCAAGCGTCTAATTTTCAAAGATGGCATCCTAGATTTATAAAGAAGTTCTTCATATGTACTTTTATCGTCGTTATATATAAAACGCAAGGCTCTTTCTTGGATCTTTTCAAGCTTGCGAGTGTTACTTTCATTACAGAAATGCCATACATCCGTGAACAAAAATTTAGCCATATTTCCGTGTTGCGTTATTTGCATTTTTTATTCTTCGTGATTCGTGATCAGGACCCCCAATCAGGATCCCCAAAAATGTCAGGGGAGCCTCTTTTTGAACGTTACACTCCTATGTAACATTTTGGTTTATGGACAAACCTTTGGAATTAGCTCCCCTGGTTGAGTTTCCGGTGTCCTTCGTGACGTCACAGGACGTACAGAAATTGAAATCATGGCACATTTGTTTCGTCAAGTCTCAAAAAGGGTAAACTAACTGAATATTGGGGTTCAATGATGTAAAGAATTTGAAGAAAATTCATTGTAATTGGTTAAAATCGCTGCAAACTTTTGCCGTTAAGGCTGAGTCTGAGTTGGTTATTTTTTTACTTGCAAGCACCTGTGTCCCGTCAGTCTGTTTTAAACTTTTTTGATCGTCGTTTTCGGACAGTCAAATATCAGCAGCATATATACTCACCACATTTTAGAGTTTAGGATTGATGTATCTTTTGGAGTTACAATTCAAGGGCAGATTCAGGTTATTAGTTTGGCACAGGATTTGATTAAGGCAAAACCGTAACAATAAGAATTTCTAGACGATCAGACAAAAAACATAGCTGTCATGGCTAAAAATAGAACATATGGGTAAATTGCAGTTTTTGCAAATTACTCAAAACCGTTACAGATATCAAAATTCTGGCTTGATAAAAGTAATCAGAACATCAAGATCTACCTGCCCTGAAATTTTGAAGTAGATCCGACAATCTTTGTAGGAGTTATTGCCCTTTTTCTTGATTTTTTCAAAATTTTGCACTTTTTTTACCAGTATCTTGAAAAACTATACAAGATATTTGAAAAAATTAAATTGCATATATGATTTAGCACATAAGGATCTAAAAACTATGTAATGGGGTCAAAGTTGTAAGACCTTTCTTGATAGGAGTTGTTTCCCTTAGAACATTGAAATTGATAATTCCACAGAGTAGCAGTCATTTGCAAAATATGCTGCTTATAAGTATCATCCAATACAAGGTGAGCGATTCGGGCTCCTGGGAGCCTCTAGTTTCTCCACTTTTGAGAACAGCCAAATTAAGGCTAATTTCACTTTCACCCTTTCTTATGGCCTCAAATTTCATGCAACTATCAATAAGGAATTTAACTACAAGTACTCATGTCGTTTCATGTTAGAGGCACAATTTGTTGAATAACTAATATAAGGTATTGAACTAAATAAACTAGTAACCAGCTTTATAATTTTGGCATTGATTACATGTACATTTTTTGTCCCCCGCCGCAACGTGGAGCGGGAACATAAAAATGCCGGGCTTCTGTTCATCACACTATTTTTCATAACAGTTTTCACCGCAACTATTTATCATATGCTTTCAATATTTGGTATGCAGCTTCAGGTAGGGGTCCCATATGGTGGGATGTGTTTTCAGATCTGTCGCTCATCTACTTCCTGTTTACCGAGCCAACTCAAATTTTTCCCTTTCAACGGGCATGGGACCTAGAATGTTGTAGAAGACCAGGTGAGCAATTAATACTCTCCAGAGCTCCACATCTCTCCAAGCACAGAATTTGTGAAGAATTATTGGACTTGTCCAAACTTACTGGCAAGGTTTTTGCAATTATGCTTAAAGACCACATTATTTTGTCAAATTTACTATGGAATTATATTGTGTCTTGCAGGAACCACATAGGCTATTTTCATTTGCGTTGATACCCAATCTATGAGAGTATAGTGTTTGGGTCTGTTTATCCATCTGTCCCAAATATTCCAAGATGGGTCATGTTGGGCATTATATCTTTTTGACAAATTCGTGTTTAAATTTTCTTGAATTATTTTTCAATTCATTTAGATAATTAATATTTAATAATTTAAATTTATTACAGGTTCACATTGATACTTAATTAAAATGTAAAAATAAATACATGGTCAATGTCCAGCAATCATTACAAAAGTCTGTAGCCTCACACATTACAGTGACAATTTTTATTTCCAGGGTTTTTCAGGCCTTCTTGGGCAGAGCCGTTTTATCCATGTATCTCAAGCAGCACCTGCAGCTCAGGTAAGTTTGTAAATTTCTATTCAGGCATAATCATTTTCTCTTAATTGAGATGATATTTAATTCTTTCTTGGTATGAGAAATAATTCAATAGCATTTAAACATAGTTATAATTACAATGTATGTTTTCATCTGATGAATAATTTTGTATATTAATCGTATAGCCTTTATTATAAGACATTATTTTATACCCCCATCACCAAGTAGTGAGATATTATTTTATACCATCCGTTTGAATCAGTGTCAGTAAATCCCTCTGTCTGTCTGTCTGTCCCCTGAAGTTTACAGATGATTTTTTTTAGGAATTTTATACTGGTCAAATGAGGCTTAAACTGAAAATCAAGAATTTGGGCAAGTGAATCTCAAATCATAATTTTTTACACTGTATAGTGCATGACGTTTTTAAGGACGTTATAGGAACTTCTTTTTTAAGGAGTCTTCATAGCGTCACTCTATAAGCAGCATGCATTACATGTGAATGATGTGAGTGGCAGTTGCCATAAGGAGTCCTCAAGATTACAATATATACAGGAATATATTTCACTATCGATAAGTAATGTGAGGTATCATTAAATGTCTAATTAGATGTCCATTTTTGGCTGGATTTCATGGAGTGAAAATCCGGGTTACAAAATGGTGAATGTCGGGCGTGCGGGCGGGGAAGAAATTTTCGAAACAGTTTTCTCAGCAAATACTTATCACAGCCACTTGATATTTGGTATACAGCATCAGGGGTCCCATAGCGTGGGATACGATTTCAGATATATCGCTCATCTACTTCCTGTTTAACGAAATCTGGCCAATTTGACTTTGACAGATTTTTTATATTCTATCTAACAAATTAGCACTCTTTTAATTTTATTCAGGTTGCTATGAGTAAATTTGATACTGACAGAAACATTGATTATGACAAACTGGAGCATAATTTGAAAGCTGTTAAACAAAGGTAAATATATAACTGTTTTTCTCTATCCTTTTAAACAAATGGAAAACTAATGTATTCATGGTAATTTTATTAAAAATCTGCTTTGTTCAAATCAGTTATTTTTCTTACCTGATAATCCTGGCTTGTGTGTCCTTATATTATTCTTATACATTAAGCATTCAAATTGTTCAAAATGCTACTTGCTCTTGTTTGAAAATATTTTACCATGCCAGGGACAAGTGAGCAAGTGTTGATTTTGATGACGACAACCCATAGATATTAGTTTTTGAAGTAGACATTTATACGGGTTATAGAATTGATCAAAGAAGTTTGGTACATGTATAAGTTATACTTGTCAAACAATACCATGATGGCTCTGATTCAACTTTCTTTTCTGTCCCTCTTTACAAGCCTTGTCTGACTGGTATTTTAAAACAAATTTGCAATGAACATGATGAATTTCACTGGGGTTGTGTAATTTTTTCCACCCCCTGTCTCGTAGATACAGTTGATAGTTGTATGAATTTATAGGATCATTTGTTCAGCGAAAATATGTGGAATGACAAACTGTATACAAACAGAACATTTTGTGTTATTTTGACAGAAATCTATTAAGAGTTTTACTATTTAATCTTCTTTTACTATTTTCAGATACAACCGTCCTTTCACACTATCAGAGAAAATTCTGTACAGTCACATTGATGACCCCAAAACGCAGGTAATGAACACGATGAAGGTTTTTAGCCAGTTAGTTTGATATGCATTCAATTGCTGTTGGTATTATGAAAAATACTTGTATGCTTTAAAAGTTGCCTGTGTCAATATGTGATGTTTGGCATAAGCAACATAGATCCAGTTAGGAAGTGGAGTCTGGTGGTCCGAATTCCTATTTTCCTCTAATTTGCTAATTTTTCCTAATATGTTTAATATAAATTGATGCAAAATTTAACTGGACCCAACCAATTTTAACTGGATATTTCCAGTAGGTCTGGCCTAATTTCGAAGACTGTAGATCCTCGTTGCTGTTTGGATTTTTACAAGTTAAACAAATGCCTTATTACAATGGTATCAGTATCTTTTAAAGATTTTTAAAAAGCAAAGATTTTATTATTACAATGTTATTTTTTAGGATGTTAAGAGAGGAGAAAGTTATTTGAATTTAAGACCAGACAGAGTTGCCATGCAAGATGCTACAGCTCAGGTTAGTATGTAGTAGAATAACTATGGAATCTAAAGGGTCAAGCAATACAAAAACAACATGAACAACGGTTTTACGCTTTTGTTGTTTTGGCACGCTGACACAATAAAACAACATAAAACCTACGAATGTGCTGAATTGGATTAATACACTTCTACAATATAGTTGACAGCAAAGTTTTGTTTTTTCATAGTTATGCATTATAATTAAGCAACTTTTAGCTGTAAATGTGATGTGTTTTGAATAAATAAATATTTTTTTTTTAAAAGCTTGAACTTAATCATATGTTACAAAAGGACACATATTAAAATTATTTACATAATATATATAGAAGAATGCATAAGACTTTTTTAAGGCATTTAGTAATGTTCACATTTTCAAATTGTTTACAGTGATGAACTTTGTATTTAAATTTTTCACTAAACAACAGGAAATATGAATCTATCCCATATAAAAGACTATAGTTCTTCAATGATAATTTCAGATGGCCATGCTTCAGTTTATATCCAGTGGTCTTCCTAAAGTAGCTGTACCATCGACCATTCATTGTGACCATTTGATTGAAGCTCAAGTTGGTGGTGTCAAAGATTTAGCTAGAGCCAAGGTATTTAATACTTTGAAATGTCAATAACATATAACTATGGGCTTTGAAATAAAAAACCTGAAGTAAATACTGCAATTTCAGCTAGTTTCCCAAATAAATTATAACGGCAAACATTTTATGTTCAAAAAACAAAAACAAAAAAATAAAATAAATGTACCATGTAAAACAATGCAAAAACATGCGACCTAAAATTGAAAAATATCATGTTTTTAGCAGTATTAGTATGTGAGATACATGTTTTTTTTTTTAAGCATTAAAATTATTTCCTTCCAATATTTCAAGATTTTCTTTCTTTTCAGGATATTAACAAAGAAGTTTACGATTTCTTGGCATCAGCCAGTGCTAAATATGGAGTTGGTTTTTGGAAACCAGGAAGTGGAATTATTCATCAGGTTTGTTTATACTAAAATAGATTCAGCTATTGGTGAAATGAGACATTTGTTTCAGCGATTTGGAGTTTCGTTTTAATTAGCAAATCACAATTGTAGAGATGGTTTAAGTCCACCTCTGTTAAAAAATATGTAATGATAATTTGTACGTGTATACACAAAACACACAAAAAAAATAAACAAAAACAAAAGAAAATTGCAACAAAGTTTTCATTCCTCTGGGTTTCTCTAATCAAGATGGGAATGGCCCAAGTAAACTAGAATGCAAAGAGCAAATTAATTTTTAAACAAGAGGCTCCCAAGAGCCTGAATCGCTCACCTGAACTACACAGATACATATATTTGTAGATATTATTGTGCTTAACCATATGCGATTTAAATTTATGAAATATCTTGGTTAGTTTTCAAGATATTAAGCTTAATAAGTTCAAATTTGGCAAAAATTAGGAAAAAGAACAATAACTCCCACATCAGCAGTCAGATCTTTCCCTAAATTTCAGGACAGGTAGATCTTAACACTTTCCTTACTGGATTTATCTGGTTTTGAGGTTTCTATGACTGCATTAATATGCACGCGACGATCCCCCGCCTGAATTAATTTGACATGTGCGAGACAAAATACGGTTGTGTCAGAAAATGTGCCCAAACGTCGTTATTACTTCAAATCATGTCTTCAAATTCATGCGACATATGGTTGAATAATAATTTTTTACTGTCATAATAAAGAATAGTAAAAGGAAAAGGAGTTTTGCGAGATATCATGAAGTTGACCGTGAAGAACGCAATTCTTAAAACTGTCATTTTGCCGCCGATGAAACTGAACTATTTTTCTTTTGTTATTTCAATAAATCTCGGTATATGGTTTTATCTTCAAGTTAAATCAACACTAGTGATTTTATTTTCAACATGTGGATGCTTAAAAAGCACGGTTTGTCCATAAAATATGGAAAATAATGACAGAATTTGACCGCCGACTTTTCGGCCGCCATTTTGTTTACAAAATGTTTACATCCTGGTGATCCATTGAGTTATCTCTCTTTGAACATTGCCAATGTAAAATTAATTGATGATACATATAGGAATTGTGAAAAAAAAAAAAAATTCAGAATTTTAATTATCTGAATTATTATTCAAGACTAAATTAAACTTTTTAATATTTATATAAAAAGTGGATATTTATAAACTTCTGTCTAAGTACTAATGTTTTATGGAAAAAGTTGTGTTTGTCATTTAAAACTTGACAATTTAAAAAAAGTATTAAAATTGTAGCTAAGACAAGTCAATTGCTTACATTTTTTTCAATTTTCATAGCTGTTCCATGCATCCATCAACATCCAATCTTCCAAAGTAGTTGAAAATGTCATTCAATTAAGTTCAATTATAAGAAAAGTCAACAGTTAAAGTGTAAGTTCGCGATTTTTTCAAAATTTGTACATTGAAAGACTATCATGTAAAAATAACTTTGGTGAAATTCCTAGCGCTCAAATATGCATAGTTAGGATAAAATTGGCTTTTGAAAGTAAAAAAATTCGATCCATGGAGGGTCACATGATTTGTACTAGATGGCGCTGCTCAAAGCCAATACACAGATTGAATGTTGCATCCTATACCCATGTGGTATTTACCGATGTGTACCACAACGGACAATTTGGAATAATTAAAATTAAGTCGGGAATGATAAAATAAAAGTCAGTCTAATGATTCATTGTGAAACGTTTTAAAATGGTACCAATCGTAAAGTTCAGAATTAATTCGTATACAAATATAGAATTTAAAAAAAAAAAAAGATGATACGCCGTACAGACATTTTCGGAAAATATATATTTCAATTTTCAGTATATAGAATTGCCCTTTACTACCTGTTTAAAATTCATGGTTCCCAGACACCCTACTGGGATTACCTTGCATGATTCGTTTGAAGTGATATTTTGATAATTATTCCTTCCGTGCAAACCATCGCACCACAGGGGCTTACTTATGGTTTTCTGTGTAGAAGACTTTATTCCCTTCTACAAACCACTGGCACAACAGGGGTTCACCTGCCGTTTCCTGTGTATGTACCCCCGTGCAAACTATCGGCACCACAGGGGTTTAATATTGTTTCCTGTGTATTAGAAGTTGACATTTACCTGGTTGAATGGGTTCTAGAACACTTTCTTTTAACGAAAATCAACCCCTTTGGTCCGCCAGAGTCTATTGAACATTGAAGTGCGAAAATGTTAATAAAATACCCTTTCTAATCAAAAACATATAAAAACAATAAACTGTAGCTGAGAAATTCATATCGAATTAATTATTGTCTCAGACTGTAGGAATCTTTTTTTTTGTCAAGTTGCAAATAATTATGTAGTTAATTAATTGTTTTTCCAACACTTCAAAAACGGAAAAAAGTGGGTACTTAAACTCTTTAGACACATTTTTAATTTGGGTACTAGTATTACACAAACCATGCACAAACACGATGTAGCACCACGCTTTGGCTGATTGATAATTGCAAGAGAAAGGTAGTCAATGAAGTGAACAGGTGATATTGACACCTGCTGATTAATTATACCGTATACTAATTAAGAAATTATTAAAAGATGTGCCGGTCGAAATTCTTAAAATCGAGCTGTAGTGGGTGTGTCTAAAGCGGATTGAGGGCTGCAAGAAAATCTTTGATTGGAGGAGCACCCCAATTGATCTATGATATCTGTCAATTATACCTGTAATTAACCAACGGGGCGTGGCAGATCGTCCAAAAGGTTAATGATTTAAATTGACATCTGTGTATTCATCAAGAACTGGATTTATTGTCTTAAATATTTGAAAAAGGATTGAAAACTAGGGCTACTGTGTCAATAAATGTTTCAGATTATTTACTATTTGGAATTATAATTAATTATTTTAAAACAATTTAAGGTTTAAGTAAACTATTATCTTGCTAAACGCAGGATAAAAAAAATTATTAATGCCAAATTATTCATATTTCAAATCATTATTATGATCGACAACATCGGTCTTATGTTACAAATATCGTTAATTGGTTCATGTATTTATCATTGGAGATGTGACGTCACATCTCCAATTGAGCTAACCCATAATTCATCATTGTTCATAGCATGGACGCGCCCATATGGTCTTGTGTATTGGAATAAAATTACGAATATCTTTCTTAATATATCGTTTTCAATGCCCAAACCCGGCATGATGCCTACTCTCATTATAATAAATCAAATAAACTAATAACTCAAAAATCACGAACTTACACTTTAACAATAAACAACTGGAACTCAAAACTAGAAACAACAACAATTATAATGGTGAATGGATTCAGGCATATGTCTTGACAGAGTGATAAGTAGAAAAGCATCCTGGCAAACATAGATGTTTTCCACAGTCTCTACAACCATATTTTGTCTGCGCTCTCTTCTCCTGCTTTCCACTGGCTACTCTGGCCCAACAAACATGACACCAGGACTTCTTCTCAAGATCAACTGGAAGGTGTGTTTGTGTTAGTCTTGCCTCAGTTGGTGCAAGTGCAGGTCTGCCCCGTGGGTTTTCCCTCATGGTGAATCCAGAGATTAAGCTGACTGCTACTTTCTCGGAGAACTGAAGAAAGGTCAGAGATGGTTTGTTAGGCGCAGGCTGATGATAAGGGGACAGTAGAAATAACCTAAAAGCATCATACTTCAAGATTTCCATCATACTGAAAAACACCCTCTTTGGCCATCTAAGTGTCTTGTGACTAAACACATAATACTGGGTAAATTGGTCACATCTGTCAACACCTCCCATGTACTTAGTGTAATCACTAATCAACTTTGGGCAAGCGATAGGCTGTCTCGTAAACTGACCATTTACTTGAACAAGTCTCTGCACTTCAGTCATGGAAAAGTCATGGATAGTAGAGATAGCAGATACAAGTTTTTTGTCTTTCCAAACAACTGCTGTAATAGGACCATCTTGACGAAAGAGACAATCACCCCTGTTAGCTATTCCATCAGGCTTTTTCACCATTATATCTTTTGGCAAATCACGTCGACTCTTCCTCACTGTACCACAAGCATGTGTATCATAATTTTCATATAAGTCATGGAATAAGGCTGGACTGGTAAAAAAGTTGTCCATGTACACATGATAACCTCTGCCACTGAGACCGGCACCATCTAAACACGACTTAACTACAGAGGTAGCCAAGCCTGTTGCTGGACGATCAGTTTTGCCGCTGTATATCTCGTAAAAAGACATATAACCTGTGTCGGACTCAGCTAATGCCCACATCTTTATTCCCCATTTTGTTGGTTTAGCTGGCATGTACTGTTTACAGGGAGCACGACCTTTGTACGGTACCATAGCCTCATCTACACTGACCTGCCTTTTGGGAACATACTCAGCCTTCATTCGAGCATTGCAAGAGTTCATAAGATGTCTGACCTTGTACAGTGTGTCATGTCCTGGTTGACCTGGTTGAGGAACATTAACATATGGGTCAACAAAGTGGAGGTACCTCATAATTATGAAAAATCTATCTCGACTCATGGTTTGAGAAAATATTGGTGTTTCAAGGTGCTTCTCTGTAGACCAGTAGGACTTAAGGTCAGGCTTTTTAGTTATTCCCATTAGAAATGTCAAACCAATAAAAGCTCTCATTTCGGGAAGAGATGGACAGACCCAAGCTGCTTTATTTTGAGTAGGAAATTCATTTATTTGTTGCCTTGCATATTTGTTAGTACAATCAATAATGTAGTGCATTATCTCATCTGTGAAAAGGAGATTAAAGAAGTCAAGAGGCTCTTTATCTTGTCCAAGTTTTGTTTGAGGGCCAGTTATATTTTCAGGATTGAACAGATGTGGGAGGCCTTTTTCTATATGACTGAAGTCCCTACGCCAACTATTTGCTTGGGCATCACCGGCATTGTTTACAACAATATCTACGAGATCTTCATCTTCACTGTCAATGTCACTTATTTCAAAATCGCCTATACCATCTCTAGCTAGGATTTGTTGGTATCTTCCATTTGCTAGATCAACTTCATGTGCGGAAAATCCATCAAATTCTTCATCGGAAGATTCAAACATTTTCAATATTTTTAACCAGACGACATTACGTTTTTACTACAAGTTTTACTACGAAATGACGTAAACTGCCATACTTTACAGGCGAATATTATGATTGGATATTATTTATACGATTCCGAGAAAGCCGTGGGAAATTTGAATATTCATAAGTTCGATCAACTAATCGTTAAATGGGACAAAATTAGGATCACCACTCCTTTGTCCATATTTGGAAGAAGAGCAAACGTAAACATCAACTTTATGACCATTTATTTGCTCTCGATAACAGCCCCTGGAAACATGTAAATAATATTTATACGACTATATTACTTTAAATTCATTTTCTGAAATCAAAAAGAGTTGTCAGCTTCTTTTACCTTCAAAAACGCTCCAAATGTTGGATCAATTTTATTTAAAAATGGCGGCGTGAATATTGTAAATCGAAAGTAGAAAAAAAGATGAAGAAAGACTTCGTTTTCCGAAAATAAAGAACCGATTGCCATTTAGTTTGCTGAAAATGATCGTTTATTATTGATAAACTAACGGACGAAGTTTGGGCACATTTCAATGGGTAGTAAGAGAGATATTCGTCTTCAAAACCGCAAATTGACTTCCACGTGTTCACGATGCCTCAAGGCATCGTCCGGCGCGTGCCAGGCGATGCCTTGAGGCATCGTCCGGCGCATGTCAGGCGATGCCTCAAGGCATCGTTCGCCTGGAAAGGGTTAATATGCTGATCACTTTTGATTCTTGCACAATTTTGATATCTGAAACCAGTTTTGAGTTATTAGCAAAAAAATGAAATTTGCCCCTATGTTCTATTTTTAGCCATGGTGGCCATGTTTTTTTACGAATCAAAAATCTGAACGATAGAGTTGTAGCATATAAGCTATCAAACAGTGTGCCATGTTAAGATGCAGTTTGTCTTACCGTTTCAGACAAGTCAGGGGAAAAGTAATGAACAATGGTAAATAATGACGCTTTAAGGGCCATAACTCCTAAAAGAAATGGTTCTACAGCTTTGACCTAATTACATGAATTGTAGATCTTGATGTGCTTAATCATATGCAATTTGAATTTTTGAAATATCTTGTATAGTTTTTAAGATATAGGGCTAAATAAGTGAAAAATTTTGAAAAAATCCAGAAAAAGGGCAACAACTCCTATGTCGTTTGTTGGATCTTCTTGAAAATTTCAGAGAAGGTAGATCTTGAGATGTTAATCACTTTTGTCTCCCATCAGAATTTTGATATATGTTACCGTTTTTGAGTTATTTGCAAAAAACTGCAATTTGACCCCTATGTTCTATTTTAAGCCATGGAGGCCATATTTTTTGAAGAATCAAAAATCCGAACAATAGAATTGTAGCATTAATGCTATTAAACAACTGTGCCAAGTTTGGTTGAAGTTGGCTGTATGGTGTCAGACAAGTTAATCTTTGAAATTCATGGTAAATTTTGACGCTTTAAGGGCCATAACTCCTAAAAGAAATGGTCCTACAGCTTTGACCTAATTACATGAAATGTAGATCTTGATGTCCTTAATCATATGCAATTTGAATTTTTTAAATATCTTGTATAGTTTTCAAGATATAGGGCTAAATAAGTGCAAAATTTTGAAAAAATCCAGAAAAAGGGCAATAACTCCTACATCGGTTGTTGGATCTTCTTGAAAATTTCAGGGCAGGTAGATCTTGAAGTGCTGATCACTTTTACCCTTTGCCAGAATTTTGATATCTGTTACCGTTTTCGAGTTATTTGCAAAAAACTGCAATTTACCCCTATGTTCTATTTTTAGCCATGGCGGCCATGTTTTTCAACGAATCAAAAATCCCCACGCTAGTTTTATACTACCTATGCTAATGAACAACTGTGCCAAATTTTAAAGCAATTGGACTTATGGTGTTAGAGGAGTTAACGTTTGAAAAATGTTACGGACGACGACGGACGCCAAGTGATGGCAATAGCTCACATGGACCTTTGGTCCAGGTGAGCTAAAAAGCACTTGAATAAGGTACCAAATTACATCTTACCTCCGCACAGAAGATTCTTCTTTGGACGAAAATATTTATGAAATTTATACAAAGAATTAATGGTGAAATTCATTCCATGAATCTATTATTCTAAGGCTTTCATCTGAATACTTCATGTAGTTAACAGTTGTACACTTAATACTTCATGGAATTGATAATTATAAAATGATTGTGTCCAAGTTAACAATATATTGATAGTTGTATAATACTGTAATGTGATTTATGTTTTAGATTGTCTTGGAGAATTATGGTTTCCCAGGAGTCCTATTAATTGGAACTGACAGCCACACCCCTAATGGTGGAGGGTTAGGAGGGTTGTGTATTGGGGTAGGAGGGGCTGATGCTGTAGATGTCATGGCTGGGTTACCATGGGAACTAAAATGTCCAAAGGTATTTAATGTAATGTCTTTGATGTGACATAAAGACTAAAAGATATCACTACTTTGTATTTTAAACATACTTATTTTTACAAGTTTTTATTTTCACAAATTGAATAATCACTCAAGTTCTCATGTCCTTGTTAGATTTCACATTTTCTGCGCATTATTCTTTTAATTTCATGCATATCATTTCATTTCGCAGGTAAATATATCTTTGAAAATGCATATTTTAATTCTTGTCTGTTTTGCCAAATTGTATTTATTTGTTATAAACAGGTGATTGGTGTGAAACTAACAGGAAAATTGAGTGGTTGGACTTCCCCTAAAGATATCATCCTGAAAGTTGCTGGAATTCTGACAGTAAAAGGTGGAACTGGTGCTATTGTGGAATACTTTGGTCCTGGTGTTGATTCTATTTCTTGTACAGGTATATGTATATAGTTTTTCTCATTGTGAATTGTGAATAGCTTCTGATTTGATTTGATTGTATAGTGTGCACTTATCCTCATATCATTATTGTTTGCTTATACAGGTAAAGATCAAACATAACTTAATAGCCGAAGTTCCATTTTTCAAATAAATATTAAAGTATCAAATATCTTTTTAAGTATTCAAATTTTCAGGATCACCTACCGTAACTCATGGAAAGTCTATAATGTAGACTAAATCATTCTCAAAAATGAAACCTTAAGTTACAAATTGTAATGTTACAGGGATTGGCCATTGGCCTTTGCTCCCTGCTTTCCCAATCCCTGATATTAAATGAAATAGCATACACATTTTAAGGATATTAAAAGATGTGTGTATGACTGTTGGTTTGTACATGTGTTGAGTCTATATCCTATTGTAGAGCTCTGTTCCAGCCAGAGACGACATGTAACACACTACAGACCTATATAAACATATGCAGTTAACAGGTGTGGCGAGACTTAGATTTGTCTTTGTCATGTATCATACTGCAGACATTTCATTATCAATGTGTAGGAAGTTTTATTTAAGATGTAAAATTTTGTGGATACTTTCATTTTTTAGTACTGTACATTGATATACCAGTAAATATTGCAAAATCACTAAATTCACATGTATTTTTTCCTGATTTTGATGGCTGTGAAAAAGTGAAAATAGGTACACTGAAAATTAATGTGTTTTAATACAGCTAGCTTCCTAACAATGTTGATAACTATATATAAATATGTTAAAATGACTAACTTTCTGAGTTTGATTCTATAGGAATGGGAACTATATGTAACATGGGTGCTGAGATTGGAGCTACCACTTCAGTTTTCCCTTACAACCACAGGATGCAGGATTATCTAAACTCTACAGGTCGTAAAGGTTTGTCATATTTTAGTATAATATGTGGACCGCTGAATTTGAAAAAGATTAATAAGTTATTTCAATACATAACCTGATTTAATGTTGCCGTTTATAGCTATAAAATGATTTAGCTTAGGGCTGTTCCATAATTAAATGTGTGTGTGTGTGGGGGGGGGGGGGGGGGGTCAGGAGGAACTTCTTTTACATGTATGGTGGGTGGTTGGTGTTTTAGAAATATATGTGAAGAAACAATGACATTTTTAGCTCACCTGGACCGAAGGTCCATGTGAGCTATTACCATCACTTGGCGTCCGTCGTCGTCGTCTGTTAACAATTTTTCAAAAATCTTCTCCTCTGAAACTACCAAACAGAATTTAATGAAACTTGGTATGAATGATCCTTAGGGTGTCCTGCACCAAACTTGTGTTTTGATTTTTGATCCGTTAAAAAACATGGCCGCCGTTACTAAAAATAGACTAGGGGGGTCAGACTACTGTTTTTGGCTTATAAATCAAAAAGTATAAGAGATAGAGAAAATCTGAGGCCACGCTACTGATTCAGCATCAAAAGCTCTACAAAAGTCTCCATTTGGTCAAAGTTGTCAGATGACCCCTTATAGGGGTTACGGCCCCTTAAAGGTGAAAAATAGCATTTTTTCATGTTTTTGGCCTACAGAATGAAAACTATTGCAGATAGAGAATAGCTGTTGCTTGCTTAAATGTTCAGCTCATTTAACTCTACAAAAGTCTCCATAGGGTCGAAGTTGTCAGATGACCCCTTATAGGGGTTACGGCCCCTTAAAGGTGAAAAATAGCCATTTTTCATGTTTTTGGCCTACAGAATGAAAACTATTGCACATAGAGATTAGCTGTTGCTTGCTTAAATGTTAAGCTCATTTAGCTCTACGAAAGTCTCCATAGGATCAAAGTTGTCAGATAACCCCTTTTAGGGGTTACGGCCCCTGAAAAATGGCATTTTTTCATGTTTTTGGCCTACAGAATGAAAACTATTGCAGATAGAGATTAGCTGTTGCTTGCTTAAATGTTCAGCTCATTGAGCTCTACAAAATTCTCCATAGGGTCGAAGTTGTCAGATGACCCCTTATAGGGTTACGGCCCATGAAAAATAGCGATTTTTCATGTTTTTGTCCTACAGAATGAAAACTATTGCAGATAGAGATTAGCTGTTGCTTGCTTAAATGTTCAGCTCATTTAGCTCTACAAAATTCTCCATAGGGTCGAAGTTGTCAGATGACTCCTTATAGGGGTTACGGCCCATGAAAAATAGCGATTTTTCATGTTTTTGTCCTACAGAATGAAAACTATTGCAGATAGAGATTAGCTGTTGCTTGCTTAAATGTTCAGCTCATTTAGCTCTACAAAATTCTCCATAGGGTCGAAGTTGTCAGATGACCCCTTACAGGGGTTACGGCCCCTGAAAAAAGCGATTTTTCATGTTTTTGGCCTACAGAATGAAAACTATTGCAGATAGAGATTAGCTGTTGCTTGCTTAAATGTTCAGCTCATTTAGCTCTACAAAAGTCTCCATAGGGTTGAAGTTGTCAGATGACTCCTTATAGGGGTTATGGCCCCTTATACAGCTCATTTAGCTCTACAAAAGTACAGGGTCAACATCAAGACCAGGTGAGCGATTCAGGCTCCTGGGAGCCTCTTGTTTTTGGTAGGATTAAGAATAAAGGGTCTCCTGACCCCCCCCCCCCCACACACACACATATTTAATTCTGGAACAGCCCTTATGGTAATAGAGGAGAAGAAATAACAAAAACAAGATAAAAAAAAACTTGGACACAAATTCCCTTCCAATATAAACTTGTTCATAGACATGAATTAAACCCTGCTTTATGTTGTTTTTCTGACCTGCTCTTACAGATATTGCTGATTTAGCTAACAGCTACAAAGGATTATTGTCAGCAGATCAAGGTTGTCAGTATGATGAAGTAATAGAGATCAATCTTAGCGAGGTAAGCATATATTTCAAATTAGACTTGAATAAGCACATGAAAAATGGAGTAAAGTTTTGTTTGGAAAGTTGGCCTAATAGTAAATTTCTTATCATTTATGGTGTGTAAAATAATCTATGTTGCGAAGTCAACCAGGAAAATAAGAATCCAATGATGTGTTCTCTTTAGCAGCATGTACAAACTACGAAATAAAAAAACTCAATAAAATGTGATTTAGGGGGAAACTACAAAAATAAATAATTTCACAGTACTTCCCTTACTTCGTAAATGTTACATGGGTACGTACCAGGCAAACTGTCGTTAAATTTGTCTGTTCACACTTTTATAACAAATTACTTGGTTTCTAGTCAGAAGATATTTGTTTTAAACTTGGAACACAGCTTCAGTATAGTAGGTAACAACATTTATCTATGCCGCATCTTTCCAGGTCTCCAGGATATTTGCTCATAATTGATCCTTTCTTATTTACATTTATTCTTAGGATTGTTATTTATCTATTTATAGCTAGAACCACATGTAAATGGACCATTTACACCAGATTTAGCAAATCCCATCTCACAACTAGGAAAGACTGCCAAAGAAAAAGGATGGCCTTTAGATATAAGAGTTGGTTAGTCATTAAAAAGTACAAGTAGCAAAATTAAACACTTTCAGGTTTTAAGATGAACCCGAATAAAGGATTGGGGTTTTATTTGTTCTTTACAAGCATATTATTTTCAGAAAAGCATATAATTTGGGAACATGATAATAGTTCAAAGTGGCTATAAGTTACACAAGTTTTAATGGGAAATGGCAACATGTCTTCATAATATATATTTTTTGCCAATGACATATCATGTTTGCTTATATTTACTTATATTATAAAAGTCTTTTTGGTTTAAGGTTTGATTGGAAGTTGTACAAACAGTAGTTATGAAGACATGAGTCGATCGGCCAGTATAGCTAAACAAGCCGTAGAGAAGGGAGTGAAGGCCAAGGCAGCGTTTACTGTTACTCCTGGATCAGAACAGATCAGAGCTACCATTGAAAGAGATGGCCAGGTAAGTGGTGACGTCATGAGAGCTGTCAATAACAGATTAAAAGGGATATTGTTAAGATTATAGGACAGTTAAAAAGTCTTGTGATCTCATCAAGTAAAGATAGCTAATGCACTTACACATGTTGTTACCTCTTTATGAGAAATTTAATTTTTAACATTAATTTAGATCAGTTATTCACCTTTTTATGCTTAATTTGTATCTTTCCATCTAAAAGCTCCCTTTTCACAAAACCTATATATTTCAATACTTTTTGATTTTTATTTCTGCTCTACAGGCTGCTTCATTGAGAGAAATAGGAGGTGTGGTGTTAGCTAATGCATGTGGTCCCTGTATTGGTCAGTGGGACAGACAAGATGTGAAAAAAGGAGAGAAGAACACCATTGTAACATCCTATAACAGAAACTTTACAGGCCGTAACGATGCTAATCCAGCTACCCATGCCTTTGTAGCTTCACCTGAGTTAGTTACTGCCATGGCTATTGCTGGAGATCTGGCCTTTAACCCTGAGACAGACTCTTTAACAGCTGCTGATGGTATATTATCATGTCTTATAACACTTTCTTCTTCCTCATTTGTTTTTCAAGTTTTCAAATTCATGTAGAATGTGCTTTTCACTACTACAATCAATTAGGTTCACTTCATACCTTCCTTTCAAATAGAATACAGCAGAGATGCCAACCCCTCCGTTTTATTCGGAGTTACCCCGATTTTTCGACCGAAAATCAGCGCTCCGATTTCGTTATCTTGCTACTCCGATTTTCTGTCTTTAATTTCTTATGAACACTTAACTAAAAGTAATATGGAGTAAAGATTTGAAATTTTTCAAAAAGAATCAGTACAATATGAGATTCTATCAATTATTTTTACTGCAACTACACTTGTAACTGTTTATGAAAAAAAATGTTATATTACTAGTAATTACAAGGCGTTGTCACTGTTGTCAGTAAATACGCTTGTTAAGAAACACCTAAGAAAGTTTAAAAATTTTTGTATTTTCTTTTTCTTCTCTTAACAAAATTAAGTTCAATTTTTTTTTCTGAAAGCCCTAATTTACTGCCAGGAGAGCCCCAGAATGCAGGATTTTGCTTCATTTACCCCAGAGCTTATGGGGGCCTTGAGCGGCCCCAGACCCCCGGTCGTAAAGACAAAAGCGGCGTATTCGGGCCACTTCGCGGCCCTCAAGAGTTACAATTATTCTGGACTCAGATTTTCCTTTGTTTAGGGTTGGCATCTCTGAATACAGTATTTTGACCCATACATGCTGATATTTCGATCTTACAACAGGTGGAAAGTGAGAAATAAGTTCTGGTGTCATTTTCAATTATGTGTTTTGTTGGTTTAACATCATTGGATTTCAAGTTTATGATAGTGATAACAACAAATTTAAAGATGACTGAAACTAGAATTGTATAAATTTAAGGTTCAAAGTTCAAACTGAAGAGTCCCTATGGTGATGAGTTACCTGCCCAAGGATTTGACCCAGGAGAAGACACCTTCCAACCCCCTCCAGCTGATGGTACCAGTCTGAATGTCAATGTAGATGATAAAAGTCAAAGATTACAACTCCTTACTCCATTTAATAAATGGGATGGCAAAGATCTTAAAGATGCTTTAGTACTTCTTAAGGTAACCTAATAATATTGGTAGTATTTATTGGATACTCCCACATCATGAGATTGAACATAAAGAGATGAAATCAAAATTGGAGAATTTAATAAATTTTGTATCTTTGTTTTAAATGTCATGGCTGATGTTTGTTGAATATTTTGTAAATTTACATTTCTGAAGATGGTGTAAAATTAGATATTTTTTAATAAAGAATTTGATATAGGGATTATCTTTATATTTAGGTAAAAGGAAAGTGTACAACAGATCATATAAGTGCTGCTGGTCAGTGGCTTAAATACAGAGGACATTTAGACAACATATCAAATAACTTTATGATTGGGTAAGTACTGTTCATTTTTCTTTGCCAATTAAGTTTACAGTGTCACACTATTGGATATTTGAATTGAACATCATAAGATGATAACATTTTTTTGCAAAGTCTTACGACTATAAGGCTGCATTTTGGATTATACATGCTTAAGTCATGAAGTTTTTATTTTGATTGCAACTAAGTCTTTAAATTGGCAACAAATAATTGGTGGAGAGAATTTCCATTTTTTTAACTATCAGTCATTGACATCTACCTAAGCTTGTGCTGAGTTTCCATACAAACCAAAAATCAGAATATAGTGATTGAATTTGTTCTTTTATATGTTTTTAGTGCCACTAATTCAGAGAATGGTGAAATGAATAATGTAAAGAACCAATTAACAGGAGAGTATGGACCAGTACCTGCTACTGCAAGAGACTATAAGGTTAGTATAGTAAAGGTAACCCTAACCCTATGGTTAGTAAAGAACCAATTAACAGGAGAGTATGGACCAGTACCTGCTACTGCAAGAGACTATAAGGTTAGTATAGTAAAGGTAACCCTAACCCTATGGTTAGTAAAGAACCAATTAACTGGAGAGTATGGACCAGTACCTGCTACTGCAAGAGACTATAAGGTTGGCCATAAAAATTAAAGTTGTATTCCTTTTCTTTGTTAAAAAATGGAATTTGAAAATGTCAACGTGTTCATTATGCCTGGAAAATAAGCAAAATAGCTTTTTCTGATTAAACATTTTAATATTTTATTAAATGACTCCCTCTGTCCTTTTGGATTTATTAATGTTACATCCCCACGTCTATCTTCCAGGCCAAGAACTTACCCTGGGTTGTTGTGGGTGATGAGAACTATGGAGAAGGAAGCAGTAGAGAGCATGCAGCATTAGAACCCAGACATCTAGGTGGACGTGCCATCATTGTCAAAAGCTTTGCCAGAATCCATGGTAAGAAACTTGAGAAGTATAGTGTCAACATAGTGTATGCTTGAAATTTTACATAGGCTTGGTCATTGATTTCATTGCTTTTCTATAAGGTACATTTGGGAATATGAAAGGAAAATTTAATTCTGCATAAAAAAAAACTGTTATATTCTATTCCCTGAAATTTTCCAAAAGTCTTTCCTTTAATTTTTAGTTTCATTATAACATGAAAATGTCATGATCCATATACATCAGTTAATTGTACATGTGATCTTATTTCATTTGCAGAGACCAATTTGAAAAAGCAAGGAATGTTACCATTAACCTTTGCCAATCCATCAGATTATGACAAAATACAACCAACAGATAGAATATCACTACTAGGTCTTAATGAATTTGCTCCAGGAAAGGTATGGAAAATTTGATTGTAGACAGAAGCAGCAGACAAACGCAGTGCCGATACAAAGGAAAACAATTCAAAGAAAAAGAAAAAATAGAAAACAAAGGAAAACATTTTAATTGCAATCAGCAAGTGGCTACAAGAATAAACTCAGTATCACCGGTAGTGTTAGCAGTTCCTGTATGTTGTATCACACATGAGGGGTTGACAGCACATACATACACATCTGTGAAATGACTTGATTGTTATGGTAAAAACCCATCATTTTAAATTAAAATGCAAACTGATTTATACATTACAAAAATCCAATTTGATTATCAATAACTATTCTTTATTTTTAGATTCAAGGAATCATTCATGTACTTTATTAATATTCAAAGTGATCTTGATTTAACTTGCCGTTTTAATTTATTAGAGATTTTTTCTCTTTGAAATAGTGTGATTGTCTCTTTTCAGCCAATTACATGTGAGATCAAGCATGCTGACGGATCTGTAGAATCTATAAAACTGAACCATTCATTTAATGCAGGACAGATATCTTGGTTTAAAGCTGGTAGTGCTCTTAACAGAATGAAGGAAATGAATCGGTAGACAACGAGACGATTCCGAGTGATTGTGATAACTTATTGACTGATATTTATCATACTGGTATTTGTTAATACATCAGTGCCAAGTGTTTTAGTTCACCTTATACCTCATTTTAAATGGCTCAACAAAGAAAAAGCTTCTAATTCCCAACCATTTCATGGAGGTTCAAATGTGTGAAATTTATGAATTTATAGAAGTTTTAGTTTTTTTCTTTTTAGTAATCTGGCAAAAGAAATTAAGATTGGCTGCTAAAGAGTTTTTGATGAAACTTCCTGAGAGACTTGTTTACTTTTGTATTTTAATAAGGGACATGGAAGGTTATAGATAGAAGTGCTAAATCTCAGTTAACCAGAGTTTCCATAGACACTTTAATGCTTAATTCCTTTATATCAGTAATACTATTAGTGCTAAATTGTATCCAAGAAAGAGTTATAAATTGTACTGTTGGTTGTAAATGTTATTTAAGGTGTTTGAGGGGAAAATGGATCCATGTTATAAATTGACTTGAGAGCAGCTACTATCTTTATAGCTTTGCACATATCCAGCTTATGAAACCCCTTTGTTTTTTGTTTTGTTTGTTGTAAATTTCATTTGCCGAAAATTCAGTTCATCAAGATAACAGTTAATTAGTCCTGGGTATAAACTATTAATGATACTTGATTTGCTTTCAATATCTCACTCTTTAATCCATCCATGACTATAAATAGTATTACTGTTACCTTATGACCACTAGTCCATTCCCACCTCATACCTTAACAATATACCAGTAACTTTATTTCAGATTTTTATTGCGTGATGTAGTATTTTGTTATGTAAGCAGAATTTAAACATGTTCAATGCATAGATCTGTTTACAATTATTTGAGAATTAATAAAAAAAAAATATTGAATTTTTGTTTGATTTTAGGCAATTTTACAACCGATGTTAATGGAAAGATCAATGTGATTTTTCTTAGGGGTAGTAAATTCCCCTTAAATAGCATTTTTTCATGTTTTTGGCCTACAGAATGAAAACTATTGCAGATAGAGATTAGCTGTTGCTTGCTTAAATGTTCAGCTCATTTAACTCTACAAAAGTCTCCATAGGGTCGAAGTTGTCAGATGACCCCTTATAGGGGTTACAGCCCCTTAAAGGTGAAAAAAAGCCATTTTTCATGTTTTTGGCCTACAGAATGAAAACTATTGCAGAAAGAGATTAGCTGTTGCTTGCTTAAATGTTTAGCTCATTTAGCTCTACGAAAGTCTCCATAGGATCGAAGTTGTCAGATAACCCCTTATAGGGGTTACGGCCCCTGAAAAATGGCATTTTTTCATGTTTTTGGCCTACAGAATGAAAACTATTGCACATAGAGATTAGCTGTTGCTTGCTTAAATGTTCAGCTCATTGAGCTCTACAAAATTCTCCATAGGGTCGAAGTTGTCAGATGACCCCTTATAGGGGTTACGGCCCCTGAAAAATAGGGATTTTTCATGTTTTTGTCCTACCGAATGAAAACTATTGCAGATAGAGATTAGCTGTTGCTTGCTTAAATGTTCAGCTCATTTAGCTCTACAAAATTTTCCATAGAGTCGAAGTTGTCAGATGACTCCTTAAAGGGGTTACGGCCCCAGAAAAATAGCAATTTTTCATGTTTTTGGCCTACAGAATGAAAACTATTGCAGATAGAGATTAGCTGTTGCTTGCTTAAATGTTCAGCTCATTTAGCTCTACAAAAGTCTCCATAGGGTCGAAGTTGTCAGATGACCCCTTATAGGGGTTACAGCCCCTTAAACGTGAAAAATAGCTATTTTTCATGTTTTTAGCTCACCTGGCCAAAGGCCATGTGAGCTATTGCCATCACTTGGCGTCCGTCGTCGTCGTCGTTAACTTTTCTTCAAACTTCTTCTCCTCTGAAACGGCTGCACAGATTCAAACCAAATTTGGTCTGGTGGTACTTTAGGGTATCCCCCACAGAACTGATGTGGGGATTTTTGATTCGTCGAAAAACATGGCCACCGTTGCTAAAAATAGACCAGGGGGGTCAGACTACTGTTTTTGGCTTGTAAATCAAAAAGTATAAGAGATAGATGAAATCTGATGCCACGCTACTGCTTCAGCATCAAAAGCACTACAAAAGTCTTCATTGAGTCGAAGTTGTCAGATGACCCCTTATGGGAGTTACGGCCCCTTAAAGGTGAAAAATAGCATTTTTTCATGTTTTTGGCCTATGGAATGAAAACTATTGCAGATAGAGAGAAGCTGTTGCTTGCTTAAATGTTCAGCTCATTTAGCTCTACAAAAGTCTCCATAAGGTCAAAGTTGTCAGATGACCCCTTATAGGGGTTATGGCCCCTTAAAGGCAAAAAATATAGTTTTTGGTCTATAGAATGAAAACTATTGCAGATAGAGAAAAGCTGTTGCTTGCTTAAATGTTCAGCTCGTTTAGCTCTACACAAGCCTCCATAGGGTCGAAGTTGTCAGATGACCCCTTATAGTGGTTACGGCCCCTTAAAGGCAAAAAATAGTGTTTTTGGCCTATAGAATGAAAACTATTGCAGATAGAGAAAAGCTGTTGCTTGCTTAAATGTTCAGCTCATTTAGCTCTACAAAAGTCTCCATAGGGTCGAAGTTGTCAGATGACCCCTTATAGGGGTTACAGCCCCTTAAAGGTGAAAAAAAGCCATTTTTCATGTTTTTGGCCTACAGAATGAAAACTATTGCAGAAAGAGATTAGCTGTTGCTTGCTTAAATGTTTAGCTCATTTAGCTCTACGAAAGTCTCCATAGGATCGAAGTTGTCAGATAACCCCTTATAGGGGTTACGGCCCCTGAAAAATGGCATTTTTTCATGTTTTTGGCCTACAGAATGAAAACTATTGCACATAGAGATTAGCTGTTGCTTGCTTAAATGTTCAGCTCATTGAGCTCTACAAAATTCTCCATAGGGTCGAAGTTGTCAGATGACCCCTTATAGGGGTTACGGCCCCTGAAAAATAGGGATTTTTCATGTTTTTGTCCTACCGAATGAAAACTATTGCAGATAGAGATTAGCTGTTGCTTGCTTAAATGTTCAGCTCATTTAGCTCTACAAAATTTTCCATAGAGTCGAAGTTGTCAGATGACTCCTTAAAGGGGTTACGGCCCCAGAAAAATAGCAATTTTTCATGTTTTTGGCCTACAGAATGAAAACTATTGCAGATAGAGATTAGCTGTTGCTTGCTTAAATGTTCAGCTCATTTAGCTCTACAAAAGTCTCCATAGGGTCGAAGTTGTCAGATGACCCCTTATAGGGGTTACAGCCCCTTAAACGTGAAAAATAGCTATTTTTCATGTTTTTAGCTCACCTGGCCAAAGGCCATGTGAGCTATTGCCATCACTTGGCGTCCGTCGTCGTCGTCGTTAACTTTTCTTCAAACTTCTTCTCCTCTGAAACGGCTGCACAGATTCAAACCAAATTTGGTCTGGTGGTACTTTAGGGTATCCCCCACAGAACTGATGTGGGGATTTTTGATTCGTCGAAAAACATGGCCACCGTTGCTAAAAATAGACCAGGGGGGTCAGACTACTGTTTTTGGCTTGTAAATCAAAAAGTATAAGAGATAGATGAAATCTGATGCCACGCTACTGCTTCAGCATCAAAAGCACTACAAAAGTCTTCATTGAGTCGAAGTTGTCAGATGACCCCTTATGGGAGTTACGGCCCCTTAAAGGTGAAAAATAGCATTTTTTCATGTTTTTGGCCTATGGAATGAAAACTATTGCAGATAGAGAGAAGCTGTTGCTTGCTTAAATGTTCAGCTCATTTAGCTCTACAAAAGTCTCCATAAGGTCAAAGTTGTCAGATGACCCCTTATAGGGGTTATGGCCCCTTAAAGGCAAAAAATATAGTTTTTGGTCTATAGAATGAAAACTATTGCAGATAGAGAAAAGCTGTTGCTTGCTTAAATGTTCAGCTCGTTTAGCTCTACACAAGCCTCCATAGGGTCGAAGTTGTCAGATGACCCCTTATAGTGGTTACGGCCCCTTAAAGGCAAAAAATAGTGTTTTTGGCCTATAGAATGAAAACTATTGCAGATAGAGAAAAGCTGTTGCTTGCTTAAATGTTCAGCTCATTTAGCTCTACAAAAGTCTCCATAGGGTCGAAGTTGTCAGATGACCCCTTATAGGGGTTACAGCCCCTTAAAGGTGAAAAAAAGCCATTTTTCATGTTTTTGGCCTACAGAATGAAAACTATTGCAGAAAGAGATTAGCTGTTGCTTGCTTAAATGTTTAGCTCATTTAGCTCTACGAAAGTCTCCATAGGATCGAAGTTGTCAGATAACCCCTTATAGGGGTTACGGCCCCTGAAAAATGGCATTTTTTCATGTTTTTGGCCTACAGAATGAAAACTATTGCACATAGAGATTAGCTGTTGCTTGCTTAAATGTTCAGCTCATTGAGCTCTACAAAATTCTCCATAGGGTCGAAGTTGTCAGATGACCCCTTATAGGGGTTACGGCCCCTGAAAAATAGGGATTTTTCATGTTTTTGTCCTACCGAATGAAAACTATTGCAGATAGAGATTAGCTGTTGCTTGCTTAAATGTTCAGCTCATTTAGCTCTACAAAATTTTCCATAGAGTCGAAGTTGTCAGATGACTCCTTAAAGGGGTTACGGCCCCTGAAAAATAGCAATTTTTCATGTTTTTGGCCTACAGAATGAGAACTATTGCAGATAGAGATTAGCTGTTGCTTGCTTAAATGTTCAGCTCATTTAGCTCTACAAAAGTCTCCATAGGGTCGAAGTTGTCAGATGACCCCTTATAGGGGTTACAGCCCCTTAAACGTGAAAAATAGCTATTTTTCATGTTTTTAGCTCACCTGGCCAAAGGCCATGTGAGCTATTGCCATCACTTGGCGTCCGTCGTCGTCGTCGTTAACTTTTCTTCAAACTTCTTCTCCTCTGAAACGGCTGCACAGATTCAAACCAAATTTGGTCTGGTGGTACTTTAGGGTATCCCCCACAGAACTGATGTGGGGATTTTTGATTCGTCGAAAAACATGGCCACCGTTGCTAAAAATAGACCAGGGGGGTCAGACTACTGTTTTTGGCTTGTAAATCAAAAAGTATAAGAGATAGATGAAATCTGATGCCACGCTGCTGCTTCAGCATCAAAAGCTCTACAAAAGTCTCCATTGAGTCGAAGTTGTCAGATGACCCCTTATGGGAGTTACGGCCCCTTAAAGGTGAAAAATAGCATTTTTTCATGTTTTTGGCCTATGGAATGAAAACTATTGCAGATAGAGAGAAGCTGTTGCTTGCTTAAATGTTCAGCTCATTTAGCTCTACAAAAGTCTCCATAAGGTCAAAGTTGTCAGATGACCCCTTATAGGGGTTATGGCCCCTTAAAGGCAAAAAATATAGTTTTTGGTCTATAGAATGAAAACTATTGCAGATAGAGAAAAGCTGTTGCTTGCTTAAATGTTCAGCTCGTTTAGCTCTACACAAGCCTCCATAGGGTCGAAGTTGTCAGATGACCCCTTATAGTGGTTACGGCCCCTTAAAGGCAAAAAATAGTGTTTTTGGCCTATAGAATGAAAACTATTGCAGATAGAGAAAAGCTGTTGCTTGCTTAAATGTTCAGCTCATTTAGCTCTACAAAAGTCTCCATAGGGTCAAAGTTGTCAGATGACCCCTTATAGGGGTTATGGCCCCTTAAAGGCAAAAAATAGAGTTTTTGGCCTATAGAATGAAAACTATTGCAGATAGAGAAAAGCTGTTGCTTGCTTAAATGTTCAGCTCATTTAGCTCTACAAAAGTCTCCTATGGTCCAAGTTGTCAGATGACCCCCTATAGGGGTTACAGCCCCTTAAAGGCAAAAAATAGTGTTTTTGGCCTATGGAATGAAAACTATTGCAGATAGAGAAAAGTTGTTGCTTGCTTAAATGTTCAGCTCATTTAGTTCTACAAAAGTTTCCATAGGGTCAAAGTTGCCAGATGACCCCTTATAGTGGTTACAGCCCCTTAAAGGCAAAAAATAGTGTTTTTGGCCTATGGAATGAAAACTATTGCAGATAGAGAAAAGATGTTGCTTGCTTAAATGTTCAGCTTAATTAGCTCTACAAAAGTCTTTTTAGGGTGGAAGTTGTCAGATGACCCCTTTAAGGGGTTATGGCCCTTTAAAGGTGAAAAATAGTGTTTTTTGCTTTGGAATGAAAACTATTGCAGATAGAGAAAAGCTTTTTATTGCTTAAACATTCAGCTCATTTAGCTATACAAAAGTCTTCAAAGGGTTGACAATAAGACCAGGTGAGCGATTCAGGCTCCTGTGAGCCTCTTGTTGGCCTACAGAATGAAAACTATTGCAGATAAAGATTAGCTGTTGCTTGCTTAAATGTTTAGCTCATTTAGCTCTACGAAAGTCTCCATAGGATCGAAGTTGTCAAATAACCCCTTATAGGGGTTACGGCCCCTGAAAAATGGCATTTTTTCATGTTTTTGGCCTACAGAATGAAAACTATTGCACATAGAGATTAGCTGTTGCTTGCTTAAATGTTCAGCTCATTGAGCTCTACAAAATTCTCCATAGGGTCGAAGTTGTCAGATGACCCCTTATAGGGGTTACGGCCCCTGAAAAATAGTGATTTTTCATGTTTTTGTCCTACAGAATGAAAACTATTGCAGATAGAGATTAGCTGTTGCTTGCTTAAATGTTCAGCTCATTTAGCTCTACAAAATTTTCCATAGAGTCGAAGTTGTCAGATGACTCCTTATAGGGGTTACGGCCCCTAAAAAAATAGCAATTTTTCATGTTTTTGGCCTACAGAATGAAAACTATTGCAGATAGAGATTAGCTGTTGCTTGCTTAAATGTTCAGCTCATTTAACTCTACAAAAGTCTCCATAGGGTCGAAGTTGTCAGATGACCCCTTATAGGGGTTACAGCCCCTTAAAGGTGAAAAAAAGCCATTTTTAGCTCACCTGGCCAAAGGCCATGTGAGCTTATGCCATCACTATGCGTCCGTCGTCGTCAGTCGTCGTCCGTCGTCGTCCGTCGTCGTCTGTCGTCGTCTGTCGTCCGTTAACAATTTCAAAAATCTTCTCCTCTGAAACCACTGAACCAATTTAACAGAAACTTGGCAGGAATGATATATGACATGTTGGCAACAAACGATCCTCATTTTGAAATGCTTTGATAAAAAACATGGCCGCCGTTGCTAAAAATAGACTAGGGGGGTCAGACTACTGTTTTTGGCTTATAAATCAAAAAGTATAAGAGATAGAGGAAATCTGAGGCCACGCTACTGATTCAGCATCAAAAGCTCTACAAAAGTCTCCATTTGGTCAAAGTTGTCAGATGACCCCTTATAGGGGTTACGGCCCCTTAAAGGTGAAAAATAGCATTTTTTCATGTTTTTGGCCTACAGAATGAAAACTATTGCAGATAGAGATTAGCTGTTGCTTGCTTAAATGTTTAGCTCATTTAGCTCTACGAAAGTCTCCATAGGGTCGAAGTTGTCAGATGACCCCTTATAGGGGTTACGGCCCCTTAAAGGTGAAAAATAGCCACTTTTCATGTTTTTGGCCTACAGAATGAAAACTATTGCAGATATAGATTAGCTGTTGCTTGCTTAAATGTTAAGCTCATTTAGCTCTACGAAAGTCTCCATAGGGTCGAAGTTGTCAGATGACCCCTTATAGGGGTTACGGCCCTTGAAAAATAGCGTTTTTTCATGTTTTTGTCCCACAGAATGGAAACTATTGCACATAGAGATTAGCTGTTGCTTGCTTAAATGTTCAGCTCATTTAGCTCTACAAAATTCTCCATAGGGTCCAAGTTGTCAGATGAACCCTTATAGGGGTTACGGTCCATGAAAAATAGCGATTTGATTTTTCATGTTTTTGGCCTACAGAATGAAAACTATTGCAGATAGAGATTAGCTGTTGCTTGCTTAAATGTTCAGCTCATTTAGCTGTACAAAATTCTCCATAGGGTCGAAGTTGTCAGATGACCCCTTATAGGGGTTACGGCCCCTGAAAAAAGCGATTTTTAATGTTTTTGGCCTACAGAATGAAAACTATTGCAGATAGAGATTAGTTGTTGCTTGCTTAAATGTTCAGCTCATATAGCTCTACAAAAGTCTCCATAGGGTCAAAGTTGTCAGATGACTCCTTATAGGGGTTATGGCCCCTTATAGGTGAAAAATGGTGTTTTTGGCCTATAGAATGAAAACTATTGCAGGTAGAGAAAAGCTGTTGCTTGCTTAAATGTTCAGCTCATTTAGCTCTACAAAAGTATAGGGTCAACATCAAGACCAGGTGAGCGATTCAGGCTCCTGGAAGCCTCTTGTTCATGTTTTTGGCCTACAGAATGAAAACTATTGCAGATAGAGATTAGCTGTTGCTTGCTTAAATGTTTAGCTCATTTAGCTCTACGAAAGTCTCCATAGGATCGAAGTTGTCAGATAACCCCTTATAGGGGTTACGGCCCCTGAAAAATGGCATTTTTTCATGTTTTTGGCCTACAGAATGAAAACTATTGCACATAGAGATTAGCTGTTGCTTGCTTAAATGTTCAGCTCATTGAGCTCTACAAAATTCTCCATAGGGTCGAAGTTGTCAGATGACCCCTTATAGGGGTTACGGCCCCTGAAAAATAGGGATTTTTCATGTTTTTGTCCTACCGAATGAAAACTATTGCAGATAGAGATTAGCTGTTGCTTGCTTAAATGTTCAGCTCATTTAGCTCTACAAAATTTTCCATAGAGTCAAAGTTGTCAGATGACTCCTTATAGGGGTTACGGCCCCTGAAAAATAGCAATTTTTCATGTTTTTGGCCTACAGAATGAAAACTATTGCAGATAGAGATTAGCTGTTGCTTGCTTAAATGTTCAGCTCATTTAGCTCTACAAAAGTCTCCATAGGGTCGAAGTTGTCAGATGACCCCTTATAGGGGTTACAGCCCCTTAAACGTGAAAAATAGCTATTTTTCATGTTTTTGGCCTACAGAATGAAAACTATTGCAGATAGAGATTAGCTGTTGCTTGCTTAAATGTTTAGCTCATTTAGTTCTACGAAAGTCTCCATAGGATCGAAGTTGTCAGATAACCCCTTATAGGGGTTACGGCCCCTGAAAAATGGCATTTTTTCATGTTTTTGGCCTACAGAATGAAAACTATTGCACATAGAGATTAGCTGTTGCTTGCTTAAATGTTCAGCTCATTGAGCTCTACAAAATTCTCCATAGGGTCGAAGTTGTCAGATGACCCCTTATAGGGGTTACGGCCCCTGAAAAATAGGGATTTTTCATGTTTTTGTCCTACCGAATGAAAACTATTGCAGATAGAGATTAGCTGTTGCTTGCTTAAATGTTCAGCTCATTTAGCTCTACAAAATTTTCCATAGAGTCGAAGTTGTCAGATGACTCCTTATAGGGGTTACGGCCCCTGAAAAATAGCAATTTTTCATGTTTTTGGCCTACAGAATGAAAACTATTGCAGATAGAGATTAGCTGTTGCTTGCTTAAATGTTCAGCTCATTTAGCTCTACAAAAGTCTCCATAGGGTGGAAGTTGTCAGATGACCCCTTATAGGGGTTACAGCCCCTTAAACGTGAAAAATAGCTATTTTTCATGTTTTTGGCCTACAGAATGAAAACTATTGCAGATAGAGATTAGCTGTTGCTTGCTTAAATGTTTAGCTCATTTAGCTCTACAAAATTCTCCATAGAGTCGAAGTTGTCAGATGACTCCTTATAGGGGTTACGACCCCTGAAAAATAGCGATTTTTCATGTTTTTGTCCTACAGAATGAAAACTATTGCTGATAGAGATTAGCTGTTGCTTGCTTAAATGTTCAGCTCATTTAGCTCTACAAAATTTTCCATAGAGTCGAAGTTGTCAGATGACTCCTTATAGGGGTTACGGCCCCTAAAAAATAGCAATTTTTCATGTTTTTGGCCTACAGAATGAAAACTATTGCAGATAGAGATTAGCTGTTGCTTGCTTAAATGTTCAGCTCATTTAGCTCTACAAAAGTCTCCATAGGGTCAAAGTTGTCAGATGACCCCTTATAGGGGTTACAGCCCCTTAAACGTGAAAAATAGCTATTTTTCATGTTTTTGGCCTACAGAATGAAAACTATTGCAGATAGAGATTAGCTGTTGCTTGCTTAAATGTTTAGCTCATTTAGCTCTACAAAATTCTCCATAGAGTCGAAGTTGTCAGATGACTCCTTATAGGGGTTACGACCCCTGAAAAATAGCGATTTTTCATGTTTTTGTCCTACAGAATGAAAACTATTGCAGATAGAGATTAGCTGTTGCTTGCTTAAATGTTCAGCTCATTTAGCTCTACAAAATTTTCCATAGAGTCGAAGTTGTCAGATGACTCCTTATAGGGGTTACGGCCCCTAAAAAATAGCAATTTTTCATGTTTTTGGCCTACAGAATGAAAACTATTGCAGATAGAGATTAGCTGTTGCTTGCTTAAATGTTCAGCTCATTAACTCTACAAAAGTCTCCATAGGGTCGAAGTTGTCAGATGACCCCTTATAGGGGTTACAGCCCCTTAAAGGTGAAAAAAAGCCATTTTTCATGTTTTTGGCCTACAGAATGAAAACTATTGCAGATAGAGATTAGCTGTTGCTCCCTTAAATGTTTAGCTCATTTAGCTCTATGAAAGTCTCCATAGGATCGAAGTTGTCAGATAACCCCTCATAGGGGTTACGGCCCCTGAAAAATGGCATTTTTTCATGTTTTTGGCCTACAGAATGAAAACTATTGCACATAGAGATTAGCTGTTGCTTGCTTAAATGTTCAGCTCATTTAGCTCTACAAAATTTTCCATAGAGTCGAAGTTGTCAGATGACTCCTTATAGGGGTTACGGCCCCTGAAAAATAGCAATTTTTCATGTTTTTGGCCTACAGAATGAAAACTATTGCAGATAGAGATTAGCTGTTGCTTGCTTAAATGTTCAGCTCATTTAGCTCTACAAAAGTCTCCATAGGGTCGAAGTTGTCAGATGACCCCTTATAGGGGTTACAGCCCCTTAAACGTGAAAAATAGCTATTTTTCATGTTTTTGGCCTACAGAATGAAAACTATTGCAGATAGAGATTAGCTGTTGCTTGCTTAAATGTTTAGCTCATTTAGCTCTACAAAATTCTCCATAGAGTCGAAGTTGTCAGATGACTCCTTATAGGGGTTACGACCCCTGAAAAATAGCGATTTTTCATGTTTTTGTCCTACAGAATGAAAACTATTGCAGATAGAGATTAGCTGTTGCTTGCTTAAATGTTCAGCTCATTTAGCTTTACAAAATTCTCCATAGGGTTGAAGTTGTCAGATGACCCCTTATAGGGGTTACGGCCCCTGAAAAATAGCCATTTTTCATGTTTTTGGCCTACAGAATGAAAACTATTGCAGATAGAGATTAGCTGTTGCTTGCTTAAATGTTCAGCTCATTTAACTCTACAAAAGTCTTCATAGGGTCGAAGTTGTCAGATGACTCCTTATAGGGGTTATAGGTGAAAAATGGTGTTTTTGGCCTATAGAATGAAAACTATTGCAGGTAGAGAAAAGCTGTTGCTTGCTTAAATGTTCAGCTCATTTAGCTCTACAAAAGTATAGGGTCAACATCAAGACCAGGTGAGCGATTCAGGCTCCTGGGAGCCTCTTGTTGTAGATCTAAATGAGCTTAACAATTCTGCAATGCTAACTTATCCTCTAGCTCTAACGGTTTTCAAGATATTGTCCAAAAACTGCAAAAATGGTCAATTTTGAAGATTAAAGGGCAATAACTCCTATAAGAAGTCTTTTCACAATTTTGACTCAATGGAGAGATTTGTAGATCTTTTAATGCTAAACATGAGTGGTTGCTTCGGATTTTTCCCTATCTCTTATACTTTTCGAGTTATTAGCCAAAAACAATGGGCTGACCCCCCTGTTCTATTTTTAGCAAGGGCGGCCATGTTGGTTGGTCAACGTGTATATAATTCACAAACTTAGTAGAGGACATCATAAAGATCAAGTATACTAAGTATCAATGCAATCCCTTCAGTGGTTTCAGAGAAGAAGATTTTTGAACATCAGCGTAAATTAATGGAAAAAAACAGTTAAAGGGGAAAAACTCTTAAACGGTTGATCTGACAATTTTGACACTGAAATCATTTTTGTTGATCTCAATGAGCTTAACAATTCTGCAATGCTAACTTTTCCTCTAGCTCTAACGGTTTTCAAGATATTGTCCAAAAACTGAAAAAATGGTCAATTTTGATGATTAAAGGGAAATAACTCCTATAAGGAGTCGTTTCACAACTTCGACTCAATGGAAAGATTTGTAGAGCTTTTGATGCTGAACAAGAATGGTTGCTTCGGATTGTCTCTATCTCTTATACTTTTCGAGTTATAAGCCAAAAACAATGGTCTGACCCCCCTGTTCTATTTTTAGCAACAGCGGCCATGTTGGTTTGTCGACATGTATATAATTCACAAACTTGGTAGAGGACATCCTAAAGATCAAGTATACCAAGTTTCAATGCAATCCCTTCAGTGGTTTCAGAGAAGAAGATCTTTGAAGAAAAGTTAACGGACGGACGGACGGACGGACAGACAACGGACGCTTAACGATGACAATAGCTCACATGACCCTTCGGGTCAGGTGAGCTAAAAAACTAAGAAATTTTAGACTGAAATTGATTTCTGAAGCTTGACTTATGAGCATCTTAAAGCCAGAACCCTATTGATTTTAGGGATAATAGGTTTAACTCAAAGTCACAAGTTTTGCCAGGCTGGAGATTCAAGTCATGTGTTTGTTTATTTTATACTAGAGGCTCCCAG
Source organism: Arcuatula senhousia (assembly GCA_963971305.1). NCBI lineage: Eukaryota > Metazoa > Mollusca > Bivalvia > Mytilida > Mytilidae > Arcuatula > Arcuatula senhousia. The sequence goes on along the minus strand of OZ020307.1, from coordinate 1,482,816 downwards.
GAGCCTGAATCGCTCACCTGGTCATTAAGGCATAATTGTCTCTTCTTTAATGGGTCAAGTCCCAACTTAGACACAACGGAGACTTTCCTGAGGCTAAATGAGCTGAACATTAAAGCAAGCCCCACCTTTTCTCTATCTGCAATAGTTTTCATTCAATAGGGCAAAAAAACATGAAAAAACACTATTTTTGACCTTAAAAGGGCCATTACTCCTATAACAGCTTATCTGACAACTTCATCCCTATTGAGACTTTTGTAAAGCTTAATGAGCTAAACATTTAAGCAAGCAACATCTTTTCTCTATCTGCAATAGTTTTCATTCTTTAGGGCAAAAACATGAAAAAACGCTATTTTTGACCTCAATAGGGCCATAACCCCTATTAGGGGTCATCAGACAACTTGGACCGAATGAAGACTTTTGTAGAACTTAATGAGCTGAACATTTTAGCAGGCAACAGCTTTTCTCTATCTGCAATAGTTTTCATTCTATAGGGCAAAAACATGAAAAACGCTATTTTTGACCTTATAAGGGCCATAACCCCAATTAGGGGTCATCTGACAACTTCGACCCAATGGAGACTTTTGTAGAGCTTGATGAGCTGAACATTTTAGCAGGCAACAGCTTTTCTCTATCTGCAATAGTTTTCATTCTATAGGGCAAAAACATGAAAAAACGCTATTTTTGACCTTAAAAGGGCCATAACCCCTATTAGGGGTCATCTGACAACTTGGACCCAATGGAAACTTTTGTAGAGCTTAATGAGCTGAACATTTTAGCAGGCAACAGCTTTTCTCTATCTGCAATAGTTTTCATTCTATAGGGCAAAAACATGAAAAAACGCTATTTTTGACCTTAAAAGGGCCATAACCCCAATTAGGGGTCATCTAACAACTTCGACCCAATGGAGACTTTTGTAGAGCTTAATGAGCTGAACATTTTAGCAGGCAACAGCTTTTCTCTATCTGCAATAATTTTCATTCTATAGGGCAAAAACATGAAAAAACGCTAATTTTGACCTTAAAAGGGCCATAACCCCAATTAGGGGTCATCTGACAACTTCGACCCAATGGAGACTTTTGTAGAGCTTGATGAGCTGAACATTTTAGCAGGCAACAGCTTTTCTCTATCTGCAATAGTTTTCATTCTATAGGGCAAAAACATGAAAAAACGCTATTTTTGACCTTAAAAGGGCCATAACCCCTATAAGGGGTCATCTGACAACTTCGACCCAATGGAGACTTTTGTAGAGCTTTTGATTCTGAAGAGCCTAAGATCCTTCAGATTTTTTCTATCTGTTCTAGTTTTCAAGTTATAAGTCTTTGAATGTGATTTTACCCTATGTTCTATTTTTAGTAACAGCGGCCATGTTTGTTATCAAATCATAAAGCCGAACACAATTTTTAAACATCAGGCCCTAATTAATACTTGGACCAAGTTTTGAAAACTTCCATTCAGTGGTTTCAGAGAAGAAGATTTTTGAAAAAGTAACGGACAGACGACGGACGACGGACGACAGACGACGGACGACGGACGGACGACGGACGGATGGCGATGACAATAGCTCACTTGACCCTTCGGGTCAGGTGAGCTAAAAACGGCAGGAATTGTTTAGCTTCATGCACACTGTTCTTTAGGTCAGGTTGCCTCCAAAATCAAGACATCTGAGTTTATATGTAAAAAACACCAGCTTATCATGAGATGTCTTTAATTTCATATGTGAGAAATACAAATGACAACAAAGTTCCAGACAATAAATATTGCTACGCCTGAGGCACGTTTCGTTTTTCAAGACTCATCAGAGGCGCTCTACCAAAAATATTGAAAATGCCAAACACTGTATGAATATGAAGAGCATAGTACAGTATAACCAAAAATACCAAACTGGGGAACCAAATTATTACTAAGATATTCAACCTATGTCTGGGGTAGGAAGAACCTTAGGGTTTAGACAATTTTGAAATTTAGACGGATAATTTAAAGCTTTGATGTATTCTCCAACTCAAAAGTGTTGGTGCCGGAGCGGGCTAACCTCGGGGAATTTAAACTCCACCAGCAGTGCTAACCTTCACGTGTGTTCGAATTACAAATGACAACAAAGTTCCAGACAATAAATTTTGCTACGCCTGACGCGCGTTTCGTCTTTCAAGACTCATCAGAGGCGCTCTACCAAAAATATTGAAAATGCCAAACACTGTATGAATATGAAGAGCATAGTACAGTATAACCAAAAATACCAAACTGGGGAACCAAATTATTACTAAGATATTCAACCTATGTCTGGGGTAGGAAGAACCTTAGGGTTTAGATAATTTTGAAAATTAGACGGATAATTTAAAGCTTTGATGTTTTCTCCAACTCAAAAGTGTTGATGCGGGAGCGGGCTAACCTCAGGGAATTTAAACTCCACCAGCAGTGCTAACCTTCACGTGTGTTCTAAATACAAATGACAACAAAGTTCCAGACAATAAATTTTGCTACGCCTGACGCGCGTTTCGTCTTTCAAGACTCATCAGAGGCGCTCTTCCAAAAATATTGAAAATGCCAAACACTGTATGCATATGAAGTATAACCAAAAATACCAAACTGGGGAACCAAATTATTCCTAAGATATTCAACCAATGTCTGGGGTAGGAAGAACCTTAGGGTTTAGACAATTTTGAAATTTAGACGGATAATTTAAAGCTTTGATGTATTCTCCAACGTGCCAGAGCGGGCTAACCTCGGGGAATTTAAACTCCACCAGCAGTGCTAACCTTCACGTGTGTTCGAAATACAAATGACAACAAAGTTCCAGACAATAAATTTTGCTATGCCTGACGCTCGTTTCGTCTTTCAAGACTCATCAGAGGCGCTCTACCAAAAATATTGAAAATGCCAAACACTGTATGAATATGAAGAGCATAGTACAGTATAACCAAAAATACCAAACTGGGGAACCAAATTATTACTAAGATATTCAACCTATGTCTGGGGTAGGAAGAACCTTAGGGTTTAGACAATTTTGAAATTTAGACGGATAATTTAAAGCTTTGATGTTTTCTCCAACTCAAAAGTGTTGGTGCCGGAGCGGGCTAACCTCAGGGAATTTAAACTCCACCAGCAGTGCTAACCTTCACGTGTGTTCTAAATATAAATGACAACAAAGTTCCAGACAATAAATTTTGCTACGCCTGACACGCGTTTCGTCTTTCAAGACTCATCAGAGGCGCTCTACCAAAAATATTGAAAATGCCAAACACTGTATGAATATGAAGAGCATAGTACAGTACTGTATAACCAAAAATACCAAACTGGGGAACCAAATTATTACTAAGATATTCAACCTATGTCTGGGAACACACCTATGGAGTAAAAGATAATCAAAAATTTGTGTGTGAAATAAATCCAGAAATTTAGTACATTTACAATGCATTTAATTAATACATCAAATACATAATACAATGTATCTGAAAACAAAGATATTTACATATTGCATTATAATTACATTAAAAAAATAACTAAAAAATATTGCACATAATCAATAGATAACAAAGGACAAGGTATGATAAGAGCTTTTTTTGGCCTCTTTTTCAAAAATGAAATTTTATGCCAACATATTGATTTATTTAATATTAAGTAATGAAAGTTAATAAATTTAAGTGTTTTAAACAAAGAATAGATAAAATCTTATTTTAGCATTTGATCAAACTTGATGAAAAAGTGGCCCATAAAAATATTTAAACTGTGGATTTTGCATACGAGAACTAATGTTTCCAGAAATTATCTTTGTGGGCCGCAGGTCCGTTCATTTTTAAATGTCACAAAAACCGTTATCATTTTAACAATTTTAAGCTAGATTTCCTACATTTCACAGTTTTATCATTTTGTGCACATGTGTTAATTACGCCATATGTCAAATTTTCAAGTAGACTTTGCCTGTTCCAAAAAAAATATAACTTCTGAATCACAAAATCACACCAATATAATTCAATATTCCAATTTTGGAAAATTTGTCCCATTTAGGGGGCCAATTCATGCTCTTATCCTATCTTGTCCTTTACAACAAACATAATGATTAATTGGTGTGTAGAACTTCTTATCAAATGTCAATACAAAATTTCTATTTCAAAATTTCAATTTCAGTTCAATGATGGACATTTCTTAATCAAACATATAAGTTAATATCGATACATCATAAGAATAAGAGTATCAGGAAAAAAATTCTGTATAATAATCAATTTTAAAATGAATGATAACTGTTCAACTATTGCTTAATTTATCCACTAAAACATATAATGCCTCAAATCATATGTTAAATGAACCATCTTTTCACAAATATTTAAAATGTACACATTGATCAGATCTGATTTACTAAAAATGTGGCAAGCAGACTTTACTGGCAAACAGTTCTGAGATAACAGTAATCCACAAGGCTAACACAAAGAATATGTAGGAGATTCCAACTTGGAAATTGTTAGGTAGCTGGTAAGGTTCACCCCCAATCTGCTCCATGTTGAACCCAATGGGGAAAACCACTGCTGCTTTACAGAACAACACCACTGAAACAAACAAAACGTTAACATTAACAATACAAAAAATGAACACCACCACTGAAACAAACAAAATGTTAACATTTACAATACAAAAAATGAACACCACCACTGAAACAAACAAAATGTTTGTGTTAACAATACAAAAACATAGGTAATCGATTGATTTACAAAGCTCACCTCGTGACGCATTATTGTCACTAAGCAAGATTCCAAATTTTAAGTGCTCAATCCATGCAAAAAGAGGTCACAGCCAGCATCTGACATGTCTGAGGCATGCATCTTGCTAAGCATCTCTAGGTGCACCTACCATACCAATATGATTGATGTGGCACTTGTCAGTAAGCAGGAATGGACTTTCATCATTCTTCTGAATGTAGTCACCCATGTGGATGCATGTATATTTGTGTTTGCATTGTTTTTTGTCAAGAAGGGGGGTCTTTCATTGAACTTTAGGATTGGGATTGAACCATATGTAGTTTATTTTCAATCCAGGGCCAATTGAAAAACAGCGAGCAGCGACCACTGGTCACATTGAAGGCTGCTAGCTGTTTTCAATTGTGGATGTTTTAAATTTACATTTAAATTGTAGGTTGTGTCGCGTACACTTATTTCCACATCTCATTTTCTTCTATTTTATGTTATTTGGAATAATGCAATTCAGTGGAATATACAAGTTTGGAAAAGCTGCCAAAAATTCTTAATAATGGTTCTTCACTTGATACAATGTAATTCACATGGGTTCTTTAACTCCATGACATTCTGTTCAAGCTTTCAATGATTTTCCTACCCTGGCAATAATTCTTTGTTAACTTGGCATAGAATCTTACTTGCTGCAAATCCAAGCCACCTTGCATGTTTCATGACTCTGTATCTCCAGTGTGAAACCACAAGTAAGACAATTGTTGTAGATATACAGATAATGCCCAATATTATACAGATGAAAGTCAGTATCCATTCTGCTCGGATTGGTGTTGGTGTAAAGCAAACTTCACTTTGCTGTTGTCCATACATTTCTAAACAAGACTGTAAGAGTCCTAGGTATGTACGTCCTAAAATAAAGAATTTAATTACAAGTACAAAATACATAACAATATTAATTTTCTACCTATTTAAACTGTACATGTTCGTATATAATAAGAAATTAGACTAGACATTTATGTAGGTTTGTAACACTTGTAAAATATATAACAAAAATCTGCCTTCAAAGTATCGAGCATTTTATCTACCAGCATACAATTGTACATTAGTTTTTACAAAGTCGTGTAACTTTAGTTAAGTGTTAAACTTCTACAGTTACTTCAATAAGCCTGTTTTCGATTTGTTCCCCCTTATCTGTAATGGGTCCGGAACTTATTCTGTCCTGGAAGTAACTTAATTACAGGAGCATATCTAAATTTTCACCTTAAAGTTACGTAAATAGACGTAACAGGAGCTTGTGCCTTGAAAAGGCACTGAAAGCAGTCTTCGCGCTATAAATTTTGGTCCACAGGCCCGACAACTTATTATTGAAAAATTTTGTATAGACAACATTGGCTTGTTGTTGCCATTTCTACAGGCCCTGAAGCATTTTCACTAGCCATGGCTTGTGGCCTGTGGCCAATTTGGAAGACTGTGAAAGTTCAGCAAAAACAGGTCGCAAAACACGCGTGCTAAATCAGCCTATAGTACAATTAAATAATTGACTTTTCTACCATTATTGCTCACTTTGAGAGCATATCAAAACATATAAAAAATAAATTTTCAAACAGTTATATTTGTTGTATCACTGATAATACCTCCGACATCGGATACAATCCATCGAGGCATTGCTAGGCTGGCTACTGCAAATACATCTGCAGTAAAAAATAAAGCTCCTGATATTATACTCAGTCTATCCATTATTATGTGTCTGTTGTGCCCGTTGTGTCTACAATAATCATTGTGATTTCAATGAGTAAAAAGACATTCTACTGAACCTTTTGTTTATCAGAAATCTGTAAACCAGTTCTGAAAAAACGACTAAGAAACGAAACGCAAAAAAGCACCAACACGGAATTGGACACTTTCAGATGAGATGAAAGGTCAAAGCCGCTATTAGCCGATAAATGACTTAGAATCAAATGCTCTACAAAAGTTTATTGGGTCAAAGTTGTCAGATGATCCCTTATAAGGGTTATAACCCTATAAGGATCATGTATACTTTTAACTCAAAATGGCTTAAATCTAGCTCAATTTTTAGTATGTGTACAGCAAAGACTGCATATAAAATTAAAAAACAAACCGTAGCAGAACCTAGATATAATAATGTCTTATCTATTTTTATTAATATTTTATGATTATAAAGTCCATTATTTTTAAGTTCTGCTTTTTCCCCCGTTTTTCAGTGAGCAAAGCCGATTTTTTAGGTTATACCGTTAATATCACTAACCTCCTTGTACGTGGCCTAAAAAATCATGGGACATTTGATTATAATTTAACAAAAAGTGTTCACCAAAATGTCAATTGGGATATTTTGTGCTTATTCAAAATACGATTTGAACGCAAAAAAATATGGTCAAATCTAGGTCCTGCTTTACTTTATTTGACCTGATAATATGCCGTTTATACTTAGATTTAAAAAAAAAAAATTAACTGTCCTGATGAACCTTAAACGGGAAAAAACGTATTTTTTCATGTTTTTGTAGTAAAGGTAAAGGTAAGATTTATTTAACGTCGGTGAGTACATATCAGTGATGTGATGTGTACACAAGTCAAACAATTAACATAAGCTCTGAAGAGCTTTTGACCGACGGCAGGATTAACGACCGTTTGACTAATTTGAGGCCCTTGCATGGTCGCCAGGCTTGTGTGGGAGGAAAGCCCGATATTCCAAGCTGGAAAATCGCGGTGAAACCCACGAGCAACGGTAGGTGCCTGGAAACCTTGACACGTGTGAGGCTCGAACCCACAGAGGTGTCGACCTGTGATTTAAAGTCCAGTGCCTTAAGTGGCTTAACCACTCGGCCACCGCGCTCCCGTAGTATAGAATGAAAACTTGCAGATAGAGAAAAGCTGTTTCTTGCTTAAAACCTTAAGCTTGTTGAGCTCTACAAAAGTCTCCATTGGGTCGAAGCTGTCAGATGACCCCTTCTAGGGATTATGGGCCTTTTAAGGTAAAAAATATAATTGAAACTATTGCAGATAAAAAAAGCTGCTTTCTCGTATAGTACTCTTGTCTCAGGTTCTCTCTTGGTGAATTGAACTTTCATCGATTTGATTTTTAAAGTGTGGTATTTTTTGTGCTTTGTACAAGATAAACAATAGGGGGAAGGTTGGGCCCAAAAAACTAGTTGAACCCCGCTACATTTTATGTGTGCCTGTCCTAAGCCAGAAATCCTTGTCAAAGCTTTTGTTTGTCCTTGTCTACTATCTGTTTTTTGTTTTATGTCCAGAAATGGGTCTTTCTTTGATAATCAAGGGCTATGTTCGAATCTATGTATTGTATTTTTAGTCTTGGGCCAATGCAAGACAGCGAGCATTTGATTTTTTTTTATTTATTTTTTCTCATCATATTCTGTATGAATTCGCATCCGAAAGTGAGAAAAGAAATCCCCTATAGGTGTTTTTTGGGGGTTTTATTTCGCTAGGTACAAAAAATCCAAAACCCCATAAAAACGCATAGTTTTTATTATTATATTGTTTATGATTTAAAAGTTGCAACAAATAAAAATATTTAATTGCAAAGACGACCCCTTAAGCTCTTCAACTTGAGTGCCAACAACAAAACTCATGAAAAATTACCAACACTTGATACACGTGTCAGAAACATATAGAATAATCCGTTGAACGGATTCAAAACAGAGGTGTCTACTACAGTCGTGATGCGGCGGTGGACCGTTTAGTTTAAACATATTTATTTATCCTGGATTGGGAAACAAGCTAAATGCTTCTATAAATCCCTCTCCAGCTAGCAGTTTGCGAGTGTGCCCTTGGTAAACGGCCCCCATTGAGCCTACTCTTATCGAACTCTACAAAGGGGTCTTTAACGTTCACAGGGTATTGCTCTCCCTATACACGGGACAACCTTTTTCGTCCCTTCCGAAGGACTAGCATCGTTTCTTGAGACCATCCTCGCAAAAATGATCGGAAAAATCGATTCATGAAATTTTCACCCCAGACGAGGATCGAACCACGAACCACGAACCACGACCGTTTATTTAAATGAATCATAGATATTTGACATTTTTAAATTTCACGGTGGTGGACTAGCACCTGAATATCCGTTTTCAATATCTTATGAGCTCAATATGGCGTTTCCCAAATTTATTATGCTTATGTTGTTTTATTGTTCAATAGATAATATAAAACATATATAATTTGCTTGAAAGCAATCAGCAACCGTCACAAAAATCATTGCATATATAAAATATACCTTAGGCGACTTCAAAAATGATTAATATCTATAAACTTACTTTTAGGTGTGTGTCTAGGCAACCTTTGTCATCGTTTCACTGTTTAACCAATAAACCCAGATTTTCCCTGTTTGATAAGTTACTTTTTAGAACTAATTACCCGAAGCTTGCATATATTTTTATTTTCATATGTAACCATTTTCATGTGTAAATTGCATTTTTTTAGAGCCGAATTAATACGTTTTCCAAAAAATGCAAAGCTTAACAAGCCATTTACAAACAAAATAATTCTATCAGTTACTCTCGCCTGTAAAAAGGTATAACCTTTTTTAAACACGGAGTATCACTGGCTATCGGTAACATTGGAAATCTGAAGACAGTCCGTAAAATATATTTCGCACTAAAAATGCTGGTAAGTTTTTCTCTCAAAACATCGGGCATGATAAGAAAAGTACATTACAAAAAGAAAAATTCTTTCGTCGGACATCATAGATATTTGTCTTTTCGACTAAAGAACTCAGACTCCTGGTGATCAACACGATCGCTTCATGCAGAACGCATATTTGTCACATGCAACCCAATTTATAGACTTACTTTGAATATTAGAAAAAAAGATCTTTATATCTTTACACACACTAATAAGCAGACAAAAAAATTTAGTTTCATTATCTTAGTTTCAATAAGAGCTCTATAAAAGTTCTGGTTGACTGATTGCTATGAAATTTTTCAATAATGTTTATTACCATAAATTAAGTAATTGATTGGCATGATTTTTTAGGTCTCCACTTTTTCAGAAATTAGGGACCCAAAAGGGGCAAAAATCCACTTTTTTTTATTAAAGATACGATTTTGAAAACAAAATTTTGCAAGTTATAATTTTTGTCATCTATTGTTGATACAAAATGGATGATAAATTTCTTGTTGACCCCACCGTTTCTGTTTAGCAATTAATTTAGGAAGTGTCTGCTCGTTCACGCCGCGTGGACGAATAGACTACAGGCTGCGCGTCCACGCTTCCGGTATTTGCATTTCGGCATGCACATTTCGCATCTCATGTCACGGAACTTTGACATTTCCAGGTACAAATAATGACAAAGAATTCAATTTCATACTACAATGAATGGAAGTTCAGTAAATGAAAGTTCTAATTTATATAAACTTTAATAACGAGAACAAGTAGTCAAAATCTTTAGAAAAAAGGAGAATATTCGGCAAAAAATAACAACAGAATGCAGAATTTCGGACATCCCAGCACAGGGGCTTGGTACAATTTTTTTTTATATTTACCTCTATAATCCTCCACAAGGGAGCACAGGGGCTTGGTACAATTTTTTTTTATATTTACCTCTATAACCCTCCACAAGGGAGCACAGGGGCTTGGTACAATTTTTTCCAAGCCCCTGTGTTCAAGCTATAGATTTTTAGTACCAACTTTTATCATTTGAATCCTGGCATAATATTGATAGATGTGAGCAAGTCCTCGTTCTATCATAAGTATATGTAGTAGTCTGAGAAAATGAAAACACGTATAATTTTCTCAGTAGTAGTGTATGCCGTAAGCTTAAAATTCCTGTGGAAAGATTCTTTCCGTGTCCGACTGATAGCTTAACTGTTACATGTATACGATTTTAATATATCTTCACTGCAATTATTTTTATGCAGTCTGCATTAAAACGGTTCAGTTAGAGTTTTCTGGTTTCTTTTAGACCATAATTACGTTTTTATATCATTCTTTATATATTTTTTTTCGAATTCCCAAAGAATTATTGTTTACACTGCATTCCCTTTGATTAATAAAAACAATTACGAAATTCTAACAGTTTTCGCTAATTTTCACTTATTTAATACTTAAATTGTATATCAGTGAATATTAAAATACATTTTTATGTTTAAATATTAATTACTTTATTGCTCTACGCATTGGGAAGTTTATAAAAATTTCGAAATAACGGAAATTGTCCGGAAAAAATCCTTAATTACTCGTTATATCGGAAGCGTGGACGCGCAGCCTGTGGTCTATTCATCCACGCGGCGTGGACGCGCAGACACTGCCATTAATTTAAGGATCAAAAGAGGTAGTTTTTTGTCTGATTTTGTGTGTGTTTTTTTTTATATTCTTGTTTCTAAACATAGTTTTAAAATGATCACAAAAGGGGAAGTGAACATCTTCAATAAATCTGTAATCACTGTGTAAAATACAAGAAAGATCTAATGTTTGGTTTTTGAGATTCAGATTACTCAAGACAGGCATCTTATAGCACGACGGGCGAACAGAACGGACGGAGAGACCCGACCCGACTAGACCTGCTTTCGCCTTCAGTGACACAGGTAAAAAGCTCTTAAGCTTGTTGAGCGCTTTAAAAGACTCTCCTTTGGGTCGAATATGTCAGATGACCCCTTATAGGGGTTATTAGACTTTAAAAGTAAAAAATAGCGTGTTTCATGTTTTTGCCCTATAAAATGAAAACTATTGCAGATAGAAACAAGGGGTTGCACTTAGTTGTGCTAATGATACCCCCACTCGACCACTCAGAAAACAGGAAGTAGATGCGCGACTGATCTGGAAAGGGGAGGCACAATACAACTCATCATACTTAAGCTGTATACCAAATTTGAAATCAATCCCTTCTGTAGAAGCAAAGAAATCTGTTACGAAAAATTTTCTATTTTTATGACCCATTTACGAAAGTAGAGGTTCAGGTCCGTCCGTCCGTTCGTCCGTCCCAAATCCCCATATTTCCAAATTCCCACTTACTGACAAATGCAAAGTACAATGTATGCTTCAGATGCTGGATGTGACCTATATTTTCTGCATGAATGACCATGTACAGAAGAATGGTTAAAGTCTATTCCCACTTACTGACAATTGCCATATCAACCATATTGGTATGGTAGGTGCACCTAGTGCATGCTTCGGATGCTGACTGTGACCTATATTTTCCGCATGAATGACCACTTATAGAAGAATGGTTAAAGTCCATTCCTTCTTTCTGACAAGTGCCATAGCAACCATAGTGCCATGTTATTGGTATGGTTGGTGCACCTAGTGATGCTTAGCACAATGCATGCTTCGGATGCTGGATGTGACCTTTATTTTACGTATGGATGACCTCTTACAGAAGAAAAGTTTAAGTCCATTCCCACTTACTGACATGTGCCACATGACTATGGTATGGTAGGTGCACCTTGTGATGCTAAGCACAATGCATGCTTCAGATGCTGGCTGTGACCTATATTTTCTGCATGAAGGACCACTTATAGAAGAATGGTTAAAGTTCATTCCTTCATACTGACATGTGCCACATCAACTATATTGGTATGATAGGTGTACCTAGTGATGCTAAGCACAATGCATGCTATGCTTCGGATGCTGGCTGTGACCATTATTTTCCGCACGAATGACCACTTATAGAAGAATAGTTCAAGTTCATTCCTTCCTACTGACAAATGTCATAGCAACTATATTGGTATGGTAGGTAAACCTAGTGATGCTTTAGTGATTGCGGAAAAAATTAAATGTTGCGAGATGGGGCATTATGTCTTTTTAACATATTCTTGTTTACCCTTTAAAAGTCTAAGTCGGCTCAGAAAACAGGAAGTGGATGGGTGACTGACCTGGAAAGGGTCACGATACAATTCACCATGATAAAGCTGTACACCAAATTTGAAATTAATCCCTTTAGCAGAAGCTAAGAAATCTGTTACGGAAGTTTGTTACAGACGGAGAGACGGACGGACAAGGTGATTGCAATATGGCCCCCTCTCTTACGAGTGGGGGTATAAATAGCTGTTGCTTGCTTAAACTTTCAGCTTGTTATTAAACTCTTCAAAAGTCTTATTGTTTTGAAGATGTCAGATGACCCTTTATAGGGGTTATGGTCGTTTAAAGGTAGAAAATATCGTTTTTCATGTTTTGCCCTAATTAGATAGTGAAAAGATGTTGCTTGCTTAAGGTAGCACCATACAAAGGTTGTTTTAGTCCGACCATCACACTTTAAACTTGCATAACTTTCTTATTATTTTACCAATTTTAATAAATGAGACATCATTAGAAAGAGGAAATGTAACCCTTTATGATGATACCTCCAAAAATTAACTATAATGTATAACAGATGGAATTACTGTTCAAAATTAAAAATTTCAACACATCTGACTCAAATGAAATTAGCTCTCCTAGCATTACAAATATCTCTTTAACATTGATTTAATCTGAATCCACACAGCATGACCTTCAAAACCGTGTCTCAGAATTTTCCTATCACATTCCATTCTCCAATAAAGCAATATTTTGTGTACAACGCTTTATTGCATAAGGGGTCACTCTATTCAATGTGCCATAAAATATTTTCTGAAGCTTTAATCTAAAATCTGAGACACGGTTTTGTTGATAATAGACCTTGGAATAACATATCCAAAAACCAGCCACATTGGGGTACTCATGTGGGAGCTAAATTCAATCAAACTTTATTTTTCTCTTGAAAAATGAAAGTGGAAAAACCCCAAAAATATCAATTTCCTACTTTGAGCCCCATTTACTAGATCAAATGGCATGATTCTACCATGGGAGCACTGTAGGATTCTTAGATCATCATAAATCAACATTTATTTGACCTATAAACCTTAGTTTCATCCACACAAACATTAAATATAGCCAAAAATGCACAACCCCCTACACTTAATTCAGAATTTGCGGGAAATATTACATCAAATTGACCTTATCTCAGGTCAGTTGTTAACTGTAAAGGGCAAGACTCCTCCTTCACTGACCAGATGTTTCCACTGTTGATTGTCCATCTTATTCATTTAATTTATTTCACTTCAAATGACTGGTCAAAAGTCATAAAACTTTCCAGCTGTTATAGATAAGACCAACCTCCATGGTTAATTGACAGCTTAAATTACATGTGCATTTGTTTTGATTTTTTAATCATCACCATAGCTCATTAATTATTAGGTGTACTGAAAATATTTTTGCACCATTAGATAAAGGACATTTTATAGTATTGAAAAAGTTATAAATTAAAATTTTGATAAAATTTTAGCACTTTTGTATGGTGCTACCTTAAATCTTCATCTCATTGAGCTCTACTAAAGTCTCTATTTGGTCAAAGAAGAGATGACCCCTAATAATAATTGCCCTATAAAGGTCAAAATTGGTGTGTTTCCAAAAGTCTCCATTAGGTTGAAGATACCAGATGACCCTTTACAAGTGTTATGGCCCTTTAAAGATTAAAAATACTGTTTTTTCATGTTTTTGCCATATAGAATGAAATCATTGCAAATTGAGATAAACTGTTACTTGCTTATCAATTTCTGAGTTTTCCAAGTAAAACTAGTACTATGAGTAAGCTCACAGTGGATACCCTGGCTCTATATTATGAAACTTTAAATTGGTAAAACTTATGTTTAATGACCTCCCCTGAATGATATCCTGACAATGATTTTTTTTTATGCACATTTCCATATGGTGACCGTGAGCTTCCCTCATTGAAAGTTTTATCAAAATCCATTCAGCTGTTAAGGATAAGTTGTGCTTACAAGATTTGTGGATAGAACGACAGAGAGGATAATTCCCAAATATTCTCAAAACTTTGTTGGCGGAGGGGTATGAAGACGATAAACGGTATATGTTGTTTTTGAGCATGTGATTATTTTATGAGAGGATTAAAACCAAGAAGCAAAGTACTATGTCAATTTATACTACATTTATTATTGTTCTGAGCTTCATATTACAATACATTATAACCATCTAAATTATATGCATAGCAAAAAATAACAGCTATAAATTGTCAAAAACAAATTTCAAATAATATTAATTTCAATTAAAGAGACGCCTGAGATTTATAACTAGCTGAATTAAAAAGGTCATGCTTGTGATAACATTTTGTGAGCAATTTCAATCAGTTGTGTATTTTACATTCATTTAAAACAAAACTTGGTCCTAGTCTCAATGACAACAACACTCTACAAAAATTCCCCATTTATGATGACAAAAAAAATACATGCAAACTATATAACAATGATACTATCAAACAATAACCCATCATGTTATGTTCCTGATTCCTAGACCAAACCCAAACACTACCTAAGTATGACAGGTCAGGTACATCAAATCTACTAAGAAACAATTCCTTGTCAGACAGTATTGAAAATATAAAATAAAACACATAAACATATAAAGGAAAAATATGTTTTAAAATATAAAGTATTGTTTGGGTGGACGGAAATGAAATTTAAAGTGGAGCTTCATTACAGACATATCATTGACATTATGAGGTTGATCGACTTATTATAATATCATTTTATTTATACATGATTTTGATTCTTTGTGGCCTCTTTTTAATAGAATAATGACAAATTCAGAAAGGGCCCATTCAGCATAAATTCTAAGTATTTTAAAATTTTATAGAGGGTCAAAGTGAAAACTATAGGGTGCCTGCATTAAAGATGTGGACCCTATATATAGAAAACAAGTAATACTGTGATTGAGCTCACAAAAGGATACCCCCCACTTCATATTGGACTCTGTATTGTAAAAAAAAAATCTCAAGTCCAGTTATCTCCCCTCAATAATAACCAAGAGCAATACAAATTCTTCATGCACATCTACAGATGATGTACTTCTTACATGTAAAGTTTCATCAAAATCCATCAAATGGTTTAGGAGGAGTTGCGCTTACGAGGTCTCCCATTGAATAATGTATTTTAAAAGTCTAAGTCCAGTTATCTCCCCTGAATGATGTCTGATTGCAATGAAAATTCCTCATGCACATCTACATATGATGTACTTCTTTTATGTAAAGTTTATCAAAATCCATCAAGCGGTTTAGGAGAAGTTGCGCTTACGGGGTCTCCCATTGAATAATGTATTTTAAAAGTCTAAGTCCAATTATCTCCCCTGAATGATGTATGATTGCGATGAAAATTCTTCATGCACATCTACATATGATGTACTTCCTTCATGTAAAGTTTCATCAAAATCCTTCCAGCAGTTTAGGAGTTGCGCTTACGAGGTCTTCCATTGAATAATGTATTTTAAAAAGTCTAAGTCCAATTATCTCCCCTGAATGATGTCTGAGTGCGATGAAAATTCTTTATGCACATCTTCATATGATGTACTTCCTTCATGTAAAGTTTCAGCAAAATCCTCCCAGCGGTTTAGGAGAAGAAGCGCTTACGAGTTATGTGGACAGACGGACAGACGGACAGACAGAGGAAAATTCTTCATGCACATCTACATATGATGTACTTCCTTCATGTAAAGTTTCATCAAAATCCTTCCAGCAGTTTAGGAGGAGTTGCGCTTACGAGGTCTCCCATTGAATAATGTATTTTAAAAAGTCTAAGTCCAATTATCTCCCCTGAATGATGTCTGAGTGCGATGAAAATTCTTTATGCACATCTTCATATGATGTACTTCCTTCATGTAAAGTTTCAGCAAAATCCTCCCAGCGGTTTAGGAGAAGAAGCGCTTACAAGTTATGTGGACAGACGGACAGATGGACAGACAGACGGACGGACAGACAGGGTGTTTCCTATATACCCCCCAAACTTTGTTTGCAGGGGGTATAAAAATCTTAACTAATACAAGAGATAAACTATAAATAGATTGCGCAGAATTGAGGATTAGCATATTGTGAAAGTACTAATATTTGTTGGGTACCAATTTTCGTGGTTTTCGTGTGTTGGACAAACCACAAAATTAAATCCCCAACGAACAGAGAATTAAACATGGCTTTTAATAAAGAATTGTTAAAACCACAAATTCATAAATCCACGAAAATTCAATTTACTCCCACTCCACGAAAATGCAATTTACTCCCAATCCATGAGAATGCAATTTACTCCCAATCCACGAAAACTGATACCCACAAATTTAAATACTTTCACAGTATAAGAAAATTAATAATTATAATATCAAAGGATGATGGATGTATTTAAATACAACTTAGAATTTCTGTCATTATCTTCAAAACAATACAATTGATTTAATTCAATGATTCAATAATTTTTAAATCTCTCATAAGCATCAATGGAACAATCCTAAAAGGTTAAAATACCAGTTATTTATGCTCAATATAAGTTTTACACTTCATTTCTTTTTCAATATATTTATATGTAAGCTAAGCCTTATGTGTGAAAACACTAAATGCAGTGACCTGTGACCATCAACATCAAATAAGAGGTAGCCAAGATGCAGAAAACAATACATGTACCTACATTTATGTCTTATATTCAGCCATGATAGAATAAAAATAACATTATTGACATGCAAAAAATCAACAAACAAAAAACTATTAAACTGAACTTAACAATATATAAACAAGAAAACTATATTTATTATATATATTCTCTATTATTTCATATATGGCACACTTTATTTTTAATATTATTATTTTTTCAAATTTGGCAATAAAGCTTCATTACAAGTTTTATGTAAACTTAATACCATAGTTTGCAAAATCTAGGAAGCTTGAAAACAAATGGACTTGGACTTACTATTTAACCTGAGGGAGGAGGAACTTGGCTTTTTCTGTTTAAAAAAGTAATAATCAGATTTCATAATGTACACTGAAGAACTGCCCTGTTATCATTACCATAGTACTATGTGTGCATTTAAATAAATTTTGTATACTTTTACATGTAATTCAAGAAAAAACACCCTTTTTCAACATAAAACAATTCTTTGACCATCTAGGTTCAACATTAGTGAAAAAGTAGGACAATACCAAATGCTCTGCATTAACAAAAAAGTTTTACAAATACCAATAGGCCAACCAATAGATGTCCTACATTTTGACTTTATTGGAAGAGATTTAATGTGTAATACTATTAATAGACAGAACTTTATAAATAGTCTAAACATTGTTCAAAGCAAATGTATAAATGTCAAACAAAAAATATAACATAGAACTGTAATTTGTAAAGAAAGTACAAATGTGTACATAAGCATTAATGCCATAAAACATTAGCACATAACAATTACATGTATCACAGCTTCTTTTTGCTTTTTGAGCTTGCATCAATGTCCGACTTAATTGTAGTTACAAAAGATTTCATAGTAGACAGACTAGGAAAAGGCCACTCATATTCGTTAGGCACAATGCCATCACACCTAGATTCAAAAAATGAAAATAATGGGAACCAAATCCTTGTTCTTTTCTTGTCCCGTAACATCAGCGATCTGTTGTTGGCTAAGGTATGGTAATACAAAAACATACGAGAGGTAATATAGAAGGCAACGAATACGTCAATGGAGTAATGTTCATGAGCCGCTAAGATGAAGAAGAGGGCAAACATGTTGGCTACCCATGCTGTTGTGTGAATCAAATACATCTTTCTAGGGGTATCTGGAAGTATATGATAACAATGCAGATAACAGTTAAATAAGTATTATCACAAGTTGTATTTTTTTTTTAAAAAAACTGATTTAAAAATCCAATAATAAAATTGCATACATGTACATTCATTTAGCCCCGTAAAAATATCAGCAGTAAATGAGCATCTGGAAAAAAAGAATTATCATTGATGAATTCTTTAAGGGATTTACATAAGTGCAGAAAATCTAGAAATTAATATGAATAATCATTTTGTTAAATATTTCTTCAGCTTTTTAGGTCTTCTCCAGTTCAAAAGCAATTTGTGTTTAAAACAATTTTTGATTAGAAACCCGAGCGAAAATGTTCAAATTTTTCTACAGCTTAAGTATATTCAGGTCTGCTGTTGATTTTCACTTCCACTCAATATTATAATTTTTTTTAAAGACTATCTTACTGGAAGAACTTACATTCTGTAATACAGAAGTTGAGCATTGTGACACAGACTGTATGTCCACTAAACATGTAGTCTCCACATGTTCTAACCCCTGATAATGTCATACCAAGACCTGTCCAGATCTCAAACGTTCTACGTAGCTTGGCCCAAATATCTCCATACAGCTGCAAATATATAAATACAATGACAATCAGTTTCCTCTTTATATCTATTAGAAAATCTGTCAAAGTAAAAAATGCCCAGATTTTGTTAAACAGGAAGTAGGTAAGAAAAAGACCTGAAATAAAATCTGACCCCACCACGATGATCAAGTGACTCTGATAAGTAGTTGCATAGAAAACAGTTACACAAATCTCTTCTGCCCCCACCAGCCCCTTGAATGTCCAACATTCACTCTGCAAAATCGGGCAAAAACTTAGCAGAAGAAAAAAAAATTGCTGACAATATGAATGGTACATATGATATATGTATAGACTGAATTCTAAAAATCAACTGAGTAGATATCAACAAGGTTTTGATGAAATGATGTTTGTGTGCAATACAATACATGTATATCTTTGTTTTATACAATATACTTTTCTTACTATACTACTTGTACACTGTAATTCAACTGATATTTTCTTCAAGTTTTTCCCATCACATTTTGTTTTCTATGATAATACACAAATTGCCTTTTAATCATGATAATAGTTGATTTGGGACCATACCTTTCCTTCACATTTAAGATGTACTCCAGGAACAGATCATGTTAATAGTTGTTTTGGGACATACCTTTCCTTCACATTTAAGATGTACTCCAGGAACAGACAAAGATGTAATCAGCATACAGACACACCTCAACAAGAATATTGTCCCAGTCAATGAAAACATCCTTCTCATCAAAATAAACCTGGAAATATTAATAAAAAGTAATAAAATGCATAATTAGATAGGTGAAATTTGATAATACCTACATGTTTAATTTTTTTTCACATTTTTGGGGGAAGGGATGAGGGGAATATTGAGAAAAAATTAAATACATGTATTTCTGCAAAATAATTACATATTTCTTCAAAGTTGAACACTATTACTAGATGCAATCAAATGTTTGAAACCTATTCATGGTAGACTATTCTTAATATTTTCATTTTCAGATGTACATACATGTACATTATTTTTTGGCATTGACATAAATAATAGTAAAACATACATGACATATTTTAATCTTATAATTGAATTATCATTCAACATTTACATTCAGTACACGAAATTTAACATCATACTCCTACCTATGTTTATGGAAGATAAGAACTCCTATCCATGTTGTTCCTAGCCCTATAGCTATGAGTTCACAAGCTTTAAAGGCCCAGGTTATATAGGGTACATTGTCAAGGAATATATCAGGGAGTGGTGGGTACTTCTCTGTGTCCGGTACCCGATCATGGACAATTACCATCACAAATGATGTAAACAAGAATACACTGAACATGTATATGAAACCCAATGCTGCCTTCCAATATTCTGGGTCAAGGTTCTCAGAAAAATACCCTTCTTGTAATTTTGGAGAAAACTGACTCTTCTCAGCATCATCAAAATCATCCAGAGAATCAACACTATCAAGTCTTTCATACTGTTGCCGTGGAGAACCAAATGACTTTGAATGACTGGATGAACTTGTACTTGACCTCAATCTTCTAGATCCATTTATACTCTGATTCATGTTTTGGTTAGAAAGTTTGGAGATAAGAAGCATGATTCTCTTGATGTCACCCAGGACTGACAGCTGAAGTGGGGGTTGTTTCAGGTCACTCTCTCGTAAAGTAAGCAATGCTTCTCCATTGATTTTGTGTTCATCACAAAAAAGTTTCTTGTATTTCTCAAATCCATTTTCTTTCAACCAATTTCCAACCTGTTTACAGGACCAAGAAGATGGATTTGTCATGGCTAGAATATAACAAAAAAGATATTAAAATGAGTAATGGAAAGCTCTGTCTTTAATGCCCGAATGTTTTAAAATTAACTAAAAAAAAGATCTGGAGTAACCATTTCTCAGTAATGTCAGTAGTCATGGTAGTTCAAGAAACAATGGTTGGTTGTACAGATGGACACCACATTCATGATGGCATTCTAACTAGAGGCTCCAAGGAGCCTGATTTGCTCATCTAGTTTTTTAGCCATTTGGGTCTCTACTTGAATCTTATGTAGTTTATTTTCAATTCAGGGTCAGCAAGCAGTGACCACTGGTCACATTGAAGGCTGCTGGCTGTTTTCCATTGTGGATTTTTTTACATTGTCGCGTACACTTATTCCATATATAATTATATTCTACATGTATATAAGGTGTCATCTGTCAGACAACATAAAACATTTTGTAAAATATGCAATTTTTTTATCTTTAGAGGACTATAACCCCTTGAGGAGTCATCTGACAAGTTCGACCCAATGGAGACTGTAGTAGAGCTTACTGAGTAACAGCTTGTCTCTATCTGCAATAGTTTTCATTCTATAGGGCAAAACATGAAGAAATGGAGTTTTTTTTACCCACAAAGAGTCATAACTCATATAAGAGGTAATCTGACAACTATGACCAAATGAAACTTAATGAAGCAAAATGAGCTGAAGGTTTTAGCAATCAAAAGCTTTTCTCTTAGACTATCTGCAATAGTTTTCATTCTATAAGGCAAAACATTAAAAAAAAAAACTTAATTTTGACCTTTATACATTTAATACATTTTTGTACCATAACCCTTGTAAGGAGTCATCTGACAACTTGGACCCAATGTAGACTTATATAAAGCTTAATGAGCTGAAAGTTTTAGCAAGGAAAAGCTTTTTTCTATCTGCAATAGTTTTCATTCTATGTGGCAAAAACATGAAAAAACACTTATTTTGACCTTTAAAGTACTGTCACCCCTGTAAGAAGTCATCTGATAACTAAGTGGAGGTGGATACACCTGCAGCTTTTTAAGCCAGAGTTGTGTCTTAGACTTTGCAAGCAAGTAAAAAATTGTATATAATTTCAACTGATTTAAATGCACAGTAATCTATCTTTAAATTACACGGGTAGTCCATAACTCACTGCAGAATCTTTAAAATGACGAAGGAGGCAGAAGCAGAGGCTAAGACCCAATGGAGACTTTGATAGAACTTAATGAGCTAAAGGTTTAAATTAAGAGGCAACAGCTTTTCTGTATCTGTAATACACTGCAGTTTTCATTCTATAGGGCAAAAATGAATATACATGTATGTACAGAAAGTCAACTGACAACTTCAACCTTATGGAGACTTTTGTAGTGCTTTTAATTCTAAAGAGTTTCTTCCCTACACACTTCGTCTTTTCAAATTACTGATACCGCCCCTTTGCCTTTAACTTTGGTACATCACTAGGGTGAAATAGTGAGAGTCTAAGGGTGCATTCCACATTCCCGGCCTCCCTGGGCAGCCTGGGTAGATTACTTTTCCCCGGTTGAAATATAAAACAGACCCCGGTCGACCTGTTTTGAATGGGTCAATGATCTTTTTCACAAATACATGTAAAAGTGTACATTCGGAACAATCTAGGTAACATATTTTTTTGCCATGTCATTACCCAGATTGTTCTCGTTCTGCCCCAATTAAGCAACAATTTCCCTACCTGGGCCGGGGCTTCCTGGGTTTGATTGTCAAACCCATGCAAAGACAGTCTATTGATACAGTGACTGTGTGCTGATCGGTCTTACTTGTCATGATACAAATTTTGAACTTAAATGCATGTAACAAATACGGTCAGGACCTGACAAATTATGCTGTTCCCCGGTAAAATTTTGCACATGACACAGTCACACTCAACATCACATGTGCAGATTGATGAATCCACTTATGTTCTATCATGACAATGCCAAAATGTTAAACAACAGTACACGAGGACAGGTAGAATTTATAACCAGTCTGACCTCAGATAAATTTAGTAACAGCAACTTATTTTACCTTGCTAAAAAATTCTACGGATACTTTTTTTTTCAAAAAGTATGAATTATTGCCCTTTATGAAAAAAAGATAAGACCTATATTGAAATTATGATCCCGGCCAAGAACTCATAAATCGCGAAAATATCTATTAAAAATATGTTAAAATTTAATGGGTTTGACTGGGATTAGTTATATTATTTTTCATTGGTTAAATAAATTATATGTTTTAATAAGAATAATAAATTAACCAATCAAAGTACATATCTGGTAAGTAATTATAACTCATTAGACTGTTTCAAGAATTTATCCGTCTAACTGAAAAGGAGATTGTAAAAATAAACAAATATTTTTGGTGTCCAGTATTGTGGTAGACTACTAGTATTGTGGTAGGATTTAAAAGATCACTGGCAATTTTTAAAGGGATATCATTTATGTCCTTTAAATTTTTATAAATGTATCTCTTAGTTTATTATAAGTGGGACAATCTAATAAAAAATGTAGTTCATCTTCTACTTTATTGTTGCATTGTTTACAAAATCTTTCTTCCACGGGAGTAATAGATTTACTATATCTACCTGTTTCCTTCCACGGGAGTAATAGATTTACTATATCTACCTGTTTCAATGGCTAAGCTATGTGCGCTTAGCCTCAGTTTAGTTAATTTTGATCGAAGGTGTTTATCTATATTGAATTTCAGGTAGTCTTGAAGTTCAAAATCTTTGGTAATTTGACAAAAAAATCTAAGTTTCCCTGTACTACTATTTTGATGCGTGAAGGTTCATTTAGTTGTTTTTGAGAGAAATATGATTTAATTTCTTTTTCGAATTCTATATGAGTTTTTTTCCAGACTATCTAAAGTTTTAAAATTTTCGATTGATCATGTATTTTCTATTGATTTCATCCATGATGATGTTATTTTAGATTTAAGATTTTTGTCTACCTCAAAGGCTGACCTTAACAAGTCGTACACATGCTCTTTGGATGATTCGATCTCTAAAAGGCGTTTATAATATTTAAACATTAGTTTAAGGCCTTAAAACATAAAGGGTATTGGCCTAGTTCCATCTGGATTCCATAAAAAGATATTTATACTGATCCACAGAGTCTAGTGTTTTATTATTAAAGGTTATTGAAAATGGAGGTTTAGACATATTTCTTATTTTTTACCAAGTGTCATAACTTTTGCTTTTTTAGTATTAATTTTTAGGTCCCATTTTCACAATATTTTCCAAGATAATTAATACAGTTTTGTGTGTCGGTTTTGTGTGATGATGCATCATCAAATCAAGTGTTTGACGTGTTGTGTCGGATTTAAAATCGACATACTTGATTTTTTTACATCAGTCGATGGACGCTTCTTAGCTAGCTGTCAGTAACTTCGAGTGTTCTCAAGAGAGTATCTTTACGTCCTGTTAATTACTTGTTGTCCTTTTGTCTCAGATACTCTCTTGTTGAATTGAACTTCTATCGATTTGATTTTTACTGTGTGTTAGTTTGTGCTTTGTTATTGATTATCATTAGAGGGAAGGTTGGTGCCAAAAAACTAGTTTAACCCACCATTTCTTTGGAAGTGCCTGTACCAAGTCAGGACCGTCATTGCGATCTTTAATTCTTCTGGTTTTGTGTTTCTCTCAAATAAAAATTACGACAAAATTCCAGACGAAAGCTTCTGTATTTTGTTCATAATAATTTTCATATCCTACATGTCCTATTATGTTCGACTTATAAAACCTAATTCCAAGAAAATTCACAGTGTCACACTATTTTACATAACTATTTATTATGGGTTAAGCAAATTTTACAGTGTCACACTATTCTATGTTACTATATATATTAAGGACTTGAAGATCGCAATGGAAGAGGAGGTTTGGCGCCATAAAACCTGGTTTAACCCCGCCACATTTTAATGTGCCTGTCCTAAGCCAGGAATCTTTATCAAAGCTTATGTTTGTATTTAGTCGAATTTATGTTAATTGTTTTTGTCAAGAAGAGGGTCTTTCAATGCACTTTGGGATTGGGCTTGAATCATATGTATTTTATTTTCAATCCAGGGGCCAATTGAAAAACAGCGAGCAGCGACCGCTGTTCACATTGAAGGCTGTTGGCTGTTTTCCATTGTGGATATTTAAAATACACGTTTATAATGTAGGTTGTGTCGCGTACACTTATTCCACATCTCATTTTCTTCTATTGTAGTCCTAGTGGTGATTCTGAGATGATAACTAAGTCATCTGAATATGATAGGTGATTAAAAATATGGGTTGTTTTTAGATTGGTCATCAAAAACTGAATCTTTATCATCAACAAATATGTTAAACTATGTGGGGCTTAGGCTGTCCCCTTGTTTGACTCCAAGGGTGGCCAAAATGGTTCACTATATGTGTCCATTAAAAGACTTTTGCTCGAAAATACAGGAAGCCTTTGGTTGTATAGTTTAGTAAAGCAAAATCTTATGGACCAGTTCCAACAAACGTGGAATGCTGGTATGCAAGAGTCACCAAAGTCTTTAAATTACAGAATTTATAAAGATAAACTAGAATTCGAACATTATTTTGACCTACTTGACGATAGAAATATAGTAACATTATGTAGATTTAGAATTATGAACCATAAGTATCCTATTGAGACTGGTAGATGGCAAAATATAGCCAGAGAAGATCGTAAATGTTTATTATGTAATTCACAAGATATTGGGGACGAATATCACTATATTTTTTCATGTCGAGCATTTGATATTGACAGGAGTCGTTTATTGAGGGTAAAATTTAGACATAGACCAAATATTCTAAAATTTCATGAACTTATGAACAGTAAACATCTTCCAGACCTCAATAATCTTTGCAAATTTATTAGGATTATCAACAAAAAGATAGAATCTCCGGGGTAAGACTTTGTTTATATATATATGTGTACCTCATTATGTATGTAACTTTAATGTATAGTCAATTCATATTGTATCATAATGTTTCTGTTTAGTTCACACTATCTCTGTACCATTGTATTTTGGTTTTAGAGAATAAAGATATATTTACAGCTTCCAATGATGTGTCCAAAGAGAAAACGGTATTTGCTTTGTACAGGTTAAAACTATATACACGGTCAAATCGGGTTCAAGATTAGATGTGACTGGCTCCTGTCAAGGCTGCTGGCAGGATGGTAATTGCAGCCTTGAAGTCTTCCAGTGAAGCAGCTGAGGTGGTGCTAAAAAGTAGTACTAAAAGGTAGGATGATTTTTTGAATATTATCTTTTGTAAATTATGAAAATGTCCGATTAATAAAATGAAACAATGCATTCAGGTATAGTCACGACGTTATAAACTCGCCAGTCGGTCAACAATGCATTCGAAACTTAAGTGAATTGAAACCACAATGACAATACAAACATAACAGCATCAAGGATTTATAGATCATTTCTATATTTATAGATCATTTCTATATCATTTGTATATTCTGGGGGGGGGTGGTTACTCCATATATACTCGGATATACGGGGTGTTCATTTTTATGGGTCCATTTTTTCAAATTGTTTTACATGTACATAGATTTGGGTATCTTTTTTTACTCATACACATAGACTTGGTACTAATTTTCCAACATTGACATGGGTGTCAAATCAGCAAAGGTGACATAGATTTGGGTCATAGATTTACATACATCAAAGATGGCAAATGAAGCAGGAACTCGCTATTACTTTTCATTGTTGCATGCATACAAAAATGTAATAGGTTACATCATTAAGTTTATGAGGATAAATAATGGCCTGAGGAGATATAAATCTCCGATATGTTGACCAAACGCTATGTAATTCTAATATGTTTATTCTGTTAATTTGCATAAATAGTTTGACTTGTTGCATAGATATGGTAGTATTTTTTGTTAATTGCATAGATTTGGGTATTTAACCGGCATACACATAGATTTGGATATTTTTTTAGGGATTTTTCCGCCATAAATTTGGGTACCAATTAAAATCTACAAAATACACACCCCGTCATAAAATACCAGAGTAACCCCCCGGGAATCAACTAAGTATAGTTATACACAAAGTGACTGGTTTCGAATGAGAAAAAGAACTTTTACAATTAAAGGATGAAGTTATTTTTACTACTTTAAACAGGGATGTCCAAAACAATCAGTTTTATTTAATCCCTGCTTTAAAAGAACTACTATCTAAACAATTTATCTTTTTTTTTTATCAATATTATTAGATATTCCCAGATAATTTATTATTTCAGTCATTCTGAAAAGACTGTCTAATTTCTGTATATTCTTCATATTGTGTCAAAATTAACTTCTTCTATTACACTTTTGTTGCTCATTTTACAAAGTCTTTTATTCAAAGATATTGAATTGTGCCTGTCCTTTTCTGCACACGATAGAAATCCAATTCTACAAATTTAAAGAAATGCACGCCAGACAGTCGGTTAATCGAGGAAAAAGTCTGTTGATTTACCTGTATATGCAGTTAAATGGGAAATGAGTCTGTTGATGGAGTCGATTCGAGTCTGTTGATATGAAAGTATCGAGAAAGACCTCGTAAGGTTATTAAATAACACATATTTTCACTAATATGGTAAATCAATTAGCAAAACCATTTATGTCTAACAAAATGAAAAAGAATATTTTAATTAAAAATGTTAAAAGTTTGTATTAACACCAATTTAATAAGCTATAAAATGAAAAGGCGTTTTACTCAGTATATATTTCATTAACATTTTAGCATTCAAAAATGTAAACAAAACCATGCAAAATCCTAATAAATATCAAAATAACGTTTTTCTTGTTGCACCAGCAGATGCATTACATCGGATGTGTTCTATTTTATTTATATGCAAAACCATTGTGCTCAATTTTAAGTTTTTGTGCTATAAATCATGTTTTAGACAAAACACAGTCTGTTGATGAGTCGGTTAATGAAAACTCAATCTGTTGATCGGTCTGTTGAGAGTAAATATATTAATCAATTAGTCAGCATTCGCTATATATGGTGTGGTCAAAACATTATAAAGGAGAATATTCATCAAAAGAATATATGAATACAACTTATTTTTAATAAATTTCGATAATTCGTAATTTTTTACATAATTTTATGTTTGTTATCTTTTCTTAAAAAGGTCTTATGAAAGACACGATCGGCTCATAGTGTGATTTCATTCTCTCAGATAAGTGCATTGTTTGTCATAAGGGTCATTTCGTACTCCTATACTGGATTTTACACGCTGAATTGTAACTAGCATTGAAACTTGTACTTTGCAACAGGGATGAACAACTTACTCTTCCCGGTCAGCTCTCGTTTTGACCTGAGTTCAGGTTGTCAGTTGCTGTTCAGTTTTTCGTGTGTTTTGTATTTCTGCTTTGTTCGTGCTATTGTGTGTGTTTGTTCTCGTCAATTAAATTTGTTCTATCTAACATTAAAATTATATTTTCAAATAAAAGTATAATTATCATGTATTTAAGATATTCTTCCATTGCTTAACATATATATTATTGTGAGATGGAAAGTATAACATTTGAGGGTTTTTATGCCTGAAAAAAAAACACATTTTCTACCCGACTTCTCCGGTAAGGAATGTTCACTGGTCAGATTGTGAACTTTTAAAATATCCTCTCATAGATGCACACTGTTACACGGTAATAATGTTTTTCCGCGAAATATTGAGTTTATTGTTTTTTTTTTTTTCATTTAGAACTAAGGACCAGGAATCTTTATCAAAGCTTATGTTTGTATTTAGTCGAATTTTTGTTAATTGTTTTTTTGTCAAGAAGAGGGTCTTTCAATGCACTTTGGGATTGGGCTTGAATCATATGTATTTTATTTTCAATCCAGGGGCCAATTGAAAAACAGCGAGCAGCGACCGCTGGTCACATTGAAGGCTGCTGGCTGTTTTCCATTGTGGATATTTAAAATATACGTTTATAGTGTAGGTTGTGTCTCGTACACTTATTCCACATCTCATTTTCTTCTATATGCTGTTAAGTTATTTTTAATTATTGTTGTGTATGTTGTACATGCACTTTAAAGTTGTTTTTCGTCAACCACATTTGTTCTATCTAACATTAAAATTATATTTTCAAATAAAAGTATAATAATTATGTATTTAAGATATTCTTCCATTGCTTAATATATATATAGTTGTGAGATGGAAAGTATAACATTTGACGGTTTTTATGCCTGAAAAAAAACCCACATTTTCTACCCGACTGCTCCGGTAAGGAATGTTCACTGGTCAGATTGAAAATAACACGTTATTTAAATTTGTATACGCTTAAAACAAACGTGGCCATTAAAAGTAAGCCTCGCCTTTTGACGCCTTCGAAGAACTAATTTAGGACTAGCGTCTAGCTTTAGATAAAGATAGTTAAGGTCAAGGTCATGTGAGAGGTGATAAAATGACTTTAACCCACCACAAAGACTCAGTGCAACATCTGGAGTTGTTTTACATACGAAGCAATGGCACAGTGTAGGAACGGAAGTGTACAGTTTTAGGGCCTATAAAGAAATGGTGAAATGAACCATTCTAGATTGTACAGTTTAATTTGTTTTTGCACAAACTTTTTCAAATGACACAAAAACGAAGAAGATGTACGATTGCCGTTCGCTTCAAATTTTAAGTAGACATAACATAGAATATAATATAACTCAATTACCTGTAATTGTTTGTGATGTCGAATAGAAATTTCAATCTGCACACTTGATTTTTAAAAAGTTCACTCCAAATTGATGTAAATAATCGGTTCGTGAACATTAATCGCATTCAACTCGTGATTATTGTGTATATGTATCCTCTCAAAAATCATTTATGCACATTCTTAACATGCACAAACGAGTTAATACATACAGGATTTTATTTAATTTGAACTTTATTCACCCAAGCCGTGTTTTAAAATCTGAGCGAAATCTATCGCAGTCATTGTACACAATCTATGGAGGACACTTCACAAAATCTATGGGGGACATTTTTCATAAAAACATATTTTCACAACATCAGCGGCGTCAGATGTATAGTTCTTATTTAGCATTAAAGATACCAGAACATAAATAATTCATATTCCCCAAAAAGAATCGTTTTTCCCCAAGCTTATTGGTGTAGAACAGTTTTATAAATTCAGCTCAGTTGACACCTACAGGATAATTGATATGTCAAAATAAATGAAAAAATAAGGTAACAACATAACTGCTGAACTGGGATGATCAATCTTAATAATACAAGACGGGAAGACATAACGAAGCACACGCCAGAGAAATTGAAGGCATGATCCTATATAATTTCCAAAACCCAGTCTTATAGCGCAAAATCTCCTCCTTCCATAGCGAATAACCTGTCATTTAGAAGTAGCAGTTGCTGATCTTTTTCAGATCAAAACGGTTTTTTTTCACGATTTGCTTCATAGTTTTGCTTCATAGTGGCTACATACTAGTATATAGTAAAAATATATGAATTAAAACAATTTTGGCGTGCTCAGAACAGGGTATGTTATACAACGTTCCCTTGTATAACACGGTACGTTTTCCTGCAAATGTCTTGATTCTAACAAGGATCGGTCCAGAACAGGTCAATGACGGCGCACATGTTTATCCTAAATCATAGATAGTAGTATCACATTAAAGGACATATACAATAATAGTACACTGACTCGACATAAAATTTTTATACGGATGAGGCTTAGAAACAGGAAAACGCGAGGGTCTCCCGAGCGTTTTCTTGTTTCGAGCCGAATTCGTATAAATACAATTTTATGTCGAGTCAGTGTACTATTATTGTGTTTATACTGCAATATTTTGTATTTTCTTTGGAGTATTCTGTATTTAAAAAAAAAAACACAAATAAAAAAATCGATGAATGATCCTACCGCGGGCCCCTCTCCTAATATGGTCATAACACCTGTGTCGCCAGGTAAGGGGCACACTGTATAACATGGAATGGTTTATGTACTATGATACAAATGTTCATGTAAATTAATGTAATGAAATTTGAAAAAAAAATAATATATTCTATACTGAAGCATAAATTTAAAATTAAAAATTGAATGCAACCGTTTTTTAACTAATATGCGCCTTACATGTAAGAATGCAGCTTAATATCATTATGCTAGAAATAAAAAAAAATGTTTTTCTTGGAATAAAATGTAATAAATGTATTAAATACATTCGGCGTTAAAAATATTAAG
This sequence comes from Arcuatula senhousia, assembly GCA_963971305.1. Lineage (NCBI taxonomy): Eukaryota > Metazoa > Mollusca > Bivalvia > Mytilida > Mytilidae > Arcuatula > Arcuatula senhousia. The sequence goes on along the minus strand of OZ020307.1, from coordinate 1,452,045 downwards.
ATTCAATTCAGCGCATTAATATTTTCACCTGTCAATCAAAAAGCACGTGGAGTCCGTGCAACTGCAAATTCAACTAGCTCTCTCTATATATGTTGTTTACCGGTTTATACGGATTTGATAGTAGTTGCCTACATAAATTGGGCATATTTAATTACATGATAGAACATCCAATTATTTCCCACCCATTTTTTAAGTTTATAGTTATTAATTTTCTTTCAACGCACACCTAACAAATACTTTTCTTAAATTTATTAAATTATACGGGAATAAACGGTTAATTTAATTTTGCCGATTTCAAAATTTCAAAGAGTAACCTTTTATCAACAGCATTCACGTCAAAACATTGGAAGATCAATAACCAAAACTATGAAAATGCATTTGTACAAGTAATCCTACCAAAAAGTTCGAACAGGAAAGCCAATTCAAGGACCACGGATATCTGTATTTTAATTCCTTGCTTCTGTCCTGACTTCTAAATCCGAGTTGCATGAAAATTGTCACATACTATCATTTTTAAAATTATATATTAAATAATTGGTGATTTATGTGGTTTTGATCGTCATTCCGGACCATGAAAATTCTTTAACAGCATTATGAACAAATTCGTAGAGATCTCTGCTAGAGCGAATAACCCGCTTTCGATCTTTGCTCACTAATACCAATATTCATTTTCCCACTCATACGAAAGGTTTCTTTTTTTTTATACATATTTATTAGAGTTTTGATTAAATTCTTTAATGTAGCTGATGTGTCCTAGAATGCAACCCCCAAAAAAAAACAACAAAAAAACAAAAAAAATAACCAAAAAAAACACTGTGTATGTATAGAGGTTGTACTGCAAATTTTGTGATTTACAAATTATCAAGTTCCATAAAAAATAATATAATAAGGTATCCCTTATAAAGGGGCTTGTGTGGCGGAATCTTCATGCTTGAATACCACACTATCGGTCATTAGCCAATTACCAATAAAATTCTTCTTTTCTAAATATTTGTACCATATAATATTCGACCTTGTTTTACAGCATGTCTCGGAAAGGGGGCGTGTACTAAAAGTGATATACTGTCACTGACCGTATAACGGTCACTGTAATTTGACTGCTCAAATAGACCGATTGCAGTATAAATGTTGTTTAACTAGCAGTATATCTAATTAAAGAAGCCAAGTTTCAGTTCTGTATTCCAAAAACCTGGAAGGAGTTGCGTGACGAAGGATCAATTTGTCCTCAGGCTACCTGTGCGGCAACTATGCGGCAATCATATATCGCTAGTCCGAGAAGACTTAAATTTAAAATAAAATCATCGTAAATACAAACCAAACAACTTAAACAAAAAAAACATATTACAACCAAATCGCATAACGTGAACTCTGAGTTAAACTAGTCGAAGCAGCCACGTTACATATCCACACGCTAGTATATGGTATGGCAAGCCGTTTTTACATTTATTCCTCTTTATAGATATCTCATAAACTTTATAAGATATCTCATTTACTTTATAAGATATCTCATCAAGTTTATAAGATATCTCATAAACTTTATAAGATATCTTATAAACTTTATGAGATATCTTATAAAAAATAATTTATAAGATATCTCATATACTTTATAAGATATCTTATAAACTTTATGAGATATCTTATAAATTTTATAAGATATCTTATTTACTATATAAGATATCTTTAAAAGAAAATGAGATATCTACTAAACACAATGTTTATAAGATATCTGATATAGTTTTTGTAGAACTTTTGATTCCAAAGACCCTAAGAATCTTTTGATATTTTGTATCTATTATAGTTGCTGAGTTATTAGCCATTTTAAATAAGTCTACCCTATGTTCTATTTTTAGTATCAGTGGTCATGTTTTTTATCGAATCAATTCAAAATGAACTTCGTTTGTTGCCAACGTGTCAAATATCAATCCTGTAAAGTTTCAGTTAAATTGGTTAAGTGGTTTCAGAGGACTGAGAAGATTTTAAAAAGTGTTAACGGACGACGACGACAGACGCATATATAGTGATTGCATAAACTTACATGACATTGTCCAATTGAGCTAAAATTATTTTTTGGTCAAAATATCAAAACTAGATATATGGTGAATTTGATCAGATGTGATACGAGAAAAGGCTTCAGCTAGCATCATAATTGATTTTGATATTTACATGTGTACATTAAGTTGTTTGCTGTCTACTTTGCCTGTTGATAGCAACCAGACATGTATCAGATTCGCATCAATAGCAAAAAAGCATTTCACGCAGTTTCGAAGCGATAATTTTGGTTTGGGTCACGTGTAAAACTCCACCAAGAACTAGTTTGCTTGCTAAAATGTTCGGCATCGTTATTCGTAAACTAGACAATTTTTAAATAATCACACGAAATAGTAAGTTAGGCCACCTCTCTCCAAAAGATTTTACTGATCAAACTTTTCGACGAGGTTGAATAAAAATTGTAGACATAAAGCATATTTTTAATTTGGTTGCAGAAAAAAAGCTTAAAATACATCAGAGTTAAGCCTTTTCAAAACAGAATAAAGAGAAAGGTGTCTGAATCTACATTCTCTACAAATGTCTCCTTTGGTGGAAATTTAGCCCTTTTTGCAGCAGTGTCTTTTCCGTATAAAAAAGTATAAACTGATTAACAAAAGTAAATCCCACTTGCAGGCACCATCAGAATAATAAGATTTAGCTTTTATCATAGAAAAAAAGTTTATGATTTCTGTTTTTGTATTGAAATTACCGAAGTGATTCGACCTGAGATTCAAGGTCAATAGTGCTAAAGTACCACTTGGGTATTTGCAAGTTTTATCAACTGGATGCCTTTAAACAGTTCGTGAGATAATAAAGTGTTCACATATTTGATAAACTTTTTGTCATTTAAAGATATATACTCTGTGTCAAAAGATGAAAATGTAGATATGTTGGTCTTCAACTGAGGCATATATGCACAAAGCTTCATCAGCTATACGTGCAGTACGTGAGCTAGGAAGTACTAATGAAATTTAACAGCGATAGTTAATATAAAGCAATCGTAAGGTCCATGTTTCTGTAGAATAAAAAAACTTTATGATATTCAAATAGAAATTAAAGGGTTCTCAATAACTATTTCATGTATACTAGTACTTAATCCATGCAACGTTTTGTAAGTCAGGAAGAAACGTGCTCGAAAATCTCCATTTGATACAGCACATGACAAGAAACACCTTTTATATGTTGGAATACATGTGCATATGCGTATACGATATGTGTTTGAATAAAAAAAAATATTCCAATCACTGGGTTGATAAAATATTTTATCTTTGTTTCATATGCCTACTCATTATTTTCTTAAAATAATTATATGAATTATTTATGTTCTGGCATTATTTATGCCATATGAAAATTACATCTGACGCCGCTGATGTTGTGAAAATATGTTTTTATGAAAACTGTCCTCCATAGATTTTGTGAAGTGTCCTCCATAGGTTTTGTACAATGACTGCGATAGATTTCGCTCAGATTTTAAAACACGGCTTGGGTGAATAAAGTTCAAATTGAATAAAATCCTGTATGTATTAACCCGTTTGTGCATGTGAAGAATGTGCAGAAATGATTTTTGAGAGGATACATATACACAATGATCACGAGATGAATGCGATTTATGTTCACGAACCGATTATTTACATCAATTTGGAGTGAACTTTTTAAAAATTAATTGTGCAGATTGAAATTCCTATTCGACATCACAAACAATTACAGGTAATTGAGTTATATTATATTCTATGTTATGTCTACTTAAAATTTGAAGCGAACGGCAATCGTACATCTTCTTCGTTTTTGTGTCATTTGAAAAAGTTTGTGCAAAAACAAATTAAACTGTACAATCTAGAATGGTTCATTTCACCATTTCTTTATAGGCCCTAAAACTGTACACTTCCGTTCCTACACTGTGAATGGGGAAAATGACACAATTTCACAAAAGACATTCAATTATGAAAATGGAGTCAAAGTCACATTACATGGTTGTAGTTGTGTAGACTAAAATGGTCTGCCTCCAAATATTGGATAACTAGCTATTATATTATATTTATAAAAAAAAAGCAAAGAGGCACCAATGGCGCATTCTGAAGCCAAACGTCCAAAAGAGCGAATGCAAAACCGGTCAACACAAAACAAAACACGCATGAAAAAACAAGAAACACACAAACATCAACTGACAATGGTGTCGTGGTCATTTGACATGGTGTCAGAGTCGTATGGTCACTGTCATGGTCACATGACATGGTGTCAGTTGCGTACACCATAACCCCAAGTATGTGAATACAGATAACATATACTTAGATGTTTTTCACTTATTTCCTTTTCAATCATTTTTGGTCCCATAAAATTAATTATCTAAGAGTTATCTTGATTTGCGCAACCAGGAAACATAAGACATGGTTTCAGTTGCATACACCATAACCCGGGAGTGTCAATATAGCAGATTGCAGATGCATAGCTATTAAACTTCTCACTTAATACATTTTCCAAACGTCTTACAAAGAGTTTTATGGTTCCAAAAAGTCTTCAGATCCGCTGTACTACGAAAATGGGGTTAGTTTCAAATGGAATTAGTCCCTAACTGTCTATAAATATTAAATGCCTAGCTACTATACTTTTCACTTAATTTAGTTTCTCAAAAGCCTGGCAAAGAGGTATTTTGGCCCGAAAAACCTCGAAGTTGACAGAGTCGTTGAACCATGAAAATGGCAAACGGCATGGAGTTAGTTGCGTAGACCATAACCCTAACTGTCTGTATACTTTACCAAATATCAGATACCAAGCTATAATACTTGTCTAGTAATTAATTTTCCGCAAAAGCCTTACAATAAATTTACACCGCCGCCGACGACAGAAAGAAGTTGTCTTGCCTTTAGCGACTAAAGTCGCAGGCGAAACAAAAAAAAAATAGCTTCCCCAAATAGTTTTAAAGATAATAGGAGTTATAAATTTTGCAGGAAAAGTTTTTTTTCTGATTTATTAATAGGTTAGCATTACACTTTATTTAAGAGTAAAAACCTGTGGAAAAGCAAGATAGGTAAAATTTGTAAATTAGCTCGTTATGACCAATTCAACTTTATCTAAAATAATAGCGGGTTCATTGGCAAAAATATCACTATTTAAAAGGTACATCCCCCTTAACTACCAAAATGGTGGACAGTTTCAAAGAAGATACAACAACAATATGACGAAGACATGACGATTAGATGTTTTGTTAGCAAGTTACTCAATACAAATTACCTCCACAAAACGGGATAAAAAATTATTGTATGCACGTCAACAGGATACATGTATACTACTCACAAACTATTTCTAAATTATGCTCAAAAGTTACAGATCAGTTGCTTCCATAACTTTGTGACGGACTAACATACAGACACAAAGTGAAATCGAAAATGAAACAAATCGCAGACTTTCCTGTCGTTTTCAGATGATTCTACTCATTTCTTCCTTTTTAACACCCAATTGAATCTTTGCCTTGTAAAGACATTAGACGTATCTAAAGCTTGAAGTATCATCATTTCATCACCTTCTTAACGCTCACTATACCATTATATTACCGTTTTATACTGGTTAAATGACGCATCAACTGACAAAAAAGACATTAACCAACTCATCAACAGACTTTAACCCTCAAATTTTTAATAAAAGGACGATTAACCATATCTAAAATATTTAAATGTTAAAATTTTAATAACCAATAATTTAGCTAATAACTAACTGCACATTTTGGTACCAAATCTGTGATTTTTTTCTAAGAGACTAATCGAATTTTGGTGAAAACATTTTTTTTTAGTCCTTAATACTGCTGCTACTGTCTCTGCGCCTAATCGTTTTGTTACAAACTGTGATGGCTTTCTGTTTGTGGAATAATTGGAAATTATGCTGAAGTGAATATCATTTTGTCCTACACTTTTTGTTTTTTGATTGGATGCTTATTTCATGTAAAAAATGGACGTTTTCCAGAGAATTTGTGAATTAAATTTCAATTTTACTCTCAACAGACCTATTACCGACTCCATCAACAGACTCATTTCCCATTTAACTGCATATACAGGTAAATCAACAGACTTTTTCCTCGATTAACCGACTGTCTGGCGTGAAATGTCGATCAGCTCGAAAATGAATCAGATTTTAGATTGAAATGATCAACTTGGCATATACCCACGCCAGACAGTCGGTTAATCGAGGAAAAAGTCTGTTGATTTACCTGTATATGCAGTTAAATGGGAAATGAGTCTGTTGATGGAGTCGGTAATAGGTCTGTTGAGAGTAAAATTGAAATTTAATTCACAAATTCTCTGGAAAACGTCTATTTTTACATGAAATAAGTATCCAATCAAAAAACGAAAAGTGTAGGACAAAATGATATTCATTTCAGCATAATTTCCAATTATTCCACAGACAGAAAGCCATCACAGTTTGTGACAAAACGAATAGGCGCAGATACAGTAGCAGCAGTGTTAAGGACTAAAAAAACATGTTTTCACCAAAAATCGATTAGTCTCTTAGAAAAAAATCACAGATTTGGTACCAAAATGTGCGGTTAGTTATAAGCTAAATTATTGGTTATTAAAATTCTAACATATAAATATTTTAGATATGGTTAAGCGTCCTTTTATTAAAAAATTGACGGTTAAAGTCTGTTGATGAGTTGGTTAATGTATTTTTTGTCAGTTGATGCGTCAATTAACCAGTATAAAACGGTAATATAATGGTATACTGAGCGTTAAGAAGGTGATGAAATGATGATACTTCAAAATTTAGATACGTCTAATGACTTTATAAGGCAAAGAAGTCAAATCATATTTTCAATTGGGTGTTAAAAAGGAGGAAATGAGTAGAATCGTCTGAAAATGACAGAAAAGTCTGCGATTTGTTTCATTCTCGTTTTCACTTTGTGTAGCTACTCCAACAAAACATTTCATTATGAGATTTGTTATTTTGTAGATATTTCACTTCTAAAATTAATGGTGACCCTAATGTAAATGAAATGAGAAGTGGTATCTCTCATATTTATCTGTGCAATTTCTGTCAAAATGCCAAGTTTCAATGTATTTGATGAATGCACGTTGATGCACGCCAAGTTTAAATTTTGTGTGTTTTGCTATTTTTTCTACTTTTTATAGAATTTTTCTGAAATTTTATTGCTACCAACGGCCAAAGCGCCGTAACTCTAGGCCATTTAAATTCGGGATACAGTTTTAATCTATTAAGAGGAAAGGGAGAAAAAATTCGACTAACAGGAAATGAAAAAAAGCACAGGAAGTGAAAATTTTCATTTTTTAACAATTCTGTATTCCGTGCAATTTTTTAAATTTAAAAATAAAAATCATATTTTCCTGTTTCTGAAGCAGATACCTATCGTTTTAAGCTGCTATCATAATTTAATTTGACAATTAAGATTTTTAGTTGAATTAGCTACTTTGTGTCCGTATGTCAGTCCGTCACAAAGTTTATGGAAGCAACTGATCTTTAACTTTTGAGCATAATTTAGAAATAGTTTGTGAGTAGAATATATATTTCCTGTTGACGTGCATACAATAATTTTTTATCCCGTTTTGTGGAGGTAATTTGTACTGAGCAACTTGCTAACGAAACATGATCTAATCATCATGTCTTCGTCAAATTGTTGTTGTATCTTCTTTGAAACTGTCCACCATTTTGGTAGTTAAGGGGAATGTACCTTTTAAATAGTGATATTTTTGCCAATGAACCCGCTATTATTTTAGATAAAGTTTAATTGGTCATAACGAGCTAATTTGCAACCTATCTTGCTTTTCCACAGGTTTATAGACAGATAGGGATGTTGTCTACGCAACTAATTCCATTTGAAACTGACCCCATATTTGTAGTACGGCGGATCTGCAGACTTTTTTGAACCATAAAACTCTTTGTAAGACGTTTGGAAAATTTATCAAGTGAGAAGTTTAATAGCTTTGCATCTGCAATCTGCTATATTGACACTCCCGGGTTATGGTGTATTCAACTGAAACCATGTCTTATGTTTCCTAGTTGCGCAAATCAAGATAACTCTTAGATAATTTATGGGACCAAAAAATGATTGAAAATGAAATAAGTGATATGTTATCTGTATTCACATACTTGGGGTCATGGTGTACGCAATTGACACCATGTCATGTGACCATGGCAGTGACCATACGACTCTGACACCATGTCAAATGACCACGACACCATTGCCAGTTGATGTTTGTGTGTTTCTTGTTTGTTCGTGCGTGTTTTGTTTGGTGTTTACCGGTTTTGCATTTGCTCTTTTGGACGTTTGACAAGCCCATCTATAGTATTGTTAGTTCGTATTTTCTTCCACTGATACTTTCTGTTGTTGTAGTTTTTTGTTTTTTCTCTTCATTCTTCAATGAATGAAATTTATCGATCACTTTTTTGTTGACAAACGCATCAAAGCTTTGAAATTGTCTGTTTAAATTTTAAAATTCAGACATATGTTGATATTAGGCCTAATTGGTGTTCTACTTTGGACGTTTTTTGGATTTATCATTCTATGCTCTTCATACTTGTATAGTGTTTGGCTTTTGTAATAGTTTTTGTAGAGCGCCTCTTATGAGTCTTGAATAGATGAAACGCGCGTCAGGCGTAGCAAAATTTAATATTTAGTACTTTGTTGTAATTTTTGTTTTAAACACTAGGCGATTGTTTTTGTGGTGTGACTAAGTGTGTGTTAATTATGTTCCAATCTTCCAATTTGAAAGCTGTGGGAGATGACATAAAGATTAGTTCATGCGCATAAATTGAAGTTTTGTAATTAATGATTGGTTTTTTTTAATTGGACCTTCCATAATTTAAGTTCTGTAAAAGTCAAAATTCTAAAAAAAAATGCATAATCAACAAACACACACAATAGCACGAACAAACCGGAAATACAAAACACACAAAAAACTGAACAGCAACTGACAACTTGAATTCAGGCGAAAACGAGAGCGGACCGGGAAGAGTAAGTTAATCATCCCTGTTGCAAAGTACAAGTCTCAATGCTAGTTACAATTCAGCGTGTAAAATCCAGTATAGGAGTACGTAATGACCCTATGACAAACAATGCACTGATCTGAGAGAATGAAATCACACTATGAGCCGATCATGTCTTTCAGAAGACCTTCTTAAGAAAAGATAACAAACATAAAATTATGTAAAAAATTACGAATTATCGAAATTTATTAAAAATAAGTTGTATTCATATATTCTTTTGATAAATATTATCCTTTATAATGTTTTGACCACACCATATATAGCGAATGCTGACTAATTGATTAATATATTTACTCTCAACAGACCGATCAACAGATTGAGTTTTCATTAACCGACTCATCAACAGACTGTGTTTTAACTAAAACATGATTTATAGCACAAAAACTTAAAATTGAGCACAATGGTTTTGCATATAGGCAAAATAGAACACATCCGATGTAATGCATCTGCTGGTGCAACAAGAAAAACGTTATTTTGATATTTATTAGGATTTTGCATGGTTTTGTTTACATTTTTGAATGCTAAAATGTTAATGAAATATATACTGAGTAAAACGCCTTTTCATTTTATAGCTTATTAAATTGGTGTTAATACAAACTTTTAACATTTTTAATTAAAGTATTCTTTTTCATTTTGTTAGACATAAATGGTTTTGCTAATTGATTTACCATATTAGTGAAAATATGTGTTATTTACTATCCCTACGATGTTTTTCTCGATACTTCCATATCAACAGACTCGAATCGACTCCATCAACAGACTCATTTCCCATTTAACTGCATATACAGGTAAATCAACAGACTTTTTCCTCGATTAACCGACTGTCTGGCGTGATACCCTAGGGAAATTTTTTAAACCTTTAAATAATTTCAACAAAATGTTTCTTGTTTTTTTGGTGTAAATTTCTCCAAAATAAATCTTGTACTTCGTGACAGAATATCATCTTTCATTCCTGCTAAACCACCCAGCATTTTTTCCAAAACCGTTACGACTGAGTGTTACATAAAAGTTAAAAAAAGACAATGCCGAAGGTAATGTGATATTAAAATAGATCCCAGGATTCTAGGAAACGTGTCATTTAAATGTCTAAGCTTGTTTTGAATCAAACTATTTAAAAGAAACAAAATATTTTAAAATTGAAATCATTGAGGTGTACCATTAAAATCCACACGCATTTATAATATTTACATGGTAGCTAAAGGTAACATATCAATCATTTTATACAATTCTATGTAATAGCAGATCCTTTTATCTCCTCCTTTGGGAGTTATTGCCACAGACGTTTGGGTCCAGGATTATTTTGTCTTATAAATAACGTGTATACAAATTTTTTTATCTCGTCTATATACTATTTCCACGTGGAAATAGTATATAGACGAGATGAAAATTTTTATATACACGTTATTTATTATACAATAAAATCCTGGACCCAAACGTCTGTGGTTATTGCCATAACTTTGCTCCCGTCGTTCGTATTGCCGTTCACTGCTGCTAAAAATATCCTTCTCTGAAACACTCTATACAGCAAACTGACAGCTCTATATACAGTGGTATGTATGCTGCACCAACAAATGACACTGATGAAGAAATGAAAGTAAAATTGATTAAACAACTTAAAACTACAATTTTTCATGATTTGTTACTTGTCGAAATATAACACGGCATTTGAAAAAAAAACCTTGGAAGACATGGGAGTTATATCACCGATATTACACTGAATGTAAAGCTGCCAAACTGATAACAATCTGGTTGAAGGAAATACCATCTTCCTTTACAAGAACAATCTGGTTGTAGGAAATGCCATCTTAATAATCACATGATGGCTGAACATGAAAGCAATCAAAGAAGTATCAAATTAGCTGAGTCGTTTCTTTGTTAATGCACGGTGAATGAATATTTTTGAAAGATGTTAGAAAACACCGTAGAGTTGATACCGACCCGAGTTCAACAAATATATTGTCATAGCAACAGTAAAACTAAAATTCAGACAAAAAGTATGAAAAGCCAACCATTACTAAGAAAAAAGCTCGATATCTAACAGTTTAAATCATGTTGATATTGCTAAAATTCTCCAACTAGGATTCAAAAATGGCTGAAGCTACCACAAATGACATTATAGTTGTAGAGACATGCGGTGAAATGGTAAACAGTGTATGTAGTTTTAGCAGAAAAAGTACACTGTATATTGCTCCAGAAAGAAAAGTTTAAAAACATTCAAAGAAAACAATCCTGAGCACCAAATAAAGATTATCTTCTTTGAAAAACAAGTTTTAATAAGAGGCAAATAGCTGCCTCTAAAGAAGAGATATAGGAAAGTCTATCCAAAGTCAATAGCAAGCTAGCACGTGACGTCCTTATTGAATTAAGGGATCCATTTCCCCCTATCCTCTTTTTTATCAACAATTGACTGGATAATGAGGAAACAGACAGACAGGCTGAGAATGGTGTAATGAGGTTTGAACCGAAATATGACAGATCTTGATTTCGCGGATAACCAAGAAGTGCCAATCAACAAACACCAAACACACCAAGAAACGAAAACCAAACCGCCTCAACAGGTTCTCCAAACAAACAGGTCTAAATATCAACACTTCTGAATCAAAAGTCACGAAAATCAGCACCAGTTCATCAAGAAATTACAAAAATAGAAGACACCTACATAGATTTAGTTGAAGAGTTTACCTACACAGGAAGCTTAATCAGCACCGACAACGCTGCTTAAGTATTTGTGTCTTAGTGTACTGTCAACAGCCTCAAGTTCTTAGTCTATATAAAGGATAAGTCCTCTGCCAGTGGCATTATCAATGTTTTTTTTTAGAAAATCTGGTAGTTTCTTTTGTCCCCTAGGGAATATTCCGAAACTCTTGTTGCATACATGTATCTATTGTTTTTTGGTTTAACTTCAGTAATTCCAATAATGTAGGTTTTTATGTCCTGAGTTCTTATATATATAATTTCTAGTTCTGTTAATATATATTTATTCATCAGCTGGTCTGCATTTGTGTAAAACAGTTTAGTTGAGGTAAAATTTTAACATTTTTTAATTTTTTTTGGTTTTCCCTGCTTATGAGTAAGCTCCTGAGCCTGAGCAAAGAGTTTTTTCTCTTCTTCTCTCTCTGTTTTAGTGAGGTCATTACTGACTCCTACTTTCTCATATTTCATATTTCTATTGCTAAAAGAGCTTATGAAGCTAATGTTCTATTGAAAGATAGCTTTTGTGACTTATTAAAATGCTTATTGTCAAAACTTGGATTCAGTCATATATGGGAAAATCAGGGAACATTTAGTAAAGATAGACTTATTTTTTTTTTCATTGACAAAAAATTGGAAGAACAATATATACGATTTGGGAAACTTTCCCTTTTTGATGATTATAATAATCCAAATGGCAACAAACTCAGACTTTATAGAAAAATCAAATTTGGTTACAAAATTTAAACATATCTTTTAGCTAACAAAGATAAACGTTCTACCTCAAGTTTCACCAAATTGCGCATAAGTAATAGTAATTTAGAAATTGAAAAAAGGAGATATAATAAAACTCCTTTACATAATCGTTTGTGCCCATTGTGTAAAATTGAAGTTGAAGATGAGTTTCACTTTTTAATGCGTTGTTCAAGCCTTGAGAATCCTAGAAACATATTTATATATATGCTACTGATGAGAGGTTACTCCTTGAAATATCGATATATAGCATATCCAAATTAACCGTTCATACCCGCGTCTTGGTATTTGTAATTTTGAAACCACTGGGCGATAACCGCTGCTGGTGGACCAGAGGTCCCCGAGGGTAATCACAAGCCTGGTAGTCAGACTTGTCTGACACGATTTACCATAAAATTTCTATTATTTTTGTCGCTGAAATTTCCGTTTTTTAAATTCAATATTGTTTAAAACACCAGGTTTCTTTCCTTGTAATGCACATGGTCGATATCCTCGGTGCTGGATTTGGCTTCCTTGTTCGAACGTTTTGATTTTGAGTACTTTTCGTTTTCAACAGTTTTCGAATTTGACCTTCCAATGTTTTGATTTAAATGCTACTGATGAGAGGTTACTCCTTGAAATATCGATATATAGGATATCCAAATTAACCGGTCATACCCGCGTTTTGGTATTTGTAATTTCAAGAAAATAGATGCTCAATGCTGGGCGCTGTGACTATAGCTAATTAAAATATCTTGTATCTTGTATCTTGTATTGTATTCTTAATGTATATTCATAGATCCTCCTCTGGACAGATTGAAATAAGTATTTTTGTATCTCTGATTATGAATATTGTATTGTTTTGTATGTTTGGTAATAATTCATCTATTTTGGATTTTAAAGGCCAATAAAGAATTTGAATTTGAAATTGAATTTTCGAGTTACAGAATAACAAAATACTAATAAAATATGAAAAGAATGTGGTGTGTTTGTATTATTTTTTACATCAATAGTTATTACAGCAAATAAATAAATAAGCAAAGTACATGTTTGTGTTTACTTAGTATGCCAAAACCACAGCCAAGAGAAGTTATAGACTGAGAGAAAAACAATATGATTTTGAAGTTATTTTAATATTAACAAAATGAATAAATACTTTTACATGTTCTGTTAATTCTTTCCAGAATATCTTATCTCTTATAGTGCAAAAATTATCTAATTCTAAAACGGCATAAAAATGGAAACTGCTTCTCTACCTGGGGTGACCGAGACCCTCAGACTGTAATTATCCAACCTTTTATCCATCTTTCAGCGGAAGTGACGCACAGTTGACCTTGATTCTCTCTTGTCCTCTCTCTCGTTTTTCCAGGACGAAGAATCTGTAAGTCAAATGTTTTATGACTCTACAGATAGACAGGTTTACTTGCTACCCAAATGTCATGTCTTCATTAAATACCAATACCAACATTTTGCTAGGAATAGATAATTTTATTTCTTGTCAGCAAAATGTCAAAAAGCAATGCACATTGTGGTCTTTCACGTGCACTCACAACTAAAAAAATCTGTATTGTCACTTTTGTATGAGTCTGAGCTGAGAAAATCATATCGAAGAGAATCGAATCATCCTATTAAACATATGAAATGGCTGAAAATAACAGTGTCGTTCTTGTGAAGATCTAGGATCCTTTCGATTAAACTTTGATGTTTCTACAGTAAATTCAAATATAAATATATCTTTAGAAAGCTGAATTTCTCGTACATTGTTTGATATTATTTTCGAAGCGTTTTATTTATTATTTTGTTTGTAATTTAATAAAATCTGGAGGATGATGAAAAATAAAATATCAGACACCTCGCGAACAGACTGATATTTGTCACAATAAACAAATTTCCTTACCGAGAGTTATCGGCCAGCGGGCGTCCTGTTTAAACAGGAAATTGACCAATTTCAAACTGTTAATTAGTTGACCTGAATTTATCAAATAACCTTCAAATTTCACCTGAATATTCTCGAATCATTTTGCTATTTAACAGTACTAAATAAGATGTTATAAGGTAAGATTTGATATGAAATGTTTTAGATTTCCAAGAGGTCTATTTCTAAGTTTGAATTTGGAAAAAAATGTTCGATTGACTTTAAACTGTTCCTTTGGAAAAATGTTTGATTAAAATGAAAAGAAAAATAGCCTAAACAAAGCAGCAAAATATACTCTTTCCAACGATGTATTTATTTCATATGTACGATTCATTATGAAAAAGTTTACTCGCTTGTAATGCAAGTGCCTATTTCAACAGGCTGAATCTGAATTTACAAATATAGCGCGGAGACACTGTTATTTTGGATTTATCGTGGAGACATATCTCTTTAATTATTGTCTCAGGTCTGAGTGACAAAATGACCAAGTTGGTAAACTATTTAGTAATGGTCCACAGTTTGTAGAAAATGTAAAACATAATTGTTTTAAAATAGAAATTAATGAGATGTGGAATAAGTGTACGCGACACAGCCCACAATCAAGCAGCAATTCAGAAATACAACAATGGACAACCGCCAAGCAGCCTTTAACGAGGCCAGTAGGCGCTGCTCGCGGTTCTGCAATTGGCCCATGGTCTAAATAAAATGCATATAATTCAAATCTAGTACTGAAATAGTCACAGTCCCTTCTTAAACAAAAGGAACAGAAAATATCAAAAAGTCAATAATACTACTGGTCACAGGGGGGGTCCTGATGGGGGTTAACGATCACGATTCATGGAAAATTACATCTGTAATTCACATTTCATGGTAAACTCCCAGGAAATATTTTTTTACTAAAGAGATCTTTGGAGGCACATATCACAAATCAGGAAAATAAATTTGACTGAGAATGGTTCACAGACAATGTCTCATCACAGTTCACAGAAAATTGAAATGGATGATCATGCATCACAAAATAACCCCATCGACCCCCTCGTCACAGAGTAGATCTTGACAGCAAGTAAAACCTGGGTTGCACATTCCTCACCATACATGTGATTCTCCCGCCGGGAGACAAAATCTCCCGACTTTTTTATCCATCTCCCGTTCTCTGATTCTGTTACAAAACTGTTTAAAATTTGTTGTTAATGAAGTAATTGAAATTTGATTCATGTCTAGAATCTGTTTGAAATACTTGTTTAGTGTTTCCCCCAGCCTTCAAAAAGGGCATGGTAAATTATTTCAGAAAAGGCACATGAAACGCGCTGCAGCCACCTGAAAGGGCACA
Organism: Arcuatula senhousia; assembly: GCA_963971305.1. Lineage (NCBI taxonomy): Eukaryota > Metazoa > Mollusca > Bivalvia > Mytilida > Mytilidae > Arcuatula > Arcuatula senhousia. Next base: position 1,436,359 of record OZ020307.1, on the reverse strand, counting down.
TGAAACCCGCCACAGCCATCTGAAAGGGCTTATAAGTCATGCACTCAACCATTATTCAAACATTAAAAAGACATTATGCATAAACATTTATTGTTCTCTACACTGTTACAAATCTTTAGAAAGGCTGTCCTACCAGACTTCACTGTCACTGGGTAACAGACTGTCAATTGCAAGCTATTGTCATCTGGACATTGCAATATGGTCTGAAATAAAAAAATGATAAGAACATTTCAGACCATTAAAAAGTAAAATATTAGATTGATCTACATGTATAAGGGCATTTTAACGACCAAGTAAATGAAAACATTATTTTTTTTACACAGTGGTCTTACAACGTTTTGATCTTATTTTCGATTTAAATACAATGTAGTTGAACTGTAAAGTTTTAAATACCTTGGAAAGGAGAAATAGATCAGCTTCTTGCATTTTAATTGCACAGGATCAGTCTGTGTCTTTAGCCACTAGCCTGAAGCCCATGTCTAGTAAAAATTCAATCGGGCAAGTGAAAAATTAGCAAGTTTTTGTTTGAAAATATAGTAAAATATTACAGAAACACAAAAATTTCATGGTCCGGGCTAGTAGCTGAAAAAGTTTTTGGCACAGACTGCTGAGGATTGGTTCTTCTCCCTCGTTTTCATTTGTATCTTGTCGCATATCAAGTTGTCAGTTGTTGTGTGGCCGTAATCACGATCTGGTTCTATAAGCGTTAATTTTAAATCCAGTTTAGTCGAAATGATCGGGGAACCAGTCAATGGGAGATAACTCAGATTCAAAATAAAAAAGAGGCCCATTGCGCTGAATATTTTCGACGAAAAGGGCATGGCGCGAGGGAAACAGAATAAAAAGGGCATGGCAGCACAAAAAGGGCGGCATGGCACAACGCCATGCTAAACATGCTATAAAGGAGAAACACTATTGTTTTTATAATTTCACTGTGTCTCAACACCCTGGCAAAAATGTTAGTGTTCAGTCTTTTATGTTAAGTCTGTTTCTCAATGACTATGATATCCATAATCACTTTAGTTGGTCCACAGGAAAATGTTGAGAATTAATGAACGAATAGTTAGATAACTAGGTACATGTACATGTATTCAGATGATGCCAGCAGTTAAGACATACTTTAGCATTAACTCTTGTTTTTATGTTTATGTATATTTTAATTTTGTACTCATTTAGCATCAAAACAATGTAAAAAGGTCTTAATATTAATAAATCTAATGTTCATTAGTAAAAATAGAAGCATTTTTTTACAGACAAAATGGCTCCTCCATCATATTCTGACTTAGGAAAGGCTGCTCGTGATATTTTCAGTAAAGGATACAGTAAGTTATTAATTGTATAATGTCTGACATTAATGATGATTGAAACTAACTTTATTTATAGATTCTTAATTGTTATCATGCTGTTGAAGTTATATGCAATTTGTATTTATGATTATCTTAATAGAAACACATTCCAATGGGATTTTATATTATCGTTCTTCTATTTTATAAGCCCAGGACCTGGTTTCATTAAACATCTCAAATTTGAAGATTGCCTCAACAAAAATTCTCTCTTAAGAATTTCAGTTAAGTTGTTTTATGAAATCCAGGTCTGAACTAAAAAAACTTGTGAATTTCTTTGGGGGGGGGGGAATTTTTAAGCATTTTTGCTTTTTGCATTGACTTGGGTTTAAAATTTATTTTATTTAATCATTTTCCAGATGTTGGTAGTCATAAATTAGAAGCAAAGACCAAGACAAGTGGAGGAGTTGAATTTACAAATAAACTGGAAAACTTTCACGACAGTGGGAAAGTTGCAGGAAGTTTAGAAACCAAATACAAATGGAAAGAATATGGTAACTTATCAAATTCTATTGTCAGTTTTGTTTTATATTTTTGGTGGTTTCTACTATTTACAAAAAATGAAAATATGATTTTCTTTTTTTCAACTTCAGTTTTTGAAGAAAGAGATCAAAGTACAGTATGCAGTATGTAATTTAATCCATATTTATATGTTAATTACATTGAAGAACAATCTCATACAGTACACCAAGAGACATACCGTGGCTGAACACTGTGATAGTGGTTCACCACTCTAAAATTGGTAGCCTATAACTTTCTTGAGTCATACATGTCTACATACCTTTTTGTGCATTTTAGGATTAACATTCAAAGAGAAATGGACCACAGACAATGTTCTTGGTACAGAGATCACCATTGAGGACCAGATTGTAGAAGGCCTTAAACTGGCTTTTGATGCTACCTTTGCACCACAGACAGGGTAAATCTATTTTATATCAATAAGATATGTAATGCCATCAAAGTTTGTATGTAGGAATGATAATGTTAATTATTGCTTGGTAACTTTGTAAAATCTAAATACCATATTGCTTGGGGATTTAAAATCAGGCATTGTTTATAAATAATAATTCAATATTAAAAAATATACATGAAGTTGCATTTTGTTAATATGAGAAAGACATTGCCTTAAAAGCTCGCATAGATACAAAAATATAATCTATTCCATTGATAATTTCGAATAATGCCTGGGACGAGATAATTTGGGACGATGTATTACTGTTTCCAGCAATTTTTCAGCACGTGCAGACATTTTCGAAAACTTCCGAAAATCGAATGTTTCCGGTGACAGAACGATTTTTCTTCCATAGTATTTTGAGCCTCGTGCAATTTGGCATACTTTCTACATTAAAGAGCTCGCTACGCTCACATATTAAAACACCTTTGAACATGTTAAAGTTGGATTTTCAAGAGGTTTGAAGATACAGGTTAATTTTAGGCTAGATGTAAGATTAAAGATTTTACAGACTTTAATAAACTATCAGTATTGGAAACTGAAAGTTCTTCTGGATTATTGCAAAAAGTGAGTAAGGAACATTTATTGCATCAAAATGGCATTCCTAGGTTAAAATATTTTTTAGTAAGGATGTATGCATTTTCCATCTAAAATATGAAAAATATATATATCTACACTAACAAGTCACTTACTGTGTGATTTATTTTTTTTTAAAAGACTATTTGGAGACCACATTTTGCCTCAAATACTTGATAGTAAGTTCAAGACTGGAGTAAATTGCAACATGTCATATATGTACAATGTCAAATTTTCCAAAGTTTTAATCTTCATAACTAATCCTTTTATAAATCTGTTTTGTTTTCTTTGTTTTCAGAAAGAAGCGTGGAACAATTAAGACAGGATACAAACAAGACTATGTGAACCTAGAATGTGATGTAGATTTTGACTTTGCTGGACCAACTGTCAACGGAGCTCTAGTCCTTGGGTAGGCTATGTGGCCCAGATTATCTTCATTTATTTATATATATGTGTCAATTCATTTAATGGAAGAAAGCAAAGAAATATAATAGTAGCATTTAAATCTCCTAGTTCATTGTTTAAAGAAACAAAATCCCAGTACTTTGTGTACAAAACCCCCAACAAAATTACATGAAACATAAGACCAGCAATACAAATTTGTATCTAACAAGAGTGAACATATAAACACCAAAATTGTAAACAGGTCCAATTTTTAGGAATCTAAAATGCTTTTCTGCTTATAAAATCTCTTTTGTGGGGAGGGAACACAAAGATGTCACAACAAAAACTGTTACATTTCTTCTTCCCTATGTTTAAGTTTCATCTTATTCTTAGGCAAAAAAAGTCCTATGAGGATGAGGAAAAAATACCCCTGCATTTTGATTGATATAAACTTTCAAAGTTGAAGTTCAATATACTTCGAAGAGTATGTGAATGTCAAAATTTCTAACATGAAACAGAGTGGACTAACTTACATGAAATGTAGAGAGACTTTTAAGACCATGTTTTGATAGTTGATATTCATGTTCCTGATTTTGTAGTTACAATGGATGGCTTGGAGGATACCAGATGAGTTTTGATACATCCAAATCAAAACTTTCCAAGAGCAACTTTGCTTTTGGCTATTCCACTGATGATTTTAAACTCCATGCAAACATGTAAGTGTTAATTCTATGATATTCATAGAGCTTAGAATTTCATTGTTAATCCATTGAATAATTTAGTAAGTCAAGTTTAGAATATGACTTTAAATTATGTGAAAGTTCATTACAGAGTGCATGTTTCAAAAAGCTATGTAAATACACCATGGGCTCATGTGTGTATAAAGCAATTGACTATTGATTCTAGACCACCAAAGACAGGGTTCAACATATGTGGGATTGGGACCAGACAAAAAACTGACATCAATTGGTCTTGATATAAAACATGCAGTAAATATTTTACTGTTTATTTTGAAATTCAGCAAAGTTTATAAACATGTTCAAAGTAATTGGAATGTTATTTGTGTATGATCAGACTTAAAAGAAAGATTGAGGTACTACTTACTGTAAGTCAGTGTTAAAAGTTAACATTAAACCCACTATAGGAAACTATATTTATTACAGAAATGATGGTTCAGAATTCTGTTCCTCAATCTACCAGAAGGTTTGTGATGATCTGGAAGCCGGCGTCAACGTAGCATGGTCTGGTGGAAGTAATGCTTCAAAGTTTGGTCTAGGACTGAAATACACATTAGATAAAGATGCATCTGTCAGTGTAAGTACAATTAAACTATTCTTCTGTAAATGCCTTTTTATCTGTGTGAGATGACCAGATTGAGATGTGAGCATTTGCAGCGATCTCACACTGGTCAATTACCCAACAAACCATGAAAACCGTCGCTACTGCTATGGATTGGTGATGTCGTCCAATGAAGTACAATTTTATTTAAATCTTTTGGTTTTTAGGATGACGCCACCTTTGGTGTCAAAACATAATTTTTTTTCTATGGAAGAAATAGGTACTTGTAGGCATTCTTGGAAAACCGGGCTGGCAATGATCTTTCACTCTCAGTGCTCCATTCTCAGAAAGACTGAAAAATTTTATCACTTGTGAAAGATCAGCCGGTCTTTTCCAAGAACTTATGTAAGAACCTATAATTCTTTTGTTAATGATCTTTTCAGTGTAAGGTGACCAGATTGAGATGAGTGCACATGAAGCAATCTCAAACTGTTCAAGTAAGCTGTAACAAATGAAAAGCATAAGTACTGATGTTGAGGTTGATCAATGACATGTAATATTACTGTGGATTCATTTAATTTCATGGGTACCAATTTCCATGGTTTGATGAAAAATAATCAGTTGGTGGATTCTTAGATTTGTGGTTCTGAAGTCCTCATAATACAGATGTTTGACCATGAAAATTGATACCACACTAATAATAATAAAACTACAGCATTTCAAATGTTTGGAATGAAGCCACCTAGAGTTTCAGTCTATACAACTAACCTATGCTCAGTATTTTCGTTCTCTTTTCAGGCTAAGGTGAATAACAGTAGCCAGGTTGGTCTTGGATATACACAGAGATTGAGAGATGGTAGGTTTTATATGTCACAAGTATGAATAGGTCTTAAAAATACTTGATGGGAAATGATACAATGAGGAATAAGAGGACACAACCTACATCATCTAGAATTTTAAGAAACAGTGAAAGAGAATCAGCAGCCTTCATTGTGATCAGTTGTTACTGCTTAGAATTTTGCAATTGGTCCATTTGAATAAAAAAAATGTTATAGAAATAAAGCAACTAGAGATCACATTTATTCCCACCAAAATAAATACACAACATTGAAAAAGGATAAATCCAGCTACAAGATAATGACCATGTACAGTATAAGCAAAGAAACCTACAAGTAAAATGTTAGGAATTTTAGATACATTTAAATAATTTTTGTACATGTATATCCACAAAAAACAACTAACATTATGTTCTGTATGCTTGAATGTTATCACAATAGTTTGCTATGAAATGAGATTAAAAAGATGTCTAGATTTAGAATTCCTTTCAAATTAAAAGTTTGAATGGAAATGTGAAAAGATAAAAACAAATGTAGCCACTAGGGCAATATCAACTTGTACCTAATAAGAATATTTACATCATCCAATGAGTGTGTTTTTTTATATATATGAAATTCCATTTGATCTTTTTTGTTTTAGGTGTGAAGTTGACCCTATCTACACTTATAGATGGAAAGAACATCAACCAAGGAGGTCACAAACTAGGACTTGGATTAGACATTGAAGCTTAAGTGATACATACTTTCCATGTTTTAATTTTAATAATTTGCATTTTTTCAGAATGCATAGATGTCAAAAAGACTATGACCTCAAGTCAGTCACTTTATTCACAGTAGCTTGTTAAAAGATTATTTAATAATTATCTGCTTGATATGAAGAAATTTTGTAAACCTTATCATGAATCTATCTTGTTAGATATTATCTGTATATCTGTGTATTCTGAGAATATTAAAGAGATTTGATGTGTTTTCGTGTTCAAATATTACCATACTTTAGTGACTTTACTGCAGAAAAAAAAACACAAGAGAAAATGATGTTGACACCTCGGTTTTTCATGTCATTGAATTCCTTTTCCCGTATGTCTTTGGTTAAAGTCTATTCCCACTTACTGACAAGTGCTTCATCAACCATATTTGTATGGTAGTTGCATCTAGTGATGCTTAGCACAATGCATGCTTCTATGCTGGCTGTGACCTATATTTTCCATATGAATTACCACTTACAGAAGAATAGTTAAAGTCCATTCCTTCTTACTGACAAGTGCCATAGCAATCATATTGGTATGGCAGGTGTACCTAGTGATGCTTTAGTGATTGCAGAAAAAATAAATGTTGCGAGATGGGGCATTATGTCTTTTGGACATATTCTTGTTGATGTTACCTTTATATTCTTTGCCAACGAAATCAATGAAGAACCATTGGAAAACCCACAATTGTATACACAAAAAGTTTCATTGTTTACACATGAAATACTTTTGTAGTAATAGTCAGCCACAGTTCATTATGAATTTTGATATTGGGGGGTGGGGGGGGTAAAAAGTTTTTTACCCTTCACTCAGTGAATCTCTACAATTTTTAGTATAGGTTGATTTTGGGGTAAATAGCTCCTACAGTAAGTGATGCTGGTCAGTTATTTTGAGTTGAAATTTTTTATTTATTAGTATAAAAAAGGGCATAACCTGTTTGAAAGCTACTACCCTGTTCATCTATTTAAATCCCCTTCACTTTTGAAGACTGTTAGGAGTATGGACGTTAATGAAACCTTTACATTATCTTTGTGACCCATCCCACATCCCACATCTTCATACATTCTATATCAAATATCTATATCTTAAAAACAGTTAACTGTTTTACCAATTTCCTTATAAATAAAATGGATGTTATCAACTGATATCTCAGAATTTTTGCCTCAAATGGTCTGTGTCCCATGAATAATATATGTGAATATCCCATATCTCAATGTACCCTAAACAAGCCTAACTACTGAACACTATGTATGAAACTTGAAATGGAAGAAGAACACCTTATATAGTTATGTATATTACATTTCCACTAAGAAATGTCAAAAATCTTTATCATATGGCTGCAACTCCTCTAAAATTATTGAACAGAATGTAATGAAACTTAGTATGTAAGAAGTTCACCATTTCTAACTAGCTCACTTGGAACAAAGGTCCATGTGAGCCTCTGCCATCACTTTGCACCATGGAGGTCTCGGGTTTGTTTCTGCTTACAATTTTAAATCTGAAAATACTCCACAGAATTTAATGAAACTTTGTGTGATTGATCTTTAGGGTGTTCTGCACAAAAGTTGGTTTGCCAAAAAATAGACCAGGGTGGAGGGTCAAACTTCATTTATGGCCGGATGGTGAATGGTGAATGTCGGGCGGGCGGGCGGGGAAGAAATTTTCGTAACAGTTTTCTCAGCAACTACTAATCACAGCCACTTGATATTTGGTATACAGCATCATGGTGGGGTCCCATAATGTTGGATGCGATTTCATGTCTGTCGCTCACCTACTTCCTGTTTACCGACTTAGTTAATTTTTGACAATAATGTCCAATAGTAGAAAATTTTCGTAACAGTTTTCTCAGCAACTATTTATCACAGCCACTTCATATTTGGTATACAGCATCAGGGTGAGGTCCCATAACGTGGGATGTGATTTCAGGTCTGTTGCTCACCTACTTCCTGTTTACCGACTTAGTTAATTTTTGACAACAATGTCCAATAGTAGAAAATTTTCGTAACAGTTTTCCCAGCAACTATTTATCATAGCCACTTGATATTTGGTATACAGTATCAGGGTGAGGTCCCATAACGTGGGATGCGATTTCAGGTCTGTCACTCATCTACTTCCTGTTTACCGACTTAGTTAATTTTTGACAGTAATGTCCAATAGAAGAAAATTTTCGTAACAGTTTACTTAGCAACTACTAATCACAGCCTCTTGATATTTGGTATGCAGCATCAGCATGGGCTTCCCTAACGTGGGATGTGATTTCATGTCTGTCGCTCACCTACTTCTTGTTAAACGAAATCCGGCCATTTCTGTCTTTGACCCATTTTTTGGTAAATAAAAAAATGTAAGACATTTAGAAATTTTGTTGCATCCTTCTTCAGCATCAAAAGCTTAACAAAAGTCTCCATTAGGTCGAAGTTGTCAGATGACTCCTTATAGGGGTTTTGGCCTTTTAAAGGTAAAAAACTGAGTGCATCAAAAGTTCATGTGAGCTATTGCCATCACTTTGTTCTGTTGTGGTACGTAGTTAACTTTTCTTCAAAAACTTCTCTGAAACTACTGAAAGGATTGCTTCGAAATTTTGCACACATCATCTATGGGATGTCCACAACCAAGATTGCAAAATTGTGTCTGCCGACCAAACAAAAAGGACCCCATGCTAAAATTAGAACTGTGGTCAGACCCCAGCTTTAGCTTTTAAATCTAAAAGTATACTAGATGGATAAAATCTAATGCAACCATCCTTCTTCAGCTTGAAAAGCTCTTCAAAAGTCTCCTTTCCAGATGCTGCCAGATGACCCCTTAAAGGGGTTTTGGTCCTTTGAAGGTCAAGAATTACGATTTTTCGTGTTTTTGTCCTTTAGAATGAAAACTATTGCAAATAGAGAAAAGCTGTTGATTTCTTAAACCTTCAGCTCACTGAGCTTTACAAAAGTCTCCATTGGAACGAAGTTGTCAGATGGCCCCTTTGAGTATGGCCGTGTAAAGGTGAAAAGTTGTGGTTTTTATGTGTTTAGCCTTTAGAATTAAAACTTGTAGAGAAAAGCTGTTGCTTTTGCCTTGCAGGTTAAACCTTTAAAATATTATGAAATCTTGGTAAAATGTTTGGCTTTATGAACTCTACAAAAGCCATCAAAGGTGGACGTTGTATGGTGATATTTTATTGCTGAAAGTTTTTTTCGCCTCAGATGCCCCAAAACATTTTCATTTCATCAGTCCTTGAAGTCAGGTGAGCGATTCAGGCTCCTGGGAGCCTTTTGTTTTGATAAAGAATGAAAACTATTTCAGATAGAGAAAGCTGTTGCTTGCTTAAACCTTCAGCTGACTGAGTTCAACAAAAGTCTTCATTGGGTCGACGATCTCAAATGATCCCTTATTGGGGTTATGACCCTCGGTAAAAAAAGTGTGTTTCATGTTTTAGCTCTCGTGATTAATTGTTGATTGCTGATTGTTTTTGTGTTGTGTTTCTTCTTGCTGTTAGCAAAAGTTCTCGTTTGTATTTACTGTTTTTTTTTTCCTTATAGACTTCATGAATTCAAATGCCATATTGGTACCTCTCTGCTATTTACAGAGAAAAGCTTTATATTAGAGTCACCATTGGATCGAAGATGTCAAATGATTCCTTTTATGGGTTTTGGCCCTTTAAAGGTCGAAAATAGCATTTTTTCAAGTTTTAATACCCCACCACACGAAGTGGCGAGGTATTATGTTATACCCTCAGTTTCTTTTGGTGTCTGTCCGTCCGTCCGTCCGCCAGTCTGTCCGTACACCGAAGGTTTCCGGATGATAATTTGAAAACGCGTCAAGGGATTTGAATGATATTTTGCACAACTGTTAAGTACGTTAAAATATAGGTCAAGTTAAATATTCAGGATGATGCGAAAATTATTATTGAAGATTTGCCCTTAATAAATTTTCCAAATTTTAAAGAAGTAAAGGTGTACCAAAGGGGTAATCAACATCATAAAACCGAAAAGTCAAAGACAAAATCGGTAGACAAAAAATCATCATAACGAAACAAACCATACAACAACAAAAACAAAAACAAAAACACACAGAGACACATAACAACAAAACTGCATTCAGCAACGTGAACTCAAGTCGAAACGAGAGTGAACTCAGATGCTCCGGAAGAGTAAGCAGTTCTTGCCTACTATAGCACACCCGTCACGTTGCCAAATATCGATTAAGTGTTGGTCAAATCCGGGAAGGATGACATTACCAAACTCTATGTCAAACCAACATCTGTGCTCATCTGGGAGATAGAAATCCCGTATTTGTATACAAGCACATGATGTCTTCCGTAAAATTTCTTTAGTGATGACAAGAACCTGGGAGCAACGTACTCCTGCGTTAAAAATTTGCTTGTCAGACGTGTAGCTCTATCGGTTTTTTTTTATCGAGGAAGTCGTTATAATCCCCACATGCTCTGGAATAATGAATCAATTGTGATACATATCGGACGGAATGTTGCTACACAGGAAGGGGAAGTTGACTATTGGAAAGTTGAAGTCATCACGTTTGTCATAGAGCTTCGTACAAAGTCTTCCTAGTGTGTCAATTTCGAGAATTAGATCCAAATATGAAGCGGGCCTCCTAGAATCTGTAGTGTCCTTTATCTCAAGTTCCTTCGGATATATGAGATGTAAATAGTCACCAAATCGAAGATTGTTTAGTGAAAGGACTTTATCAATGTAACGAAATGTGAGATTGAAGGATAAAGCAAGTCTGCGGTCCTTTTTGTCTAGAAGTGATTGTAAGAAGTCCGCTTCGTATGAATGAAGAAACAAATCGGCAACCAATGGTGCACAATTTGTGCCCATTGGGATACATATTGTCTGCTGAAAAACACGCCCATCAAACTACAAATATGTTGTCGATCAGAAAATTGAGCATTTCTAATATTTGATCTTCTGTAATAGAAAATAATGAGATGTGGAATAAGTGTACGCGACACAGCCCACAATTAAACGGCAATTTTGAAAAACCACAATGGACAACCGCCAGCATAAATTTGTTTCTCTTACTAGATCAACTGAGATTCTTGCAATTTCATTGGTCAATATTTGAGTTGACTATTGGATGACAAAATAAGTAAGATAACTCATTTCTTTTCTGTCTCAATATAGATGTATAGTACATTGTATATACAGTAAAGTATGTATACAAATATATTTAACTATAATTATTGATGAATATCGTGGCGGGGTATCATTTTATGTCCCTTTAGATGCCAAATTTTTACTTTATAGAATGAAGAATATTGAAGATATAGAAAATTGTTGCTTGCTTAAACCTTCAGCTCATTGAACTATACAAAAGTCTCAATTGGGTCGAAGATGTGAGATTACCCCTTACAGGGGTTATGACCCTTTAATAGTCAAATTAGCATTTTCATGTTTTCGCCCTATAGAAATGAAAACTATTGCAGATAGAGGAAAGCCGTTGCTTGCTTAAACCTTCAGCTCATTGAGTTTTACAAAAGTCTCCGTTGAGTCGAAGATGTCAGATGACATCTTACAGGGGTTATGACCCTTTAAAGGTCAAAATAATGATTGTTTCATGTTTTTGCCCTATAGAATAAAAACTATTGCAGATAGAGAAAAGCTGTTGCTTGCTTAAACCTTCAGCTCATTGGGCTTCACTAAAGTCTCCTTTGGGTCGATGTCAGCTGGTACTCTATAGGGGTTATGGCCCTTAAAAAGCCAGAAATAGCATTTTTTCATGTTTTTGCCCTATAAAATGAAAAGTTTTGCAGATAGAAAAAAAGCTGTTGCTTGCTTAAACCTTCATCTCATTAATACTCTACAAAATTCTCCTTTTGGTTGAAGATGTCCGATGACCACTTATAGGAATTATGGCACTTGAATGGTCTTATAGCGTTTTTTCATGATTTTGCCCTATAGAATGAAAACTTTTGCAGTTAGAGAAAATCTGTTGCTGGCTTAAGCCTAAAGCTCATTGAGCTCTATACAAAAGTCTTCTTGTTCGGAAGTTGTCAGATGACTCTTTATAGAGGTAATAACTCATAGAAGAGAGCCTTAAATCTTAAGGACCAGATGAGCGATTCAAGCTCCTGGGAGCCTCTTATCTTAAAAGTAGTTATTTTTTTTTTCATTCGAAGTGATAAACAACGGAAACATTCTGGTTATTAAATAATTTATTTGCAAAAGCAAAACACTTGCTATAACAAACAAAATACATAATAATAACACTAAAGTACATAACAGAAATACAATATAATGAGACACATAAAAATGCAAATAAATACATGCAAATAAGACATAAAATACCAAAACAAATTACACTCACAAAATTTTTAGAAGTATTGCTGCCTAGAACATTTGTAATGCAATTCTTACTTCAAAATATAATCTTTTACTCTTCTAAATTGAATTTTGTCTTATCATTAAGAGTAAACCCTCTCCTTTCCCCCCATCCCTTCCCAAAATAGTATTAAATGAACAATTTAGATTTCATTACAAGCCAAAAATACTTACCTATATTAATCTTAGTTTGTCTTAGCCTTTGCCTAAAAGGTGGCCGTAATACTAGGTATATGAAACACCCAAAATACGCATTGATGCATGAGAAACGAGAAACAATGAAGGGTCGATTTGGAATTTTTATAAAGGAATGTTACAACAAAAATGAAGGTTCCAAACCATTGTTAATAACAGCGCGAGTCTTCATCTTTAGTTTATGCGGTCTTTTGTAAAAAATCCGAACTGCTGTCAAGTGCCAATGGCTGAACTGTTGTTGGCGTTTTGTCGACATCGCTTGCCTCGAACATTCTTTCATTAGATATAGAGTTATTCTCAAAGGAGGCCTTTGGTGTAGGTCTCGGAACGGGTGTTATTGTCGAAATTTGACCGAAGTTTGCTGTGGTTCCGGACATTACTGTCTCCTGATTATTTTCACGATTTACCAACGTTTGCCGTAGTCGTCTACAAGGGATTATTTTGTATAGCGCAATTCGAAAACTATTGTTTGTGAACACGTATATAAATGGGTTCCAAACCGAGGCTGACTTTGCAAAAATAGCTGGAATGGTCGAGGCAACTGTGGGTAAATCACCGAAACCAAAAGCTTCCCAAAAAGCTGTCACTGCATACGGTGTCCATGCAAACAAGTAAACACCTGTATAGAAAAAGAAAATAAGACGTACAGACTTCATAACTAACGCTGAGTTTAATTAATTGTTTAGTCGGCAGTGGGTTTATTCAACAATGTGAGACACAGTGCGAGAAAACTTCTACTACAAGCTGAACACTTTGTGGCAACAGGCTGGATACTGTTACGAACTACAAAAAACTAGTCGAAGCAGCCACGCTGCATATCCCCGCGCTACTCTGGTGTTTGATAGTATAAGGGCAAATAATTGAAAGAAAAAACTATAACAATAATTAGCATTTAATACTAGTACTATCAAATGTATATGTATTAATATGAGACTTTTCCCTGGTAGTGGGAGTGATAGTAATGTAAAGAATTATGCATGACGAAGGAATAATGTGCCCTTAGGCTATCTATGCAGCCCAGCCCCTTAGGGCATTATCGAAATTCCGAAACCTTCAGCAGAATCTACATCCATAGTGCAACTACTGAGCCAAGTTTCTGTTACGTATTCCAAATAATCTAGGAGGAGTTGCGTGACGAAGGGCTGGGGCATGATAAAAATTCCGAAACCTTCGGCAGAATCTTCATACATAGTGCAACTACTGAGCCAAGTTTCAGTTCTGTATTCCAAATAACCTGGGAGGAGTTGCGTGACGAAGAATAATGTGCCCTTAGGCTACCTATGCAGCCCAGCCCCTAGGGGCATTATCAAAATTCCGAAACCTTCGGCAGAATCTACATCCATAGTGCAACTATACTGAGCCAAGTTTCAGTTTTGTATTCCAAATTACCTAGGAGAAGTTGCGTGACGAAGGAATAATGTGCCCTTAGGCTACCTATGCAGTCCAGCCCCTAGGGGCATTATCAAAATTCCAAAACCTTCGGCACAGTCCCCACCCACAATGCAATCAATAACCCAAGTTTCATCTTTATGCTCCCATTGGTTACAGAGATTATCCTGGACATAAACGCCATACGTACGGACGTACGTACGCACATACGTACATCAAACAGCAAAACATTATCCTCCCGCTTTCGCTAGCGCGGGGATAATAATTGTGTAAATGAGATAGTTGTTTAAAATAACCGTAGATCAGCACTTCCTTTTTCAATATTTTATCTATTTCTCTTTTTTTTTTGGTGGGGGGGGGGTGCAGTGGGGTAAGGAGTTATTCATTTGTGATATGTAAATTTATTTTTACACTCAATGGCAAGGTATCATGTGAAACTTTACGCTTCATTTGATGTCACCCGTCCCACATTAAGTAAGAATTCTGATTATAACCAGCATACTCTAATAGTTTTTGCTATCTTATAATATTTTTCTTGGTTGATTTTGCTTGTCTTATACTGTAAATGCCCTTTTTTATCTGTTTTTTTGTAGTTTTTTTTTATAAATACTAAAATAACTTTGAGATTCTTACCGATCATGATAGATATCGTCTTTAACAGCTTTCTTTCTTTCCTTATTTTTCTCCTGGCTATTCTGTTTTCTCCTATTCTAAGACTATTTGATGTTGATCGAACCTTATTAAAAGAACAAAATATCTATCTATTTGAAAAAAAAAATGACCGGATTTCGTTAAATAGAAAGTAGGTGAGCGACAGAAATTGAATCGAATTGAGTCTGTTAATTAGTAGCTGCTGCAGAAAACTGTTTCGGATTTTTTTTTAATTATTCATATTTTATGTAACATATATGTATCCGCATTAGCATCGCTTCGAATTATAAAAAGCATGCAAATAGAAATGTTATAGTATTCATCTTAAATTTACAAACACCAAAATTGTTTAAAAATATGGACAATATCAAGAACAAATTGCATGTACGCTACTAATTATAACAAATAATACTAGTATATAGTATAAAACCAATGTATTTTCTTGTGAAATATTCTCCTGGTGTATTTATTCTTGTTTGTTTGTTTGTTTTCTTTCTTATGCTGTTAACGTTGAAGGTAGTTCTTTTTTCGCTGAACATTTTGTATCATTTAAAATAATTTGAACATTGAAGACAATACTTACAGTTTTGTAGACATAATAGTAGCAAAACACCATCACCCACATCGGGATAAGGTAGCAATTGATACAAATGGTAATGTTGTAACTCAAGGCCGACCGATCTGTGGAGTCGACTGATATCACGCAAGAGGTTCCAGCACCCTCGAACGCATAGGAGCTCCAACCGAGCATCGGCATTATGCTCCACACAAATCCAAAGAAAAAACAGAGGACTATAGAAAAGCCTACAACTCGGTGGCTTATCTTTTTGGCTAGATGTGGTCTGGCGATTGATAGGTAGCGCTCTACAGATATGGCCGTTAGTATGTACAGGTTAGTGAGACCGAAGAAATAGACCCCAAATCCATGGAAGACGCATCCAACCCATCCGAACAACCACTCATAGGCGTAGTTAGATACCACCGCCATAGGGACGAATATTGTACACATACACAAGTCACAGAAAAGAAGTGATATGATGAAACAGTTGGTCCTTGTTCGCAACCTTTTCTCGGTATAGAAAACGTAAAGTGATAAAGCATTCGCCATTCCTCCTATTACTGTCGCCAAAGTCAGATAAATGCCTATGCACGTCAGAATAGTTGGTGATACTTTGGCATCTATTGCCAGGCTTGAATTGTTTGAAGCCATTCCTTATGTGAATTCGAAGCTTAATCAGCCTTTTTATGCTTTGTTACATTTAAATCTCGTTGTTCTTCTTTTCTTAATTCGTTCTACAAAAATCAAGATTAAAACGTTTTAATTTCTTGCGTGGCTTCTTTAATAGTTTGAGGAAATCTTAAATGTAGACTTATTGTAATTTAGTGGAGACAGTTATAAAAGAAGATTTAGCATAAACGGTTTCCTACTTACTTTAATATTAGAATTGCTCCATCCATTGCCCGTAAAACTTACTGAAGCTCTTTTCTCAAAAACTATTTGTTGTAATTAAGACAATTTAGATTTTAGCCATTCAAAACCTGGAAAAATAACACTTATTTTCAAGTTTAAGATTTGATAATCAACATTGTCCTTTCTTTAATCGTTAAATTAACAATAATTTACCAACAAAATAAAAAAAACAAAAAAAACACCTGTACTTTAAGTATATTGGTGCCCACGCCATTCATAAGTGTGAAAAAAAGATCTTGTCTGAAAGTACATTCATGTACATCTATCATTTTCGTTTGCACGTTTTCACGGGATATTCATTAACACTTGAAATACGATGACGCATATAATTGCACTCGCCCACCAAGATCAAGTATATGGTTGATGTTTCCTTGCCAAAATATTAGCCCCCAAGATCAAGTACATGGTTGATGTTCCCTGGCCAAATTAGTATTAGAAGAGATTGAGTATACTGGTTTGCACTGTCCGTCCGTCCATCCGTCCGAAACGCATACTATTACTGGTCAGTGCTCCCATTACAGATTTCTAAGAAGAGAGGCACGAGAAAATGCTTTGAAACTGAAGGTGATTTTTTTGGATTGTTTAGGGGTACCAATATCTTAGACCCCCGTATATTTTTCTAGCGCTTACCAAACCCGGTAATACACCGTCTTAAAAGTCGTCGTAAGTCTTGATGCAAGCACTCATAATTACAAATTAAATTGGTAAAAGCATAATGAAGTGAGATTTTATATTGACATTAAAGTTTGGTTGTTTTGGGTTAACGTGACCATTTTCATTAAACATTATCAACCAACCCCATCCCAAAACAACAACATTTTACGTAAAGTCTCGTGCAAGCATTTCACAGAAAGCAATACCAATGCCCTCACAATTAAAGAGAAGCCAAACATTTCGTTTCCAGTATCAATATAAGCAGCACATTCTAGCTAAAAGTGTTCAGCTATATGCCAGTATAAACAGAGAGAATTCCTCTATTGTTCGTTTGTTCTTGTTGTCTTTTGTCTAGAAAAATGGAAATGTCGGGCTCCGTCCCTCCATGTGTGCGTGCGTGCGTCCGTCCGTCATTCACACTTTTTTCGTAACAGATTTCTCAGCTACTACTTATCTTAGGCTTTCGATATTTGATATGGAGCTTCAGATAGGGTCTCATACGGTGGGATGCGTTTCTAGGTCCGTCGCTTACCTACTTCCTGTTTTACGAGTTGATTTAGAATTTTTTATGGGACAAAAATGAAAAAAAAATCGTAACAGATTTCTTTGCAACTATTAATCGTAGGATTTGTATATTTGAAATTTCGTTTCAGATTGGGGTTTGATACAATGAGATGCGTTTCCAGGTCTTTTGCTAACTTACTTCCTGTTCAACGAGCTGACTAAGCGTTTTTGTTGCTCGGCGGGGGACCCGCGGGAATTCTCTAGTTTAACCCTGCCATACTTTATATATATGTGCATGTCCTAAACCTGGAATCTTTTACAAAGCTTTTGTTTGTACTTGTCTTTTTGATGTTTTTCGTTCTTTGTTTGAAAAGAAAGTCTATCTATCACTACATCAGAATTACAAATACCAAGACAGGATTTGAATTTAGATCTTAGGCTAATTGCAGAGCGGCGATCAGCGCCTACTGGTCTCGTTGAAGGCTGTTGGCTGTTTTCAATTTTGTTTTTTTTTTCTAAATTGTCGCATGTTATGAAAGCTGTGTCTTGTACACTTATTCCGTATCTCATTATTCCTTGTTCACGCAATTACGGTGATAAGAGGTGTTGTTTTATAAGTAAAGAAAAAAACCCTAATGAATCCAAGAGAGGGGGTCATTTCCATTCCGTCCTCGGTGGGCTGTTTTTGTCTCGCCTGCGACGAAAAGTCGCGGAAGGCGAGACATAGGTATTACTTTTCGGCGGCGGCGTCGTAAACTTTTTTGTAAGACTTTTGTGGACAATGAATTGCTTGAAAAGTATAATAGCTAGGCATCTGATATTTGGTATACAGACAGTTCAGGTTATGGTCTACGCAACTGTTACCATGCCGTGTGACCCTGACCCCATTTTCACGCTCCAGTGACTCTGTGAACTTAGGTCTTTTTTCAGGCTGTAAACTTTTTTGTAAGACTTTTGTGGACGATGAATTGCTGGAAAAGTATAATAGCTAGGCATCTGATATTTGGTATACAGACAGTTCAGGTTATGATCTACGCAGCTGTAACCATGCCGTGTGACCCTGACCCCATTTTCATGCTCCAGTGACTCTGTGAACTTAGGTCTTTTTCAGGTAGAAAAATTTTTTGTAAGACTATTGTGGACAATGAATTCTGGAAAAGTATAATAGCTATGCGTCTGATATTGGGTATACAGACAGTTGATGTTATGGTTAATGTAACAGTCTCCATGCCATGTGACCCATGACCCCATTTTTAGGGTCCAGTGACTCTGTGAACTTAGGTCTTTTTTTCAGGCAGAAAACTTTTTGCAATACTTGTGTGGACAATAAATTGCTTGAAAAGTATAAAAGCTAGGCATCTGATACTGGTTATACAGACACAATTTGTGTTTATATCAAGAAATGAAAGCTTAGGTGGTTGATTTTAGTGATGGTGCCGGCAGGCGAGACATACTTTTAGTGGCCACACTTGTTTTTTAGGGAAAATGTTTGGATCTGCCCCTAATAACATTATCTGACACAACTTATCAACCGTATGAATGATAATATTGAAGTCGAACTTATACTTATAGTAAGTTTTTTTTACATGTATACTGTTTATATAATAGAACATACGATGGGACTCAAACATTTTCTTTTTTTTCATGTCTATTACTGCTGAAGACAGTTTCGTAGAGAAAGACGACTTGCTGAACTTGATTGGATCAAAAAATTACAAACCGCATACCCTCTGGGTCTTAACGATAACATCATGGGACAGGGTAGCATATCAAGATCATCAAACATAAATGTCATGAATTTAGTGATTCCTCGTAAACGGAACAAACGGTCGCATGGTAAACGAATAAATCGTAATGTCAGAAAACAACACCGCTCTGACTCAAGTATTACTGATCTTATTAAAATCTTTAAAAATAATGGACGTCATCATCTGTTTTGTAAATTATGTTCAATACCCATTTCTAAATTAAACAGTATCCGTTTGGAATGTAGTACTATATCTCATGCAAGTCCATTATATGAAGGTGCACTCATCATCTCTTCTTTTTGTTATTATAAACTGTTTCCCAAAATTGAAAACCCAGAAGACCACATTCGACATTTTATAAAATTAACCTACATTAATAGGGGACTTGACTACATAAATATATCTAGTATATTTATGGATCCTAATATTCAAGATCTCATTCCACCTTATTTTTCTAATACCGAACCACCTATTGTATCTTATAAATATAAGAAACCTACACGTAACATTATTTTTAACTATACAACAACTACAACTGATGAAGAACTAGACACGAATATTCCTTTAACATGCGACTGTACTAAATCTGATTTCAGATATGCTCCTTGTGATCATGTTGTTACCGGAGACCTTTCAATCGTCAATGACCCAGAGGTTATCAATTTCTTAAAAAAAGGACCAAAGTTTAGACCACCTACTAAAATTAATTGGAATTCCTGCCTAAATTGTATCAAAACTTCCCTTCTCTCTTATTGCAAATCTTGGATCAGGAGAGAAGGGGCCGACTCAAAATCTCTAGACCGTTTTATTAATAAATTTATGGCAATTGTTCAACTCAGAATTAGCCAATTTCAAAATTCATTTGTAGATTTTAGGCCTAATACTTACCTTAATAGAATAAAGTCAAAAATCCGTTTACTTGGTTTGCGATACGTGTTTGTTCCCGCAGACAAAGCAGCTAACAATGTCGTTGTGGTATGAAGAAAGTATTACCTTGAGGTTTTAATGCACGAAATAAAAAATTCGAACACTTTCGTTCCCGTGTATTCGACAGAATCAGGTATCATTGACGATCATATCATAGCGACCACAGCACTTCGAGTTGCCCCGACATACTTTAAGCTACCTACTATGTACTGGATACCTAAATTGCACAAAAATCCATATAAATCTCGTTTTATCTCTGCTTCAAGTAAGTGTTCTTTAACCCATATTTCCAAAGTTCTATCACTTACTTTAACTACTATGAAGGAATTTATTATTCAATACTGTGAAAGGGTATTCGAAAACAGTGGAATTAATTATTTTTGGAGTGTAAAAAATTCTCTTGATGTTTTGGACAAGCTTCGTGCTTTTGAAAATACTTTTCATACCGTTGATAGTTACGATTTTTCTACTTTATATACTAATCTTCCACATAATCTGATTAAAAAGAAATTTGAATATTTGGTTAAATGGTGTTTTGACAAATCTAAAAGTGATTATATCTGTTCTAGAGTTTCAAAATCATTTAGTAAATCATTTTTTAGTAACGAGACTCAAAAGGGTTACATCAACTGGACTGATGCAGAAACTATTACTGCTCTAAATTATTTGTTAGATAATATTTACATACGTTTTGGTAAACAAATTTATCGCCAAATTATTGGTATTCCTATGGGTACTAATTGTGCGCCACTTATAGCCGACCTTTTCCTATACTGTTATGAATCACAATTTATGGCTAAATTACAAAAAGACCCGAACAAAAAGAACCTAATCGAAACTTTCAATTATACTTTTAGATATTTAGATGACATTCTTGCACTCAACAATCCTTCATTTTCTAATTTTATTACAGATATCTATCCTTCTGAATTAACCTTGAACAAATCTAACGTCACCGGTGATAGATGTCCTTTTTTAGATTTAGATTTAAGTATTATTGACGGAAAATTACATACCAAAGTATATGATAAACGTGACGACTTTACCTTCCCTATTATAAATTTTCCTTTTCTTGAAGGAGATGTTCCACTAGCGCCGTCATACGGGGTTTACATCCCTATTATAAATTTTCCTTTTCTTGAAGGAGATGTTCCACTAGCGCCGTCATACGGGGTTTACATCCCTATTATAAATTTTCCTTTTCTTGAAGGAGATGTTCCACTAGCGCCGTCATACGGGGTTTACATTTCACAGTTAGTAAGATATGCTCGGATCTGCAGTTGTGTTTCTGATTTTAATAATAAAAACCGTTTTATTACTGAAAAATTATTAAAACAAGGTTATCGATACCACAAATTAGTAAAATCTTTTTCTAAATTCTTCCACAAGTATCGATCTCTTATTGAAAAATTTAATTGTAGACGTCACTTTCTTATAGTGAAAGGAATATCACATCCTGTATTCTATGGTAATGTTTTTTATAAAGCTCACAAATTTAAAAGCAATCCAATAGAAATGAAAAATTGGCTTCAAAATTTATTACGGAAAGGATATGAAATGAATATCTTGGTTAAATCTTTGAATTTAGTGTTTTTTGGCAGAAATATTGAAAACTTAATACTCGCTTTAAAACTTCCATAAACGTTTTTACTATTGTCATTTTTAAGCATTATAGCGATCAAGCGTGTCGGTTTTGTGTGATGACACTTCACTAAATCATTATTGCTTGAAGTGTTGTGTCGGATTTAAAATCGATTGATGATTCTCAGCTAGCTGTCAGTAACAGCGAGTGTTCTATAGAGAGTTCCTTTACCGTCCTTTTGTTTGTTCTTGTTTTTTGTCTTAGGTTCTCTCTAGTAGAATTGGACTTTGATCGATTTGATTTTTATTGTGTGTTTAGTTTTTGTGCTTTGTCTAGGAATATTGATAGGGGGAAGGTTGGGCCCAAAAAACTAGTTTAACCCCGCCACATATTACATGTGCCTGTCCTAAGCCAGGAATCCTTGACAAAGCTTTCGTTTGTACTTGTCTTTTTGATGTTTTCTGTTCCTTGTTTAAGAAGGGGGTCTATCTGTGACTATTTCAGGGCTGGATTTGAATTATATGCATCTTATTTAGACCATGGGCCAATTGCATAACCGCGAGCAGTGCCAAATGGCCTCGTTGAAGGCTGCTGGCGGTTGTCCATTGTGGTTTTTCTAAATTGCCGTTTAATTGTGGGCTGTGTCGCGTACACTTATTCCACATCTCTTTATTTTCTATTTGAAACGTAATTAGACTGCCGCGGTTTGATATCCATAAATATTTGTTATGGTTTTTCTTTTCCGATCGGGTTCCGGCCAAAAAGAAGAGGAGTGGAATTATTATGAACTTATATTACAAAGAGTTAAATTTTCCTTCATGTCATCTTTACAAACTATTTGAAATAAGAAATTCCTTTATGTTATGTATCATATAATATTTGTACTGATGATTAATTCTTCGTAATTTCAGTTGTAAACCTGAGCTGCACAATCATATAGACAAAAACGTCCTTTTGATTTACTTAGTGTATCAATAAACTAAATATTGTATGCTCTTCGTCAGCATCTTTGTCATTGCGCAAAAAGTCAAAGCTACTGATAATACTGATTATCGATTCAGACAATATCAAGAAAAATGTAGATTTAAGAGGGTTTACAGTTGCATCTGATAAAAAGAACTTGGACAATGAGCCTTTTTTTGTTTCAAATAAGCCCACCCCTCTCTCCGCCTCCCCCCAAAATGAATATCCATGTGCCCGTTTTCATACTATTTAAGATCGAAAATTTGGTCGAGAAAAATTTCATGAAAAATGTATGTTCAGTGGACCTATTGAGAAAACATGAGGTTCATAAGGGCAAAATAAATTCAAGCATTATATTTAGATTGGCAAGACCAAACTCCTCACAGTTCCAGTTCCCGTCCGTAACGGTCCGTAATCCTGGCCCATTTTTATTGGGGAGAATAAGCCTACTGTGAAGCAATTTGTGGCAAGGCCCGAGATTCTCGACAATCGGACAAAAAAATAATTTAGAATATGAATAGAAAAGATCAGTCTAGAATATTGGCCAAGGTAGCGAGAAACTATTTTCTTGGAGACGGAAAAAGCCCTCATGCTGAAGTTTGACAATAAAAAGGGATTTTATCTACCAATGCAAGCGAAAGTTGATCTAAATTTTTTTTTAAATTAGAGAAAAAAATGCAATACGTTTGATTGTATTTATGGTTTATGTCATTCCATCGCCGGAGTCGGAAATATATAGGTTTTTCCTTCTTTTCCAAGAAAATAAGATTCTTTTAACTTGTGGACAAAGATACGGAAAAAAAGACATTTTCATGTTCATTAACGAACTCGTGAATGCTGTGTAACCTTCAAAAACGAACAATTGATATCGAATACGATAAATCTTAACTAAAAATTTGAGGCATCAATTATAAAATCAGAACCTTTATAACTAAATCAGCGGTTGGAAGAATAAAATCTGAACTCAATGAATAAAATCTTACCTCAGTGATTGAAATCTGTACTTTGAAAATGAAATCAAAACTCTTAACAATGAAATCAGAACTTTTAAGTTTAAGAAATGAAATCAGAGCTTCAAGATGAAGATTCCTTTCGATCTTCGTAATGGAAACATTACTGCTTTTATTCTAAACTTATATATTTCAAATGAGTTTCATAATATACAAGACCACTATTTTTCACACTATTCAAGTAAACAATGTTTTTGTTTGTTTGTTTTTTTACCATATAAGGATATATTCCCTACTTCATGTAAACAATGTTTTTGCTTTGTTTTTTTTTTGTTAACCACAAAATCATAAAAGGATATATCCCCTAAAAGGACAAGGGGTCATTTGACAAAACAAGATTTTAGAAAGGTCTATTTAGTTGAACATTTAAGAGGCACATGGCACTTTAGAAAAGGGACTAAAATCCTTAATTTGATGGGTCCAAAAATGATGTAAAGGAAAAACTACATGAGTTACGCTGTAAAGATGGTGTTTAAATTCTAAACACAATCACAAACACAAAATTTGTGTTGGATTTTATACACGTTTAGCCTTAAACATGTTTAGGATTGTGTTTAGATATTTCAAAGAAGTGAAATTTCAAAGGCTTAAACGTGTCAATCTTAAACGTGTTTAATTTGAAAAGCGAATGAACCATCGCAATCTTAAATAAGGACAAAAAATGTTTTAAGGCGCATTTCATTTAAATGACTTTGAAAATGACCTCTGTCTTCATTTGATCCATTTTTTTTCAATTTCATTTGAGCTAATTGAGATACTAATACATGTATGCAGGTAAATTCGTGTAATTTGGATAAATATTTCATTATTTATAATGAATCTATGAAAAAAAAGTAATATCTCATAGATTGTTACAAACAAATGTTTCTTTATTCAGTTAGGTTAAAGGTTATAAATACCAATTAACTAAAAGGAGATAAATGAGTTCAATTAAAACATTTTCCCAAGTATTATACACGTTAATACGTTATGCTATTCAGTCCCCTTTTCATGTTAAAAAGGAAGGATAGTACCAATGCATGTATGTACAATCAAAAAGTAAATAATTTTTCACGTTTTCGGGCTAACCTTAAGATTAAGTGTCAAGTTAATTACAAAAATTAGAAAATTAACCCCTGAAATATTCGCTCGAAAGACTTTTTCGCTAAATGGAAATACCTTTTCGCTCAAATGAAGTGCAATGGTTTGAAATTCTAAAACACAAATTTTACAGTGTATAATAGTGCAATTCCAATTTTATTGCCCCTATGAATTCAATGCTTCAGGATATCTAAGACATATCTCGATTTTCATTAAATGCTTTTTTAATATAAAGAGATACTTGGACTGATTATCATGATAATTTTTATCACTAATTATAAAATTAATCGCTAAAATTATGAAAAACCGAATTATTAGAGATGGCATGATATAAAATTTCGCTACGGGCAAATGAGAGAAATTAATATTTTCTTATTTATATATATAATTGTGACGACAGGAAAAAGGGGGGAGGTGGTTTTGACAAAGTTACTGTGCTGTTAAGACTAGATGCTGCTGAGATGGCTCAGTTGTTATGTCATTTAACGACAGATACTTAGTGTCCACACACCTTTCTCCAACAAGGAATTCACCTCTTTATAACGTTGATATGGTAGGGTGCTCCGGGTAAATCTCCTTGGTCACAAATCTAATAATTATTATGGGTCCTTGTGAGGTCTAACAAATGCCAGTAAATAAAACACAGTAAAGTTTGATAATCATATTTCCAAGGAATGCATAAATCCAAATATAAAGTCACAATACAATTTAGTTAATCCCCAGGGCCAAAAATAGGTAATTTAGAAGTAAATCCTGACAAAATGAAATAAGACTTAAAAGTGAAGTAAAACGAGAGCGAGCGAGAGAGAGAGAGAGCTGTATTCTCATGATTCCCTTTTATACCAACCTCTCAAGCGACCTTGGCACACTCCTAACACCCACACTTTCTCACGCAATCATTCTGATGCAACTTTCTGATGAAATACAAAGAACTCCCAGTAGGAGTACAAGGAGTCGTGACTCCCACTATACTAGTATGTACACAAGGAGTAAGA
Organism: Arcuatula senhousia; assembly: GCA_963971305.1. Classification (NCBI taxonomy): domain Eukaryota; kingdom Metazoa; phylum Mollusca; class Bivalvia; order Mytilida; family Mytilidae; genus Arcuatula; species Arcuatula senhousia. Next base: position 1,410,752 of record OZ020307.1, on the reverse strand, counting down.
TTTAGTAGGTCACTGGGAGTACAAGGAGTCATAATCCCAGTTGACCTTTCCCGACCTAAATAAAGGACACATCTGGTATTTAGATCTTAGAACCATAAAATACTGCTAATATTAGCTTAACTGAAATAAGAATGATGAAACTAGTAAACTCAAATGACCTCGAGCTACTCCTGCATGTACATACATAAAAATAGGGAAATAACCTATAAAATGCATAAAATATATGGGGTAAAAATCCAAAATCATTACACAGCCCCCCACGAAGAAAAACTGAACTTCCACTGTTCAGAAATACAATACATAAACAAAATTCATGCAATATAATGATTATAATGAATACACAACATTTGTCATATATACACAATGAAGGTATCAAACATGTAACATGTGCAAAACTTGTGAAATGACCATGAAAATTGTGCGAAATAACAAATTTATGACTTTTAAACTTCAAAAATATAAAATTTATGAAATGATTATCATTTCGCATGAAACTATTAAAACACTTGAGTATTATAACAAGAAAAATATGCATATCAAAAACTTTTGAACACATTAGGCACATATAACAAAAATATTAACCCGTAAAAGGTAAAATAATACTTTTTCACCTGAGACAATATACTATGAGGTAACAAGTCCACAATAAAAAAAAAAAAATATCTCCTTGTAAAAAAAAAAAAAAAATGTTTTAACCTTCTAAATCTCAACAACAACAAAAGACAACCAAGAATATACATCCGCCACCGAGTACCAGTATGAGGGCTACAAAAAGCACCAAAAATAGGACTCTTAGGCTGATTATCACACAACACATAGAACGGATAAAAAAAAAAAAAATATTTGACTAGATTATACAGAATATATGGCACAAAACCTATATAATAATAAACTGACATTAATTATGTCTTAAACAAAACTAAACAAAATACCTATCTATCAAATCAACATGACAAAGTAATCTAATCACAGTTCGAGCCACTGACAGTCCTAATCACTGGAGTCCGCCAACTCGTCCACCTCTGCGACACGGACGGATCCATACGGTTTGTTCTCCTTTAGATCCATGGCCCGCATGTGCTGCACTAGTTCTTCTTCCATATACCTTACAAAATCCATCCACTGAAAATTCTTGATGTCGTAGTGCGGGGACATTGCGAAGTGGTGTTCCCTCTCCACGGTTTCATTACCATTAGTGTCTTTTACAGTCCTTTTGACTAAGCTTAAAGTAAAGAGTTCCACTATTTCCCTCGGCTCCTGTGAGCCGCCGGATGCTGCATCCCTCGTGTCTCCTAAGCCTGAAGGTCCTGGGACTTCCCCATCTGACTCATAACTAATATTGTCACAGTTTTCTTCCTCATTATCTTCCTGCTCGGATTCACTACTCGTACTTGTAGATATCGAATCAGAGGACTCGTCGTTGACATCAATAACTTCTGGTACTGGGGCTGGTACGACCGGGTCCGTGTGAACGGGTCCCACGTAGTAGCTTCCCTGAATATGCTCTCGTGCATAAAATTGGAAAACTGTAGCCTTTGCTACACTCACAGGGTCCTGACATTCTTCTTTGTGGGCTGCTCTTAAATGAATCCGAAGATATTCTCGCCTGAGAAAAATCCTATCACAACCGGCAACAGGACAACGAATAGCGTTCACCTGTGGGTTATGCACTTGATTTAAGTGTCTCTGCAAATTCTTCAAACAGGTGTACCTTTTTCCACAATGATGACATCGCTCTGACATTGTGACTTCTTGAATAAAATCTTGCAAATATTGCGGTTTACTAATCTCCCGGCCAAATCTAGTTTTTATTGAATGCGCATGCTCAGAAGAAGATCTGGGGCTTACACTAATACTGGTACGAGGTCGGACCTCTGACTCCGGGAAATCACCAACATTACCCGAATAAATCTCTGGCATTTCATTGGCGTTCCCTGAATCGCCAGACGGCGTGGGAAAAATAGTTTCATCATTTTGAGGCATCGTTGCATCAGCTTCTGTATACTTTCCCACGAACTGATCTAATACCGGAAATTCCATGACCTCATTTTCTGGCACATTTTCAGCTTCAAGGTTGAACCAATTAAACCTTTTGTCGCCTGTGTACGGCTTCAAATTGTCTCCGTGTATGACAACCGGAGTCGAATTCTTTGAAAATTTAATTTTGAATAGAACGTCGCTTAGTTTTTCACATATTATCCACGGACCGGACCAATGCCGTGCGATCTTGCTTTTCCGACCAACAACATTTTGCTTTTGGTTTCGCCAAACCATGTCTCCGACTGAATAAACTTTTGACTTTACACGGGCATCGTAAATTAATTTCTGACGTTCAGCTGCATGTCCTAAATTCGATCGGGCTATTCTATGTGCCTCAAATAATCGATCTTCTAAGTCTATGACATAATCTGATGAATATTTTCCTACTCCGTCTCCGTTTTCCAATTTCTCTGTTATAAAGTCCATCGGAAATCTCATCTCTTCTCCGTACACCATTCTATGCGGAGTCAGTCCCGTGCTTTCGTGTGGTGTAGAATTATAAACCATTGTAATGTAATCTAAATAATTTACCCAATCTCTCTGATGAATTTTGACATATTTGGACAAAATGTTATTTACAGTTGCATTCATTCTTTCAACCATTCCGTCCGATCTAGGATGTAACGGGGTCGTCCGCGTTTTATGTATATCGAGAAGTTTACAGAGCTCTTGAAAAAGCTGGCTTTCATAATTTCGACCTTGGTCAGAATGTAGCTCGGCGGGGCATCCGAATCTCTTCACCCATGCTCTAAAAATGACATCAGCTATGGTCTCCGCTTGAGTGTCTTGGATAGCATACAGTTCAGTCAGTTTCGTAAAGTAGTCTCCAACTACCAGGATGTACTTATTACCTTTGTCACTAGTAGGAAACGGACCAGCGATGTCCGTTGCAACTCTTTGAAATGGTTCTCCAACTAAGTACGACTGTAATTCATGACGCTTCTTGAAAGGTGGATTTTTCTTTTCTCCGCAGATATCACATCGGCTCACATAATCTTTTACAGTTTTGTGAAGATCTTTCCAAAAGAACGGAGAAAGTCTAGCTTTTTCATACGTTTTCTTAATTCCTTGATGGCCTCCCAACACGGAGTCATGAATATACCATAATACGGAGTCTGCTAATTTAGTAGGTAAACAGATTTTCCATGTAGGTTGACTAATAGAATCGCTCCATTTCATACACAGTACGTTGTTCTTTATTTCTAACAACTCCCAGCGGGCAACATAGAACTTAAAATCTTGGCTCTTCGGGCTCACTTCTCTAACATCTGGTTTATCTCCTCCCTCAAGTTTCAACTTTAAAATTTCCCCAATCGCGTCATCTTCTTCTTGAAAAGTTCGTAAAATTTCTAAATTATTCAATTCGACAGTTGGTTTAGTTTTCTGTATTGCTTGTCGTGGTCGATTAGGCTTCCTCCCCCTTCTTAGTCTACGTCCTTCTCCCGGAGGACTCCCACTGCGCCCGACCGGACCCTGACTAAGATCCGGGTCACGTATAGGACTTTGTGGTACGCCTCCGGAGATTTCATCTCCGTCTGAATCTGTTTCATTCGACAAGACATTTACTCCTTGATTATGCTCTTCTCTTATGTTCTTAGCTTCAACTTTGGTCGGACCTTCATACGTGTAGTCCCAAGGCATTTTACACTGTTTGCACATGTCTCCGTCTGGTGTAATTAATCTGGACATGGCATCAGCATTCCCATGTCTATTTCCTGGACGGTGCTGTATTTCCATGTAGAACTGGCTAAGTTGCTGGATCCAACGATGTATCTGTCCGTCCGGCTCTCGGAACTTTTGCAACCAAGACAAGGACCCATGGTCCGTCCGGAGTAGAAATTTACGCCCCAGCAAATAGTGCTTAAAATACTTTGTGAAGAACACTACCGCCAGCATCTCTCTCCTTGTTACACAGTAGTTCCGCTCCGCCTTGTCGAGACAACGGCTACCGTAGGCAATGACTCTTTCCTTGCCGTCCTGAACTTGTGATAGTACTGCCCCTATGGCATACGCACTGGCGTCCGTGTCTAAAATAAACTCGGACCCATTCGCCTGTGGAAATGCCAATATCGGAGCAGTAACCAATCGGTCTTTCAACTCTTTAAAACTATTTTCACAGCTTTCGTCCCAGCTAAAAGCTCTATCCTTCCTTGTCAGCTCAAAAAGGGGCTTGGCTATCTTTGAAAAACCCTCTACAAATTTTCGATAGTAGGAGGCTAGACCTAGGAAACTCCTGACTTGGGTAACCGATACCGGCCTCTGCATCTCCTTCACTGCTAAAATCTTGGCTGGGTCCGTCTTGACTCCTGCCTCCGACACACAATATCCCAAAAATGAAACCTCTTTTTGAAACAAATTGCACTTTTTGGCCTTCAATTTTAAATTTGCACTGGATAGCCGATCGAATACTCTCTGTAAATTTTCTAGATGATGACTGAACGATTTTCCTATGACTACAATATCGTCTAGGTAGAGTACGGCCACTTCCCATTGAAGCCCTTCCAGCGTTCTTTCAATGATACGACTAAATGTTCCAGCTGCATTACAAAGCCCAAATGGCATGGTCTTAAAATGAAACAATCCACCTCTCGGTGTAGCAAACGCTGTTTTCTCTTTATCTGCTTCTTCTAACGGCACCTGATGGTAGGCCATATCTAAGTCTAAGGACGAATAGTATTTAGACCCTTCTAACGCATCTAGGTTTTCATCGATCCTGGTAAGCGGATATGCGTCCTTGATGGTCTTCTCATTGAGCTTCCGGTAGTCCACGCACATGCGCCAGGATCCGTCCTTCTTTTGTACCATAACTGTTTGCGATGACCAAGGACTCATAGATTTCTCTATAAGGCCACTCTTTTCTAACTTCCTTACTTCTTCTTCCAGGGCTCTTCGCTTATACAGGGGGATCCTACGTGGTGGCTCTCTTATAGGCTTGTCATCTTTTAACTGTATCTTATGGGTCCCCATATTTGTTCGTCCGACTTCACCCGGGCGAGCAAAACAAGTTTCATTTAAGCAAAGAAACTTCTCCAACTCCGCCTTCTCCTTCTCATTAAGGTGTTTACAGCCCTTCTCAAAAACTGGAATGACATGTTCCGGCATGTTTTTATTAATTTCCTCAACTTCGTAAACACCAAACCCATCATCTCTTCCAGAACTCCTCAGGTCCAAGGTTGGTCCGACTCTACTTGCTGGTATAAACAACGCCATATGAGTATGCTTGTAAATTTGTACATCTTGTGGACCTGGATTATACACTCTGGTGTAAACAACATTGTTGGCTGCATCTACTAAAGTCCTGGCTATTGCTAGGCCGTACCGCTCCATAAACGGGCGTTCCGGTGTCAAGATACCCAGGGAATTTGAGGTCAGGCTACCATTTCTCCGGTTAGTTAAACCTGATTTGATCACCGCCTCATGTCCCGATGGCACTCGAACCGTCTCCAATGCAATCACTCTGCTCGACCGTATATTTCTGTCTGACTCCTGGAGTGGAACACGACTACCTTTGATTATGAAGGATGCCTCATCGTGGTCCCAAACACATCGATAAGTCGTAATGAAGTCTTCACCAATTAGGTTGTTCCTAACTCCGCCAACCACTATTTCCTGCTCAAACACATGATCGCCAAACGTCATCCTCATCATAGCTTGTCCATAGCATTTCAACTTCTGTCCGGAGGCTGTTACATATCTTCCCTCTACTGGATCTAATCTCGGTTGATCAATAATATTATCAAAAGTATCTTTAGTAATAAAGGTGCTCCTGGATCCGGTGTCTATTTTCCATTCAACACTGGTCCCTTCTACCAAACCTCTAACCGTCATACTCTCAACGCTTGCAACTTTTGCAGGCAATGGCTCCGTATGGGATCCTAAGGTTCTCTTATTGGAACTAGATTCCCTCGGGCTTCTACTATTCAACTCCTCCTCAGCCTTTTCCTTTCTTTTCCGTTTCTTCTTAAATTTAGGCCTTTTGAGGTCGACCGGTACATGGCCATCTGTACCGGTCACATCTAGTTTAACGGCTCCTTCTTTGGTTCCTCAGCAGCCACCCTTGTAGGACCACTGGGCTCCGGCCGACTCCGGTTCGGGAAGTAAGGTCTCCTTCTACCTCGTCCGCGGGCCAACGGAAAGGGATGGTGTCCAACTCTTCCGAACCTATCCGGGTACCTGTAGCGATGTGCACTGTCGCTCCCTTCATCATCACCATAGAAACCTGCGCTTAGGGATTTCCTGGTGTCCATATTTACTCTCTCTAGGCTACCCGTTACTTCATAAACATTCCTACTTGGTTTATCCTTAGTCAATTCTTTTTCACCAACACGGAGGCACTCTTCCTGCATGGCGTTCACCACCGCTTCCTGCAGGGTCTTTGGTCGAGTCCTTTTAACCGCCAATCTAAACTCTTCGGACTGCCCACATTTGTCCAAGAAGGCTTTGATTGCGTTTTCTTCTACGATGTCCGGGTTCTCCGGGTAAGCTCGGCGATATAGATCTTCTATCGACTGGCCAAAATCTCGTAGCGACTCTCCTTGTTGCCTCTTCCTCAGCTTAGCTTCGGCTAAGTATTTCTCTTTCATGGCCGTGTGGCCAAATCTTTCCTCCATCTTTCGCTTAAGCCTCTCATAGTCCCTCTGTATCACCAACGGCATGCCATACGCGAACGTCTCGGCTTGACCGCGGAGTGTACTCAACAGTACTCTTCTGGACTTTTCTGATCCCCAGGAGTTCAGTTCCGCAATGTTCTCAAAATATTGCAGGAATTCAGTCCACACGTCCGTGTTTCCACCAGAAAACGTTCTCCGTACTGGGTACTCCTGGCTATGAACTGCTCCGACTCTCTTTTCTGGGTCCTTCCGTAACATGGTTTGGGGTTGTGGGGCCTTATCAACGGTTTTGGCACAAAAGGTTGAATCTACTTGGTTAGCTCCGTCTTCACAGTTTCTTTTAGTAGCTGAAGTTGGACGGCTCGTTCCCTCATTAAAACATTCGGGGTCGCCGTGCCTTTGTTCATCCGACGCTATCCGTCCATGTCCGTGCGGAGCAGGACTGGTCGGAGGCGCGTCTGAGTACTCCGGCATCTCTCCATGCTTAAGGTGACCTTCTTGCTCAAACCTCCGCCTGCCTTCTTGCCATCCCTGGTTAGTTAGATCACTTCCTAATCCAGGCGTCCTGGGATTTGTACTCCACTGCGGGCAACTCCGGCTCCTTCTAAACATTCGACTTAGAAGTTTGATGAAAATCGGCAAGAAAGTAATGGCTAATACCGCCAAAACACCTTTCATCACATATTCTTGGGACAATCGTACTACCTTGTTGTCAGGAAAGTAGGCCCAAGTGAATGCTACCGTTCCACTGCTTAGAGCCATCAAACCAAACCAGACTAACCAGAATTTCCCCCATCCATTGCTCTCTTCGCCAGACTCCAATTGTTCCTCGTCGTATTCTTCTGCGTAAACCTCGGGTATCGCTGTGTACCTCTTTGGGGACGTCGTCCTACCAGGGGTTCTACTTCTAGCACTGGACATTGGATACGGCGAACCATGGAATCCAGAATCAGCTGACTGGAACAGCTGAGTTCTAATGTTACTAACTGGTCTTACCTCATAAGGTGTATAAACCTTGTCCGAATTCCTCCTTTTAAAACTGGGAGTATCCATTGCACTTATTAGAAAGCACAGTAAGTATGAATATGGCGAAATTGTTAAGTCACACAAGAAAATCCCACCGCTGCCACCAATGTGACGACAGGAAAAAGGGGGGAGGTGGTTTTGACAAAGTTACTGTGCTGTTAAGACTAGATGCTGCTGAGATGGCTCAGTTGTTATGTCATTTAACGACAGATACTTAGTGTCCACACACCTTTCTCCAACAAGGAATTCACCTCTTTATAACGTTGATATGGTAGGGTGCTCCGGGTAAATCTCCTTGGTCACAAATCTAATAATTATTATGGGTCCTTGTGAGGTCTAACAAATGCCAGTAAATAAAACACAGTAAAGTTTGATAATCATATTTCCAAGGAATGCATAAATCCAAATATAAAGTCACAATACAATTTAGTTAATCCCCAGGGCCAAAAATAGGTAATTTAGAAGTAAATCCTGACAAAATGAAATAAGACTTAAAAGTGAAGTAAAACGAGAGCGAGCGAGAGAGAGAGAGAGCTGTATTCTCATGATTCCCTTTTATACCAACCTCTCAAGCGACCTTGGCACACTCCTAACACCCACACTTTCTCACGCAATCATTCTGATGCAACTTTCTGATGAAATACAAAGAACTCCCAGTAGGAGTACAAGGAGTCGTGACTCCCACTATACTAGTATGTACACAAGGAGTAAGATTTAGTAGGTCACTGGGAGTACAAGGAGTCATAATCCCAGTTGACCTTTCCCGACCTAAATAAAGGACACATCTGGTATTTAGATCTTAGAACCATAAAATACTGCTAATATTAGCTTAACTGAAATAAGAATGATGAAACTAGTAAACTCAAATGACCTCGAGCTACTCCTGCATGTACATACATAAAAATAGGGAAATAACCTATAAAATGCATAAAATATATGGGGTAAAAATCCAAAATCATTACATAATCGAAAAAGGGATAAAAAAGTCGGAACAACGAGGAGACAATGCTGTTGGGGAATCTCTACCAATTTTTAGCCGGGGTAATCGCTAGCGATTAGCCACGGCTTTAGCTACGATAGCCATTCGGTAAGCTAGCAGATGGTTTTTCCGGCGGTTTACCAAAAACCTATTAATAGAAATATCAATACACGCTTGCAATATAGTCCTTTTCCAGATCTCTTTTTCCCTCGCTTATCTCGCAATTGTGTTATAAAACTTATTTATTTATAGTTTTCAATTTTTTTTACAAGTATGTAAGACGCTTATCTGATGCGATAGTATTAAATGATTTATAAAGAATACAAATGCGGATTTATATTTTGTTTATAGTAAAGTCATATTCACTAATTTGCATCTCATTAAGTGTCACACTTGATGGCAATAAACAGTGCAATAAACAAACATCGATGAACAGGATAATTTACCCAAAGTTCAAATTCTCATAACTTTTTTATTTGATCAGAGAAAATTGTTCTGTAAACGGTTCTTTGATAAAGAATTTATTCATATTTACCATAATTGATTTTGAAAATAAGGCTTGAAAATAGGCACAGGTATCGAGAATTCAAAAGAGTTCTTATGCACTTCCTCTGGTGGCTTCTCCAGCGGAGAAATTGAATTTCATATAAGTAACTTCAAATGCATTTACTATCTTTATTTTCATTTTTGTTTCGTAACAAATATACTTAACATCTCAACATGAAAAATTAAATGTTGATGAAGCGTAAGAGTAATTAAGGAACTTGAACAACTTGAACATCTGTAAATTTGTTTCTAGACCAAGTTTTTTTTCATCAACCAAATTTTCGATCTTTAGAACCAATGAATATATTTATTTTCAAAATGCACTACAAAAACGATCTTTTTCTGAAAATTGTAGAACCAAAAGCAATTTTACAAAAAATGTAAGTGTGACTTCTCTGGTACTGTTAACAGATTTCGATGAAAGTTTGGATTGTCATTTTAAATTGGTAGATTCTACAGGAGTTACAGGACAGATTTTGCTTTATAAGTTGTATTTATCTCAGATGTTTGTATAATTATACTATTTTAAGTTTCGAGTTGAACAAAGTTAACATAAATAATGAGATTATTTTCAAAATAGAATTGTAACTGTTGTAATGTGTGGAAAAGGGGGGCGGGGCATTGGCAACCTGTACGTAGCAATTTTGTATGGTTTTCCTATAGAATGAGAGAAATCTTATGCATTTTAAATTGTTTAGCTTTATACATCAACAAAAGTTTACAATTCAACATAATTTTCTCATGGGTTATTACTCGTTTAATTTAAAAAAGGGTGTTTGGTTAGCCTACAGAATTAAACGTTGCTTGCTAAGCTGAAAAAAAAGTTGTAATAAACTATACAGAGGAAGTTGTCCGTTGGCCAGCAAAATATATAGATAGCAAATATGCTGTACAGAACTTATTAGTTCAGTTGAACCAATGGGTCAACACAAAAAAAGTAATAGAAACACGCGTGTTTTTTCATTTTTTTTTTTTCATTTGGCCTAATGGGATATTTACATTGCAAAAAGGGGACTTCCGCCTTTAATCGCTTTTTTTATTTGAGTTCCGATTTGCAAACTCTTATTTCATTGGAATCCTTGTGAAAATCCCTGCCTACTTTTTAAAATCAGATTTGCAATATTTTAATGACGTTTTTGAGAAATTAAGGATTGAAGGGTAAAAAACGCCATGTTTTAGAGTTTGTTGAGGCAAATAGTTTTACACATTTAAGAAATTAAGTTGTAGTTGGCCAGTTATGAAGCTTTATTAAGATGATTATATCCACTGAAGGAAGAACGGTGTTGTATTTGGGTTTTGTGGCCAAAAGGGGTAAAATGGGTGTATTGACAAAACGGCTGTAGAATTTTTATTACTCATTCAATTTACATTTTTTATTGAATTCCTCATTATATTCTGTCAACTTAATTTGCCAGTGGTTTTCATATATATTTCACCTTTACATTGCTACTGGCGACCAAAGAAAAGGCCAAGCCCATAAAATCAACTTTAAAAAAAAATTTGGTTCGACTTTCAAAATCTTTTTTTCATTGGAAATCTTGTGACATTCCCTTTACATGCAGAAAAAGTAGCTTTTTATTTTTATTTTTTGCAACAAATACACAATTCAAAATTTGTAGATTACCCCGGCTACCAGTACTTTCAGTACTTTGATTGTTTTTGTTTTTGGAAATGCTCTTTTCCACAAATAAGCAAGCAAAGGTTTTTAAAGTTATTTGTGTACTTTAAACCAATCGCATTTGTATGGAATTAACTCAAATATCTAGCATATTTTCTCTTTATTTAGCTATATATGTGCAAGTTTTATGATAGAAATTATAAAAGGCAATAACTTCTACATTGGCTGTTTAATCTTTTAACACTGGAGATTAAAAACAACTTAAATTATTTTTTGTTTTGTTTTTTCATTTGGTTTCATGATTGCTTCTGTTTATCACCGTGTTTTCAATATATCTTTGGTTTGTTTGTTTTTAAAGATATATTTAAGGTTTTTAAGAACGACAAGTTTTCTTACCTGACGCTGAAATATTTGAATATATATGGAGTTTCCTGTATAAGAGATGTTCCTTACATGCTATATGATATAGATTTTGTCCAGCTAATTTTCACAGTTATACATAAACAATCAGTAGAATGAACCTAAATTGAGCTCAGAAATCTTCGTTAGTCAATCTTGAACGATTTACAGACTGGTCACCAATAATAAAGAAAAGCTATAGAAAAGGCTGTGAAATAAATTGATTGATTTGGAGACCAACCGGCAATCTGTATCATCGCTATAAATCAGAAGAAAAATATTTTTAAAAATCGTGATTTTTATTAGGGACAGCATGCAGGAAACAGCTTTACTTTTCAGAATTTCTTTTCAATGTATCATAGATTTATTTAAGTTTTTACTCGTCAGTTTAGTATTTTCATAATTTTTGCCTTGAAATTTCAAACGGTCTCGTCCACAGAAAGAGTACAGTATTAATGAATAAGTGCATTTATTTCGGTTAAAATATTCAAAACCTCTATAAGACGGGTTATCACGGGCTATAGTTTACCGCTGGCAAACTGGAGACGGTCCAAAACATTAAACGTTGTATGCCTTTTAACAAAGAAGAGGATCGACAATATGAGAAACGGGAAGACAGCAAACTAGGATTAGACCGCTGTCATTGTCCTTTTCTTTGTCAAAAGTCATGTTATTAGCTTGCCAGTGTTAGCATACGGTAGCTAATAATCACCACCTGGTAAGCTTCACCTGGAGGAGTTCACGAAAGATGAGCAAAACCTACCAAGATTCACGTAAAATTTGTTATGGTAAGGCATTTAAATAGATAAACAAGTTTGGATTCTGTTTTGTATCAGTTTCTATTTTTGTGGTTTAAATTATCGTATCGAAACACAAATATTTACCATAACCATTTTAACGTGAACTCACCTTTCTAGGGGTGATAATTCCCCATGAAGACGCTCTTGCAAGAAATCGAGACAAGTTCCATAGTTTTAAAACGAGGCAAAAAAATTCTTGTGCTCTGTGATACATTAATGAAAGGAAATTTGACATTTTATCTGCAATGTGACAGTTGTCCCCAGTTTGTAGCTCACCTGATCCATGTGAGCTATTGCTATTACATGGCGTCCATCGTCCGGCCGTTCATCTGTCGTCCGTAAACTTTTTCAAACGTAAGCTCCTCTGACACCAGAAGTTCGATTGCAACCAAACTTGGTACGGCTGTTTATTGCCTTAGGTGGCCAAAGAAAATAGAACACACTGACAGGCCAGAGGTATATGTCTGTACATAGATTATGTTTTGATATAAAGTAATGAATAGAAAAATTGTACCAATATAAAAAAGTGTATTAAGTTTTTGATAGTTTTGAAGGTAAGGAAGGCTAATACTTTGTTCTTTCTCCCACCCCACATCCGACATGTCAATGTCGTCGGGGGGGGGGGGGGGTGTAAAGTTTTTACTCATCTCAGTCTATCCTCACGCTTTTCTAGAATCCGTTCATGATTTTCATCTAGAGTGATTGAATAGTTCAGTATGATTAACGGTACATCCTTTAAGCCCGTGCGATATAAATTTTACATCCCAGTCACCTTTCCATAACATTTTTACTAGATCATGTCTAGATTCAGAAAACATCAATTCAAGGGCTAGAACACAATTTGTTAATTCCACTGAGGGAGGAGTGAATATTTTCAATATGTATGTAATCACCCTGCAAAGTTTATATCAGTAGCTTTTATTATGTCTCCCCTACTTTTGTGGAGAGACATGTTATTTTTGTCCTATCCGTCCATCCGTCCGTCCGTCACAAATTTTGTCAGCGCAACTCCTCTGAAACTATCGAACGGAATTCAACGAAACTTGGTATGTAGAAAGAACACCATTTGTAATAGTTTTGCATATTACCAGGAATTTTTTATCCTCTATTTTTTGTGGGAGTAATGGCCCTTTGAACTTAAAAAAAAACGCTGAAAATTCTCACTGATCACTTTGTCAGCACATCTCTACTCTTTCATTTTTTTTTTTTTATAAAAAGTAGGTTTGTATATTGTAAACTATAGGTAGCCCAGGGGGTGATAACTCCCTATATAAAGGTGTACGTAGATGTGCAAAAAATATGAGTAGTTTTTTTGTTGAAAATTTATACTGCAAAATGAGTATTGTTTTAAGACAATTTATATAAAAATGGGCATGCTTTTTAAATTTCATTGGAAAAAAAATCTGGTCTCGTATAAATATGGGTCATGTTTTGTCAATTTTTAAATAGATATGCCCCATGACATTCTGAAACAGCAATAAGATTTAAGAAATAGACATCATCCCTAACTATATTTGGCAGCAATTAAGAGCTATAATATATAAATATTTAATGAAATTAATAAATATAATGTAATGAAAGTAGATTTTATATAAATATGGGTCATGAAAATGAAAATTTTATAAAATTATGGGTATTGAATTCAGATCAAAAATGGCACATCCCCACTCAAAAATTACCAAGCTATCCCTCCCCCGGGATAGGTAGCTGTGCATATTATCAGGAATTTATTACCCTAAAATATTTGTGGGAGTAGTGGACCTTTGAACTTAATTTTTTGGGGAAACGAGGGGATACGTCGTTTTTTTTTTGCATGCAAAAAGAAACTTTATTTTTTTTTCGATTCAGAAGATTGTCTACTAAATTAAATTATTGTATTTCCAGATCAAATTGGGTAGAAATATATATATATATACGCCAGCACTACTGGAAAATTTAGATGGACCTGGCATCGAAAATGATCTTATTGCTTTAGTGTGGGGTACACTATTAAAGAAATAACAGGAATTTTTGCATGTAGGCATCATATTGCCATAAGTGAGACGACAAAAACAGATTTTTTAGATCAAGAAATATGACAAGAAGAGATAATCAGTTGTCGCTTGCAACAATAAATAAATAAATAATAAATATTTTATTAGCACAAACTCATAGATCAGTACATGGTTAAGGCACAAAGTAATAAATGAAACATACAAATGTAATATAAATTTTTACGTTATAAACTATAGTTATAATTATATAGTGATATAATATAGCAAACAATACAGCCAATTGCAATAAGTTTTGTCAGTATGACATATATATATCATTTTCTTAGTTCAAAGCATTCTAAAATAAATGCAGATGTAAGTTTTAAACCAATTTCAGATTTGGTATTTTATAAGGAGCTCAGCAGAGAATTGTTATTTGTTGAGATATTTAAATTTGGGATATAACTTTTAATTTTATTGAAAAATGTATCTCTTAACTGTTTGTAGTGTTTGCAATGCAAAAGGAAGTGTTCTTCATTTTCAACTTCTTCTGCATTGCAAAATGTACATTTTCTTTCTATTATTTTTAGTTTTAGGTATCTTCCCTTCTCAATCATTAAGTTATGAGCGCTGACACGTATTTTGGAAAGAGCAGCCCTATCCTTAACCTTTTTTAAGATGTCTAAATAATGGGGTCTGCATCCTTTTTTAAAGATTTTTCTAAAAAACTCTAATTTTGAAGATGTGTTGATAATTGAGTTTTGATTTTGAAGATTTTGATCATTTAACCTAATTTTTATTTGATTTAAGTAAAGTTTAAGTGAGTTTATATCATTGTTAATAAAGGAAAATCCTAAATTATTTAGTACTGATTTCAGTTTGATAAACCAGTTGTTTGAATTGACTGAATTTTCAAAAACATTTTTTACTAGAGAGTGGTCTGAGTCTAAGATATGTACTAAATATTTGATACTAGAGTACAAAATTTTATTTTTTATGGGAAGTCGACCTAATTCAGCTCGACAAGCATCATTGGTAGCTTTGCAATGTACACCTAAAATTTCTTTTATAAATTTAATATGAATTTTTTCAAATGGTTCAGTATCTTTAAAGTTTGAGAAAATTCCCCATATTTCACTGCAGTATGTGATAATGGGTAAAATAAGTGTGTCAAAGAGTTTTTCTAGTAATTTACATGGGTTATTTAAACCAATTAGCTTTTTTATTTTAAAATAAGCTCTTCTAGCTTTTTCCATGAGCATGTTAATTGCTAGATTAAAGTTGCCATTGCATTTTAATAAAATGCCTAGATAACAATACTGCGAGACTGTTTCTATATAAAAGTCATTATATTTGAATTGATTTAAATAGGTTTTACCATTCGAATTAAATACTACTACTTTAGATTTATCAACATTTACATGTAATTTCCATACTGAACAGTATTCCTGCATGGCATTTAAACAGTTTTGCAACCCTTCCCTACTCTGAGATATTAATACTATATCATCAGCATAAAGAAGAATGTTTACTGAAACACCACCCAGGACAACTGGGTCGTATTTATTGTCATCAAGTTTTTTAGTTATATCATCTATAAAAAAATTAAAAAGGAGAGGGCTCAAAACATCACCTTGTTTGACACCTCTTTCAGATATGAATGGCTGACTTAGACCATTTGAAAATTTAATCTTACACATAGTATCAGTATACATAGAGTATATAATTTTATAAATTTTATTTGGAATATTCTGTTTTAGTAATTTATAAAAAAGACCAACTCGCCACACTGTGTCAAAGGCCTTCCTAAGGTCAATGAAGGCAGTAAACACTTTTTGATTTTTCTGTTTATAGTTATCAGTGATTGTTTTTAAGGTAAAAATGTGATCAGAGGTTCTGCTCTTTTCTTTGAATCCTATTTGGTTCTTACTTATTAGAGAATTATTATTAATGAATTCTAGTAGACGGTTATATATTATTTTGTTAAATAATTTTCCTAAGTTTGAACTAATAGAAATCCCCCTATAATTGTTAGGGTCAAATCTATTACCTTTTTTATGCAATAAAACTAGAAAGCTTTCATTCCAAGACTTTGGAAAGGTACCTTGTGAAAAGACCAAATTAAAAAGTTTGCAAAGTGGTTGAATTAATGGTGAGGTGCCATTCTTCAACATTTCATTATAAATAAGATCTGAAGATGCACTTTTACCATTTTTAAGTAATTTAATTGCTTTCATTATTTCTTCACAAGTGATTTCTTTGTTTAACTCACTTGAGAGAGAAGAAGAACTAATATTTGATTTTAGATTCTCAAATTCTAGTGTAATTTTTTGCTGTTCATTACTATTTGTAGTGTCAGCTTTATTTAATTTTTCATAAAAAGATATGAAATCATCCTTGGGAATATCCGTATCTTCAATTCCAACAGATGATTCCCTCTCTAGTTTGTTTATCATGTCCCAAAATACTTTTGGATCTTTGGTATAGTTATTGCTTAATTCTGAACAGATTTTGTTTTTGTATGACTTTTCTTCATATTTGCAAAGACGTCTATATTTTGATCTAAAAGAATAGAATTTTTTTCTATACTCATCATTTTCAGGAAATTTATTCACAAGTTTTTCATAGTTTTTTACCGTGTTCCTGAGGTCTTTACATGACTCTGTGAACCAGTGTCGAGTTTTAGGTGTTTTTTTACTTCTAATATTGCTAGGAGGTTTACAAATTTTAGCAGATTTTTTGGCATTCTCTCGTAAAATAGAAGCTAAGGACTCAGTGGCTAAATTAATGTCATTAAATTTATCTGTCATAAAATTATCAAGTTTATGTTTACTTTCGTTGCTATTTATGTTCTGTGTATACAATTCAATTGATTCTTTAGTCCATATAAATTTATATGGAAGTCGTTCTAATGAACTTTGAAAACTGCTCTTAACATGAAAATTTGTTAACAATGAACAACTAATCATACAATGGTTTGATAAAGAAGTGAAGTCATGTACAGTAAAATCAGCTACAATATTAAATATATCATTAAACAATAATATAGTCCACAACACTACATCCATTATATGTAATACAAGTATATTTTCCTGATAAATCACCAATTGTTCTACCATTTAGTATTTTTAATCCAGATTCTTGACATATATTTAAAAGAAGTTTACCACTTTTATTAGTTGATTTACTGTCTTGATTATTTCTAGGGCTTATTGAATCAGCCACATGATACTTGTCCCCTTGGTATATTCTTAAATTATTATCATGTGCGACATAATCAGGGTTATTTTTAGTGTATCCATTAAAATCACCTTGAACCATAACTTGTCCTAAACTACTGTAGTGAACAATATCTGATAATAACTTTTCAAATAATGGTTCTATTCCATCTGAGTAGTAATTGGAGTTTTCAGGAGATATATAAACAGTAGCAATAAAAATATCATAGTTTGTTTTAAAAAATGTATGATCTAATTTTATCCATAAAATATCAGGACCATGTTTTTGAGGTAATTTTTTTAAAACCTTTAGCTATGGAACTTTTGGCATATATTGATATGCCGCCTGAATTTCTTCTTGCTTTCTTATGCCTTAACCTTGTACTTTTATCAATCAAACAAAATTCAGGAATATCTTTCCTGGTATCGGTATCATTTAACCAAGTTTCAACAAAACTAACTACATGAAATTTACTTAGACTGTGTATGAAATGGGGATCAGAAATTTTATAATCAGATAACCCTTCTATATTCCAGACAGCAGATTTTAATATTTTGTCTATCATTTTATAACATTCAATATCTTTGTAAAAACCCAATGATAAAATGCCTTAAATGCTTATATTTTTGGTATTTGAACCATATCTGAACAGAATGTATCTGATAAATTTTACTTAAGAGATGTTATAATGTAAGTGCAAACAATAAAACATGAAAATTAAATTTACCATTCAAAAAAGGTAGATATAAAAATAAAATAAAAAAAAGTATATACATAATACAGTATACAATAATAATCTACCAACATATTTTAGCAGGTGAGTAAACAAAATGAATCTAAACCATATATCAGACATTATATGTTTCACATTTTCACAGTATAATCAAAGAGCAACATGAACTACATGTATATAATTATGAGTTATGAATGTACGCTGTTCACATGAGGTAGTTGAGGGGGCAGTTGCCAGAACCAAGGATTTTGCCATGGTGGAAAGTTACCAGTAGGTGGCATCCATGGAAAGTGTGGCATTCCAAATCCACCGCTGTGTGGTTGTCCGTCCTTGTACGGATATTGATTTCTATTGAATTGGTTGTTAGCATTGTATTTTGTAAATGACTCTTGTTGAATGTGTCTCTTTGACATGCCTTCAAAGTTTTGGAGTTGATCTTTATTGTACATTTTCATGCCAATTTTAAGGTGCTTTACAATTGCCGGTAGTCCCTTTCTGGAGTTAAGGTGAACTTGGTCAAAAAACATATCATCAGTAGGGTTGAAATTTTTCAGTAAAGTGATGGACTTAAATTTTGAACATTCTTGTGTTATGACACTGTTGGCTTTGTTTATCACTTCCATTGGGGTATCTTTTCTACCTATGATTGGCATGATGTAAATGTTGGCTTCTGGCCAGGTGGCAACAATGGTCGAGTACAAATTTTTGTATTCCTCGTTGTTTAATTCAGTACGTCCATTTTGTATGTCTCTGGTTCCTATGTGTATAAGAATGTTTTGAGGGACAAGCTTCCTTCCATAGTTTTTTATAAAACTTTCACATGTTAGTGCCCCTCCTCGAATAAATCTTTTGATTGTGATTCCTTGAGGAGTAAATTTCTTCGGCATGATTCTACGCAAAATAGAGTCACTGAGGATTAAGTAATTACACTCTTTAGTTCCTAGGTTGGTTTGTGTGTTATCACTACTCATCATGCTTGGTGATTCTGTAAAGAAATCATCTTGGGGTTGGGATTCATATTGTTTGTGTTTTGTTGACTCAGGTTGAGGCTTTGGTTCATTATACGTGGTGGTTTTGATCCATTTGCTGTCTATTTTTTGCTCTACATGCTCTAGAGCAGAAATCCTTTGACTAATTTTGAGTATTTCTTCCTGCATACATTCAAGGCTTTCCAATGTTTTTGTTTGGATGTTACCTAAGTTGAGTGCGTTATTGTCACTAGTTTTGGCTATTTTATCATTTTGTTCTCTTAGCTTTGTGTCAATAATGTTTATTTTGGTATGAAGAGAATCTATAGTTGAGTTGCAATGTGTAATCTTCTTGTTAACACACTCTATTTGATCCTTCATTTGACCTAGTTTCTGATTAGAAGTGTGACACATATCTGAAATACTAGACTTGATTGAGGGAGAAATGTTATCTGTTTCGGATTTAATTTCTGCTAACAATGTTATAAATGATTGCAAAGTTGATTCAATTGTTGATAGGGATGAGGTAACATTCTCAAGTTTTGTGGATATAGTTTGACTGTGTTGAACTAAGCGTTCCTTCGGAGTCAGCGGTGATAACAGTTTCACTTTGTCTGGTCGAATTGGTGTAGAGGTTACATTGTCATTAGCATGTATTTGTTTTTCAGTTGTCAGTGATGTGTCTATTAAACTTTCATTGTCCTGTTGGATATTCTCGATTATAGTATTAATACTACTGGATATCGCCTAATGAGAAGAAAACTTTTGATTAATCATGGTGTTAATGTCTCATCTGTGACCGTTCGTCTTGTATTGCTGGTGTTAGATTCTGAAGGTGTAGTTGCTAGACGTCGAAGGCGTCTTAAACGTAGATTTTTTTTTGATAGAGGACCCGATTTCGCCATACACATTGATGGATAGGATAGATTGAAACCTTTTGGGGTGTCAATTCATGCGGCGATCGATGGGTTTTCACGACAAATATTCTGGTTAAGAACATGTAACTCAAACAAGAATCCATTACGTAAAAGAAATTCATGGTGTCTCGATGATAATTAACGCCGACATGAGAACGGAAAACGCAGTCACTCGCGATCTCCAGTATGCCTTAAGATGGTACCATCAGGACCCCCTTTCAAGGATCTTTATCTATGGACCGTAGTAGTATACATGGGTTGAAACGGCTATCATATCTCGGGACGAGCAGTCCTCTGTGACGTCATATCCAATTCCGGTCCGCCATCTTGAATCTTATGCGCATGTATATCAGCTTCCGGTCGGCCATCTTGAATCTCATCGGCCATATTGGCTCTCGTCGGCCATCTTGCTTCCGGTAATTAAGGGGAGGTAATTCCGCAAAGTCACCGCACGGTAAAAGGCTTATAACTAATTATTCCTTGACCGATTCCTTACGGGTTTGTTGTATTGTCTTTAGTAAGGCAATGTCTCTTTGATGATTTTCTTAGTGGTCATCAGAGGTCAAAAGAGGCTTGACCATTGGGTGACCATTTCCTATTTTTTTAATATGATACAGATTAAACCTGTGACGCTCCCGAAGTTTGAACGTATCCTTAAATATTTTACAAGCTAAAAAAAGTTTTCAAATGTCTATTGGGCAATTAATTGAAACAAATTCTTATTCGAAAATAAAACAAAGTAGCTTTTCTTGTGGGTCCTGTGTGCGCTTAATGACGTCAGAAATTTTCAAAGAAAAAAGCGTTTAAAAGAGGCAGAAAGTCCGAGAAACCGCGCGTGGTTTACCGGACGTTGAAGGAAAATTGAGCCCATAGTACAACTAGAATATTGACTTTTCTACCATTATCGCTCCCTTCGGGAGCGTATCAAAGGTGGGGTTGTCGTATTATCGTTGGAAAGGTCACAAGGTGTAGATGTCATTTCTGCGATGTTTGAGTCGATAGTGGTCGGTGGTCAGTCAAGGCTTGACCATAAGGTGATTCCTATTTCTACTTGTTGTATACTAAGCGTGTAATATGAGGCAGGTAAAACCTGTTACGCTCCCTATTTTCAATCAATTTATTTTTTTTTTGTTCGAAAATAAAAACAAACTAGCTTTTCTTGTGGGTTACGTAAGCGTTTAACGACGTCTACAATTTTCAAAGATAAAAAACGTTAAAAAGACGCCGAAAGTTCGGGAAAACAAGCGCGTGCTAAACCGGACGTTGAAGGAAAATTCAGCTCATAGTACAACTAAAATATTGACATTTCTACCATTATCGCTCCCTTCGGGAGCGTAATATGTCATTGTAAAGCTTTAAATTCTTTCTTTTATGATGGTCTAAGGGGTGTAACTCGTGGTTTCTACGTGTTTTATAAGGAATTTGTCAGGCTTTGTGGGGTAGGCTTTCAGTACTGTTTTGGTCCCTTTTAAAGGGCGTTAGGGATAACAAAATTGTTCATTATTTTAACTTTTCAAAATTTTATCGTCCAATCATCTGTTTTTATTTCATCACGTGACTTACTCTGTGCTCTTAAGCTTGTCGCTACTTTACTGCTCTATTTACTCTTTTCCTTGCTCATCTTGCTCTTTTGCAGTTCCATTTGCTCTTTTGCAGCTCATTTTGCTCTTTTGCAGCACCATTTGCTCTGTTGCAGCTCCTTTTGCTCTTTTGCAGCTCACCTTGCTCTTTTTCTTGCTCATCTCGCTCTTTTTCAGCTCATCTTGCTCTTTACCTTGCTCATCTTGCTCTTTTGCTGCTTTTCTAACTAATTTGATCACCCAGCAGCAGCAGCCGTTTTACCCTCCCCCTTCTCCCCTCTTTCACATACGCAGCAGCAGCAGTAGCCGTTTTATCCCCCTTCTCTCCCCTTTTCACTAACACAGCAGCAGCAGCAGCCGTTTTACCCTCTTCTCCCCCTTTCACTTACGCAGCAGCAGCAGCAGCCTTTTCCTTACCTTCTTCCCTTTTCTTCTAGTTGTGGTTTACCTTTCCTGTGTTAACTGGTACACCCCCTTTTTTTGTCAAGCAGGGAATCAAGACCTCTTCATACTTTTAATTTTTCATAGGCCCTGTGTTAAATCTGTTGGCGACTCGTCTCAGCAATGAAGTCGTTTGTAATCATGCGGAACTAACTAGTCCATTGAGATCATTTTGTACTTGATAACCCAATATCTTCTAACTAGCTCAAACCGGTTTCTATTCGTTCCGATACTATCCCTTTGCAGTTATGTTTTTAATCCTTACCCCATTCTAACCCTAAACCTAGCTATTCTAGTTTGTAATTCTAACCCTAACCCTAGCTATTCTAGTTTGTAATTCTAACCCTAACCCTAGCTATTCTAGTTTGTAATTCTAACCCTAACCCTATCTGCAAAAGTTTCCATTATATAGGCTCAAAACACTATTTTTCACCTTTAAGGGGCCATAACCCCTAAAAAGAGTCATCTGATAACTTCGACCTTATGGAGACTTTTGTAGAGCTAATGAGCTGTACATTTAAGCAAACAACAGCTTTTCTCTATCTGCAACAGTTTTCATTCAGGCCAAAAACACTATTTTTCACATTTAAAGGGCCATAACCCTTAAAGGGTGATCTGACAACTTCGACCTTATGAAGACTTTTGTAGAGCTAAATGAGCTGAACAGTTATGCAAGCACCAGCTTTTCTCTATCTGCAATAGTTTTCATTCTATAGGCCAAAAACATGAAAAAACCCTATTTTAGAAGCTGTAACCCCTATAATGGGTCATCTGACAACTTCGACCCTATGGAGACTTTTGTAGAGCTAATGAGCTGAACATTTAAGCAAGCAACAGCTTTTCTCTATCAGCAATAGTTTTCATTCTATAAGCCAAAAACATAATAGAAGACTATTTTTCACCTTTAAGGGGCTGTATCATCTGACAACTTCGACCTAGTCGAGACATTAGTATAACTTTTGAAGATGAAGCAGTAGGGTGGCATCAGATTTCATCTATCTCTTATACTTTTTGATTTACAAGCCAAGAATAGCAGTCTGACCCCCTGGTCTATTTTTAGCAACGGCAGCAATGTTTTTTGACGGATCAAGAATCGAAACACCACTTTTGTGCAGGAAATCCTCAGGATCAATCATACAAACTTTCATAAAATTCTTTTCAGTAGTTTCAGAGGAGAAGATTTTAGAACAATTGTTAACAGACGACAGACGACGAAGACGGACGGACGCCAAATAAAGATTTGATGATCTTAAGTACTTTAATTTGGTCTCTTAATTTTTATTCTTAAAAAATTACCAAGCATTAAATAGGTCAGCTTCGAGAACACGACTAAATTTGAAAGGTCTATAGACATCTTAGTCCTTAGTCTCAAATAGCTTCGAAAACACCACCCCTGATTGTTATAAACCACAAATGACAGTTTTTCCTACATTAATGAGAAAGACTTTTTAAAATATTGATTTTTAGCGTCCGACCAGCAATAGAATAGATAATTCTTGTAATTTTGTCATGATTCCTTATCTTTTTTATTGCTTTACTGCAAATAGTTATTAATTTATTGCGTATCTCCCAATCAGCACGAATTCGGCTATATCAGGGAGACGAGCGTGAGAGTGATACAATGAACATGAAAGGGGGACACAAGAAGAGCTTTGACTGCCGCGTGATAAAGGAGTGATGGGTAGGAGCTCAAACGATCAATATAGTCTCCTGCATGAGGATCTGTTGGGTCCTTCTCTTATCGATATCTGGAGCAAGGTTTATTAACGCGGGGAAACGTGACAAATTTCCTTAACACAAGTCGGTGAAGTCCGAAGGAAGTTGATGTTTTTAAAAATATTTTTGTTATTCGTATTAATTTACGCAACAAAGGCACAAATGTTAATATCAGCACCTCAAAGAGTCTTTGTCCAGATATTTCAGATCTGATTCTAATAGACCATATATTTTCAGAAAAGGAAGTTAATTTTTAACTTTGATCATCATATGTAATGCATGAACAGAAAAATAACACACAAAACACTCGTTAAAGCATAAAATGAATCCTATAAGTTCTAACATTGCAATCATTTTGTATTTCTCTTTTTAACTACATTTGTAAATTACATTTTGAATGTCTATCTGAGACATTTGCTTATAAAACAATTTCTTGGCATTATTGCCGTGTGGTTGGTGTATTAAAGACCCTGGCTGCAATACAATAAAGAATATCTATCGTTTACAGCCATTGCCGTCTCGTCTGGAGCTTTTTATCACGGACAAGAACTTTCTATTTTAGGTTCCTGTGCTGGATTAACGCCGGGTTCCGTAGTGTTTCCTTGTTCTAGTTCCTGTGCTGGATGCACGCCGGGTGCCGTAATGTTTCTTTGCTGCAGTTCCTGTGCTGGATGAACGCCTGGTGCCGTAATGTTTCGTTGTTGTATTTCGATGGTTGATATTCCCGCCCTTGTACTCGATGCATTATCGTCCGGTCCGCTGCTTGATTCGTCGTCATTATCTTCGTCACGATCAGCGTTCATTAGGCGTTGTCTGAGGTTCCCACAGGGAACTTTCGAATAAAGTGTTTTCCTGAATTGTTTATTTGTAAAAACATATATAAACGGATTCCAAACGGATGCAGTCTTAGCAAACATAGATGGTATCGTCGATGCTATAACCGGGACCTCGCCCAATCCAAACGCTGCCCAGAAAGCCGTCACCGCATAGGGTGTCCATGCGAAGAAGAAAACACCTAGGAAAAATCATATTGAAAATATCATGATGGCATTCTATTTTTATAGTTTTGTTTGTACTGCTTTTTTAGTCATTATTATAGAATTAGTTCTCTTTGATTTTTATTTGAGTATTTTATGGTTTTTGTTCCTTATTATTGCCAGACAATAGCATTTCTGATGATACTTCAGTTAAAAATTCAAGCATTTTGACGAGAAATTGATGTAAATTTTCTATTCGGATATATTAAATCTGTATAAGTCGAAAGAAAATCGAAGCATTTGTCAATAAATAATAGCAATCCTGATATGTTTTTCAAAGCTACAAATCTATACATAAGTGAAATTTGTCATGAAAAATATTTCTTTGTCAATAAAGTACATATGTTCCTAGACTATCTTGCGTTTCCAGTCTTAAGTGGACAATGAAGTCATGAAAGGAGTGCCACTGCAATAAAATGATTAAAGACAAAGTTCCACAGTTTTATTTACTGTAATGATAACACGCCAATTATTGACGCTACAGGAAAGGCTTTGGAATAAATTCTGTTTATGTGAAATCTTACGGACATTCGTGTCAGCGGTAATTTGTCTAAGGTTTACCCACTAAATGTTTACATCATGATATCAATAATGCAAAGATAAAAGTAGATAAATGGTAGTAGTTTTATTCCCAAATCTTCCCTACTTTAGTTATATCATTGTCTTATTCTTGTCACTTTTTACGGGATTAACACAGAAAAAAATCAAGAGTCCTTATAAGGCACTGATGCCGAGTCCATTCCTTGAAGAATATTTGATAAAGGTAGAGTAAGGGCTAACATAAGTTTTCTTTATGGTGCTCTTAATATGTAGCTAGACATATATCGATGATATTGTCACTGTGCTTTGACAGATGAAATAATTCTTAGACGTACATTTTTAAAGTGATTGGCATTTACGCGAGCTTTTCTTAGACACCGTACATGAGAATCGTTTGAAATAAGGCATCTAGTGGTTTGGTATGACAAACTGTAAGTCCTTAAAATAGCGGTTTTTAGACATGTTGGTCTGCATCTGGGTTGGTGAACTTTCTCTATATGGCATAATGCTAACGGTTAATAAATACGTGGTGGACTTTCTCTATATGGGCATAATGCTTACGGTTAATAAACACGTGGTGGACTTTCTCTATATGGGCATAATGCTTACGGTTAATAAACACGTGGTGGACTTTCTCTATATGGGCATAATGCTTACGGTTAATAAACACGTGGTGGACTTCCTCTATATATAGACATAATGCTTACGGTTAATAAACACGTGGTGGACTTTCTTTATATGAACATAATGCTAACGGCTAATAAGCACTTGTTTTCCTTTACACACTATTTTTTTTAGGGGTAGGGGTAGGGAATTTCGGCCAGTCGTCCCTGGGGAGTTATAACGATATGAAAGACGAAATGGGTGTCAATACAATTATACTTTTATTGTTACCACTACTGTACCCTTACCTATCATTATAATTATAGTTTTTGCCAGCTTTTTCTGCAATCTCCAGTTGCGTTTGGCTATCCTGCTAGATTTCCCGAAAGCTGTATTCTTTGTCATTTTTCTTACCTACCAATGAAATACTAAGAAATATCAAGCTTTAGAACACATTTCACAATTAGTCAAAAGTATATATAGTGAGGCACTAATCAATAAAATTGGTACCTTCTGATTTAATTTCATGCATTTTTTTTTCTCACCAGACTATTAACATTAGATCAAGATTTAAGAGATTTTATCCAAAGACTTTTGAGCTTTTATTTTAAGGGTTGTCTTCAGTTTGTGTTTGTTTTTGTTCTTGTTCTTTGTTATTTTTTATGTTACAGCAAAAATATTGGTATTTGCATGCTTCACCTTTATTTTAAATACCATACCTATATCAAATAAAGGTGAATCTACTCATGTTACAGGTTTCTTGACTTTTGCCTTGTTAAGGAATCGACAACTGCGACAAAGTGTTAAAGCTGTTCGATATTTGTGGTAGCGGGCTTTTGATATCAAGATATATTCTTTTTTTCCTTAATACATTAAGGGGGGTTAGTTATCGACAATGCTCTAACAGGAGCCCGTTTTGAGTAAATGAGTCTTCGCTATCAGCATAAAATCACCGTACCAAAAAATGTTATTAATTTGCTTCCAAATGCATGCGTATATAAACTATCTTGTCTTCTATCTCTATGCATAGCTTCTTTAAGTGGTTTAAAAGTGTTCGTGCAATTGTCTAGTTTTTTTTTTAATTACAACAAAGTTCCAGGTAATAAATTTTGCAACGCTGGCGCAATATGTCTATATGCCTATACATACTTACCGTCATAAACACGGAATAGTAACAGAAGACCATTATACACAGAGGAATGAAGTAGCAAGTGAAAAATATGGTGACGTTAAAGCTGAGAACTGACGGGTCCTTTTTCTCATATGATATAGCACAAGATGTTCCCGCTCCTTCAAGGGCATAGGTACTCCATCCAAACACTGGCATCAGACTCCAAAACAAGCCGAAAAAATGACAGAGGAAAATAGAAATACTCACAACCCTATAGTTTATCCTCACACCAATGAGAGGTTTCGCTATGACGAAATATCTGTCAACGGAAATAGCTGTTAGAAGATACAAATTTGTTAGTCCTAAATAATATACTGCAAATGCATGATAAATACACCCAGATCTACCAAACAGCCATTTATGAGCAATGTTTGAGGCGGCCGGCATTGGCGTGCACATCAAGCACATACACAAATCACACACGAGTAAAGAAATGATGAATGTGTTAGTCGGAGAACGTAGGTGCTTGTTTGAATAAAAGATGAACAGAGCTAGTCCGTTCGCTGTGCTTCCTACAACACCGGCAACAATGAGATAAACTCCTAAAGATGTCAAGACCGTTCCTAAAGCCGCTCCTGGGTCATCTGAAGTTGCATTAGACATTCTTGATAATATCTGCAAGAAAATATTACAAATGTATGAACATTTTTTTCAGAGAGCATGACACCTTAACAGAAACGTCGCTTTTATATAGGTAATGGGAATTCCTAAAAATCGGATGATCGATCTTAAATGCCAAAGAAAAGACAAAATAAGAAATTCAAAGAAATAGACAATTGTGATGGTCCAGTTTTTTTACATGTATTTCAAAAGAAGTGTCAGTAAGTTGAAAACTAAATTTTATGGCACCAAACATCCCTTTTCCGTTGCGGCCTTATGGTGCATTAGTTACACAAAACATTTGTACATTGGTACATTAGTTACACAAAACATTGATACATTGGTACAATTGTTACACAAAACATTGGTACATTGGTACATTAGTTACATAAAACACAACATAGTTGGACCTTTTGCATCCACCTTAGGTCAAGTTTAAAGTAGAACTGGATGAATGGCATAAACCCCCTCTGTATGTTAGTTTGTACTGTGCATGTTCCAACTTTTTTAGCAAGATAAATTGTCTCCAAGTCTTACCTTCAGGTTGTTTTGATCTCTTGGTTACCGTGAGAATGTTTTGATTATGTTTTTTTACAATTATAAAATGCTCATGTAAGTCACGAATTCCATAGGACGCCATTGATTTGACTCCCTTGGACCGTGGCTGGTTGTCAATAATTACGACAGAGAAATCATTTTAATTACGAAAAGAAAACTGGTTGATGAGGTATAAATGATCTTTGATTAACTACATGCCGTGTAATCAAGCATCATTCAGTCTAGGTATAATTTAAACAAGAAGTTTGAAAATGTTATTATATAGATCGCAACAAAACAAAGCCGAATTGCCCAAACATGGGATTGAATTTTGATCATTTTGATATCTGAATATCTGGCACCATTGTCATTTGTAAATCAATCTTTTAAGAAGATATAAACGACCAAAATTTCGGGTTTCTCACGTTTTTGTCTATATATCGCGTTTTCTTGTTTGTTTTATTTTTTTGATATCAGTTCAAAACCTAGAAAACGCAAAATGGCCGCATCCGGTCATAGTTCTAATAACAAAATCCTCTATTGCTGGCTTACTCGCTATAGGCCTAGACAAAAGATGCCAAAGGAGTTTCATTATTGCATGTCTGTTTATTTATTTGAGATTGATACTCCAAGTTTGGCAGTTTCACTTTAGTTATTACCTTTATTTTTTCATAGAAAAACGAAAGCTGCATTACATTTAGAAATGAAAGAAATGCTTTTGCTCCCATTTCGATAGATTTATAAACGTTACGGAAAGGTTAAAAAAAGGAAAAAGGTAACATTGATTTACATTTGAGAGGGATTATTTTAAGTTTAACTGGAATGATTGTTGAAAAACTCCATCATGAAACTTTTTTTACCTTCACCAAGCGACAAAATTATATGAAAAACGAAACCATAGAAGAAAATGAGATGTGGAATAAGTGTACCACGCGACACAACCTACAATATAAACATCCACAATGGAAAACAGCTAGCAGCCTTAAATGGGACCAGCGGTCGCTGCTCGCTGTTTTTCAATTGGCCCCTGGATTGAAAATAAACTACATATGATTCAAGCCCAATCCTCAAGTGCAATGAAAGACCATCTTCTTGACAAAAAACAATTAACATAATTCGACTAAATACAAACATAAGCTTTGATAAAGATTCCTGGCTTAGGACAGGCACATTAAAAATGTGGCGGGGTAAAACTAGATGTTTGGCGCCAACCTTCCCCCTATAGATAATCAATAACAAAGCACAAACTAACACACAGTTAAAATCAAATCGATTGAAGTTCAATTCAGCAAGAAAGTATCTGAGACAAAAGGACAACAAGTAATTAACGGGACGTAGAGATACTCTCTTGAGAACACTCGAAGTTACTTACAGCTAGCTAAGAAGCATCCATCGACTGATGTTAAAAAATCAAGTATGTCGATTTTAAATCCGACATAACACGTCAAACAATTCATGATTTGCATCATCACACAAAACCGACACATTTGACTGCCGTAATGCTAAAAAATGCCATAAGTATAAAAAAAGTATAAAAAGGCAATTAACATTTTAAAGAACACATTATCAATATTTTCATGATTTTTACCAAAGAAGACTAAATTCAAAGATTCTACTAAAATTTCCATTTCATAACCATTATTCCATATAGTTTTAAGCCAATTTTTCATCCCCAAAGGATTGTTTTTGAATTTATTTGCATTATAAACAACATTACCGTAGAAATCGGGATGGGATATTCCTTTTACAATCAAAATTCGACGTGTACAGTTAAATTTTCCAATAAGGTATAGATATTTATGATAAAATTTAGTATACGACTTCACTAATTTGTGGTAACGATATCCTTGTTTTAGTAATTTTTTGTAATACAACGGTTTTTATTATTAAAATCAGACACACCACTGCAGATCCGAGCATATCTTACCAACTGTGAAATATATACTACGTAAGACGGAGCAAGTGGTACATAGTAAGCAAAAGTGCAAAACTGGCAAGGTTAAGCACATGCACGGTTGTTCCCCTATATCAATAGAAAAAATAACAAAATATTGATAAAGGGAGGGGGTAATTGTGGGTAAGAAAGAGTTCTCATGCATATTGTTAACGGTGCATGTTGTTAGCGATATTTCGTGTTGGTCGCCCGATTTTGTCTATTTACTCACAGGGACTTTACTACAAATGATTATTAATAAATTTACTAACATACATTTGTATACTATCTGTTTGCCATATAGTAAAAAATCGATTACTAATTTAATAATTTACTAACATATATATGTATACTATCCATTTACCATATACTAAAAAAACATTTTTTTTAGTATATGCCAAATGGATAGTATACATATATATGTTAGAAAATTAATTAATAATCGTTTGTAGTCAAGTCCCTGTGTATTTACTCTGGTTTCTGAGACTCGAATTTTATTTTTGTTTCATGTATGTCTTCTATTCTCTAACAGTATTCCCAAGATATCAAATTTATATGTGATATAGAATTAAAAGGTCATCTAATGATGAAATATTATGGTGAATCGGTAATAGAGGATAACGCGACGAGAAATCAGTGCACACGATACAACCTACAGAAATCACCAGTTTGAAATTTCATGGTAGCAAAAAAAAAACAAAAAAAAAAAAACAGCCAGCCGCCTTCAATGTGACCAGTGGTCGCTGCTCGGAAAACAGCCAGCCGCCTTTTATGTGAACAGTGATCGCTACCTTCCGTCTTGAAGTCAGTCCCATATCATGCATACGATTCAAACCAATCTTGAACTTATTAATTATAATAAATAATAAATCTTTATTTCCAATCATAGGGCCCTATATAGAGCATGACAATCACAATGTATATCAATGATTACAATGAAACAAAACATAAAAAATACACAAGTATTGTAACAAAAGACAATTTTCAATTGAACTAAAGTTCAATTAATTATAGAACGCGATGTAAACAATTATAAGCATAAATATTTTGTTAAGGAAAGGCACTTATAAAACATAGAGGGGTTAAAATTGTGATATGCGTACATTTTTGTTTGCATTAACATGGGTGTCATTGAAAAAAAGGGAAGCTTTCAAGATGCAGACTTTTTGAAATGGTATGCACACATTTTTTGGCTCCTCATTGTTGTGTTCTTATAAGAATTTAATACTCTCTATAGTAAATCTTGTCTTCGTTGAAATGATGGAGAATTTGACCACATCGTTATTGTAACACAAAACCGAATTAAACAAGATTGGTTTTAATATTAGCATTCGTTTCAAATGAATTAAAAACCCGAACTTCTGTTATCGAGCTGTGACAACAGGAGTCCAGTTAACATTTGTACATGGAAGTTTTTTCCTTCATTTAATTCAAAAATGACTATAATTTGTTCTTACCTGCTAATTTCAAGAGTGCCAGTCCTTTCTCGCGGTGAAGAATGGCCAGAGAATTTCATTTAAGTAGTATGTCATAATCATGAAATATGGCACATCATTTCTCCTGTCCATGAAGACTTCCGTTACGATGTATATAGAACTATTTACCACGCTCTGAGAAGATTTGTCAATTTAATTTAAGTCATTTAACAAACGTTATGGATGTTAATTGATCTATTCCAATGGCAGACAAAGTCTCCATGGTTTTTGCTGCTTACCTTTGTTCTAATGCTCCAAGGTTGTTGGTATTATTAGAGACATTAAAGCATAGACATGAAATTACATTAAAAAAAATGTCAGTCAGCAACAGTTTTTTTTTGTGAAATTGAGACACGAATGAAATAACATGTAAGTTTTATTGCCACTAAAGAATAAATTGTTAAAAGATATATATCGTAGGTCAAAAAATCAACGCCATTTACCTAAAGCAAAGAATGGTTGTTTTGATAATGTTCCCCAAAACAAGTAAAACAAGGGACTTGAAAATTACGATTTGGCTTTTCGTCTGAAAATTTCATCACAGCTTCATTTGTTTCTCTCCTTTTCTTTACCTATTGTTTGTTCTCTTTCCCTGTTTTAATACGAATCCTTTCACAAAGAGGTAACATGATATAGATAGTGTGCCCTTTGTTTGAATACTTTACTTTTCTTTGAATGTACAGTTATTGATTCACTTTTATGATAAAAGACATTTCATCATTGTCCTGACGATATCATGTTCCAACTTTTGTTGCTTTTGATAGAAATCAATGTAAAGCTAGTTAACGTTTAGACAGATTGCATTTCAAAACTGTCTTCTTTAGAGTTTGTAAAATTAGATTAAAAACTAAGCTTTAACAAAAGAAAAGGGATGGTGCTGGAGTTCTGTAGTCTTATCCAATGATACCAATATCAGACTGAGTCTATCTTCAAATCCCGACTTGATACATCTTACAGCAAGACTTGTCTTAATTAGCTACATTTAATTCATTTACCTGAGTCCTGGGTTTAATTTTCTTTGATATTTGCGAGCAGGTGTTTAGAGTGGTGTTGTTTGTTTGCATGGGACTTGTTATTGACAGCTGTGACTATACTTGTTAATATATCATTCGGTACGTTAATTCATTTACACATTTTTTTTACTTATCATACCTTTCTCGGAAATATTTCTCTTTTTCATACTGAATTTATGTATCAAATTTGAAGTTGCTGTGATAGTTGCCGAGTAAACTTAAACGAAAGTTAATTTGACTAACGGGCGGAAGGGCAGACGGGGTACCAGCCTAGTATACTCAGTGGGAGTATGATTACTGTTTAATGCTATTAGGAAATTAACTTTATTTGTATCCTGGGTCAGATTTGTTAATAAAATTCCCTGATATAGCATAGATCATTGCTGACAAGAGTAACTTCTTCATGTCCTCTTTAAATCTCTATATTTGAAGAAGAAACACGATGGGTTGCCATATTTGAATTGGATACCTAAACTACAAAAAAAAACATAAAAAGAAATGTATATAGTTGGACCATCATGTTCTACCACAGAATTGTCCGTTCAACTCACAAAAATCTTGTCTGGTGTCAAAGATGGACGACTCTATTTTTTCCCGTAGAAGAAAAAAGCACATGTGGAGATTTCCTTATTGACAACGTATTTGCCACATTTGGAGGTAGATTTTTTTACAAGTTGGCGTTCCAATTGCACAAAATGTACCCCTCTCTCCTCGCCGACTTGTTTTTTACTCCAAAGATGCTGATTTTTTTCATAAACTCGTAATTAAGAACAGGAAGATATAAGAAGCTTGACCCTTTAATCTCACTTTCAGATAAATTGGTGCTGTCGCCTCGGTCAGCAACGCCTTGTTTGCTTGATAGATCCTTTCAATTTATCCTTTAGAGTTTAACGAAACCACCGAATCTATTTGCTTCATGTATATTTGTTGGATGTACATTTCGAATTTGAATCGGGTGTACATCTTAGTACAAAAGTATGCGGTAAAAGAGACAATTTTGGAATTTCAAAATATCAATTTTCGAAATCTGCAAAGTAACATCCCCACCTCACCAGCTGATGGGTGTATATTTCACAGCTTATTTGATAGGACAGGGCTTGTTCATATTTTTCAGATTGTTTGACCCGACACGGTGTACTCCAAGATCTGCTTTTAGACCAAGGTTATATTAAAATGCGTCTCATAAGGTCTCTAAAAAAGTTTTTTCTTTCGATATCACCCACTGGTATCAAAAATCAAAATTATGTCAGATGAAATAATTTTAGTCTGTTTCAATTAGTTTTTGACTGTTGGTTTTACTGAGGTGATCACCTCATTATCGGTGTTGTGCTTTGTGTTACCGGACCCTATAAGATCGTAATGAAAGAGGGAGGTTTGGTGCAAAAAACCTGGTTTAACCCACAATTTCTTTTGAAATCCATGTACCAAGTCAAGACCACGGGGCCGTAAATTACATGTAAGCATGTAGGCTACTTACAAAAATGTGACCGAAATTAGAATGAAATAAAAAAAATAAATAAAAAAGAGGAAAGAATATAAAAGAATGGAAAAATAAGGTAAAAGACAAGTTATAAGTACAAATTTCACTGTATTATTTATATTCTATGAGTGTCACCGGGTCGACTATTATATTGTCAGGCTGAATATTGTGATATTGTTGTTCTATATAGGCTTTTAGCCTTGCATGATGCAAAGAGCATGAGAACCAAATCGTAGTAATTATCTCAGGAAAGAGCCTATATGTTATAAGTCTGTGTGTCCGCTAAAAGCTCCGATTATCAATAGGGAATTTAAACAAAGCACGCAAACAGATTGAAATAAACAGACATTGCTAAATACGATCATTTCCGCTGTACACGGTCTCGACGTCTAACGATGAAGATTAACAGCAGATAAATATAGCTTACACAAATTGTCTATTTAGGTATGAACTAACCCTAAATACACAGAATCGGAACCTCTACATTTGAGAACAGCAGTTTTGAGGAACAGTTTTGATACAAGAAAAAAACATGACATGATCACATTTTTTCTTAATAATGTACGGGCAGATAAATATTTGTCATATATTCTTTTCTTTGATTTACGTTGAATCACAGTGTATTTTAGAAAACTACAGAACTTGGAGGATCGATTTCAAATGTCCTAGAGAAAAGACAAAACAAGGAAGAAATACCTAAAAAAATAAGATCTCAATGGTCCTGACTTGGTACAGGCTTTTAAACTCAGATATAGTAAGGTAAACCAGTTTTTTTGGCACCAAACCCTTTTCCATTGCGACAAGAATACCAATGAATCCCTGAATTATCAACGAAAGACCCATTTCTGTACAATGAACAATATTAACACAAAGATGACAGGTCGAAACAAAATCTTTGACACTCACATAGAATATGGCGGCGGTGTAAAAATAGTTTTTTTTCCCCAACCTTCTCCCTATTGAAAATAATCCGTACAAAGCGTGACAAAAGATGATGATACAGATACAGATACTTTATTGAAAAATCAATTTAAAGTTTAAACATTGACGTCTTCCACACAATAACAGATATTTAAACAATACATTTTGGACATAGCATTTTAACATTAGAAATGATATCTGAGCAGAGCTATCATAACACACTTTAAAAATCCTAACTCTACTTAAAAAACGTGCAATGGATACTGTTTTCCTCAAAATATTAAATTTTTGTCATTTACGCTATAGAAATATCTTTCATTTAATTCTGTTTGTCAATCTTTTAAAGAAAAAATTGGGGAAAAAAAGTTCCAGGTAAAAATTACATGGTCGGGCGTGTTGTCGGTTTTAGAACTCTCATGCATCAGGGATTCATTGATAAATTTGGTGCATTTCTATCCCCATATAAATTGTCCTCTTTGAACTTCGACCAATGTTCAAAATTGTGTCATTACCATTTTTGTGGTTCATGCATCTTTTACGATGGCTGCCCTTTCAAAACATCAATTAATAGAAAAAGACATAAAAGCTTCCATCATGAAGAAGCTTTTCACTTTCCCAAATCTGGTGCATGCGGTTTCAGGAGCTGCTGTAAGTGTATGATGGTCTTAGGTATTTTCGATAACTAATAATCGAACAGTTATTTAGTTGTTGTTACATGAAATAGAAATAAAATATTTTTTCAAGTGCATCTAACTACATCTTAACTTTAAATGCAACAATTAAAATTTTCGAAATTTTTTACTATTTAATATGATGCAGGTTAAACCTGATAAGCTCCCGCACATTAAGTCACTTTCTTATATGAATACATGTATGGTACATGATACTTAAAATAAAAGAAAAAACTCATTATCTTTAAATGGTAGCAAGAAATGCAAGCTTTTGCATGATTTTAAAAAAGGAAACTACACTTGCAAACAGAACAAGGGAGTGATTTTATCTTTTAATTAATATTGTAAATTAAGGATGTCGAACACCAAGTGATAAAAAACTGCATATTGAATAGTGTAAACCAGCTATCCGATGTTCTTCCTAGGAATCTCTATATTTATATTATTGACAGAAAATCCAAAATGGAATAGATTTGAAACACCATTTTCATGCATTTAACATGCATGAATATTAATCGCAAGGAAAATGTACTTTTTTCATTCAAAAGCAAAAGTAGTAGTAAACAATAGCGTAAAATATTTTAATTGAGTTGATGGGTTAAAGTACAAATATGTACAGGTACATAAATTATCACGTGGTTTCTAAATATGGTAGTTTCTTCGACCTGTAACCATATATGGTAATAAGTGATGATTTCGGACCTCGAAGAAAGCACTTTCACTTTCATTTTCGAATGCAAACGCTAGCGAAACAATTTTGTTAAGTGAGGCTGACAAGGTAATGTAATGAATGCTGGGCAAATATATCTGCTGAATTATTTAAGTTATTCATTTTGGTTGACATGCACCGAAAAAAATTAGAATGACACCGACAGTCAGCTTTCATTTTGTTTTGATAGATCGACACGACGTGACCTCTAGCGATAGAATGGAACAATTAATAATATATGCCAGAAGTCCTAATTTTAAACATTTTAATACATCTCATAACTGAGAATACTCAGAATATTTATATAAATATAATAACTATGTATTTAAATTTTTTTTAAATGTAAATTACAAAATTGGAAATTAATTTTGCATTCCGTGCTATTGAGTGCGGATTTTTGACTAGCTTATACGTGTTCCGGTTAAAGGCATCATACTCTATCAATTTAGCTCCCGCAGAGCGGGAGCTTATTAACAATTGATGCCTAACTAGAGGTTGCTGTATTTTGTAATTGCAATGAAACGTCAGGTAGATTCGATAATTTTGATGATGTAGTACACAATATTTCTAATTAGGTCAAAATGAAACTATTTTTTGCTCTTTATGCCGGTTGATAAAGCAGACACCACCGATAAGTCTGATCACTAGTGGCATAGACCTGTATATTGTCCTGAGTTATTTTTTTCTTAATTCTCAGTAGACATGTGCATAGCATGATGTATATACCTGTATATGTACCATTGATTGGAATGAAGAAAATAATAATAATAATAATAATGTTTATTAGAGTGCAAAGCATATATATTACAAACAGTTAACATACAGATCATACAATACATTGCCTGTATACAGATAATATGGAATGACAGTAATGGA
Organism: Arcuatula senhousia; assembly: GCA_963971305.1. NCBI lineage: Eukaryota > Metazoa > Mollusca > Bivalvia > Mytilida > Mytilidae > Arcuatula > Arcuatula senhousia. The sequence goes on along the minus strand of OZ020307.1, from coordinate 1,373,621 downwards.
ATTAGACAAAGAGACACAACTAAAATATAAAAACAGGAAGGATAAAATAAGCTAGCACCCAAGGATAACCCACAAAAGCTACATTGAAGAGCTTATTTCCAGTGGGGTCCTATATATTGCCCTATAATACCTCCCGGTTCTTGGGATAATTTAGTCTAAATCTATATAAAATAAATAAAATACTGAATAAGTGTATGATGATCACAGATAAAAAATAAATACAAAAATAGTTTAAAAATTAATAATATATGAACTCTTTCTGATAACTGTTTTTTAATTTTTCCATGAAGTGTTTTTTGACACTTTTTTTAAAATTAAATTCATTGTTACTATTTTTTTTATAAAATCTGGCAAAGAATTCCAGTCTATAATGCTGTTATAAAAAAATGAACTGGACTCCTCTCCTTTAATAGAAGGAACATCAAAGTTCATGCTGCTTGATCTTGTATTATAAGACATTGATTTTTTCTTAAAATTTTTGTGCATATATTCTGGACATTTATCCTTGGCTATATTGAACACATGATTCAATCGAAGCTGTTTTACTCTATAATGTATATTTAAAAATCCCAGCTTTTCAAATTCAGCATAAGTTATACTTTTTCTTTGATGTAAACTCAATATGAATCTAATGATTTTGTTTTGGGCTATCTGAAGTTTATCTTTCAAATGTTTAGAGAGACCCTCATACCAGCAAGAACATGCGTAGTCAAAGTGACATTGAATTAATGATGTACATAAGGTTTTCCTTGACTGTATGTCTAAACAGTTGGCATATCTATATAAAAATTTCAGTCTTTGATTGACCTTTTGAACAATAGAATTCACAATAAGTTCTCCAGATAGAAATTGGTCAATCACAATACCAAGATATTTCACATTTGAACTTGACTCTATATTGATTCCATTACATGATATTTTAAAGTTATCAGAAGACTGAGAACGCAGTTTTCTTTTAGGACCAAACAGTATGCTTTCTGTCTTACCCAGATGTAAGGATAATTTATTATCTACCAACCATTCATGACAGGATTCTAACATTTTAGACAATTTATCAGAGATCTTTTTTGTATCAGTGTGAGAAAATAAAATTGCGGTGTCGTCAGCATATAATAAAACTTTACAATCATGATCAATGCTGGTCTGAAGGTCATTCACATATATTAAGAATAAAAGAGGCCCTAACAAGCTACCTTGAGGCACCCCACATGACACATCACCCATATCTGAATTGATACCATTTATATTGACTAGTTGCTTTCTATTTGTGAGATAAGATCTGAACCATTCAACAGACTGAAGAACATAATAGATATTAATGCAAAGGCAGCAAGAAGACTAATGATCTCTTTTTTGTTAAAAAAGACTAATACTGTTGAATAAACATGATACATTGCACATTCTTAATGTTCTTAAAATAATTGCAACAAAGTTCCAGGTATTGAATTTTTGCTATGCTTTGTCTTTTTGTGTATTTTGTCTACTCAAGACTCTTCAGAGGGGCAAAGTATCCTAAAGATTGAAATTAAATGCCTAACACTATAGAAATATTGAGAAAAGAACAATAAAACCAAGTTAAGCTAAACTTTGAAATGAAGATCAACCTATGTCAGGGTTAGGAAGAACCTTCAAGTTTTGACAGTCTTGACATTTACACAGATAATTTCATTGCTTGGATTTTTAAAGTTCTTCTACACAGAAACACAGAGGTGTTGATACAAGAAACACATTCAGTTTTAATGATTTAAGAAACTGCATGCAAGATGATTATTTTTTATTACAGGGAAGTGTTTTTGCCATGTTTGTGTTTTATCCTCTTGACACAGCCAGGACAAGACTACAAAGTAAGGCTAAATTAAATAGCTTAGAAAATATAAGGAAGCTGTATTCCATCACATATATTACCTTCTCTGTTATAGATATCATGTACTGTATAATTAATTTTATTAATTATTTTTCAAAAATCTCTAAAACTATGTATTTGTTACAAAGTTTCACCATTTTGAAATGATTTGATCAAAAGCGTGTATTAATTGTTTTAAGTAATAAATTCCAACTTGTCTAAGGGGCCTGGGTGGCCGAGTGGTCTAAGGCGTTGGTTTAAATACCACGCTATTGATCACTTGCCTATCACCTCTCAGCTGGTGTTCGAGTCCCGTTTGTATTTAACAAAAAAGGGACTTTCCCAACTGTATGTGATTACATGTAGGTGTGTCAGTCACCTGCCCAAGTTGAAGGTCGGTGGTTTCCTCCGGGTACTCTGGATTCCTGTTTCCTCCACCATGAAACACTGACCGCCCTATATGGCCCAGGTGTGTCAATAAAGGGCCTTTAACACCAACACACACACAAACACACACCAACTTGTCTAAAAGTGTGCAATTGACATGCATACAGTTTATTAACATGTACATTTACAATAATATTTTAACAGTAAACTTGAATGATGTTTTTCAGTTGATGATAAGAGAAGAGCCAAACATTCTCCTGTAGTACTAGCAGAGATAGCTAAGGAGGAAGGACTGTAAGTAAATAAGGTTAACAACAAATTGATTGAAGTACAAATGTACATGTACTAAATTGACAATTATCATGCATAAACTACTTAGAAAAAAATAATACAAACAAGTGGATACATATTAAGAAAAAACTCTGACACAAAATATCTGAAACAGGGAAATCTTACTCTCTGTCCAGAACAGAATGCCAAAATTTTTAGCATACTAGTTCATTAAAATGTTTTGATAATTTTAGTTAAGTAATCAATAGGCATGAAATAATTTTGATATTTATAATTATGCCCCATCAACAAAGTAGGGGGCATATAGTGTTTGGGTTCGATCGTCCTTCCCAAATGTTGCGAGATGGAGCACTATGTCTTTTGGACATATTCTTGTTTATATTTTTTTAAGAAATCATAATTCATGAAACAATTGGAGGAAATGCCAACCATAATAGGAGATAACAAATTATGGTGTGTTCTATATGAGATCAGATGACTTTTCATTGACCATTACAAACTTACAGTTATTTATCACATACATTTAGCAATAAGCATATAATGATTCCTGTTCTGTTCATTTAAGAATTAACTGTAATAATTTTTTGGTTTATTGAACCATAAACTAAATTTAATGGTGCACATTGAATAATCCTTGAAGTGAATTTTGTAAAATGTGCACCATTAAATATTTAGTTTATGGCTTCTATAAACCAAAATACTATTACAGATTTATTGATATAATCGAAGTGAGAAATTAAGTAATATAATATTTTTTCCATGAATATATTAAAAATTTGGTTAATCTAATTGGCATATAAATACTTTCACCTGTCAGTTAGGTCGCACGTGGTTTCCATGCAACTACAAAGTGTATATAATCTTCACTATTTGTTGTATTCCGGTTTTAACTGGATTGGATAATACTTTCTTTATGATTTAATCGTAGTTAAAATGATTGCTTATGATTGCTTATCTAATCAAATTCTTTCAACTTTTTTAAAGTTTACAAGAAAATGAGCCCAATTTTCTTTCAATACTAATAATTTCTCAAATTCATTTATACATATATATGTATGATATTTATTATATGTTGTAGCTTGTCCTTATATAGAGGATTGTTCCCAGTATTAGTGACCTTATGCTGTTCCAACTTTGTATACTTTTACTGCTATAATGGGTTGAAGGCAGTATGCTTAGAGGAAATGGAGAAGGCTGCTCCGTTAAAAGATCTGACCATGGCCTTTATTGCAGGTTTGATACTACATGTACATGTACAGGCGTTCAAATTGACATTTGTCTGAGGTCTTTGGACATTTTATTTATTAAATAAGTAAGAAAGTGCAAGATAATCAAGTTTTGTCAAAAAATCAGTTAAACTCATTCTATTCATATTTGTAATTGAAAAAAAGTAATATGAAGTAAGAGGCCTTGACACAAAATTTGAATAAATTTATCTAAGCAAAGGCACCCGACTTTTAATGCTGTTATATTCATAAATGTAAGATTGTGCCATCTATATTTTCAGGAGTAATTAATGTATTAGTGACTACACCTCTTTGGGTTGTCAACACCAGACTGAAGCTACAAGGAGCTAGCTTCCATACAGATGAACACAACCAGGCCAACGTACCAAGGTATAGAGGCATTCTAGGTAAAATATTCCATAGAACACAACCAGGCCAAGGTACCAAGGTATAGAGGCATTCTAGGTAAAATATTCCATAGAACACAACCAAGCCAACGTACCCAGGTATAGAGGCATTCTAGGTAAAATATTCCATAGAACACAACCAAGCCAACATACCAAGGTATAGAGGCATTCTAGGTAAAATATTCCATAGAACACAACCAGGCCAACATACCCAGGTATAGAGGCATTCTAGGTAAAATATTCCATAGAACACAACCAGGCCAAGGTACCAAGGTATAAAGGCATTCTAGGTAAAATATTCCATAGAACACAACCAGGCCAACGTACCCAGGTATAGAGGCATTCTAGGTAAAATATTCCATAGAACACAACCAGGCCAACGTACCCAGGTATAGAGGCAATCTAGGTAAAATATTCCATAGAACACAACCAGGCCAACGTACCCAGGTATAGAGGCAATCTAGGTAAAATATTCCATAGAACACAACCAGGCCAACATACCAAGGTATAGAGGCATTCTAGGTAAAATATTTCATAGAACACAACCAGGCCAACATACCCAGGTATAGAGGCATTCTAGGTAAAATATTCCATAGAACACAACCAGGCCAACGTACCCAGGTATAGAGGCATTCTATATAAAATATTCCATAGAACACAACCAGGCCAACGTACCCAGGTATAGAGGCATTCTAGGTAAAATATTCCATAGAACACAACCAAGCCAAGGTACCAAGGTATAGAGGCATTCTAGGTAAAATATTCCATAGAACACAACCAAGCCAACGTACCAAGGTATAGAGGCATTCTAGGTAAAATATTCCATAGAACACAACCAAGCCAAGGTACCAAGGTATAGAGGCATTCTAGGTAAAATATTCCATAGAACACAACCAGGCCAACGTACCCAGGTATAGAGGCATTCTAGGTAAAATATTCCATAGAACACAACCAGGCCAACGTACCAAGGTATAGAGGCATTCTAGGTAAAATATTCCATAGAACACAACCAGGCCAACGTACCAAGGTATAGAGGCATTCTAGGTAAAATATTCCATAGAACACAACCAGGCCAACGTACCAAGGTATAGAGGCATTCTAGGTAAAATTTCCACTTTCATGATCACCTTGTCCTCAATAGCACTATTTTGTCTGGCAACCATTTTGTGTTTTGTGTTACTATCCTTGGAGCCTCAGATTGCAATGTTAGAGTAAGTTTGGTGCAATAAAACCTGGTTTAACCTACTATTTCTTGTGTAATCCCTGTACAAAGTCAGGACTATTGCAATCTTCTATTTCTTGTGTAGGTCTAACTTGATTTTTTTGTTCTCTGACACTTCCAAGTTTGGTAGTTTTGTTATTATCTTTATTAACACGGCATTCAAAATGGTCACCTTTGGAATTACATGGATGATACTGTTTCTACCATAATGTATTATTACATGACTTGAATAGGCTCAGTCAGCTTGATTAATTTACACTAAGATCTGTTCCAGAATAAAATGTGTGTGGGGGGTCAGGAGGCACTTTTTAGATCACCTGACCCAAAGGGTCATGTGAACTATTGCCATCACTTGGTGTCCGTCTTCGTCGTTAACTTTTCTTTGAAAATCTTCACCTAGGTAACGAATAAAGAGATTGCTTTGAAACTTTGCACACTTCATCTATGGGATGTCCTCTACCATGATTGCACAAATGGTGACAGCTGTCCAAACAACATGGCCACTGTTACTAAAAATAGTCCACGGGGGTCAGACTACTGTTTTTGGCTTGTAAATCAAAAAGTATTAGAGATAGATGAAATCTGATGCCATGCTACTGCTTCAGCATCAAAAGCTCTACGAAAGTCTTCATGTGTTGAAGTTGCCAGATGACCCCTTATAGAAGGTGAAAAATAGCATTTTTTCATGTTTTTGGCTTATAGAATAGGTAGAGAAAAGTTGTTGCTTGCTTTAATGTTCAGCTCATTTAGCTATACAAAAGTCTCCATAGGGTCGAAGTTGTCAGACAACTCTTTATAGGGTTACAAACCCTAAAAAAAAACGTTTTTTCATTCTTTTGGCCTATGGAATAAAAACTATAGCAGATAAAGAGTAGCTGTTGCTTGCTTAAATGTTCATTTCATTTAGCTCTACAAAAGTTTCCATAGGATTTAAGTAGTCTGATGACTCCTTATAGGGGTTACGACCCCTAAAAAAAGTTTTTTTATGCTTTTGGCCTATGGAATGAAAACTATAGCAGATAGAGAGTAGCTGTTGCTTGCTTAAATGTTCAGCTCATTTAGCTCTACAGAAGTTTTCATAGGATTGAAATTGTCAGAAGACCATTTATAGGGGTTATGGCCCCTAAAATATCGTTTTTTTTTCATGTTTTTGGTCTATAGAATGAAAACTATTGCAGATAAAAAAAAGCTGTTCCTTGCTTAAATGTTTAGCTCATTTAGCTCTACAAAAGTCTCCATAGGATTGAAGTCGTCTGATGACTCCTTATAGGGTTACGACCCCTAAAAAAAGTTTTTTTATGCTTTTGGCCTATGGAATGAAAACTATAGCAGATAGAGAGTAGCTGTTGCTTGCTTAAATGTTCAGCTCATTTAGCTCTACAAAAGTCTTCATAGGATTGAAGTTGTCAGATGATCCCTTATAGGGGTTACAGCCCCTTAAAGGCGAAAAATAGTGTTTTTTGCTTATAGAATGAAAACTATTGCAGATAGAGAAAAGCTGTTGATTGCTTTAACATTCAGCTCATTTTGCTCTACAAAAATCTTCATAGGGTTGAAGTTTTCAGATTACCTCTATAGGGGTTATGGGCCTTAAAATAAAGTTTTTTCATGTATTGGGCCTACAGAATGAAAACTATAGTAGATAGAGAAAAGCTGTTGCTTTCTTAGATGTTCAGCTCATTTAGCTCTACAAAAGTCTTTATAGAGTTGACATCAAGACCAGGTGAGTGATTCAGGCTCCTGGGAGCCTCTTGTTTCTTTACCCCACCACCCATTTTATAATAATTAATTTTTGTCTCGCCTGTGAAGCAGAGCAAGACATAGGTGTTACTTTACTGGCAGGGATGACAGCTTTAACTTTTTGGGAAAATTTTATGAGCACCTCCATATCTCAGGAACTATAGGTCCTAGGTTGATGAGACTTGGTATGCATATGCCCCAGTAGGCTCATTGGTACTAAATGAATTTCAATAGGCGACAATGCTAACATTTGTTCTCGTAACTTTAATTCCATAAATATTAATGACATGTGTCCTAGGTTGATGAGACTTGGTATGCATATGCCCCAGTAGGCTCATTGGTACTAAATGAATTTCAATAGGCGACAATGCTAACATTTGTTCTCGTAACTTTAATTCTATAAATATTAATGACATGTGTAGTATCTCGTTTTAAAGCTGATAAACTCTTCTTATATCAGTTTCAATATTGGGGGATGAACCCAGATTAGTTTTTCTGGAATTCGCCAAACCCCGAAATAGGTGAATTTGCGATGACGTAAGCAGCAAATAGTTCTAAAATATGCATCTCTAATGGAAGTCTTTTTTTTTTAAGTTGGAGTCTTTACTTGCGAAGATGGCTTTAAAAATTCCCCTTTCCATATTAAATTAACTTTTAAGAACAATTCCATGAAGTATTTAATGTGCTACTAATATCCCAAACTTGGTACTAGTCACGTGATAATACGGACTATTTTTGTCTACCTCAAAGTTACTGTTTAATTAGTTATGTTGGTCCAGTAGTAACTTAGCACAGTTGCATCCCCATCTTTTGACCTTGACTTTCCGGTTGAGTGACTTTGACAATTTTCAATACATATAATAGCAATGGAAAAGTTTTGCAAGCACCTCCATATCTCAAGAACTATAAGTCTTAGGTTGATGAAACTTGGTATGCATATGCCCCAGTAGTAGCTTAGCACAGTTGCATTCCCACCTTTTGACCTTGACCTTGATTTTCCAGTTGAGTGACTTTGACAATTTTCAATACATATAATAGCAATGGAAAAGTTTTGCAAGCACCTCCATATCTCAAGAACTATAAGTCTTAGGTTGATGAAACTTGGTATGCATATGCCCCAGTAGTAGCTTAGCACAGTTGCATTCCCACCTTTTGACCTTGACCTTGATTTTCCAGTTGAGTGACTTTGACAATTTTCAATACCAGTGATTTTTCTAGCGCTCGTCACTTTCGCCATTGGCGAAAAGATATTTTATTTGACGAAAAATTTTCAAACCAATTTCGCCACTTTAATTTTCATAAATGTAGAAAATTTTCGTCCTTTTTACGATGATCAGTTAAATCTTTCGTCATTTTCGTGTAATTCAAATTGACAACAGATTTTACTATGAAGCCCTATTGATTTATGACCCAAGCTGTCTGCATAAACACCCGGAGGCCGGATATGTTTTTACAGTTATTTAACTGTTAATTGTTTAAATGAGTCATAATAACAGGTGCTTGACCATCGCTGATTGATTTCGAAATCAATCATGAATGAAATACTTGACCAATCAGGAGAAAGTTTATTTTTATATCAGCTGAAAAATATTGATTTGTTTGTCAACCCACGTGCTCTGACCATGTTGACCAAATGATAATTCTTGTGTAAATATCACAAAAACTTAGAAGTAAATATAGATGAAAGGATTTACCTTCATGAAACTATTTTATTAAGAACATCATGTAATCCAAAAACATCCTTTTTTATGCATGAAAAGGAGATCAGATGAAATTAAAGAACTTTGTTTACATTTTTACGATCTCCTTCTTCTTCTTTTTATTACCCTCCTTAGATAGGAGCACCTCCATTTCAGCGGAGGTGTAGTGGAGTTTCAATGATTTTGAGTGAAGAAATTGTTTTGTTTTGTTTAATAACCTCGAGCCACCTTAACACTAAACTAAATTTGTAGAGCTCCTTGAAGGGTGTTCTGTTTTGTAGTCTGTGTATTCCTCCTTTTAGGGACCACCAGTCACTTATCATTACCATTATGAAAATGGTAAAATAAAAACAAAACTGCTACTTCAAATGAGAAAAAAGAGAGACTTAATGCGTGCTTATAGCTTTATATGAGCATGTTAAACTAGATGAGTAATACATATTCTCCCTTAATTTGTAAAAAAGGGTGGTGGGGGTGTTATCATTTTGTTTTGCCTAAAATATTAAAGGCAAAGAATCTGCAGTACATTAAGTATGATTAAAAGGGGGAAAAATAAATTCAACAAATGTTTAGATATATTTTATTGAACATGATAATTACTGTTGTAATCTGTGTCCTGTCCATGGTACTGAAATTATAATATACATAGCTATAACCTGCACATATAGAACTTCAAGGATTGGTATTTTTGCGTCAACCAGACTGCCAGAAGCAAACATGGGTATGGATTATTAGGTCGCACATTTTGGTCGACCGCTAAAGCCCTCAAAATCCTGGAAAAAACCCTGAATACACATACATGAAATAGCAGTGTTAAGGTTTTGTAAGCACCTCCATATCTCAAGTATTATTGGTCCTAAGTTGATGAACTTTGGTATGCATATGCCTTAGTAATAGCTTAGCACAGTTGCATCCCCATCTTTTGACCCTGACCTTCTTTTTCTGGTTGAATTACATACTTTAGTGTTAACTCTTGTTTATCATTATTTTTGAAAATATCTTTCTTAAACACCCACCACCCACCATATATGTAATAGAAGTTCCTCCCGACCCCCCACATGTAAAATTATGGAACAGCCCTAATCTAACATCAAGGTTACAATAATTGAATGTTGAATTAACTTAAATTTTAAAGTTAATTAATTGTTACACATTACAGTCATTTTCCGGTTGAATTATGTGAAATCAAATGTTAAATTTTATAGTAATATAAACAATTGAAGTTCAATTCACATTAGTTTAAGTTATACAAAATTGCCTGGGTACAGGAATGAAATATTCTTATATAAGTGAACTAAAGCAACACAAGTAGGGTAAATAATTCTTGATCACATTCGATTGAAAGCATACTATCTACATAGATTTGTCATTCTATGGATTCATTTATCTTTGTGGTATCAATTTTCATGGGTTCCTTGAATAAAGAATTTCGTTGGATTTTTTATTTCATTGACTGCGCAAGTTGCTATAAGAATTGAATGTAGAAATGTTGGTTTCTTATTTTGGTGGTTGATAGTCAGCCAGGAAAACCATGAAAATTGGTGTCCAATGAATAATAATGAAACCATAGTAATTGAATATTACAAACTAATGTACAAGTATTGTTAATGTTCTAGGTGACCATTTTTTGTGGTTTTTGTAATTCGTGAACCCACAGTTACCTCTCTCCATGAAAATTGATACCCACCAACACACGTACTTACTTTGTTCATTTTACAAGAAATGATGTACAAGTTTTTGACTACATATTGATGTGCTTATATTTTCAGATGGTTTATGGAAGATAGGTCAGCATGAAGGTTTGGCCTCCCTTTGGAATGGAACCATGCCATCTATAGTATTAGCATCTAATCCTTCTGTACAATTCATGGTGTATGAAGCTGTCAAAAGATACTTCCAGACAACACTTAAAACTAAGGTACTAAACCTGTATAAACTGAACAAGATACTTCCAGACATCCCTTAAAACTAAGGTACTAAACCTGTATAAACTGAACAAGATACTTCCAGATATCACTTAAAACTAAGGTACTAAACCTGTATAAACTGAACAAGATACTTCCAGACATCGCTTAAAACTAATGTACTAAACCTGTATAAACTGAACAAGATACTTCCAGACAACACTTAAAACTAAGGTACAAAACCTGTATAAACTGAACAAGATACTTCCAGACATCGCTTAAAACTAAGGTACTAAACCTGTATAAACTGAACAAGATACTTCCAGACATCACTTAAAACTAAGGTACTTAACCTGTATAAACTGAACAAGATACTTCCAGACATCACTTAAAACTAAGGTACTAAACCTGTATAAACTGAACAAGATACTTCCAGACTTCACTTAAACTAAGGTACTAAACCTGTATAAACTGAACAAGATACTTCCAGAGATCACTTAAAACTAAGGTACTAAACCTGTATAAACTGAACAAGATACCTCCATACATCACTTAAAACTAAGGTACTAAACCTGTATAAACTGAACAAGATACTTCCAGACATCACTTAAAACTAAGGTATTACATATAAACCTGTATAAACTGAACAAGATACTTCCAGACATCACTTAAAACTAAGGTACTAAACCTGTATAAACTGAACAAGATACTTCCAGACATCACTTAAAACTAAGGTACTAAACCTGTATAAACTAAACAAGATACTTCCAGACATCACTTAATACTAAGGTACTAAACCTGTATAAACTGAACAAGATACTTCCAGACATCACTTAAAACTAAGGTATTAAACCTGTATAAACTGAACAAGATACCTCCAGACATCACTTAAAACTAAGGTACTAAACCTGTATAAACTGAACAAGATACTTCCAGACAGCACTTAAAACTAAGGTACTAAACCTGTATAAACTGAACAAGATACTTCCAGACATCACTTAAAACTAAGGTACTAAACCTGTATAAACTGAACAAGATACTTCCAGACATCACTTAAAACTAAGGTACTAAACCTGTATAAACTGAACAAGATACTTCCAGACTTCACTTAAACTAAGGTACTAAACCTGTATAAACTGAACAAGATACTTCCAGACATCACTTAAAACTAAGGTACTAAACCTGTATAAACTGAACAAGATACTTCCAGACTTCACTTAAAACTAAGGTATTAAACCTGTATAAACTGAACAAGATACTTTTAGACATCACTTAAAACTAAGGTACTAAACCTGTATAAACTGAACAAGATACTTCCAGACATCACTTAAACTAAGGTACTTAACCTGTATAAACTGAACAAGATACTTCCAGACTTCACTTAAAACTAAGGTACTAAACCTGTATAAATTGAACAAGATACTTCCAGACATCACTTAAAACTAAGGTACTAAACCTGTATAAACTGAACAAGATACTTCCAGACATCGCTTAAAACTAAGGTACTAAACCTGTATAAACTGAACAAGATACTTCTAGACATCACTTAAAACTAAGGAACTAAACCTGTATAAACTGAACAAGATTCTTCCAGACATCACTTAAAACTAAGGTACTAAACCTGTATAAACTGAACAAGATACTTCCAGATATCACTTAAAACTAAGGTACTAAACCTGTATAAACTGAACAAGATACTTCCAGACATCACTTAAAACTAAGGTACTAAACCTGTATAAACTGAACAAGATACTTCCAGACAACACTTAAAACTAAGGTACTAAACCTGTATAAACTGAACAAGATACTTCCAGACATCACTTAAAACTAAGGTACTAAACCTGTATAAACTGAACAAGATACTTCCAGACATCACTTAAAACTAAGGTACTAAACCTGTATAAACTGAACAAGATTCTTCCAGACATCACTTAAAACTAAGGTACTAAACCTGTATAAACTGAACAAGATACTTCCAGACATCACTTAAAACCTAGGTATAACATACAAATCTGTATAAACTGAACCCGTTTAAGGTGTAAGAATTTGTTCAGTATACTCTGGTACTAGAGTTAAAGAAGTATCAATGGAGAATAGTAATTAAAAAAGAAGGGATATAGAGTATTTATGCAGGACACAGAATCACATCATAAAAATTGAAATGAATCAAAGCAAAAGAACAGGGCTTTCATTGCTGTTCTTCATCCTAAAGTAACTTTAGGATGAAGTATCTTGTTCAGTTTATACAGGTTTATATCTAATACCTTAGTTTTAAGTGATGACAGCAAAGAACAATAAACAAAACAAAAAAAAAAACAACCCACCAAACTATGGCTGATATCAACCTATGTCTGGTTTAGGAATAATCTTCAAGTTATGCAAATTTTGAAATTTAAAACTGATAAGCATACATTTTGTACTTTTCTTGTATAGACCTTTGTTGAATTGAAACTTGAAAAAAAATAGTTGTTAATCTAACATTAGCATTTTCTGATGGAGTTTGACTTCAATTATATTTGCAATGCATTGTGAGTCAATCAGAATTTTGTCCATTGTAGGAGTTAAGTGGAATGCTTTACTTTGTGATTGGTGCTATTGCTAAGACTGTGGCTACTATTGTCACCTATCCACTACAAGTAGTCCAGTCTAGACTTAGGGTGAGTAGCTAAGACTGTGGCTACTATTGTCACCTATCCATTACAAGTCATCCAGTCTAGACTTAGGGTGAGTAGCTAAGACTGTGGCTACTATTGTCACCTATCCATTACAAGTCATCCAGTCTAGACTTAGGGTGAGTAGCTAAGACTGGCTACTATTGTCACCTATCCATTACAAGTCGTTCAGTCTAGACTTAGGCTGAGTAGCTAAGACTGTGGCTACTATTGTCACCTATCCATTACAAGTAGTCCAGTCTAGACTTAGGGTGAGTAGCTAAGACTGTGGCTACTATTGTCACCTATCCATTACAAGTCATCCAGTCTAGACTTAGGGTGAGTAGCTAAGACTGTGGCTACTATTGTCACCTATCCATTACAAGTCGTTCAGTCTAGACTTAGGGTGAGTAGCTAAGACTGTGGCTACTATTGTCACCTATCCATTACAAGTAGTTCAGTCCAGACTTAGGGTGAGTAGCTAAGACTGTGGCTACTATTGTCACCTATCCATTACAAGTCGTTCAGTCTAGACTTAGGCTGAGTAGCTAAGACTGTGGCTACTATTGTCACCTATCCATTACAAGTAGTCCAGTCTAGACTTAGGGTGAGTAGCTAAGACTGTGGCTACTATTGTCACCTATCCATTACAAGTCGTCCTGTCTAGACTTAGGGTGAGTAGCTAAGACTGTGGCTACTATTGTCACCTATCCATTACAAGTCGTTCAGTCTAGACTTAGGCTGAGTAGCTAAGACTGTGGCTACTATTGTCACCTATCCATTACAAGTAGTCCAGTCTAGACTTAGGGTGAGTAGCTAAGACTGTGGCTACTATTGTCACCTATCCATTACAAGTCGTCCTGTCTAGACTTAGGGTGAGTAGCTAAGACTGTGGCTACTATTGTCACCTATCCATTACAAGTCGTCCGGTCTAGACTTAGGGTGAGTAGCTAAGACTGTGGCTACTATTGTCACCTATCCATTACAAGTCGTCCTGTCTAGACTTAGGGTGAGTAGCTAAGACTGTGGCTACTATTGTCACCTATCCATTACAAGTCATCCAGTCTAGACTTAGGGTGAGTAGCTAAGACTGTGGCTACTATTGTCACCTATCCATTACAAGTAGTCCAGTGTAGACTTAGGGTGAGTAGCTAAGACTGTGGCTACTATTGTCACCTATCCATTACAAGTAGTTCAGTCCAGACTTAGGGTGAGTAGCTAAGACTGTGGCTACTATTGTCACCTATCCATTACAAGTCGTTCAGTCTAGACTTAGGCTGAGTAGCTAAGACTGTGGCTACTATTGTCACCTATCCATTACAAGTAGTCCAGTCTAGACTTAGGGTGAGTAGCTAAGACTGTGGCTACTATTGTCACCTATCCATTACAAGTCGTCCTGTCTAGACTTAGGGTGAGTAGCTAAGACTGTGGCTACTATTGTCACCTATCCATTACAAGTCGTTCAGTCTAGACTTAGGCTGAGTAGCTAAGACTGTGGCTACTATTGTCACCTATCCATTACAAGTAGTCCAGTCTAGACTTAGGGTGAGTAGCTAAGACTGTGGCTACTATTGTCACCTATCCATTACAAGTCGTCCTGTCTAGACTTAGGGTGAGTAGCTAAGACTGTGGCTACTATTGTCACCTATCCATTACAAGTCGTCCGGTCTAGACTTAGGGTGAGTAGCTAAGACTGTGGCTACTATTGTCACCTATCCATTACAAGTCGTCCTGTCTAGACTTAGGGTGAGTAGCTAAGACTGTGGCTACTATTGTCACCTATCCATTACAAGTCATCCAGTCTAGACTTAGGGTGAGTAGCTAAGACTGTGGCTACTATTGTCACCTATCCATTACAAGTCGTCCTGTCTAGACTTAGGGTGAGTAGCTAAGACTGTGGCTACTATTGTCACCTATCCATTACAAGTCGTCTGGTCTAGACTTAGGGTGAGTAGCTAAGACTGTGGCTACTATTGTCAACTATCCATTACAAGTAGTTCAGTCCAGACTTAGGGTGAGTAGCTAAGACTGTGGCTACTATTGTCACCTATCCATTACAAGTAGTCCAGTCTAGGCTTAGGGTGAGTAGCTAAGACTGTGGCTACTTTTGTCACCTATCCATTACAAGTAGTCCAGTCTAGACTTAGGGTGAGTAGCTAAGACTGTGGCTACTATTGTCACCTATCCATTACAAGTAGTTCAGTCTAGACTTAGGGTGAGTCTGAATAATACTTATAGTTAGAAAGACCTAAAAACATACACATTTGATATATAATTGTTCGTAAATAACCTTTTCTGCAAAAACATTTTGGCCAGAGTCTTCTTCAGTTTTTCTTTTCTTTTCTAGCATCTACATCCTTATAGCTTTATTTTTTCCACTTTCAAATGTTCCATTTAAAATTTATATGGCTTATAAGAGTTAGGTTTAGACTTTAATAGATTTTGGTGTATTTATTGTAGGCTGGAAGACACAAGAAAACAGAGAGTCAAGGAATCCTACAGAACTTGATTGATATTGTCAAGTAAGTCCATTTTGAGGAATTTCACATGCTAAAGTATCATCTTCCATCTGTCATATTGCAGATAAAGACACCAGTTAATAATTTGTTTAACATGGAAGATTTTGTGGTTTCCATCTTATAACTTAAAACCCCCGAATAATGACATTTTTTTGTAAACTAGAGGTGAACTCAGACAAACTACATCTACAAAGAACACTGGTTTAGAGGTTCAACATTTTATGTTAAATAGAAATAGCCAGAGGGAGAATGATGTTAACAAAGGATTCAGTAATGCTAAGACATTACAGTGGATTCCACTTTATCGACTAACTCTTATTAGAATAATCCTCTTAATCAACTAAGATTTTAAAACACCAAACCCTTTCCTATACTCTCAATGCTAAAAATTTCATTTAATTGCATTGAAAATCTGAGAAAAAGTACAAAATTCCTGTTAATTGACTTAAATTTTTCAAAAATCACCTTGATACCTGTCAAAATCATATGTTTTCTTAACGAGATCAATGAAGTTTGATTGAAAAAAGTTATCAAAACATGTTTTTACAACCTTCATTTATGTCACAGTTGTTTTTACAAGCATTAGGATACAATAAAAGTGTCACCTGACTGTTTTAATTACTCAACACGTTTGATAATTAGACAAAATTATATAAATTCTTTGTATTTTCTGTTTAAAATTGACATTTCACTTTATTGGGTAATTCGGTTAATTGCATAAATTTCTCTGACAAATTGGTTATGCTAATAAGAGGAATCCACTGTACATAGAAATGGCTATGTAAAGTATACAGCCATATTGTCCAAAAGAAATGCAACATTATCCAGCTATCTTTGTCAAAGCTTTTGATTGTCCCTGATTTCATTATGTTAGCTGTTCTATGTCCAGAAATGTGTCTTTTGCTGATAATTTTGGGTTCGGTTTTGAATCTTATGTATAATATTTTTTATCTTGGGCCAATTCAGAACAGCAAACAGTGACGACTGGTCACATTGAAGGCTGCTGGCTGTTTTCTATGGAGGATTTTCAAATCGCCACTTGTTTATGTAAGTTGTGTGGCATACACTTACTTATTTACTTACCTAAATTATCCGTTTAAATTTCAAAATTGTCTAAACCCTAAGATTCTTCCTACCCCAGACATAGGTTGATCATCTTAGTAATAGTTTGGAATTTTTGGTTTTACTGTTTTATGCTCTTCATAATCATATAGTGTTTGGCTTTCAATATTTTTGGTTGAGTGCCTCTGATGAGTCTTGAATAGACGAAACGTGCGTCAGGCGTAGCAAAATTTATTGTCTGGAACTTTGTTGTCATTTGTATTACTCCACGTCTCATTATGGTCAATGAGATAGTCCAACTGGTATCTTATACTTGTAAACTTAAAGCTTAAACTTATAATTTATTTACAGGTACAACGGGATAGCTGGTCTGTATAAAGGTTTAGAAGCCAAGTTAATACAGACAGTGTTGACAGCAGCACTGATGTTCCTTACATATGAAAAGATAGCAGCATTCATATTCAAGGCAATGGGACATAATCCAAACAGCAAATGACAGGATTTAAATCAAATCATTATCCACCATTAAGTATTCAAGAAGTTTTGTAACCATGTTTTAACTGTGATGTAGTTTGTAGTAAAAACTTATTAACTAATGCATGTATTGCTACTTGAGGTACCGTAGTTTTATGAATTTTATATATATGCTTTACAAATTTTACACATTTAGCAAGAAAGCAAGTTTATATCTTTTAACATTCCATGGTAAACTATTTTATCTGTTTCAGTATTCTGGGGTTGAGATGATCCTTGCTTGGTATTTCTGTTACACTTTTAAGTTGCTCACTACAAGAGCCAGAATATCAATAGTGAGCATTAGTTTACAGATTTTTTGTTGTTTCCAAATACTTGATATGATAAAAATTGCCATATTGACAGTTTGCTGATAGGGGCGTACATTTTGGACAGTGAAGAACAACTGAAACACAAGATCAACAACAAAGTGTTTTAAGTCACCATTTTAAAAATCAATCATTAATCATTTTTTAGCTCACCTGGACCGAAGGTCCATGTGAGCTATTGCCATCACTTGGCGTCCGTCGTCTGTTAACAATTTTCAAAAATCTTTTCCTCTGAAATGAATGAACAGAATTTAATGAAACTTGGTATGATTGATCATTAGGGTGTCCTGCACAAAAGTTGTGTTTCAAGTTTTGGTCTGTCAAAAACATGGCTGCCGCGGCTAAAAATAGACCAGGGGGTCAGACGACTGTCTTTGGCCTGTAAGTCAAAAAGTATAAAAGATAGATGAAATCTGATGCCATGCTGCTGCTTCAGCATTAAAAGCTCTTCAAAAGTCTCCTTTAAGTCGAAGTTGTCGGATGACCCCTAAAGGAGTAACGGCCCCTTAAAGGTGAAAAATAGCATTTTTTTCATGTTTTTGGCCTATAGAATAAAAACTATTACAGATAAAGAAAGGTTGTTGCTTGCTTAAATGTTCAGCTCAATTAGCTCTACAAAAGTCTCCATAGGGTCGAAGTTGTCAGATGACCCCTTAGAGGAGTTACAGCCCCTTAAAGGCGAAAAATAGTGTTTTTGGCCTATAGAATGAAAACCATTGCAGATAGAGAAAAGCTGCTGCTTGCATAAATGTTCAGCTCATTTACATTTGTAGCTCTACAAATGTCTATTAGGGTCCAAGTTGTCAGATGACCCCTTTTAGGGGTTACAGCCCCTAAAAGGCAAAACATAGTGTTTTTGGCCTATAGAATGAAGACTATTGCAGATAGGGAAAAGCTGTTGCTTGCTTATATGTTCAGTTCATTAAGCTCTTGACAAAAGTCTCTGTAGAGTCAAAGTTGTCAGACGGTCCTTAAAATAACATTTTGCACATTTTTTGGCCTACTGAATGAAAACTATTGCTGAAAGAAAAAAACTGTTGCTTGATTAAATGTTCAGCTTATTTAGCTCTACAAAGTTCTTCATAGGGTTGACATCAAGACCAGGTGAGCGATTCAAGCTCCTGGGAGCCTATTGTTTTTGTTATTTTTATTTGTTTTACCTAGAAGAAAAGCTCTTATTTCATTTATATAAAGATTAACTCCTAGTTGTTACTGTATTGTATATTATATGTTTTAATAGTTATTTTTAATATAGAATTTAAAAAAAAAGTTGGTTTTTTTACCAAAAATCTCATATTTTATTCAAGGTACATTTCAAAGTAAGCTTTAGTCACAAAATATTTTTATAATAGTTGTCTATTAAATATGTTGTTTAAGTCTATTTGATAATATAGTTTTGTAGTCTAACTTTTTTAGAGAAAATAATTTTCTATGCCAGGTCTACCAAAGTAGAAGGCCATAAAGTGTTCAGGTCTGTTCGTTCATCTGTCCCAAAATCAGGTGTACATTCAGGTTGAAGTTACTTCTCTATGAAGGAAAAAATAACTTGATGTGATACCCTCTGTTTGGTTTGTTGTCAGTTCATCTGTTGATTGGTGGGTTCCCGGTTCAGTACCATGAAATAAAAGCCTAGTTCATTCAACCAATCAATCCATCAATCAGTTTCTCATTTAATAGAAAAGAAAAAAAAATGATTTGTGTTTGAGTTATTCTGATTTGGAATTTTATTGATCAAAGAATGATAACTTAATCTCTCAAGATTATTTTGTATCTTTCAATTCAAAGAAAGATAGCTCAAATTGAATTTCTTTAAGTGAGAATTTTTTATTATGATGGTTTGATCATCATCATCAAAAAAAAAAATGAGTAAGAGCACTTAAAGCATTTTTAAGGTGAAAGAGATGGGGTTTTATGCACTGTTCCATTAGATGTCATATTTTTAAAGATTGATATGCTAAAAACATTGATGATATGCAATATTACCTTTATGTTTACACTATATTCAAGAAAAAAAATGTTAATAATTCAGAAATAAAACATTATAATGTTTTGGTCTTGCTGTTTTACATGCATTCATAGCCATCCATGGACTGTAAAGACACAGTTATCCTCAGCATTAGGCTGACAATGTAAGAAGATTCAATCAATCAATCAATAAACTTTATTTAAAGTCGGCAAGTTAAATAACAACAAACATAAGCTCTTTAGAGCTTTTGAACCGACATTATAACAACAAACATAAGATTGAATTCAAGATACTGTTAATTGTTTGGTTACTTTGTACTGGTTATTCTACAACAGGTTGAAATGATTAAATTAAGCAATAGGTTTGGAATTTATTGTCTGGAACTTGTATTTTTTTGTTTCTCAGTGTTTTGTTAGGTTACAATGCGTTATAGCCTATACATGTTATGAGTGTTCACTCTGTAAATAAGGCTTATCAGTTGACAGTTTTTTATGCCGTACATAGGAAAGAAGAGGAACTATTGTTTTGGGTTTTGATTATATTAATTTTAATTTGTCTGTACCATCAATTTTCTCCAGTTACCTTCAAGTTTATTTTATATTTTTCCATGAAATAAGTATTGTTTCATCTTGAAACTTTATACAAATATGCACTAGGATATGAAGAAAATATACTACCATAGAATTATATCCCCACTCTTAAGATGTGGGCTATAATCAATTACAATTATCTGTGAGGCTTGTTTAGGGTATATTGGGATATGGGATATCCACACATTTTCTTAGTGGGATACGGGATATTTGAGGCAAAACTTATTTGGATATGGGATATTTTTGTCAATTTTATTTACAGGGATATGGGATACAGGAAAAACATTTTTTGGGATACAGGATATTTGATGAAAAATTTATGGGGAAATGGGATATTGTTACCCCCCCCCCCCCCTAAACAAGCCCCATCTGTCTGTTGTCTGTCCATCTGTTCAAACTTTTGTAAAATATTTCTGAGCTTCTACTGAAGAAATGTATTACACATTTGATTCACATCTCCATTTTCCAGTTTTCCTTATGGTTGAGTGGGGAGATATAGTGCAACCTTTTACACTAGCCTCGTCAACATCATGGTTGATTTATCACAGAAAATGGAGCTAATATTTAATATTACCTATAGTTTTAAGTTACTTTTCCAGGAAGAATAGAAAATAATGAGATGTGGAATAAGTGTACGCAACACAGCCCACAATCAAGCGGCAATGAAGAAAAACCACAATGGGATATCATCAACATTTGCATCAGGATTATAAAACAGGTGGATCAAGAAATTTTCGAAATATGAGAGGGTTCCTTACTAATTTTGCAGAAAATCTACAATAAAATTGCATAATTTTGGGAGGAAAGGAAAGGGGTTTTATGATGATTCACAGTATTATGATTTCTTATCTCCTAAATGTTTTGCTAATTATAATTATAAAAAATTTCAATAATCTGTTAAATAATAATTGTCTTTATCTACAAAATGATTGTCTGCTTATTAAACTTGGATGTCTTCTACATAATTTTATGAATTATAATTCTTTCAAATTTTCATGCTAAAATTTCGGACACGCCCACTTATGGAAACCACGTGGTAAAGCATTGTTGTTGCTAACGATAACATCTTGTAATCTTCCGCATTTGTGCCTGATCCAAAATAGTTCTGGGGACATTAGCCAATAAGTTATTTGTCTTTATTTTGTTATTCAAAATTTGTTTCAAAGACAGTTTGAGTTCTTATAAGTTGTAGATTGTTAAAAACATTTTCATATCTGAAGAGCAGTTTTGAAATTACATGAAAATTAAAAACCGGAAGTTGCAGCGTATGAATATCTGTCAACAACATGGTTTCCATCTGAATACACACTTTTTGCACGGAAAGTTTAACTGGGTTTTCTCGTAATTATGTGATTTTCTTTCGGTGTCATTTCACAAAAACAAAATAAAAAATGCCTGGAACTAAGGTCAGCCTCTGCCAAATGGTCGATTTGGCCTTAGGAACTCCAGAGGTTGGTGCTGTAAATTTTAATGTGCTTCATTCATTATTACATGCTATGCTTAAACGTTTAAACATAATTGACGTTCAAGCAGATATTAACGAGTTTGATAGAGACTTTCTTTCGGCTTCTAAAGCAAGGGAATTATCAGTACTGAGCGATGTTGACAGTGGTCGGGGAGAAGATACAGAATCAATTAGTGAGAGGTCTTCCACTTTGCCAACTCCAAGTACAGACAGGAGGACCCCTTACCATCACCTTGAAGTTAAGGTGGCTAAATTGCAAGAACAATTGGATAACATTACATCTGTTCCATCAAATAAACATTTATTTGAAAAGGCTCGAACAAACCATGAAGAGAAACCCATAGGGGAAATGTGGCTTAATATGCAGTTGATGAGTCGTGTTGAAAATAATGAAAAAGGAATTGCCAAGGTAATTTTCTTGCTTCCATGTATGTGTTTTATATGAATCTGTAATGTAGCAAAATATCATGTATTTACTTAAAGACTGTTTGTATCTTCTGTATGGTCAGTATCTGTGTTGTAACAGCAAGATCTTTATGTATACTCTCCAGCTACTCCAACAAAAGATTTCATTAAGCAACGTGTTAATTTGTGACTTAAGTAGATGGAATGAGATATTATATTCCTGTTCTTAATCAATACATGTACACTGTCTTTCAAAATGCCAAATTTCATTTTAATTATTGGGGAATGTAATTCAAATATTGTGTGACTTTATTATTATTTTCTCTCCTTTTTAAAGATTTTGACCAACATATAGGGGCTAAAAGGCCGTATATAATTAGGCCTTAAAGATTTTGGAAACAATTTTAAATCCATTATGCGCTATGTAATAAAATTTTCAACTGACAAAAAGAAAAAAAAATCTTCACAGGAAGTCAAATTTTTTGATTTTTTAAAAATAATTTTATTATTCCATATAATACATGTACATGGGTTGCACAATGTTTCCATTCCGGATTTGACTCGTCATTTAGACGAGGTCATCAGGGGTCACGGTGAGGAAAAATGACATCATTCAACATGGGACAAAGGGAAACACACTTTCAATCAAGTTGATTCTTCTGTAATTATTCAATACATGGGTAAAAATCATTTGCAACTGACAAATAAACACACAGACAACATTTCTAACCCATAAAAATCAATCTTGAACATATAAGGACATTACTTTCTTCGCCCAACACGCGTTGGAACCAGTTTTTTACCAGTTCCTCCTCGTTTGACTAAAAAAGTGACCGATCCCACAAATGCGCAACCCACAGTTGCTGAAAAAAAAAATAGAATAGAGAATAACGACCCTTTAAAATATATCAAATACAGCATAATAAGGCTAGAACTAATGGTGTGTAGAAAAAAGCCCCCCTCCTAATTTTTATAAAATATATTAAATACAGCATAATAAGGCTAAAACTAATGGTGTGTAGAAAAAAGCCCCCCCCTCCTAATTTTTTATTATTTGTTATAGACTTTTGACACTGTATTGAGTAATGACATTAAAATTAAAAAAATCTAATTAATTCTTTATAACATGGTAATAATTGGTAGTACATGTACTTTTTTAAATACTTTTCTCATTTAGTCTAGCTGCTGTGCATACCTTAGGTGTTGAAATATTGTATACAGATATTATTGATAACTTGTTTAGGTTACAATGTAATAAAGAAACATTGTTAAAGTTTAATTGATCAGTACAGTAGGTTAGTTTTTCACAGACTTTATTTGTTATATATAAATACTGAAAGCAAAAGCCAAAAACAACATTCAGAACATATATTGTACTACAACTACATACTGTTTAAGTATGTGGTGTTAGAAATGTTTTATGAATGATGAATCAGATTAAAATATTTCTATTTTTATTTACATTTTTGTATATATACATGTACAGTACATGTAATGTTAAATAAGTTTTATATAATTACTTTTAAGTTGATTAAAGGATAAAAGGTGAAAACCGAAAGAATATATTATTAAGAGGAAATGTAATAATATATAAACATCATTAACATGTTTAAATGTTTATGAAGTTTGTCTCCTTTAAAATAATGAGTTTGTCCTATTAGTCCAAGCAGTCATGACAAATTTGTCAATTAACTTTCCAGTCATGCATACTGATAGCTAATGATAAAGTGTACAATCTGTGTATCTTCATGGGAAGATTTGTTGATTTGGTATAGACCCAACCCTTACATCAAATTTTGTATATAGATATAGGATACAAAAAGTCTTTTGATAATGAAAAATAATTTATAAAGTTTTTAAAACCAAGAAATCCATTAACAAAATTGTCTGTTTTTAACCCCGCCACACCAAGTGGCAAGGTATTATGCTATACCTTCACTTTCTTTCTGTGTCTGTCCATCTGTCCGCTGAAGGTTTCCGAGTGATAAGATGAAAAAGCGACAAAGGATTTGAATGATATTTTGCACAGATGTTGAGTACAAAAAAATACAGGTCAAGTTCAATTTTCAGGATGATCCAAAAGATTTGCCACTTTATGAATTTTCCAAATTTGAAAATGATGAAATTTTCAGGTCTAAGAAAGATAACTCATTTCTTATCTGTCTCTATATATAGTATATACAGTAAAGTATACAAATATATTCAACTTTTATGAATATCATGGCGGGGTATCATTTAATGTCCCATTAGATGCCCTATTATTACATATATATTCTTTCTTTTTAAGTATTTAACATGACATACATGCACATGTATGTACATACATGCACATGTATGTACAGTATTAGTACAATGTACACTATAGTATTGATAATTATGTGTACATGTATTGGAACATTTATTTTCCTAACCATGGCAATGGTTGACACATAATATCTAAAGTATATTTTGGATATCCATTGTAAATTTCTGGATATTTACTGGCTATTATTAATACTGACAAACTGAAGACAGTCCCAAAAAATTACCTGCATTTACGACTTTTAACAAAGTAAAAGTCAAAAAATGGAAATGGTAGACTGCAGTCAAATCCAAGTCTGTTTTTTTCTTTTTTCTCCTTTTGTCTTACATGTCTTATTCTTTATCTAAAATCATACACCATCAAATTCTTTGGACTGTCTTCATTTTGCCAGCGATAAAGTTGTAAACTACTATAGCTGGTAATGACCTGTGAAGTGATAATACTTTTTAGTCATTGCTAAAAACCAGAAGTACACATATTTCATGAAATCTTTCTGTATCATGTCAACTTCATATTATTAATTGAATGTCAAACCTTTTTTTGTTGTTTTTATAGTGTATGTCAATGATAGAAGATATGATGAAAGAAATGCAATCATTGAAGGATGCTAATAAAAACTTGATGGACAAAGTGAATGGGGTAGGTACAGATATAATTTTACTTGATGGACAAAGTTAATGGGGTAGGTCCAGATATGATTTTACTTGATGGACAAAGTTAATGGGGTAGGTCCAGATATAATTTGACTTGATGGACAAAGTTAATGGGGTAGGTCCAGATATAATTTTACTTGATGGACAAAGTTAATGGGGTAGGTTCAGATATAATTTTACTTGATGGACAAAGTTAATGGGGTAGGTCCAGACATAATTTTACTTGATGGACAAAGTTAATGGGGTAGGTCCAGATATAATTTTACTTGATGGACAAAGTTAATGGGGTAGGTCCAGATATAATTTTACTTGATGGACAAAGTTAATGGGGTAGGTCCAGACATAATTTTACTTGATGGACAAAGTTAATGGGGTAGGTCCAGATATAATTTGACTTGATGGACAAAGTTAATGGGGTAGGTCCAGATATAATTTGACTTGATGGACAAAGTTAATGGGGTAGGTCCAGATATAAGTTTACTTGATGGACAAAGTTAATGGGGTAGGTCCAGATATAATTTGACTTGATGGACAAAGTGAATGGGGTAGGTACAGATATGATTTTGACTTAATGGACAAAGTTAATGGGGTAGGTACAGATATAATTTTGACTTGATGGACAAAGTTAATGGGGTAGGTACAGATATAATTTGACTTGATGGACAAAGTTAATGGGGTAGGTCCAGATATAATTTTTCTTGATGGACAAAGTTAATGGGGTAGGTCCAGATATAATTTGACTTGATGGACAAAGTTAATGGGGTAGGTCCAGATATAATTTGACTTGATGGACAAAGTTAATTGGGTAGGTCCAGATATAATTTGACTTGATGGACAAAGTTAATGGGGTAGGTCCAGATATAATTTTACTTGATGGACAACGTTAATGGGGTAGGTCCAGATATAATTTTACTCAATGGACAAAGTTAATGGGGTAGGTCCAGATATACATGTATCTTTACATCTGTATGTAGTAGAGTAAGAATTATTATTTATCTCAATTTGATTTGTAGAAAAGACTAAATACTTTTGTAACTGAAACTGCTAATATTTATACTTTAAATCAATCAAGCATACATTTCTAACATGCATCAATTCATTTTTACAGATGATAGGGCACAACTTATGTCATGACCTGAATTTTTCCTTTAATAGGGAAAACACACATAACCTCAATCATGACAAAATCAACATGATCAATGGTTATCGACAAATAACAATCAGTCCATCACAATGGTCCTGACTTGGATTAAGGCAATAGCAAAGGGAGGTAACAACTGGTTCAGTTACACTTAATTTGCATTTTGTATAGTTTTAAAAAGCATCTGTATTTCTGTAAATATTCTTATGCTTTCAGTTAAATCTTGATGACTTGATGAAGAGATTAAAAGATTTAGAAAATAAAATGGTAAGAGACATTATTTGAAAACATACAAGTCCATATGATAGCTATGGCTTAGGAATCAATAGTCTGATAACTATAGTTAAACATCTTTTACTAGACAGTGATTAAAATTAAAGCACATCATTCCCTTAGTTTTTTCAGAGATTTTTTTTTTCACATTTCGTGTTAAGCTTATTTAATATTTAGGCAAATCAAATGCACCTTTATGATTTCTTTCTTTGTCTAATATCAGAAAACTTTAATTGTTATGATCTATGGCATCCTTGCTGAAAAATTATCATGCCCCCCAATCATATTAAGATGCGCATTAGAAAATTTCGTGGCTTTCAGATATATTCCAAGACTGATTGTACTTGTAAGTTTTTTTCAGTAGAAATTAAAATTGAAGCTGATTGAATTCTTTTGTTAGCTCAGCATTCCTTGCTTTTGGCAGCTTGAAAGATAACTTGAAATTTACTTTTGCAGAAAGATATGAATGACCGATTTAATCTGTTGCCTTCTCCTGAAGACTTTGCCCACTTTGTAACATGGGCAGGATTAGAGGATGCTCTGAGTGGAATCAAGAGAGACTGGGAAAATCTACAACCCACAGAGAGAGTCGTTGTGGAAATCGCTAGTCAGACTGACATTGTAAGTATGCCTTCTGACATTGTCTTCTTTTTAATTAGTTAAAGTGACTGATACTTAGATCCCTTAATGTCTGTAGTTTAGGGTTTTTTTTTGTAGAAAATATTTTTTACGTAGATAGGAATTAGACCCTTTACCAGTATAATCTGTGGAAAGTTATTAGAAATTGATTAATAGTATATACCAGTAGGTTGATAGAATTTAATTTTTGTTTTACATCTGTTTAGCCAATTTAAGCAGAAAACAATTTTTGTTAACATGTACAATCACCTTAATAATTGATATTCATCAGTCTGAATTATGTCTCCACATTTCCTAGCAGAGGGATGGCTCAGCCAAACACAGGACCAGTACTAGTCCACAAAATCAAAGGAGTTCACGTCCTGGGTCTCGAACTGAAGGTGATACAGTGAATGGTTATCACTTTACTCATCCTGAATTTAATATGGTACAACAAAATCATGTCGATAGTGGTACAAATTCTCCCAAGTATAATCAGGGTCAGAGGTCAGATGATTATAGGTCTGCTCAGTCTAGAGGCTCAATGGTTCGTTCTGATGACGGTGGTTCCCGAAGTCGAGGCACCCCAGCTAGTTCTGCTACAGGATGTAGAATTAGTAGTGCTAGGTCTCACAGTAGACCTGGCAGTGGCAATGATTACACAGGTTCCACTAAGAACCAAATGTCCAGTTCTGACAGGCCTAAGTCCGTACACTACAGTGAGGGGCAGAATGAGGTACTAAATGGTTGTTTCGTGGTTTATTGTTGTGCCACATGGATGTTTGGTCTGTTGTCACATCTCCAGTTCTAAGTCTCGTGTGTTTTTTTGTTGATGATACCTCAGCATGGTGTTTTTTGTTGTTGTTGTTTGAGCCTTGATTGTCTTTAGAGTTTCCTTGCCAAGTATGCCTTTGCATGGTCTTTTTATTGCCAGAACTTCAGCCATCTGTACCTTTTTGATGTTGTGCTACACTGAAAGATCTTTGCATGTCATGGACTCTGATTGCATGATACTTCTTTATGTTTTTCTATGATTATATATGATTATATTATGATTTACAGCTTGGTAGAATTATCTATCTATTATTTTATTTTGATTAATTGTTGATTTGCCTGATTCTTTCCTTGCATGTGAAATGTTTGTCTAAAATGTTTTTACAGGATAAGTGTGGACATAAAGTCCCGTCAAACCTGACAATCCATATCAATCAGTCAGTCAATGTGTGGTACCTTTTATCTCTCTGTCAATAATTAAAAAATTACAGACACGACAAATTATAGAATGAAGTTTCCATTACCTCTCATGAATGTTTAATGAAAATGACGTTGATAAGAGCTCCCACAATCCCTCACCCTTTGTTTTTATCATTGTGACCATAAATAGCATTCTAAGTCAATAGTGGAGTAGATAATCGTGTTGACAGTGGGATAAATAGGAGTTATTGTTTGTAAATAAGAGCAAGACAAAACAAATTTCTTCACTTTACATGTCTTGGTTAATGGTTATCTGTAGAGTGCTTGGGTAAACATCAATTGATCTCATGTTTATAAACCAGTACAGGTTCAGTACAATACAGTCAGGGAAAATTTAGACGGAAAAATAAGATCAAATAGTGGGCCATCTGTTCATTTAGGTTTAATATAAATAGGCATTTAGTCTATATTTGCAGATTTTTCTATTGAGATTGATATTAAAAGTAATGTAATTAGAACCACATATCAAAATGTGGTAGCCAAATAGTTTTTGCAGCTGTCCCTCTTTGGTTGAAAACTGTAAGGGAAATATATGTCAAATTTTACAGTGATTAAGTGTCATCAGGGGATTCACATATTAAAATTTTATGTAATTCTGTGGATGTTTTAAACTAACGCTTTCTTATGTAGGTGGTGTTGCGTCCACTTATTCCACATCTCATTATCGTCTAAATTTTTACGAAAAAATAGATATTTGCAGACTGGGCCCATCTAACTGCAGTTGCGATAACTCTTTATGGTCCTTTTGGTATATTTTTTATTTTTGTGGATCTTTGGTCTGCCAAATCAGAAAATTTCAAAAAGGACCATTTAGAGCTACGGAACCGGAGCTAGGGCCCATCATGACTGTCAGATTTGTAGTTTTCTCCTTGCCTTATTTTTTATATTCATCTTCCTTTGTAGCAAGGCAGACTGGTCAGTATTAGAAATACACATACTGATTTACATACGAACTGGGTGACCATTTCAAAATCAAATACCCCAAATTATTATGGTTATAATTTTAATTTAGAAAATGATTTTGAAATGGAATGGGTTTTGGTGCAGGAACATATAAATCTATCATGTCTATGTTTAGAGCTAAATGTACATCTGAATAGTTTTATCTTGGTGGTGGAGCACAGGGGCGTATCCAGAAATTTTCGAAAGGGGGAGGGGTTTCCACCTTCAAGACCATTTTTTCTGAAAATCTACGCAAAAATTTAAAAATTTCGGAGGAAAGGGGGTTCCGACCACCAGAACCCCCCTGGATCCGCCACTGGAGCAACTTCTTATCACAAAACATAGATCACCGGTCTGTAGATATATCACATAATTATAGTGGAAGACACAAGAGTGAATGTGTTAAATATACAAAATTAATAATGGGAAAGTCTCAATAATTTTTATGGAAAGATACTGAAGAATATTTAATTGGATATTTTTTTGTCTTGTTGGATATATAATGACAATCATAACTCAAAAATATCATGTTGGGGAAAGACACCAAAATTAACTTCGTCTGTGTAATTTATTTAGATTTTCTTACAAGAAGACTATTTTAGCTGAAGGAGACATTATTGCTAAGATTGTGTCTCCCTAGGTCTACAATGACAATCATTGTTTATAACACCCAAGTATATCTTAATACAAGGTGTGCAATATCATATAGCAGTAAATCAATCCTTGCTTATAAAGTTTCAATAAGGGACTTGTTTTATCCAAATACCTTATTAATATTGGCAATAGGATGGTTATAATATGTGCATTTTATATTTAATAACATCGCCGGCCATGGTGAGGTAAACAGAGACCAAAACATTCAGACATACCAATCTCTCTTTGTAAACTGGACAAAAAATACAAAGTCAATCGGTTCAAAAGTGAAATTGATTTTGATTTTTTATTCTGTGTACAGAGCAAACATTGTCATTTTTGTATGTAATTTTTAGACGATCAGATAAGGATAAAACCATTCTGTTTTTGACAACATGTTTAACAGTTAAACCCCAAATTGGATTATTTTTTGTACAAGTTATTATGTGACTTTATATTTTTGGGCGTTATCCATTCCCATTACATAAAAGTTGTGAACACATTCATTACACTTTGCATGATGCTAAGACCGTAATTTACTTGTTCAATTTAAGTTTTGATCTCCTGCCGATACTTTCTATTTTTCTCATCACACGTAATATCAACACAGACCTATGTAGAAAGGACTAGTATTTGTTCACCGAGTGTTCAAACCATGTATTAAAATGTTGCTAATTTCTCTGGGTAAATAATACGATATATAACGATAAGAAAATATTTTCCTAACGTCTATTGTGTGTTTTCAAACCTCCTTTACTGATTTAATAGGCTTGTCCTTGTTATAATGGCTCTTAAGCGTTTTGATTTAAATTGAATTTCAATACACAGATTTGAAGTATTGAGAACCTCTGGCTATTTTTTTCATACTTCTCAAAAGGAAATTAAACTACAGTCTGAGATTTTAATTACTGCAATTAAGAACTATGTTCTCAACTAATAAATTGAGACATTTTAATCTAGATTGAAAATTTATCTTTAAACTTATGTTAGATCTCATATCAGCTGTATTGAAACAGACAGACAGACCTAAATGTGGACTGTCATAGCAAGGCCATTGTTCTGGACCAGTCTGTCTTTTCACATAATGTACTACACCACAGAAATAACAATTTAGCTCTCAATCTGACTTTGTGGAAAAAATAAATATGAATAAGGAAGCCTGTATAGCACAGGGCGCAGATCCAGGATTTTGGATTAGAGGGGGGGCACAGGTATTAATTATTCCACGAGCAGAGCAAAGCACGAATTTTTTTTTGCCTTTATTGATTGATTTTTTTTCACAGTTTATGGGGGGTGCTGGGTGTGCCCCTGCTTAAATCCGTGCCTGTTGTACGTACAACTTGTCATGGAATCCCTGACAATTTTATTTAGAGTTATATAAGGCTTATTTTGTCTGCAATATATGTGAAAATATAAACATGCATGTTTATTTCATGCCATCACACAAATATGAGTCACATTTTAAACATATTTACAAAATATAAAAGAATCATTGAATATTTAATCCTAATATTTGTATTTTGTTGCTCAGTAAACTCCACATCATATCTACATCTCTGATTCATGGGGTCGGATGCACTTTACATGTTTAATAATCAATGTTAAACAGTTGAAATACTGTGTTTTCCATTTGATTACCTTGTTTTATTGACAAAGAAGAAAAAGAAAACATTAATCTTCATTTGGTTTTATTGAAATGAACTTAAACGAGCACCTTAATATCCTCTCTTATAAGTACAGCTTCCTATGTCTACGAGTTTTTTTTTCTTTTTCAATTTTAAATGTTTTGACCTATGAAAAATAAGACTAAAGTTTTTAATTTCAATTTTAATTGCACCATTTTATAATTTTATTTTGATTTGATGTAAAACCGCTTTTATGCTTGTGAAGATAGTTTGTTGAATTTTATGAATGTTGACAGGTTATCATATTAATCTATCATTAATCATATACCATAAATTATATCCATATACGGAGAGTTTGCCAAGTTCTTGTTAGCGATACTAATTGATGCTATTTTTACATTACTTTTTTTCAACAGAAGCGTCAGTTTAAGGTTTGTAACACGCATGGTAAAACCATCTTTGCATGAGTGACTATGTTTCCATAGCTCTGTACGATTTGATTATTGGGATATAATCGATATCATAATCCGGCACATGTGGGGAAATATTTAAAATTATAATCCATGTCTTTTTTATCATGCACAATGAGATAAAATTAAACTGGGATGTTCTCTGAAAATCTTGAAGTCTGAAATGCCATTTAAGCCTAATTGTAATGTTTTGATATATCTTTTCAATTTTCAAAAAATTAAAACATGACTGGCAATAAACCTTATGTTCATTCAGGCAAATGTCTGTACTGTTTGCAAGAGTTTTGATTCTGAGTTCTGACTATGATTTCATGTTAACATTTAACCATGTGATGTTCCAGACTGCAGAGAACTTCCACTTCCAAATCATTCAAATTGATAATTTTGAAGCAAGTTCATCACTCTATAGTCTCACAATTGCATGTTTAAAGATTTGAATTGGCAAAAGGGTCAGTTATATTGTGAGTACAATATGCACATGCAATGTAGAATGATCACAGATATAGAAACTCATTACTGGTAAATATAATAAGAAGTTTCAGTAAACTATTAATGGTAGAGACATTGACTTACCTATTGGGCATCATAAACCACCTAAAAGTATGGTGTACATTATGGTTTACTACTAAAAGCACCTTAATGTTCAGCTCATAGGAGTTACACAGAATAGACACCTGTAGATCACAAACTATTGAAGGTTTTAAGAAAGGGTTTTCATGGGAAAGGGGGGTTTTGATTTTGAGAGTGTTAAGTGATGTGGCTATATGTAAGAAGTTTGTACAAGTACATGTAATAATCTATGTCTGTTTCATTGCTATAATGTTTATGTTTATTTATGAGCTTTAATGAAGTTTTAAAGAGATTTGCTGTGTGAGATTAGATTGTTAATTTAAAAAAAATCATTTATGTAATAGTTTTTAAATGACATCTTCAAAGTTTAAGGAATGTATACTGTAGTTAAACTTTTTCAAAGTATCAGTTTCCTAAATTGAATTTATAAGATCTTGTATGATATAACAGCATTATGGAAGATTTTCTCAAACTTTTTCAAAAATGAATCATAAGTTATAGGTTTTTTATTTAGAATGATTAACTTTTCTAAAGATTTTCAGCCTGTCAACATATTTTATTCCACCAAATTATAACATCCATCACATTTATATAAGCTGAGACATGTCTATCTAAAACTTTCACACGTAACTGCAACCACAAGATTAAATTTCAAAGGTGTCAGTAAATACCCTTTTCTAGTTATTCGTTTTACCTTACATGTAACTGAAAATTTCCTTCTTGTGCAGTAAATGTTGTCAGATAGTTTTATGTTAAGTTTCGGGATCTCAATGGAACAAATGGGGAAGAAAACAAGAAAAAAACTGACCAATGTGGATAAAATGTAAAACAAAAATTTGTCCTTTAGTCAGAAAATGACATTTGACTAAGGACCGTAACAAAATCAACAGGAATAAGACAGATATTACATATATATATAAGAATGACAGCTTATTGGTCAATCATTAAGTGTGCTCGTCAGCACCAAATAGAAGGCTCTATAAATGTTTTTCAATAATTCATTTAAAGTGCGTTTAATGATATAGATTTCAATAAAGTTTTTTACAGATTCCCCCACTGGTTCCTTGTTGTAAGTTGTAATGGTCAGCAATATTGACATAATCTGTATACCCAGACAAAAAAATCAAAGGTCTGATAAAACATAATGCTTCGTTTACGACACGACCCTAACAAAAGCAACAGAAATGAAACAGTATTACATACAAGAATGACAGCTTATTGGTCAATCATTTCTCTTTATGCTCACAGCACCATATAGATGTTTCTCAAAATAGAAAGTAACTTTAATGATTTAGACTTCAATAAAGCTTTAAAGGATTCCCCACTGGTTCCAACCCCACTGGTTCCTTGTAATAAATTGTAATGGTCAGCAATATTGACATAAAGTAAATACCCAGACAGAAAAATCAAAGGTCTGATAAAACACAATGCTTCATTAATGACACGATTAAGGTGTTTAGGGCTAGTTTAGATATTAAATACCCTCATGAATCCAATAGAATTTGTCCGTCCATTCCTTCACTGGGGTTTCTATTGATCTTTATTTACAGGAAAAAATACAACGATATTTGTAATCACTAATGAACTACAGAACAATGTCGGATCAATTTTCATTGAGATCAGATTGATCTTGCCTGGTGTGAATTGTGGAAATTTAATTCTATCGTGACACAAAAGAATTAATTTACTATTCTCTTATCGTTTGTGAAACTCAATGCATGCATGTTATATGTAGTTACAGTTTAAAGTTTAGTATTGCCCACCTGAGGAATACTTCACTGATGCTTAAATGCACATATTAAACACTTATGAATAAATAAGACACCCCTGAATGGGATAATTTAGTTCTGTCTGATAACCTGATTCAAGGCGTATTATTAAAGATGAATTCTGTCACATGAATATATAAATATTTGATTTGATAAACCTATGCCCTGATTGAGATATATTTTTCAAAAGGTGACATAACAAGGATTACATAAATTTTATTATTTGAGCGTCTTTCTTTCATCTCAATTTCTTCAATAAATCAAATTTGTTGTGAGATTTAGTTGTTAAAATTTAAATCTCTATTTTCCTTTTCAGAAATCTTTTGATTGTTATTTATATGACAAAAGTTTAGACAATTTCTGAGGCCACCATCACATTTCCAATGCGTCTTTAACATGTTATTTTGATGTTTATTTTTAGCCATCCCGTCCACCATCTTCCCGCCCTGGTACGCGTATGAGCTCTGGTTCTACTGGTCCTTCAGAAACTCTGCTTGAAATCCTGGAAAAGCTTGGAAAACTTGGTGATAGTCATGAAGCATTGACAAAGAGAGTAGAAGTTCTGGAGGTTTGTATTAGTTATCATATTAGAAACTTAAAAAATCAGTTGATATCAACTGATTGCTTTTTTAGGGTAGATACATGTGTGTGTGTGTGAGTCCCTTTTTTGGCAAAAAACCTCTTTATTATAATAAGGCAGATATGTCAAAAATGATTTGCGGTCTGTCTGACCGATGCAATTTTTTGGCTTTTCTCTCTTTATGTTCAACAAAAATTTTCCAAATTTTCTGTCTGACCTAATCAAATTTTGTCTGACATTTGGTTCAATCAGACACATTTTGCCATGTCTGATAAGGGAATTTTGAGGGGCCAATATTTTACTTCCAGTTTGTTTCAGCTTACTCAAAGGTTCTTAAGATAATTTGTACCAGTAATTGTTTCAATTTTATTCTTTGGTAGTCGAGACTCTTGAATTTATATGTCCAGCAGAAATGTTTTGTGAGTTTTGAAACTAAAATGATCAGTTTTTGTAATTTCAGGAAGAAATCAAGAAGAAAGTTGACAAGGAGGCTCTTGATAACCTTAGTAAGTATCAATGTCTTACTTATAGAAAAGAAAAGAAGACAGAAACACAACAAGGAAAATGTACTAGAGAAATTGAAGAATGCAATGGTCCTGACTTGGTACAGGCATTTCAAAAGAAATGTTGTATTAAACCAGATTTTATGGTGACAAACCTCCCAATATCATTGCAATGTTAAGTGCAAAAAGGTAGACGGAGAATATTGTGACATTGTAAAATTCTCTAGGAATAAAAAAGTTGAAAATGAAAGGAATGATAAAATGAACATGAATAAGGGTAATAAAAGAACTACCAAACTTGGAGGATCAAGTTCATGTATTTGGCAGTTTACTTAAAAAAAAACCAGTTTCTTTAAACAAATTAACCTACAACTATTGATTGCTTTCATAATGATTTATAGATCTTTCGTCTGACCTTTTGGAACAACTACAGAAACTGAAGGAAGAAGTCGATGCCCTCGCTGCTGCCAGAGAAAAGGTAGATTTCAGTAGAATTTTGAAGACATTACTATTTTTATTAGAGTTGATTGCAGTAGGCACAGCAACATATACTTGCTTATGCTTTGATGAATTGAAAATTTATATTATTCATATTCATAGTTTTGAATTCTTATTGCTAGAAAGCTTTCTGATGGACAACAATTCTCTGCTAGTTTTTAAAATTTTATCTTTTGCCTTCTTAATGAAGATTGTTACCTTATTATGAAATCGTTTTAAAATTGTTGGCTTGATTGATAAACAAATGTAAAAGATATTATATTTTATTAGGATAGCATTCAGAAAAATAATTCTGAAATACTTGAGGTAAACATTAATCTTAAAATCTAAAAAAAATCTATAGTTGCGATTAGACTCCTTATTTGAATGGTTTCTACATCTATATTTTTTTCTCATTTTGATTTATTCTGGGAATTGGATTTCTGCAACTGATATCTCCCTAACAACACTTCAGAACTATCATTTTATAAAGACAATTTTAAAAAATATATCTTTGCAATAGAATATAAATGTCTAATCTTTGATACTTTAATTGATTTTCTGTAAGGGGGGTATCTTATAAGCTTGTATATTTTGATTCAAACCCTTTTACAAGTTCTTTGCTAATCTATCATTTATAAGTTAGTCCTTGTATACATTAGTGATCATGGAATCCTGCTCTGACCCTTCTTTCAACAGTCACTCTATTTCTTGACACTCTCTACTTATTTTTGCAAATATAAACAGTTACAAGTACTTTAATAAGGCATGCAGGTAACTAGAGGTTGCAGAAGAATTATGGCATCAAATATTTGTCGAATATTGAAGTTTTAAAAGGAAATCTATAGCCAGCCAGATTCTTTCCAAGACCAATTTATTTTAAATGTTTAATAATCAGTAGCATAAATGTCATTTATTTCAATTGATTTTAATACCACCTCGTCTGGGTCCATTTATTTATATCAATCAGCCTTTTTAACTGTGTATTGGTCAATAGCCTGCGTTTATTACTTTTGTCAATATAAATCGGGCTGGCTAGGGGAGTTAGTGAAATAGATTTTAATTTATTGTATTAATAGTGACAATAAAACACTTTGTTTACAAGTCAATAGCTCTTTAGGTCTACCGAAAGTTTGAATGTACAGAGATCTTTTCTGTTGATTTCACTTTGAAATACATTGTGCTTTCTTCTCATAGTAGTTATATATCTTCATAGTATGGTAGAATAAGGGGGACATTTGGAAAATTTTCAAATTCTTTTCACATATTAGCAGTTCATTTCACTACTCATTCATATACATTCTACTTGAATATAAATGTAAATAAAAAATATAAAACTTAATAATGTAAATATAAATTTTAAATATATTGAATATAAAAATTGTGACTGAAAGTTTTACACAAATTTTCATCAAGCAATCAATTTAGCTCTAACCATAATCTCATTACCATTAAATCAATTAACATCTATTTGCATGTTTCTTTCTTTACTAACCTTTCTCTCTTTCCTTTTCTTTCCTTCTCTCATTTCCTACTAACATTTAGTTGGGACCGGGTTCTGTTGCTGAGAAAATGTTAGAGACTGCCAAAGATATAGAAATAAAGGCCTCAGCTCTAGCCATTCCAGTTCCCTTACCCGCCCCAGAGCCAGTGATAGAAACAGGCGAGGTCGAAGTTCAGGAGGCCTCCAGCTCAGAGCTACTGCTCAGGCAACATGAGCAAGAAATGCTGAATATAACTCTAGAGGCATTACATAGGAAGGTGGAAACCCTGGAGGAGAGATTCAAACTGTTCCAGGATATGAAGCTAGGAGACACCACCTACCAGAATAATGTCACAGACCTGAGGTCATGGCTTACTGAGATGGAGAATCGCCCAGACCCGTTGGAGGGTATCCTCTCTGTCAGCTCCAGTGAAGTCGTGGAGGGCAGCTCTAGTGAGACAGACAGTGGTGTGGAAAGGAAGAAGAAAAAACAGACCAAGAAAAAGAAGGAAGAAAAAGAGAAGGAGAGTAAAACTGAGATAAAGGAGAAAAAGGAAAGCAAAGAAGAAAAGATGGAAGAAAAATCTGAAAGCAAAGAAAAGGAGGTTGAAGAGGATGCAAAGACACCCACAAAATTTGAGCAGGAAATCATGGACATATTTAACAAGGACCCATCTAAATCCTCTACAGATGATACACCCGAATCACCAATGGTGATGGCTGGAGATATTGTCATCTGTAACAATAAATTAAGAACATTGGCCTATGTCCTTAATGATCAGCTCCATACCGTCAGAGAAAAGATCTTCAATCTTGATTATGATCTGAAGAAAATGGCCAAGGGTATAGAATTTGCATTAGTTAGAACCAAATTTGCAGGCACCAATGAATTGGTAGGTATTCATTGTACTTTTGATATATCTAAATAGTTTTTACATAAGTCTTATTTTTCCATCATGCAACAAGGATGTGGACTCTGTGTTTTTTCAAAGTCCTCCTGTGTTAAGACGGTTGTCTGAGGTGAATTTTGTTTTGGATCGCCCTAGTAACAGGAATACCAGGTCATCAAAGGTGGGCGTTACCTGTCTTTTTTACCTGTACTTTCACCTGCATGTCACCTTTATTAGCTTGTCATATTTACATCTCTACCTTATAAATTGCTTCATCGTATATTGACATAGTTTGCACTCAATACAGTATTTAATATATCTTTTATATATTTAAAACTCTAAGGTATTGAATCATAATTAAAACATTTTTCATTACTAAAGGCGTAACAAATATATATAGTTTATTTAGTTTATAAGGAATGGTTATTTAAAAGTTTGAATTTGTATGGTGGTAACCCAAGATATGACAAACTGTGAGATTAAATGAATATATACAGAGATAATGGCTTGATCGTATAATATTTATAAAACTTTTCATTTTAAAACATTTTGATTGTAATGTGAGACAAACATGACATTAAGCGTCATTTTTTGACGTAGGTTAATATTATATTACCCACTTGAGAGCGTATGTTAGGACTCGCACATTATATATAGACACCTTCAAAGTTATTATTTGGCTTGATCTTTATTTTGCCTCCCTAACTTCCAGCTTTTGTCATTCATTTGCTTATCTTGTCACTAAAGTCAAATGTAGGTATTTATAACAGCTTTTGTTCAAGCATGTCAGCTTTAGCTAAGTCACCTACTAGCAATGTAGTAAAAATAAAGTATTAAAGAGATACATCGTCAATGATCACTTTTGAGACAAATTTTTTTTCAAAGTAAAAAACTGTTTTCTCTTGTTGCAACAAAATCTGTCCTTTAAAGTTGCCTTTTTTCTATTGAATGAAATTAAGTTCATGTAGATTATTTTCTGATTTTAAATATATTTTTTTACCTGATAGTTTTAATAAGTAGTTAAATAATTACAATAAATGGCTAGGTAACTTGATTTAAAAGACATGGCAGAATTAAGATACATTTACAAAAAACAAACAAAAGCAATTTTTTCACCCGACTTGAACCTTAAACCATTTGACATTTATCTTTCACAGGACAGTGATGCCCTCAGCCGAGCCCAGGCAGCTATTCAACAGTTACAAGAGGAGGTCGAGAAACTCCACGGTACTACTAAAGATATCCTCGAAGAAAATGCCAACAGATCTAAAGAGATTGAGGTGAGCATTCAGTATGGCGGGGATAAGTTACAACAAAACTACCAAACAGGAGAGATCAATCTTTAGACGCTCATGATTACCAATCAGAAACAGGCAACCATTCACACTAAAGAAATAGAAATTGCAATGGTCCTGACTTAGTACATGCATTTTGAAATAATAGTGACTTTAACTAGGTTTTATTATCTTCCTGTTCCTGATTGTTAAGCCCATTGATAATGCCACAACACTATTTCATTGTAAGATACATAGCAACAAGGAAGTTTTCATTTCAGCAGGACATTGAAAACAGTTTTAATGAATTATTGAAAAAGCATTACAACAAATTTCATTGGTCGTTTGCAGCTTTATCCTTTAATCTTTATGATTTGGCACTTTTAGAATCAAAAGCTGTCTATATTATACAAACCATTCACAAACTATCAGTTCAATGATGTCTTTACAAAACATGCTAAAATGAAACCATTTGAGATTTTACTGCAAATAACTTGAAAACATAAAGATTAATTATTCATAATACTACCATTGTACACAGATTTATCTATTCTGTGCTTTATTTTTCATCAGATATTGTTTGCCTTTTGGTTTAAGTTAGATGTATTTTTTTACACAGAAACTGTTTGCCTATTGTGACAAGTTACAGGAGGTCAAGGCCGACAAGGAATATGTCCAGTCTGAAGTGGACGTCGTAAGTCTTGTACTGAGATAGAGATTTAGGAGACAGTATCACACACTAATAAGTCTAGGGTCTTAAGAAAACCAGAAAGCTCTCACTAAACCCTACAGTAGCAGACTCTTGACTCTTGTCTTTTATTAAAATATTCAGCAGCAGCAAGCAATGGTGATCTGAAGGCAGTTCTGTGTTCTGAACATCTTTTAATTGTCCAATTGGATTTAAAAACAAAATAATCATAATTAAAAAGCAATTAGTGATCTTAGTAAGCACCACATAAAGCAATGTTATGAGACCCCTTTAAGGTGATACTTTTATTTAATCATTCAATTTTGTGTTCTGACATCTAAACATCTATTAAAAGCTTTAGAAATCATTATGAACACAAGCCAAAAAACGACTGTTGAGAGCAGATTCAGCGCTTTTCAGATTCTTTAAGTGAAGATGAAAACGACGAAATAAGCAGGACACGAAATAAAAAAGCACCAACAGCAAAGAAGCAAATCTTAAGTTGAATTTCGATATAAATTCTTATTTGTAATATAAAGAAATAAGCATATATGTATATATCCATGAAATAATAAAAATCTAAAAATCTGAAATGGAAAATCGTCACAAATTCATCATAGATAAAGTTTTCATGTTTGATTTTTTTTTCCAGAAAGCAGATAAGAGATCACTTGACAACAAAGTGAACCATTCCTTGTTTGATACAACCACCAATGATATCAACAAAATGATCAAGGAAATCCTCGATAAACTCGCAGGAAATGTAAGATATTATAATGGCATTTTATTGATAGAGATGTGTGATGGGTTAAAATTATTCAATTATTCAGTCACATAAGCAAACTGCAATGTATCTTTGCATTTCATATAAAATTTAGATGCATGAAATTCTGGTATTGGTCTATTTAATTGAATAAGTACTCGTGTATACATGTACATGCTGACAAAAATTTCACTTGCTCACATAAGGCCAAAAACAAACAAAAATGCATTAAAATACATTCAATGTACAAAATACTTTAACAAAAAGGATTAAGGATGTGCCATTCTGTTGTAAACTTTTAGCAAATTTCATGATCCAATAAATAAATTTCCTAATTAAAATACAGGGGAACAAATTGAAAAAATAGATTATGATAAAAAGGTAGAAGTGACACACACCATATAAATACTTTATTTCATTGTGTGTATTACAGGAGGAGGCCTGGAATCACCAATGTAAGAGGTTTACAGATGATATTGAGGGTAAATTGGATCGTCTGGAGCTAGACCCACTGAAGGAATGGTTAGAGAACAGACTGAAGGCACTGAACGAGAAACTAAAGAAACAGAATCAAGCACCTGTCGAGTGGACGGAGGATGATGCCGCTGGTATCAGGAGGTCTGTATTATAAACAATAGCTGCACTGACAAAAATCTCACATTTAATTTATAATAACAAATAACATATCATTATTATCTGCCTTTCAGAGTTTTAAAAATTATAATTAGAAATAAGAAACAGCTAAAGGTCCTCATAACTAAATAAAAAGCATCTGAATGAAGATCAGCAATATTAATTAAGATTTTTTTATTTTTGTTTAACAGGCAACTGATACAGAAGTTCCATTGTATATCTTGTGATAGGCCAGTAGATATTGTACCAACAGGGTTAGTATTCTATAAATGAGGGGGATGGATTAGGGATGGTAGTGGGGGAGGGGTTCAGTTATAAAACAGTGATCTGAGAGTAACAGATCAACAGATATGTTAGTAAAGTTAGTGTGTAATGTTAATGTGTGTTTCTCTATTAGTCTTGATTTAATAAATTTTAGTTAAAGGAGTTCTCTTAATGCATATGCATGTATATCTTCATCATATCATCGACCAGTATG
This sequence comes from Arcuatula senhousia, assembly GCA_963971305.1. Taxonomy (NCBI): domain Eukaryota; kingdom Metazoa; phylum Mollusca; class Bivalvia; order Mytilida; family Mytilidae; genus Arcuatula; species Arcuatula senhousia. Next base: position 1,331,382 of record OZ020307.1, on the reverse strand, counting down.
ATATTTTGTGATTATATTTCAGACCAGTAATGTCCCTGCCATCCCACGTTGGTTTGAACCCTACCAGATCACCTCGTCCTTACACAACCTTCGAGTTAGATCAGATCAGACAACATGCTAAAAGGTATAGTCTCTTACTACAGACTAGCTAGAGCTACTTTCTCATCTAATAGACAAACATATAATTCTGAACTTCAGCATCTTAAGTCATGGAAAGACAAATTGTAGAACAAAAAGTAAGGATACTTGTTTTAATTATCTGTTGCCTAATTGACAATTTACACAAAAATGACACAACCTACAAATATGGCCTTTTTATACGCAGAAATTTATTAATTGTAAATATACTGATATGCCCTTAAATTGTATAATCTTAAATCAGAATTATATGTTTTCCAGTAGACATTTATAAGTAATCAGAAACTTCATTCAGTATTTTTGTTTTGTCCTTTTTTTTATGATAAATATTTATTTCCTTATATATTTGCTTTAGTTGCACACTGATTTGATTTATATTCATTTTCAGTCATAAACTCAGCAATAAGAATTTTTTTCAGCCTTGAAATAAGTGTTCTCTTCAAATACAATTTGACATACAATAATTGCTACGTTAAGATGAAAGATGAAACTTTTTATTATGCTTTAAAAAATTTAATATGTTTTGCTTTAATGTTAAAATTACAGATCCCAGTTTAGTCCCAGAATAAAACGGTACATAAGTAATATGCCCCAACATTTTGCATGGAGTCATTTCATCATATTGCACATTCTTGAATGCATTCTGTACCCTTAGTGCTGTGCAAAACTCTGGAGACTTTTGTCAATCAATCTTATAAAGACTTCTAAGATTAAAAACCTATAGATTGAGTTAAAAGTTTATGAAAAAATAAAGGAAATTTGCTTAATTTTAAATATTCTTCTTATGCATGTCAAAGAGTTACAAATTTAGTTACAATTTCAACTGCATGATTTGAACCCCAATTTTCAGTTATGTTGCATGAGGTTTTGCTAATAATTGGTTTACAGTATTTTTTAAGTTAAGAATGTATTCTACAATTTCTTTCATCTTGGGCTAATAGAAATAACCAAAGTCTGGTTAATAGAAATGAATAGATGAGGATGATACTAAGGTTTGACTTCCACTTCCCTCTTGGTAGATCATAAACTTGAGTATTGCTTTACAGATGGCACAATAAGGAACTAGCTTGACTTTGCTATATGTTACTTTAAAGTTCTATGTGTAATATTTCTATTTTTGTTGTTGAGCTAGACATAATTATCTCAGTAATAATAAAGGCAAGTTAATTCACTCTGTATATGACATGATACATTTTGTACATCAAAACCTAATGGATATGGTCAAAACCCGTATATTATCTTTTAAATAACAAAGGAAAATGATACATCAACACCCGTTGTATAATCATTTTCTCTTGTTATATAACATGGGAACAGATGGGTCTTGACAGTATCCATCAGGTTTTATTGTATCATGTAATACAGTGTGTTATTTTTCATAGAATAAGCAAACACTCTTCATGATTTCTTTTTTTGTTACTCACATTTTTAACCTTGAACATTTGTAGTTTTGCTCTTTTATTTGAATTAGCTTTAGACAGATAATACTGCATTGTTTTGTTTGTTTTTCTTTTCCTAACAGAATGTATGCAGGAACTGACCGTCCGGGGCCTCGGTAATTCTATAGCCAATCTTACTTATACTGCTTGTAGCACCAGCATCTAACAGAGTAGTCTCCCTTTGTACACTACACTCCTCCAATGATATGTGTTTAATTTCAGATTTCCGTAAGGAATTGACAACACTGCATGGTCAAATTGCACCTCATGTTCAGATGTGACATCTCTATATAACAAATATTGTGTTTTGATGTGACTGCACCTATCTGAAACTTTTGAATGTTTTCACAACACTTCGTTTCTCTGTGTTGGACTTTTTGTGATGGCACCTTACCAAAGTCTTACCTTAATTTCTTACACATCTGACCAATCACCTTGTTTAGACCTCATTTGATGATAGATAAGTAGATGAGATCTATGAATGAAGAGGGGAATTCAGGTCTTTCGGTCTGTCTGTCTGTCTGTCTGCTCATCCTTAATTGACCCAAATCAGGTTTAATTTCAGGTTAAAGTTACACCTTTCCATGATGTTAGGTCAGGCATTATGTCGTTTGGATACTAGTATATTCTTCTTTTACATAAGTTTACATAAGCATTTATTGAGTTTTGATGGATATCATTTTAATTATTTTTAATTATTTCTTTTAAAATTAATTAATCTAATTTATCTTAATTTAATTTAAGAAGTCACTAGGTAAGAACCAAATAGAACTGGGAAGTAATGAGTAGTAACATTAACAACATAACTTTTTGTACATAACTTAAACATGGAGTAAATTAGATTGGATATGGGCCCATAGTTATATGTTTAACAATCATTTAATTGATTTACAAAGTGATATTGGTGAAAAGTTTTAAACATTTAATAATTTTAAATTGTTTGCAATTTTTTTCCATTGAGAAACTGAGACTTACAAAAATGTGAGAATAAAATGGCAAAGAATGCAGTTTTGTTATGGAAAAGGCAGCCAAAGTATTAGGAGCATGCTTATACATGTGTTCATACTCCAGTTTGAAAGGTTTTTGTCTCGCCTGCGACTTTAGTCGCTGAAGGCGAGACATAGGTATTACTTTCCGGCGGCGGCGGCGGCGGCGACGGCGACGGCGTAAACTTTTTTGTAAGACTTTTGTGGAAAATGAATTACAAGAAAAGTATAATAGCTAGGCATCTGATATTTGGTATACAGACAGTTCAGGTTATGGTCTACGCAACTGGCACCATGCCGTTTGACCCTGACCCAAATTTCATGGTTCAGTGACTCTGTGAACTTAGATGTTTTTTCGGGTCAAAAAACCCCTTTGTAAGACTTTTGTGGAAAATGAATTACAAGAAAAGTTTAATAGCTAGGCATCTGATATTTGGTATACAGACAGTTCAGGTTATGGTCTACGCAACTGGCACCATGCCGTTTGACCCTGACCCAAATTTCATGGTTCAGTGACTCTGTGAACTTAGATGTTTTTTTCGGGCCAAAAAAAACCCTTTGTAAGACTTTTGTGGAAAATGAATTACAAGAAAAGTATAATAGCTAGGCATCTGATATTTGGTATACAGACAGTTCAGGTTATGGTCTACGCAACTGGCACCATGCCATTTGACCCTGACCCAAATTTCATGGTTCAGTGACTCTGCGAACTTAGATGTTTTTTCAGGCCAAAAAACCCCTTTGTAAGACTTTTGTGGAAAATGAATTACAAGAAAAGTATAATAGCTAGGCATCTGATATTTGGTATACGGACAGTCCGGGTTATGGTCTACACAACTGGCACCATGCCATTTGACCTTGACCCCAATTTCATGGTTCATTGACTCTGTTAACTTTGATGTTTTTTCAGGCTAAAAAACCCCTTTGTAAGACTTTAGTGGAAAATGAATTAAGTGAAAAGTATAATAGCTAGGCATTTGATATCTGGTATACAGACACTTTGGGTTATGGTCTATGCAACTGGCGCCATGCCATTTGACCTTGACTCCATTTTTATGGTTCAGTGACTCTGTGGACTTGGATGATTTTGGGGGCCAAAAAACCTCTATGTAGGACTTTTGTGGAAAATGAATTAAGTGAAAAGTATAATAGCTAGGCATCTGATATCTGGTATACAGACACCTGGAGTTATGGTCTATGCAACTGACACAATGTCCTGTGACCTTGACACAATTTCCATGGTTCAGTGACTCTGTGGACTTAGATGATTTTTTTGACAATTACAATTTTTGTCGAAAATAAATTAAGTTAAAAGTATAATAGCTAGGCATCTGATATTTGACATACAGACATTTGGGGTTTCGGTCTAAACAACTGACACCATGTGGTGTGACCCTGACCCCATTTTCATGGTTCAATGACTTAGTGAATGTTGTTTTTTTTTCATAGTTTCTCAATAACTATGGTATCTATAACAAACTTCAGACATTTTTGTGATGGATAGGAATTCTGTCATCTGTCTGTCACATGACCTTGACCTTAACTTTTCTGAAGGCCCAGCTAGACCTTCAATGAGTTCTGTGATGGTGCCGACAGGCGAGACACACTTTAGTGTCAACTCTTGTTAGATAAAAGTGGGGGTCATGCAAGGGTGACCATTAATACCTATGTATTATACCATTACAATATCAGTGATATTGATTTATAAAGTTTAATTGATAAAGTACTTAAATAACAATTTGTTATGATATAAAAGTTTGAATAGCATTTTCTTTTAATTAGTAATAAACATATTGATTTACAAATTTTAGTGCATTCGATGTTTAACAATGAACAACATACTGCTATATACAAAATGGAATTTTAAAAGCAATCTAAGTCTTGGCATAATAATAAAACCTTTTTCATACTAACTGATTTCAGGGTTTAAAGCATTTGATTTATCTAAAAAACATGAAACAGGGGACTTAAACAATTTAATTCTACCCCACCACACGCTCCCAAAGTTTGATAAGTAGACATAAACCCAAAATATATAGGGTTTGACACTTACTTTGTCCTGCTCATGTCTTTATATGTGTAAAAAAAAGAATAAATTGATTGGTATAAAAAATGGTGTGCTAAAAGCCAACATTTAATGACAAGCTTTTGTTAAGTTTCACTAGCTTGAGTCATTGACGTGGCATTTAAATTTCTTAATCCTTTTCTCCCAAGGAGACCATCACACATTTTCAGAATATCTAGACTTTGGTTTCTTTTTTTTCAGCTTTTGGACAAAACTTTCTTGGTTCTCGTTGTTTGCTATCTTTCTTTCATCTTTTCTATCTACTAATACATTTCTATCTCTGTTCTAAAGAAGCCCAGTTGGTAGGAATAACATAAATTTTGAACGTGCCCTTGCTGAAAAACAGCTGGCCAGAATGCGTAAATCAGACCTGAAAGCATTCTTGGTTCATTTTGGCCAAGACATAGAGGCCCTGAGAGAACAAAGGGATGCCATTCTGTAAGTTGGGTTTTATTCAATTCAGCGTCAGACACTACATGAAAATGTTGTGTCTTTGAAATTGGTCTATTAGATATAAAAAAAAATAACAGTTTGTATTTTATTCATCTTAAGGCAAAATCCCTCTGAATCATAACATTTTGTATTAGAAAGTCCATCTTCAATATGGGGCACAATATAGGTAAAACACACCTGGAGGCCTATTACAATCTTTTAAAAAGAGCGAACCCCTCCTCCCATCCTATCAGTTTGTCTTCCTGTCTGTATACCTACGATTTGAATTGCCTTTATATATACCTAGGTATTGGGTTGCCTATAGATCTACCCTGGTATTTGGGTTGCATGTTTTAATGGTGTGAGGTATATTAGTGTGTGCATGTTTATATTAAGGCATTTCATTGTTGTCCATTGCATGATGCATAGCAATAAACTATTGCATGAAAAGCTATAACCATTTTATATCAACTTAATACCATGTCTTCAATTTAAGGTCAATTTATTAACCATTTAAGTTCATTTGATGATTTTCATTTTGTGCCAATTCATATCAAATTCTCATTACCAAATCACCTGTTTTCATGTGTTTTTTAATTTTTAATTTTTATTCAACTTTTATTTCAATGTATATTTCCATGCTGTATTTTATTAACTTTTCGTCTTTGTTTTGATAGCTATGCCAATAACGAGATAAGTGATTACTATGCTACAACACGACCCTGTGGTGGACAGCACACGACCACATTCCCACACAAGAGGATCACAAAGCTGTCACATCTAAGGTAATGTCTGAATGTCTGAAGGGATAAAAAATTCCATTTATATCTAAAATATAGTTGATTATGTGAAATGGTTGGAAATTAAATGAAATAATTTTTACATTGAGATCAGTGATACACTACACATTTACATAGACTCTGATGGGTTTTCATTTACTGATATTATACTTCACATGAGTTTCCTGAATTTTGATTGGTTAAAGAGGAGGATGATACTTTGGTATAACACCCTTCTGTCAAATATATAACCCTCTGACTGTACGGTGTCGTCATTGCATTACTGGAAGTAACAGTATAAAACAAGATGTTTAGTATAATATAACACATACTGCCAGTTGTAGAGGGTGTTACACAAGAATATCCCATCCCACTCTGTAAATATACGTCTCCGGGTGATATATTAAACTTGTGTGATATTCTGGCATAACAACGTCTACAACAGGCAGTATGTGTATAATACTTACCAATATCCAGAACTCTAACGTTAGTTTGTAAAAGCCAAGCTATTAAAAAAAAAAATATAAAAAACTTGGTTTTATACTAGTTTTTGCCCTTATTGATGTTTGAATATTAAATTTTCATGTTTACTATATGTGAATTTGTAGTGAGGTTGGATGTTTAGGTCGTCATTGGTAAATATACTAGTTTTAAATCAGGTCAACCTTGCTTGGTGGACTATCACTAGGCTGATGTGAACATTTTTATTCATTTTCAGGGTTTAGAAATGACTCAACTATCATATTCATATCAAATGTAACACTCATTAGATGCTCTAGTTATCATATTGAAGAAAAGTTTTCTCATCTTAACACACAAATGTCTCTAATGAATTGCTTGTCTTTGAGGTATATTGGATTTGTTGCTTTAGTTTGGGATAGGTTCTACTGGTAATACTTTAACAATATTTATCTTCATTCAACTAACAATGTAAATTTTATCCATGAAATAATTTGGAGCTTTTATGGATGATATTGATTGACAGTTACCATACAATCTGAAACACATTCGACCATTTTACTACATATTCTAAAAACAACTTCTGCCCACTGGGACATCACACACAATATGGACATCAACAATTGACTTTACAAAAGATTTAAGACTTGTCAATTATAAAGAAATAGTTTTCATGGAAAAAAGTAAATCCTTTACCTTTGATTTTATTCCTGAAATGATATTGTTTATAGGGGGTTAATGAAGGAAAGAACAATTAAAAGAAAAACTTACTTGGTGAACCTAGTTGCTATTGACTATATAAGGAAAACACATGTTATGTCAAATATGCATATGTACATTTAACAAACAAAACAACAGCACAAGACTTTCTGGAAGGGTTAGGAATTCCTGCTTATTGCCACACACTTGATTTATTGCTATTTTTTATATAACAAATATGTTGTAAAAGCTATTAAACTTGTTTCATTATTATTCGTTGGGTGTGTTAATTTTGGTGTGTGGCATTGACCAATGAAATTGATACCCCACAAAAGAAATTTTCACATTGATCTATATGCTGCAGACTTCAGAACAACTTAAGAATCCAGAAACTGATCCTTTTTCTTTGAAATGCAAAAATTGGTACCCATGAAAATATATGAATTTACAGCTTGTCAAATTTTCCATGAATAAAACATAAAAATAGTTTATTGCAATGTCCTTTGTAGCCTTAATGTTATCCTAATTTTCTACGATTTTGTTTTACAGCCATCTGTTCAGAGAAGAAGAACAGACTAATATTTATCCTCTTTACAAGTAAGTATAGTGGAGTTAAAGTAATTAGCCCTGGTCAGTTAGAATCCTCTCAGGCCAAAGAAAGTTTGAAGAAATTTGTATTTGACAAATATGACAAATACACAAAATCTAGGTTTACAAATCCTAATTTCCAACAGTATTTTGGTATAATATTGGCCTGGTGTGTCAGATATGTTTTACATTTAAGGATCTTAGAATAAATCAACTTTGACCTTTTAATCACAAAAGAAAGAACCAATAGAATGTGTAAGTTCAAAAACTTGATTTTGTTCTGCACTTTTAATTGAGGCATTATTTGGTCTCTCATGCCACAGATTGTCAATACTACATCTATTCTGAAACCTTTCAATGCATGCTTGAAAGCATTTTGAAATATAATACAAAAGTTTAAAACAGCTTTAAGCAGCTTGTAAAAATCTTTGATTGTTTTTTCCAGGGAGGAAGTTGATGTACAGGGGCAAGATGGGAACATCTATAAGGGACGCATGGATCGTATCGATACAAAACTACCTGTCATGGCAAAGGTAAAGCAATTAATATTGAAATTAAAAAAATAGAATAAAATGAAAAACACTGTATTGTTAGATTTTTGGGGACGACTTTTGTTAACTCCAAATTTGAGAAAATTTTCTCATTTCATCAAATGTTACAACTAAGTAAAAGCTCAATTTTCAGCTTTTTTTCTTTCTTTCAAAATTTAAACATTTTAGCATTAATGCTAATTTACTCAGATACTTACTGGCATTTAAGATATAAATACATACAAAAGTTTTTGCAAGAATTTTGTTTTTTTCTTTCACCTTTAATTTATACAAAAAATTGAAGACTTATTTCGACTGAAATGGTTTATTTTTCATTACAGGAACGCAGCTTTGTATCTAAGAGGGATAGAAGTCCACAGCCTCAAAGGCAACAGATAACACGAGTTGGCCGACCAAATTCTGCAAAACCCATCCATTCACCAAGACCCCCATCTAGCAAGGGGGGCTCCAGGCCACAGTCAGCACACCCTTCAGCCTCTCAACAAGAAATACCCCCAGCAGAGTCATCACACACAACTCCTGTGCCCACACATTCACCAGAACCACCAGAGGAGAAGCAAACAATAGAAATTCCAGCTCAGAGCTGAAAACTGGATCCCTATTCTAGATTATAGTGCATCGTTATAGAAGTTTTACACAAAAACAAAACATTTTAGATATATTTTACTAAATTTATATATATATCTCTTAGTAAATGTAGAGCTCTATGCAACTCTGTGATAAACAACACCAGTTTTTTACGTCATTGTATCGTATGAACGATTGTTAACTACATGGGTAGAAATTCTAGTATTTAATTAGTCAAAGCATGTTCTGTTTTATTGTTTAATAAAGCTTCTTATTTCTGTTCTGTTTTATCCTAAGAAGACAAGAGAGAATAGTGTTTCCTGAATGATGTACATATATTGATTGATTGATTGTTTCTTGTTTTGGTCGTTAGGATAAGATGGAGCAGACTTGAGCTACACTCTCTCACTATTTATGTGCAATGTGTATACACTGTTAGCAATACGTTTATTTTGTAATATCGTCATGTGATTTGTGTAGAATTGTGTAGAATTGTTAGAATATATATGTTATCAAATGTGATATGAAGCTACAAATTGATAAAGACTAAATTAAGAGAAGGTTTTCTCTTGTTTGCACATTCTATATTTATATGAGAAATTCTAATTGTCCTTGTAAATTTTGATTAATTAAATATCTTCCATTTTGTTGATCGTTTGGATTGGTTTGTTTATATCCATTGCTTTTGAATGAATTAAGATATCAGGCATTGTATTTTGTTTCAAGAATTTTGGGTTTTCTTTATTACATCATTTACACTAAATTGATTCAACTATCAACAACTAAATGTAAATCATCTTAGCACTCATCAGAGCTGTTAAGACAAAAATATTTTTGTTTTATTAAAAAAAAAGATGTTTAACAATAAGTGTGTTTAAGTAAAATGTATTATGTTCCTGTGGCATTAATTGGTGTCAGTTAAATATCTTTGTGTAATCACAAACATTTTAAGGATAAAGCTTATCAACCAGTATTATTATTATTTCATGTTCACTGTTGGTCAGTTGTTTTGTTAATTCTAAGCACTGCACTCGCTGTTATGTTCATTCTTTTGTTCTATGAAAGAATATCGTTGATTTTCTACCCCCCCCCTTTTTTCTGTTAAGATGGATGTTATTGTCTTTTCATTATATATTTGTAGTATTACATCATGGCTTATGATTGTTATAAATCATGCTCTTATAACTTGCCTTAAAATTGCTATTTTTATAGAAAGTTTTTAGAGACAGTGAATTTTATTTTAAAAACAAGAATTCTATTTGTTTGTTTTAATGACATTTTTTGTCATTGTCAAAAATTTTTGACATTTTTTTTTTATTGAAATGGATTCCCATTATTTTTTACATTTTACAACTGTAAGCAAAAGATTTATCCGTCCACATGTTTTTGTTAATTAATTTTTTTTTATTACTTTGTTTTTAGATTTTCTTGTTATATACAAAAACCTGTGATAAATTGTTGTAGTAAATTTTATTTTAGTATTAGATATTTGTTAAAATCTTTTACTTTACAAAACTATATTTTTTTTGTTATTGTCAGAACACAAGAAGCTAGAAATCTTTAAATATTTTTCAAATTATCTCCCCTACTTCTTCCCCTTGCTCAATTTCCTCATGGTGCTCTTCTAACATTCTAATTAAGTTATATGTATCCAATATGATGTACATTTTGGAGCTTTTGTCGTTCTTCAGACCTATTTTTGAAATGTGTTTTTTTTTTTATCAATAAACCAACCACTTTTCTTGTTTCTGAATTCGTAGTGTGAAATTTTATACTTACTTTTTCAATTTTATAGAATTTATTATAATGTTAACTTTTACAATTGATTTTTGATTTATGACTAATTGAACATCAAACATAATATGATTTTCTGTATCCACAATGGATGGCATACAATATCGGTGTGCTGTAGACTTTCACCATCTTGCACCATATTATTCTGTTAGACTAGACAAACCTCTGATTTGTTATCAATAAATTTTACCATTCTATCTTAATGCATTGTCATTTTTGGCCGGATTTCACGGAGTGATAAATCTGGGTTTTAAAATGGTGAACGTCGGGCGGGCGAGAAGAAATTTTTCGTACCAGTTTTTCTCAGCAACTACTTATCACAGCCACTTGATATTTGGTATACAGCATCACGGTTGGGTCCAATAATTTGGGATTTGATTTCAGGTATGTCGCTCATCCACTTCCTTTTTAACAAGATCCGGCCATTTCTGTCTTTGACCCATTTTCATATGCAATAAGTTATTATTTGAAGGATGGTCACTTGAACTTTTTTAAATCAAAGATTTTATGATTTGCAGTGGAAAGGTTAGACAAATGTTCGCTTAATCAAATGGCAAATAGAAAACTATAGGTCCGTATGCTCATTTCCGAGAAATACGATGTTAAAAATTTGGTTGGAAATCAGACTCCTCTTGATTTTACGTAACTTTACCATTGTGATGTTTTTGGCCTTTTAAACTATGAAGATGTATCAAGAATTTAATACACTTGGTTTTTAAGGTCTACATAATCAGAAAATGTCATAAAAAGTAGGGGTCACTGTGCAAAAATTTTCTTCTGTAATTTTAGGTCAAGTCTGGAAAACTCCGAAACTAGACTGAAATTCTGATTTATGAGGAGTGACCATCCTTACTCAATGTGTAAATCAGTTATAGATCTGTTTCTCGTCAGACATGCTCTTGTCTAAAAGTTTTTTAGGCAACAATAAAAAAAAGATATTTCCACTTTCAAAGAGAGCGGTGTATCTTACCATTACCTGGTCTACCTTCAAAGTTGTTGTAACAGATTTCTCAGCTACTGGAAAGATCAATTCAAATTTAGTACACAGCTTCAGAATGACAAGATGTACCATGCCTTTTTCCAGGTTTGTCGGTCATCTAATTTTTGTTATCATAATGATGAAGAGATTCAAATTAGCATTATTGTATGAACGGTGCCTTCCTTTTCCAGGTCAGGCTACTTCAGGTGTAGAAGAAAATATTGCCTTGAATTTGATGTAATTTTGATTAAAACAATGAGTTTCTAAATAATTACACCATAATCAGTCAGGTTATCAAATAAAGAGAAGTATCATCAAATTGGATCATGCATGAAATCCTTCATTTTCATCAGATTTCACCTTGGACAGACAGTAATGAACTTGAAAAAAATATTTAATGAAGTTATACTGGTCAGAGAGTATTTCTCACCATTTTTTTCTCAAAAGCAGTTCTCGCCATGTTGCTGATTATTTTGCTATTTTTCCGCTAAAATTGTTATGGAATAGCTCATTTTAAAGGGAATTCTTTCCTCTTGTAAGATCAGGTTGCATTTCCAATCTGACTGTCAAAATAGTTTCACAATATACATTTGAAAATCGGGTGGCGAGAATTACTTGCTGGAGAGATCTACTCTGTGACAAGTATACAATTTTGTACCAAGCTTAAACTTTCATGGAAGACAAGCGCCTGGGTGTTGTATCATGAAGTGATCGCTAATTAATGGCTTGTCCCATTGAAATTATATGGGCTTACATGTACGTTAGGCTAACAATTGCTTTATGAAACGGCACCCAGGTTTTTAACGATGCTAATTAAGGATATCACATTGTCTGGCCTAATATCTTGTGTGCACAACTTCTGAATTGCTGTCTAGATTTTTATGAAACTTTACAGGAAGGAAGAAAAATTAAATGGAGATGTACATTGATAAATTTTATTGCTGTAAGATATCACTGTTGGACATTTTTTGAAGCTTGGGGTATTCCTTGTCTTTGCTGCAATGTGTTTTTTTTTTTTTTAAAGTAATGTGTGCAAAATTCCATATAATCTCCAGGATAACATTAGTTTATTTGCAAAAGTATGTATGTTTGTGTGTAGTTGTTCTTGACATGTTGGCTATATAGGGTGGTCAGATTTAAATGCGAGAGTATCCAGAGGAGGCAGGTAACGGATACAGGTGAGAAAAACCTGTTTTTGTAAATTACAAACCGGGGTATGATCCAACAACCTTTAGTGGTTATTTAGTAGTGGTCAATGGTGTGGTATTTCAACTAGCACTTAAGGATGTTCGCTACTATTATTGAAAATAAATAGGTTTCAAATTTGATGCCTTAAAAGAAAAGATAATAGTAAAAGGTAAAAAATTAGAAAAAAATTTTGATAGGTTCGTGACCTTGTTTTCAAGATAATTGACATTAAAGATTTGGCGGGAAAAGGTTTTCTCTGACTTTTTCATAGGTTTAGCATTAGCACTTTTTATCTGTTAAAACCCATGACAGAATAAATAGGATTTGATAAAACTTTGTATATTATCTCTTTAGGACAAAGACATTAATAAAAAGAAAATAGGGGGTTCGTGGGCAAAAATTTTAACCCTATTTTGATGGTAAAATCTAGAGGATTCCGAAAAAATGACAGAAATACCAAAACAAGACCAGCGAGCATCCTTAAGAACACTCTGCTACAAAATATCCTATCAAGTAACAAGAAGCCACCTCTCACTCAGACTCACTCATTTTCACCAAAGGAAGATGGTTGCCAGCCTGGAATTCAAAATGTGCAATATATTTAGGGTTGCATGCCAAATTAAGGATGTGGACAGGGGTTTTAACGTCATGACGTCGCAAGGGGGTGGGGACCTCAAACATGGAAAGCTTTGAGTGACATGTCAAATTTTGAATATATCATATATATACATCAATAGAAAGCCAAATTTATCAGCTTTCTAAAGATACAGACAGTTGTGACAAATTAGCAATCATTAAAAATAAACAAGCCATTGAATAGTGTCCTTTTTATGACAATTATATGGGAAAAAAAGTACAACCATTGCATACTTGAGGGACTGAAAAAAATAGAATGGACAAAAAAACATTTTATTTTTTTTTTTGGTCTAACTTGTAGAGATAAAGGTCTTCTCTTTTTTAAGTCCACTTTCAGGGTACGATCGCCGTTTTTTAAAAACAGCATTTTACTTCTTGTAAAAAACTTAAATTTACCTCTCTTTGTAAACAGGAAATTTAGTGATTATCCCCCTTTGTACACATTCACTTATTTTATTTTTTTAAATAAAAATCAATCAAAAACTTACTTTATCTTCAAAAATAAATTCCAAATTTTATAATTGATGCAAAAAATATTCACATTTTAATCATTACTACCATAAATAGCAAGGGGGGGCCCCCTGTACCTATTTTTAGCCATATGTAGACCGTTGGATTTTATACGAAACTATGGACCACATCCTTAATATCAGGCCACTGATCACTAGAGTGGAAAATTGATGAAGTTGGTAAACAGGAAGTAGATATTCAACAGACCTAATATTGGTACATTCTAGGACCACATAGTGAAGTCAAGTCACTGTGGTAAGTAGTTGTTTAGATAACTATTAGAAAAGACAAGATAAAGACATACAAGAGAAATTGAAGATTGCTATGGTTCTGACTTGGTACAGGCATTTCAAAAGAAATGGTGGGTTGATCAAAGTTTTATGGCGCAAAATCTCCCTCTTCCATCTGACCGTTATTGTAAACCAGCTATCACATTTTTAAACAATTAACAAATAATTATAGTTTCAATATTTTAATCAATATTCTTGTGTATTTAATAAATAGTAATAACAATATGCAACCAAATTTAACCCACATTATGGCACATAACTTTGTACATAATGGATATAAACAAAAACATTTATAAAAAATAAATAAACCACTGGATGGAATAAATCAATGTATCACAGATATTTATCACATACAAGTACTTAAAAGTAGATAAATGAACAACCATCAAACCAACAGGAGTTACAAAAAATAAATATGAAAGTTTCAATTCCCTCATTATATGCATATTTACATTATCTTTAAAACCTTAAACATCTTATAATTAAATTATGTACATAGGCAATTTGGTTTAACATCAAATTAACAATTAACACTCATTGTAAGTCAATTTAACACCAATTTAACATTATAAAAAGTTAATTTAGTTTTAACATTAACTTTCATCAAATGCTACATATTAATGTTAAATTAACATAAAATCTCAATTTACACTTATTTCATCTTTAATTGTTTATGTCAACCTAATGTTACCAAATTGACAGCGTACATTTTGCACAGTTTATATGAATAATTTTGCCATTTTAACAATTTAAATCACTATGAAAGACAAAGGTGTGTAACACAACAGCTACATCTACAAAATTGTGTTGTTCTTCTTAAAAGGGGGAGTAACTCTCTGAACAGATCTGCGTCCTTGTGATGATAGCGATTTCTCAGGAATGTTCGACTTGGTAGATTTCTTCTTATCCTCTGTGGGTGGTGATATTCTAGAGTCTAAGTTTCCGTAGGAAAAGTCATATTGTACTAGTAAGTCCTCGGTCATGGCCGTGATACCACGATCTATCATCTGCTGACTTAGGGGTAGATCGGTGGGGAGTGTAGAATCATTGATATCCTGAAATAAACAAAGACAAGTTGTTACGCAGCTATTAGGTGTCCCTGTCTTCTTTATCTAATTTGTTCAATTTCAACAATTTTGTTTTTAAGAATACACGAAGGCTATGAAATTATCAGTGTAAATTTCAAAACTGTCAAAACACTTAAATTCTTCCTACCCCAGGCATACGATAGGTTGATCTAAGTACATGTAGTAATTTAATTTGTTTTTCAGTATATTTTTGTTTTATTGTTCTATGCTCATCCATGTGTTTATAGGCGAAGTTAAATTCATTGTCGAGTTGTAAATTTTATTTCTACCACCATGAGAGTTAGTGGTGCTAGTTGATTTTAATTTCCAGAGGTAAGTCTGCTCCAGCATCAACACTTATGCATTAAAGAACATGTTAAAGCTATGAAATAATTTAGGCTTTAATGCTTTTGCAGAAACCATTGGTATTAACTTGAAGTTATATTGATGAAAAACACTATCAACATTTGCATTTATCAAAAACATACCCACGACATCTATGTGGTATTTACCTTAGTCTGAACAACTTGGAAAGGGGAACATATTTTGCCATATCTCATCGTTGATTTAAAGTCTATGTCCTCTCCAAACTTCTTTCTTCTTTCTTTCCTCGCTTCCTTCACATTCTGTAGATGTTGAGTGACTCTAGCACCAAGAATGGTCTACAAGTATCAGAAACAGATGGTTATATGTTCAAGGAAATGTAGTCATGAACAAAATTAAAACAAGAAAATCTGTGAGCTTATGCCCTGCTTGCCAAATTATGCCTTTTATAAAAACCTAAGTATTCCATAAACAGGAAGTAGATGACCTAAGAGCATAGAATCAGTTAAACACCATATGGTAATGTAGAATAAAGCAATATGCACAATATCTGGCATCTAAATCATGTAGTTGCTTAGAAAACTGTGATGAAATGAAGTTGGTGTCAGAGGAACAATATTACGATGATTTCTGTAGGTTGCTGTTGATATCCTGATGCATAAATGCATTAAATTTCTTAATGGTATCATCAAGTTACTTTAACCTGTAGGTTTGCCTATGTATTACATTCCCTCTATTCTAAAGATAAATCAACCATGAAATTTATGAGACAGGCACAATTTTAATGTACTTTGTTCATACTTTAATGCATATATGTAGCCATCAATTCCCCTGTACTTTCATAGGTGAGGCAAAAAATATAGTGGTAGAATTAGACATGTGTTAAATATTTTCAAAGGGTAACAATTAGATTTCTTTGAGTGTTATGGATACCAAGCTAAAGGCAATTAATAAATACATTGTACCGAGTTTGTCTAAACTGGTATTAAGGCCATAAATGTGAATCTAATATAAGTGCAATAAGGTGTCATAATGATATACCTTTGACCTTTCACCCAGTGCAAATGTCTGTGACCTAATTTTGAGGTTTGGTGCTACAATTCTGGTGTCAAATTCCTGTGATGGTTCTCCGTTGGGGATTTTCTGTGTGCAGATAATAAAATAATTCTTGGTTAGTATATACACAGGCAAATTTGGCTCACATGAGTTTCACATGAATTGAGCTTCACGTGAAATTCATGTGAATCTCACGTGAATTTCACATGAAAATCATGTAAGTTTCACATGAAACTGGTTCACGTAATATTGATGTGAACTTTTCACGTGAAATTGATGTAAATGTGAATGGTTTTCATGTGAGATTCACGTGAATTTCATGTAAAACTCATGTGAGATTCATGTGAAAGCTCATTTCACGTGAAACTCACGTGAACTTTTTCAGGTGAGTTTCACGTATAAGCTCGATTCGGGTGAATTTCATGTGAATTTTTTCACATGAAACTCATGTGAGCCAAATTTGCCTATGTATACAGTTTACTAGTTTCTAAGACTACATCGGTGGGAAAATATATTTCAATACTTTACGGACTTTTTAAATATGCTTTAACGTTGAAAACAGATAATAACTATCCCTGGGTGATGAAATTTGACTGAACAATAACTTAGTATCTCTTAAAGTTTTAGAGTAAATGTCTTGCACTTCAAAAATAGATGTAAAACTCAGAAGTTTTAATCAAGATTTTAAACTTTCAATGATGACATATTGTTCTTCAGTAAGTTCATTTTTTAAAGAAAGAACTGTATCTAGCAAAATGAATTACTTACAAGGAAAACTAAATGTTTATTACTTTAACTTTGGAATCAATGCGTTATGTTAATTGCTTAAACATGTTAAAATAATATAAAGTTTTATTTGTGATATGTTTTTAGAGGAAGTTTCAACAGAGTTAGAGACATTTTTTTCTGCATATGCTTTGAATAAAGTTATCACGATACAAGGTACACAAGGCTAACTATATACCTATCAATAACTGGGTGGACGTGAACTAAATTGTACTGCTATTACCCTTTCTATATAAGTGACGTTTACCTCTCGGCCATGTTTCATGTCCATGACTACAGCTTGATCTGGTTCCTTGCTGTCTTTAGTTGTTTTAGGTACCAGTACTTCTGTCGATACTACAGATTCATTGTCTGTTTGGCTCTTCTTACTTTCAGTTTCACTTTTATCTGAGATGGTGTCTGTTTTATCTAAAAATAAAGTAACAAGAAATACTGATAGCAAGCTTACAAAAGGTTACCCCAACTTCATGTTGAACTGTCTATTGCAAAAAAATTTCTAAAGTAAAATTATCTCCCCTGAATGATATCCGAGAGAAATGAAAATTCTTCAAAACATCTCCATATGATGAACTTCCTCAAATCAAGTTTCATCAAAATCCATCCTGTGGTTTAGGAGAAGATGAGCTTATCAGATATGTGGATGGACAGACAGAGGATTCCTGTTTATCCCCAAACTTAGCTTGCATGGTGTATAGAAATATAGTTGACATTTCACACTAAAAAAATCTTCAGGAGGAGTTTTTATAATAAAGAAAAATACCTATCATGCATATGATAATAAAAATAATTGCAATTACTTAAACAAATTAATACAAGTTGAAACTACTTTATTTTAAAAAAATCTAGCACTTATAGATCAACAAAGCTATTACATGCACATATTTGTATTAAATATATATTTGTTTGGCCCATTACAAAAATAGAAATGTTTTAAATCAGTATTAATGTGAATGATTAGCAAGTTTTACCAGATAGAAGAGAAGAAGATGTAGACCAGGGGGTTCTGGGATGCATCCACGTCTTGGTGTTCTTCAAATTCCACGGCTTTTTCTGAAAATAAAATGTTGATTCAGTCATTCATAAATATTATGGAGATGTGAAATAAATGTTCATGATAAAGTATATAAGAAAATAGTAATTTGAATATTTCAAAAATAAAGAATTTGAGTAAAGACAAATAATTAGAGCTCAGATTTTGGAATAAGTCTTAGTCAAGAGCAATATGAGAGACTGAACATCTAACAATCTATGATCTGTGCAGGTATGAGTTCAATCATGAGTGAGACAGAGTTGCAGATCGTTGTAAAATTTCTTTTTCTTTGTTGTGTGATTTGTAACTTTTTTAATGGGTTTCTTATATAAGATCATTGTTGTCTCTTTGTTTACAGGTCATTAATATTCTGACAAGGTTTATCAATGCTAAAGTTTAAAGCACCTAAATATCATAACGGTTTTCTATACCTGGCCAAAAGTTCCTATATAATGACCATGTATATTCCAGAGCCTGGCTGTTTTATCTGTAGAAGCCGTTATCACATATTCTCCCGTCTCATGGTAAATATATTCTATACTAACTATGGGACAATCATGGGCTCTCCACTGCTCTAATAAGGGTGGTGGAGTTTTAATTCTCTGTAAATAAAGCAGTTTAGTTAATTGTTAGAACAACATTTATCCAGTCTTTTTAGATGTCAGTGTCTGAGTGATTTCAATAAATAATGTACTGATTTTCTAATACATTGTATAAACTCTACAATTAAATAAAATATGTATCGAAGACCTGAATCCTACTCAGTACATTTACTGTTGTACTCTAATATCATAATTTAAAGCTTAATCTAAAGTAAAGGTTAATAAATTTTATGAAGTTTAGTCTATTGTGTGCATATCAAAATATTGATACAAAATACAAATTGATTCAAAACATATTTTCAATCAGCAGAAAATAATATATATTTGCTTTTTATAATTAAAGTTTGTTTTTGCCTACAAAAACAATGTCTCCCCCCGTTTCCCCAAAAAGTTCTTTTGCCTACAAAAACAATGTCTCCCCCCGTTTCCCCAAAAAGTTCTAAGTTCAAAGGACCATTACTCCCACAAAAATTTGAGGATCAAAATTTCCTTGTAACATGCACAACTACATATGATGTTCTTCCAATGTACCAGGTTTCGTTGAATTCGGTTCAGTAGTTTCAGAGGAGTTGCGCCGACAAGATGATAAATGAGGATGTTCAACAAATTTCTAAGTTCAAAGGGCAGTAACTCCCATACAAATTTGAGGATCGAAATTTTCTGATAATATGCACAACTACATATGGTGTCCTTCCTATATACCAAGTTTCGTTGAATTCGGTTTAGTAGTTTCAGAGGAGTTGCGCTGACAAGATGATACATTGTGAATGAGGATTTTCAGCAAATTTCTCAGCTCAAAGGGCCGTAACTCCCATACAAATTTGAGGATCGAAATTTTCTGGTAATATGCACAACTACATATGGTGTCCTTCCTATATACCAAGTTTCGTTGAATTGGGTTCAGTAGTTTCAGAGGAGTTGCGCTGACAAGATGATACATTGTGAATGAGGATTTTCAGCAATTTTCTAAGTTCAAAGGGCCATAACTCCCACAAAAATTTGAGGATCGAAATTTCCTGGTAACATGCACAACTACATATGGTGTCCTTCCTATATACCAAGTTTCATTGAATTCGGTTCAGTATTTTCAGAGGAGTTGCGCTGACAAACTTTGTGACGGACAGACGGACGGACACGACAAAAACAATATGTCTCCCCACAAAAGTGGGGGAAGACATAATTTCAGCTGATCTAACTAAAAAATAATTACCTTTTCCTCTGCTTTGAGACAGTAGTTTTTAATATCCCAGACTTTAACTATGCCTTGAGTATCAGTGGTAAACAATCTATCGTTAGCCATATCTGTACACATGGACAATACTGATTCATCCTTCTCATCAGGGGCATAAAAATATCCTGGAAATAGAAATGCACATTTTAATAACCAAGGAATTTTGTACTACATATAGACAGTGAGACTATAAATGCTTATTATCTTTATTAGGGGCATAAAAATATATTTCAAAATATGGGGATTATTTTCCCCCAGAGCAAACACAAAATTATGTCCTTTACCAATCCTTTATGCTAAAATACAGAAATTAACCATGTACATGTATTATGTTTTTAGGGAGTTTGTGCACATTTGAATGTCTTTCTTATCTACCATTTCTAGTAATATCATGATGTAATGGGTAGGCAAACAAATAATTCATGTATTTACATTGCAACATAATCCAAATAACAGTTCTCATCTCTCTTATGATAAAAATAAAATCTACAAAATGATTTATCTCTCTTATGATAAAGATAAAATCTACAAAATGATTTTTGGATAGCCATACCTATTTTCTGTTTAGTCCCATACAGTGACCACCATATAATGTTCCCAGCCTCGCTGGATATCAGTTGGGCTCCGTCAGAATGTCTGATTGGTACTCGAGTTTTCAGGAATAATACTTTATCTACAGGAGCTACTTGTCTACAAAATAATTATGAATTGCTTACTCTGTAACATAACAAAATCATTTATGACTAATATGTTTCTATGAAAAGAAATAAAACTTGTCTCAAAAACACCACTTATAATCTGTGGATAAGAGATGTCATCTCATGGCTTAGGTGCCCAAATATAAATTACTGTAAACCAACTTTTTTTCGCGACCGATTTATATTCGCGGATTTCGCGAGAAACAGAAATTCGTGAAAGTAACTCATTTTAATAGTAGTTGAATGGTTTTACAAGAAATCGCGAAAATAAATAGCCACTAAATAGCCCTATCACACTAAAACACGAAATATTGTAGTCATGAAAATAAATTGGTTTACAGTATGTGAATACTTTGCATTGTGATTGATTTAATAGCATTGATAAAACTGCCCATACCATTTGAAGATGCAATAACAGTTGTGACAGTATATATTTACAAAAATATAATGAAAAGATTACTGTTTTGACTAGCTAAGGTCTGTAGACTAAGATATCTAACTCACCCCTGAGGTAATTTGTGTGACCTCCTATGTCTTGAGTTAGGTCGTGAGTTTGGACGAGACCTTGATATATGACCATTACTTGTACTACTAAGATTACTGTTTTGACTAGCTAATGTCTGTAGACTAAGATATCTAACTCACCCCTGAGGTAACTTGTGTGATCTCCTATGTCTGGAGTTAGGTCGTGAGTTTGGACGAGATCTTGATATATGACCATTACTTGTACTACTAAGATTACTGTTTTGACTAGCTAAGGTCTGAAGACTTTCTAAGGCTCTAGAGCTGAAAGGTAAAATGGATAAATATATGTACATTGATAAGCATAGAAAACATGTTAGAGGATATCATTTCTAAATCACATAGAAACTTTGTTAATTATATAGTAGAAATAAAATCATGCAGTCCAAGACAAGAGTTAACACTAAAGTATGTCTCGCCTGCTGGCACCATCAGAAACAATTATTCTTTCTTACTTCCACTTCATAAAACTTTTCCAAAAAGTTAATGCCGCCGTCACCGCCGCCGGTAAAGTAACACCTATGTCCCGCTCTGCTTCGCAGATGAGACGATAAAAATGGCTGGATTTTATTTAACAGCACTTTCATATGGACCCTAGTATGCTGATCCTGAATACATAATATCAATGACCTGTGAAAAGTAGTTCCTGAGTAAACTTTTTTCAAACTATTTTTCCTGTCTGACATTCCCCATTTTATGGCCTGGATTTTCCCTTTGTAAAATCTGGTGAATAATATTTATTCATCACTAAGTCATTCCTTCACACTTACTTGCCTATTGTCAAACCTTCACTATTCTACTACATGTACCAAGATTTACACTTTGTGAAGTCCAGCCTATAATTGCATGTTGCGTAAGTCATTTTCATACAAAATGTTCCAAGTTTATTATTGGATGTACAATAATAATTTGAGTGCTTTGTAGTTTGTTATTAACCTACATGTCAGACACTTGTCCCTGTCTAAGCCTTAAATAGATTTTCTCTGTTTCTAGGTTCCATACACAGAGTTCTCCATCATATCCCGCCGTAGCCATCATGTACGGAGGACAGTAGTCCAGGGTTAATATGTCATCCTTATGTATCTGTCCACCTTTCCAATGAGAGTTGGGGGAGACGTATGTGTTCTATAGAGATAAAAAAAAGAAGGGCTTATAACTGATTATTTCTAGTGAGACTAAAAACATACATATAACATCAGTGTCAGAGTGAGCTCATTGCTGATCAAATGAATGAGTGTAAATGCAATGAAACAGTCATTGATGAAATAAGAGTCAAATTTTACTAATCTCATCCATAAACAGATTAACAAATGCTTACTTATTACTATACTTAAACTTAATTGCTTTTTGTGCAATTCAAAAATGCACTCTTAAGGATGATGGATGGTGACTTTGAAAGTGATGAGCAAATTTTTAGAAAATGCATAGCCTAGGGTGGACATAATGATATTCAGATAATGCCCTGAAAGAATATTTTTAAATTGACTTACATCCGGATCCGAATCGTCATACATAGTGATCTTCCTGCTCCAGCCGACAGCTACTATCATTTTCATGTCCACGAGGGGCAGAATTCCTGTAACCTCGGCTTCTTCTTCTGGTTCTAATTTGTGGAGATTGTGACCATTCTGGAAGTTCCATACCTGAAATAGGTATATCAAAAACAATAAATTTCCCATGAAACTTCTGACAGACGTAATTAATGTATCAGACTATATAAAATGAGAAATATTTAAGTTCCAAATTATTTTCATAAAAAAAAAATCTGAGATCACAAATGGATTCCCTTGCTTCATATATATATGTTGAAATCTATAATGCTATAAACTTGAAGTCGCTAGTATAAAAATTGAACGAATGTTTAAAACAAGTACCTTAATTGTACCATTCCTGGCTCCAGTGATTAAACGTCTCCATGACTCATCAAACACCATACACGTAATCTCCTCGTTACCATGAGCATTAGAAAACACAATGGATTTGTTACCACTCTCTAACTCCCACACAGCTACATGAGAGGAGTCACACCCTGTCACAACCTGTAAAGTAAATGAAGTACCGGTAATGATATATTCATCATACAGCTCTTATCCCCACACAACAATCTAAGAAAATAACATGTGAGAATAGATAGAGTACACTAGCCTGTCCTGAAATGAAATGTCATTACAAAAAGTTTATTTTGTGAAAAGCTAATTAAGCATACTTATATATTTGAATTCATAGATTTTGTAGCATTTGCTGAAAAAAAATCAATGCTATCTACCTGTTTAAAGAATGGGTTATATATTGCACCACAGAGTTGTGTTTCATGTGTACA
The DNA here is from genome assembly GCA_963971305.1 of Arcuatula senhousia. Taxonomy (NCBI): domain Eukaryota; kingdom Metazoa; phylum Mollusca; class Bivalvia; order Mytilida; family Mytilidae; genus Arcuatula; species Arcuatula senhousia. The sequence goes on along the minus strand of OZ020307.1, from coordinate 1,307,646 downwards.
GGTATGTGTTGATGTGCCTACCTGTTTAAAGAATGGGTTATATATTGCACCACAGAGTTGTGTTTCATGTGTACATGTATGTGTTGATGTGGGTTGACTGGTCCTTCCTAACTTTAACATCCCTATGTAATCATTACAGGTAACCAGTAGAGCATCCTGTGGGGAACACTGTAGATGGACGGGGAACTGGCCATGTTCTGGCATTCTACCGTGGATACTGTTAGGGAACTTCAGAGCCACTGTCTGTAGACACGACTGTTCCTTCACGTCCCATACTTTAACCACCTGTAAAATATGGAGAATTATAAAAATGTACAAAAACACAGGAAAAACTGCAGTAAACATTAAGCATACTCCGAGACTGTCTGATACCATGTCTTTAAAGCACTTGGGAAGATTAGGTAAAATTGCTTTTATCATATCACAGATTTCCATCTGAAAGCATGTATTTAACAGACATATACTTGAAATTCTGGTTCATATTTTAAACTGCTGAAGAGTTTTTGTCTTCCTTGGTGATTCATGAAAGCTTTGTCAGTAAAGTAAAAATTGTTTGTGTCAGAATAAAACTTTTAATAGTTTGGCTGGCTATAACATCTTATCATATAAACAGTGTCTCAATAAACTTACAGCATCTTTTGAGTAGCTGAAGACCTGCACAAGTCCTTCATGTATCTTGACCCCTATGACCCCTACAGAATGACCTTCAAGTATTGACATTGGTTTGTGGGGTACATAAGGATTCCAGAGTCTGACAAGATGATCCAAACTCCCTGTCACCAATAAGTTCAGGTTCTTGTTAAAATCAAAACATTCAACTCCCTGAAAAGAAAAATATATATATTCCCAATTCTTAAATTCTTCTGTATAAAAACTTTCACAGACACAAAAATACTGAAGCTATTAAAATATTAACAAGACCTATTGATATCTGGCCCTGCCTCCCATTGCAGAATGCTTAGCCCTATATGTTAGAAGCTCAATATGGAAAGTCAATAATTTTGTCACAGGTTGACAAAACATGTTTATCCAAGGCTACTCATGATGGACTTACAGTGTATTCTATGGTAAAATAACCATTGATATCAACTGATGAAAAATACATGTCAAATGTGAAAACTGAAATGAGTACAAAATAGTTTTAAAATAGCTATCAACATAGTATTCCAAAATATAAAGTTATACAAGACAATCTTCAGGATTAAAAAAAAAACAGGCGCACAAATAAAACTTTTTTTCCAGTTTCATGTACATGTTAAATCGTACATCTTTACCTTATCTATATTGAAGACATATTCCTTGAAGACTTTGTCAGTCAGGTCTTTAGCCGTGTCTCGGAGGTTACTGTTAACATTAGATAATATTACTGTATAAGCTCACCTTATCTATATTGAAGACATATTCCTTGAAGACTTTGTCCGTCAGGTCTTTAGCCGTGTCTCTGAGGTTACTGTTAACATTAGATATAACAAGAGACCTAGTAGAACTACTGGATGAGGATATGACACAGTTCTTGTCAGGGATGTATTTGACCTGTCGTACAGAGTTGGGCGGGACTCGTGGTTTCTCATGGTACATCTTCTCATATAAGATATATGTCCTCATCTCCTCCTTGTCTTTGTCATCTTTATCTTGACTGATTGCTACTTTCTGTATTACAACAATACAGATAAATTAAAGATGTGTTACAGTGTAAAATAATTTTCAAAGATTTTTTGTTCGTTGTGTAATTGTCTAATTACTTAAGAAAGCTTTTAAAACATTAGCAAAATATTGGAAGGCAGCTTTTTTCATTCACTTGCTGCTCTTGATATGCATGTATTTGAATGAACTGCCTTTTTTTACACAATGCAAGACTTGATAAACTAGAATGGCCGTCTTCCATTGAAGGCATATGTCCCCTGCATCTTAAAATATTCGGCAAACAGGAAGTAGATGAGTTACAGCTATACGATCACTTTACACCATATAGTACCATAGGAGGAATATACAGGCAAAAATCAAGAGGCTGTGTCATATAGTTGACCGGAAAACTGCGACGCGAGGTTTTGTGATGCCGCAGGATGACGACAGAATGAAGATTCTTATATGTTACTTTGCAACATGTTGCGGGCAACATAACAAGGACACACAAAGTTTCATAAAGATCTGTTTACTTTTCTTTTCAAAATCATTAGTTAAATATTATTACTTAGGTTCTAAGTGTATGCAGAGAACAGAGAGACTGGAAGAACAATAAGCAACAAAAAATTCTAATGACAAAAACCATTAATTTTTTTTTATTTTGAAATTCCTTCCAGATGTGAATAGCTTGTAAATAGTTAATGTTTTTACATTATAGATTAAACATACATTCCAAGGAACCTTTACTACTCCACTTTCATTTTTGAACTGTGTAGCAAACAGCCTGGTGACAGGTTTTTGGAAGTACAGGAGGTGAATAGCACCAGAGTCTACACCCATCAGCAACAGGGACGGACTGTTAGGGTACTGAAAGTAAATGAATATTCAAAATGCAAATGAGGGTACCTAATGTTCAAAATGCAAATGAGGGTACCTAATGTTCAAAATCCAAATGAGGGTACCTAATGTTCAAAATGCAAATGAGGGTACCTAATGTTGTGTCAGGTTTTTGTAGTTTGTCATCTATTTTCTATGTTCTTCTGGGAGAGGATTTTAGTGTGCAGCCTGTGGTAAATAAATTAAATAGGAAAAATTATAATTCACATCATAAGCTATAAAACGTAATCAAATTTATGTAATGACAATTAAAATGACTAACACATGGCAAATATGTGTAATATTCTATTTATATAAAATATTATTATAAACATTACTAATTCATGATATGCCTGTTATATTACCTTTGGATCATACCAATAATCTAAACAGCTAGCTACATCTGTCATTGCTACAAATAAAGGAACATATAATGGTATCAAAGAAGCTCAGATGATTGTTTTGTTATTGTAAATGTGATTCTTAAAGTTTGTTGAAATAAAATATTTGTTTAATTTTCACAAATCAAAATCTTTCCTAATGAATGACAGCTTCTTTCCATTGAAATTTCCATTTAAAAGAATTGATTTATCTCCCTTGATTACTTTTTCATGCCACAACTTCATTGTTGTCTAACGTTTCGGCATCTTTCTAGACATACATTTTTATGAGTATTGATTTTGAATACTCTGTTGATGAAAATCAAAGCCTCAACAGCCATGTATCAAATCATTCTTCAAGCTAAAAGGAAGTTTATATCTATTGAATAATATATATCAAAATATAGTATAAATTGATTATTTTAAGAACATTAAAATGGACTGATTATTTACTGAACATTAATTTCCTTTTGTTTGATATACATATTCAAAAATATCAGAAAGCAACCTTTCTAACACATGGATTTGAAAAACACTATAATAATTCATCTTTAGCTTTCAAACTTTAGAAAATTTTCATACTTTATAAAGCACAAAAATTCAAAAACAACCTTATGGAAATTAAAAACTGGCTTAAAAACCTTTTGAAAAAAGGATACGAATTCAATATTTTAGTAAAATCTTTGCATTTGGTATGTTTTGGCAGAAATATTGATAGCTTGATAGTAACTTTAAAACGTTAAATTTTCACTTTGTATCCACTGTATTATTTATAAGCACCACAGCGACCAAGTATGTCGGTTCTGTGTGGTGATACAACTCTAAATCATTCATTGTTTTGACGTGGGGTATCGGATTTAGGATGTATTTGATTCTTTTACATCAATCAATAAATGTTTCTTAGCTAGTTGTCAGTAACTTCGAGTGTTCTCAAGAGAGTTCCTCCTTGTCTTGTTGTTTTCGTACAGTATTTTGTCTTAGGTTCTCTCTTGTTGAATTGAACTTTTGTCAATTGAGTTTTACAGTGTGTTTTATATGTATGCTTTGTGCAAGCTTATCAATAGAGGGAAGGTTGGATCCAAAAAACTAGTTTAACCCCGCCACATTTTATATGTGCCTGTCCTAAGCCAGGAAACTTTGCCAAAGTCTTTGTTTGTCCTTGTCATTCTGTGTTAACTGTTTTATGTCACGAATTGGGTCTTTCGATGATGATTTAGGGATTGGTTTTGAAACTTTTGTATTGTATTATAAGTCTTGGGCCAATGCAAGACAGTAAGCAGTGACCTATGGTCATGTTGAAGACTGCTTGCTGTTTTCCGTTGTGATTTTTTAAATTGCTGTTTGTTTATGTTTGTTGTGTCGCATACACTTATTCCACATCTCAATATCGTCTATTAAGGTGTCTCGGGGCTATTAAAATTCTACTATAGATTTTATTCGATTTTGGCACATTGATAGATCTTAATGCATAGATGAAAAATATCAAATAAAAAGAGGGGGTCACCTTTCATTTTAAAGCTCTTGCAGCTTTCTAAAAATAGCAAAATTTCAATATTTTTATATAAAATATGTAGGGAGAAAAGCTATAGAGGCACCTAAAGAAGAATTCCTACTATAGATTCAGCTCAAAATCTGAAGGAAAGTCCCTTTTCTAAAGCTCTTCGAAATTTAATGAAAAAAACATAGGGTCACCGTTCATTTTTTCGAGATATTCAAGAAAATTGAAAATTTTCCTATTTACTCTATACAAATTATCTCCCTTTGATTTAGTACGGGAAATTCTAAAAATGATTAAAAAAACCTTTTCTGTATTACAATTGCTTGTAATTTGTTAAAATATATTATAATATATAGTTTTTGTCTCCAATATCCAGTTAATTTATCAATTTTATACAAAACATCAATATGTGCAAAAAGATGCTCAGTAGAAAAGCATCGAGCCACCTTAAATAAGGTATTTAAGATGCAAACATAAACTAAGTTTAAATTCAACAATCAGAATTCTTGTAATGAAAATGACACAGAGATATTGATGGAGGAAATCATGAAATTTCTAAGTCCCCACAGCTCATTTGGGCAAAAGACAAAAAGATTGAATATTTTAGATTTAAAAATCCACATACAAAATCAGGTTATGTTTTAAATTCTGACAAAAATTTTCCACTCAATGTAAATCTCCTATGTCACTAAAAACTCACCATGGAGATGAAACTCTAAATAATACTGATTGGTTGAGCAATCATAAAACCTTATATCTCTACTGGTTGTAACTCACCATGGAGATGAAACTCTAGATAATACTGATTGGTTGAGCAATCATAAAACCTAATATCTCTACTGGTTGTAGATATGGCAATCTTGTTACAATTAGGCATGTATACAGCATCAGTGATCCAGGTTTTGTAACGACGTTTCTGATTGGCTTGTTCTGTAGTGTCATCCATCATGACAATGTGTTTTTCTGGGAAGTTCATATGAGGATGCCATATGTTGATCACTCCTTCCTGAGAAATAAACAAAGTAATTCACAGCACTTGGAAACTTTAGGCTGACAAAATTATACCCCCAATTCATACTGAGCTTGAATTGGATAAAAAAAGTTCTTAATGTTCATCTCTCCATTACATGTACTACCTTCTTGTAAAGTTTCATCAAAATCTATCAAAAATTTAGGAGGAGTAGCACTTATGAAAAATGTTGAGGGACAGACAGACAGACAGGGTGGTTTCTATATGCTTTCTAAACATGGGGTAGAAATAAACTTAAATTACTGATACTTTTTTTTTATCAAATATCAAAATAACACTTAATGGAAGTAGAACATATATAGTTCTTAAGGTTCATGGTTACACTTCAAATAAAATGGTAGATATTCGACCTATTTTTCGAGTCTATGTACAACTTAAACTACACATAGAAATAAAAAATAGTGTAGCAGCGTCTATATATAAAAATCGCCGATCATTTTCCCTTCTATTTCACAAGATAAATCTTGTTGTTTTCTCTATTCATTTTCTTTCTGTTCAAATTGTACCTTAAATTAAGTATGAATTACCCCAGGCCCTTAATAACCTTCCTAAAATCCGATTGTGAGTAGATTTAATAACATCAATAATAGAACTACCTTGCACGTGGAGGCCATTTGACAGGGCAAGGTTGATATTTGGCTATATTTGGGTGAACTGAAAAAAGCAAAGAAAATGCTCCGGCAAAACGGATCAAGTTTATACCTACAAAATACTAAAACTTTATGCAAAAAATATTTATCTAGACGCTGCTACGCCTTATTAAGCGATTGTATGTGTAGCTTAGGTTCCACATAGACTGAAAAAAGTCGTGAAATATCAGTCATTTTTTCCAAAGTGTAAAGATGAACCTTAATGTTTCTTTATTCAAGGGTTTTGCTTTAAAATGCTAAAGAATAAATATTGAAGCTAATTAATGCGCAGAATTGATTATCTTAATTGTTAGATTTTTTTATGACAATAAAAGCTTTTATTAAAAAAACATAATGAATTCAGCATTTTTTTTCCACAGAAAATATGTCAATATCTTATCAATGTAGTATTGAAAGGCTTAACCACAATCAAGGCATCTCACAAAAGTTTATTTTAAGACTATAAATCAATTTATAAAGCACTAACAAGGAAGTAACAACTAGTCTCATTAAAGCATCATATACAATTATTGTTCATTTAAGTTTTTTCACTTGTCATTACACCACAAGTACAGATTAACAACAATGCTTTAGAATTTCTCTTCAGGTAACTCAGTTCATTCATGACTATTTCTATTACTAGAGAATTAGGACATTGTTTCAGTCGCTGGATTTTTTTCTATATAATGATGGTATAAAGACTACCATGAACAATGATGACCACAAGCCAGCGATATGAACAATATATCTGTATAATGTTCAGGTATAATCGATACAATCAGGTCTCGAATAACTATAAAGTATACTGTTTGTATTCTAATAACCATAAATAATAGAATTTTGATAAGCTCACAGTTTTAATGAAAATATAAGTTCTGAAAGAAAGTCCCAATCCTAGATAAGGTAAAAGTGTTAAGATGTAAAAACATTTCAGCTTTGAATAAGAATTTGATAAATATTGACTTTATTTAACTCAGTCAATTTGTTTTGTTATGTTAAATAATCATGCTAATCCTCATGTAAATTTAAGGTTAAATTAAGGCCACAGTCTATAAGAGTACTTTTATATTTGTATTTCAGATTTACAGAAAAAAATGTATCCCCTTAGATGTATATATAATCTGATATGATTTTAAAAATTTAAATCTGTTATTAAAGAAACTCAATATAAAAACCTTACCCAATCTCTAAACAGCCATTATTTTTGCAAATAAAAGATCTTTTTTAAGTTAAGTGTTTCTGACTGCAAAAATGATGTCTTCCCCCTGTTTCTCTAAAAGAATATAATTTCAAAAGGCCATAACCTCAACAAAATTTCCTGGTAATAGCCACATCTGGACATGGTTTTCATGCTACATACCAAGTTTCATCAAATTCTGTTGAGCAGTTCCAGATGAGTTTATTGTAATAACTTTGAGACAGACAGACTGGTAGACAGGAAAATAAAAGATGTCACCCAACAACAAATGTGGGAAGATAAAAAATCATTTGCTTGTCCTTCACCGGTATTTTTCTTAGGGTATCAATTTTCAAGGTTTTTATGGGTGTTAATCAACCACGAAAATAAGAATCTGACAAAGTTTTATTTTTACCTTGATTAAATTAAGCATCATGTGAAAATACAATGAAATCCTCTTTTTGGTGAATCCTTAAAAAATTGATAGCCATAAAAAATAAATGAATCTACCTTCCTACCTACCTTACTAAATGATACATATCTCATAGGATACCTACCTTACTAAATGATACATATCTCATAGGATACCTACCTTACTAAATGATACATATCTTGTACGATACCTACCTTACTAAATGATACATATCTCATAGGATACCTACCTTACTAAATGATACATATCTTGTACGATACCTACCTTACTAAATGATACATATCTCATAGGATACCTACCTTACTAAATGATACATATCTTGTACGATACCTACCTTACTAAATGATACATATCTTGTACGATACCTACCTTACTAAATGATACATATCTCATAGGATACCTACCTTACTAAATGATACATATCTTGTACGATACCTACCTTACTAAATGATACATATCTTGTACGATACCTACCTTACTAAATGATACATATCTCATAGGATACCTACCTTACTAAATGATACATATCTCATAGGATACCTACCTTACTAAATGATACATATCTCGTAGGATACCTACCTTACTAAATGATACATATCTCGTAGGATACCTACCTTACTAAATGATACATATCTCGTAGGATACCTACCTTACTAAATGATACATATCTCATAGGATACCTACCTTACTAAATGATACATATCTCGTAGGATACCTACCTTACTAAATGATACATATCTTGTACGATACCTACCTTACTAAATGATACATATCTCGTAGGATACCTACCTTACTAAATGATACATATCTCGTAGGATACCTACCTTACTAAATGATACATATCTCATAGGATACCTACCTTACTAAATGATATATATCTTGTGGGATACCTACTTTACTAAATGATACATATCTCGTAGGATTATCGACTGTTATCATTTTTGTTGTTACTTCTTGCTGAAATTATAAAACATTCAAACATCTACAACAATCTAACTTACATGTTAACAACCACTTACAAATTTTGTTAACAGAAATATTTTAAGATTTTTTAGTACATGTAGTAACATACAAATTGACATAGTGATGTTTATAATACTTCTATACAATGGATATATTAATGATGTTCATTGTTTACTTACATTTTTATCAAGCTTTTACAAATTTTGTTCACAGAAATATTTTGTGATTTTTTAGTAGTAACATAATAAATGATGTTAATAATACTTCTATACAATGGATAAAGTACCGGTAAAGCCTGAGGAAAAGTAATAAGAGCAAGTTCAAAATTTCATTTTTAGTACAGATCTTGAGCTAACACAGGAAAAGAAGTGGAACAATGTGTCCATGGGACACTGAGGCCCTGGATTCTGTGAAAAACTTGATGTTAATGTTAAATTCTGTAAATACTCAGTGTAAATCACCATAACACCATCCCTACAAATGTCTCAAAAAAGCCACAGAGATGTTCAAAAAGACATAATAAAAACTGTTCTTTTTTCACAATAGTTCATAATGTGACCATTTAAACACTTATTGGCAATAAATTTTCGATAGATTCCTTCACTTTTCAAATTAAAATCTTAATGTGTAAATAAATTGAATAAATGTTTATCTGTTATTATAATGAAAATTGATGAATGTTTAACGAAATGCGAAAAATAAAGGGTTTAACCAATTCTGTCTGGCATAGAAATGGATATTTCTGGTGATATACTTTGGTCTTTTTAATAAAAAATCTACTCATGATAAATCACCTTAGATTTTTACATCAACTTCAACTATAAAAGCTTTGATGGAAATAATTGATGGTAGCTTTAATTCATGTCGTTTAAAGTTCCACAATCAAAGGAATACTCTTTAAATACACAAATTTATGTGCATATAATTTTTAATTGTAAATACAGGTTATTTTTGGAGCAACTGAAGAGAAAAAAGTTCATGAACCTGTCAAACAAAGAATGAATTTCATTATTTTTACAGGGAAATGAAAATGAGAGTTTAATGGGAAAAGTGCAATAAAATATGCAATTTTAATTTTTCAATTTAAACTTTTTAAACATATTCCCTAGGGTGTAATAATGCATTAGAAAGAATATGCATGGAGATTCTAATTGTACCAGTCACAAGAGCCAATTTCACATACATTTCCACCACTTTGACAATTGTAAATTGATCCAAAAATAATTTTATAATCATTTTTAGAAAGACATCAGTTAAAACATGGTGGCAGGTCTTTCATATATTGGTGGTCAAATAGTCAAAGTATTATCACTAAGAATGAGAGGAGTTACTTCTATAGTATATGTATAGGTTTTTGGAATGTGCAGCAAAAGGATTTTAAACAAGATTTTGCATATATTAGATCTCAGCAGTCTTTTCAAAGATTTTGATGCCTAGCTGTTATGAGATTTTGCAATTCCTGCTTTACAATGTATATCTGACTTAATTAAGGTGAAAACCTTGGCACTTTTATAACTTCATCAATGGTAGGGGACACAGATGCACACAGGAACATCAAGTGGACTACAGGAGTTTCTCTCACTTAGGAGGAGTTCAAATTTATAATGTAACAAAGACAGAGCACATTTATTTGCAGTTCCTTAGACAGAACAGCAATTGAACAAATCAGACTTTTAAAAGTTCTTTCTTTACTTAAGAGCCTGTTCATGAGAAAACCATGCAAAATCGTCCAATAGCAATGTTTTCATTTTTGTAAAAGGTATAGTACAACTGAAAGACCATCCTATAAGACTTATTCAGGCAAATTTTTTCCTTCGAAAAATCGAAGATGGCCGCCCTACAGGCCTTAATAGCTATATATAGCATTCATCTGATTTTTCAGTGATTTCAATAATTTTTTTTATGAAAATAAGACATTTTCATTGTGATTTTTTTAGTTTACGTATATTGAATGACAATTGTAACAATATTTTTTGAAAAAGTGATGTTTCGTCTTTTAAATACAGTGTAATTTTCGTAATTCATAATTTTGGTTCCGCTGGTACATTTAAGTAGGACTTGGGCAGTATTCCAGACTGTTCAAAAATGCTAAAATTTGTTATTTTTAAGGGCACTTATTGTCCAAGGTAACGCTTTTTTATCCTTATCTTTTAGTAATTCCAAAACAATAACATATCAAGACAAACTTATCAAAAAGCCGAGCTGGGATTTTGCATTTTGACTTAGCCACAGCCCCGGAAAACAAAGACATGTTTTGTTAATTCTTCATAAAATCTACTTTTTGGAAGATTCAGTTTAAAACTCTGAATGTGTTTGCTATGAAACAAAATACATTTAGAACATTTGATACAACAGATGATCACAATACAAGAACCATTTAAGGGTCGAGAAAGACATATACTTGGGGATTAAGGGTGAAAGATGGGAATATCTTGTGTATTTTGATGAAATATACAGAAATGGCCAACTTTAGGGGACTATTTTTCATGAATGAAGGGTTGGACTATTAATATGGAATATCTTTCCAAAAGACTGTTCTATGGTCTATACAAAAACATATTTGTAACTTTGCTTTCGGTCATCCCTTACATGTTACAGCATTACAAAAATGGAGATTTGGCCATTTTAGCACATGGCTAAAATGGGCTTTGGGGGCCTAATAGTGGCATCTTTTTGAAATAATTAAAAGATGTACAGAACAGCAGACTTTATAGGCCAAAACAAATAATATTGTAGAAATCAAACAAAAGAGCACTTTTTACTTGGTGGTCTAATATAGCCCCCAGAGCCGTTTTACAAAATGGTCTCTAGCCACCCTTAAAATGACTAAGTCAGACCTAAATGTGAAAAAAAATATGAACCAGGAAAATTGTTTTATTTGTAAAATTCGACCATTTTCTGCACAAAAAAACATTTTGTATGGTGGATCCCGACCAAAAAAAATGTTAGTTTTTGCTTGAGGACAAGGGACTTTTTCGCCAAATGGCCCTGGGAGCCATATTGGACCACCAAGTTGAAAGTGCTCTTTTGTTTGATTTCTGCAATATTATTTGTTTATGTAGAACAAGTTATATACATTTGGCCTATAAAGTCTGCTGTTCTGTACATCTTTTAATTATTTCAAAAAGATGCCACTATTAGGCCCCCAAAGTCCATTTTAGCCATGTGCTAAAATGGCCAAATCTCCATTTTTGTAATGCTGTAACATGTAAGGGATGACCGAAAGCAAAGTTACAAATATGTTTTTGTATAGACCATATAACAGTCTTTTGGAAAGATATTCCATATTAATAGTCCAACCCTTCATTCATGAAAAATAGTCCCCTAAAGTTGGCCATTTCTGTACATTTCATCAAAATACACAAGATATTCCCATCTTTCACCCTTAATCCCCAAGTATATGTCTTTCTCGACCCTTAAATGGTACTTGTATTGTGATCATCTGTTGTATCAAATGTTCTAAATGTATTTTGTTTCATATCAAACACATTCAGAGTTTTAAACTGAATCCTCCAAAAAGTAGATTTTATGAAGAATTAACAAAACATGTCTTTGTTTTCCGGGGCTGTGGCTAAGTCAAAATGTAAAATCCCAGCTCGGCTTTTTGATAAGTTTGTCTTAATATGTTATTGTTTTGGAATTACTAAAAGATAAGGATAAAAAAGCGTTACCTTGGACAATAAGTGCCCTTAAAAATAACAAATTTTAGCATTTTTGAACAGTCTGGAAGACTGCCCAAGTCCTACCTAAAGGTACCAGAGGAACCAAAATTACGAATTACGAAAATTGAACTGTATTTGAAAGACCAAACATCACTTTTTCAAAAAAACATTGATACAATTTTAATTCCTTCTACGTAGACTGAAAAAATCACAATAAAAATGTCAAATTTTCAAATAAAATTTGATCGAAATAAGCGATAAATCAGATGAAAGCTATATATATCTATTGAGGCCTGTAGGGCGGCCATCTTGAATTTTTCGAAAAAATAAATTTGCCTGAATAAGTCTTATAGGATGGTCTTTCAGTTGCAATATACCTTTTACATAATTAAAAACCTTGCTACTGGACAAAATTTCCATTTTTGCATGGTTTTCTCATGAACAGACTCTTAAACATTTATATTTTTATCTCCTTACTCAAAAAAACAATTTCAATATTGCACAAAGTTTGTGGTCTAATTCTAGAGTTTACTCTTCAAAGCTTGTCAAATAAGAGGTATTATTTCACCTGTTTCAAAAGGCTGCCCGATAATTTCCCAATAATCAATGGACAAAAGCTTCAAAATTACATTACAATTAAATTAAATATTTACATTGCAGTTAGGACTGCCAAATTCAATTTTGTTGGCTCTCAATGTAAAAATGAAAGGGACTATTTAATTTGATTGTATTTATCTATAATTCAGGCGAGCCATATCAATACATGTTCTATTCTATGTAGGGGAGTAGGCTGCATACTCCAGTAATTATAAGTTACTAGGATCATTCACTAATGGGTGAATTATTTATATGGAGAAACATCACATTAGTGATAGTTAATGAATACACAACTTTCAATGGAAATTCCTTCATAGCTACCAAAGAGAATACACTCTAAATAGGTAACTGAACAATTCTGATTTATGAAGCAATTATCACAGATAGTACAAAAAAACCACATACTGAATAAATCTGAGGTAGCAACAAAATTGTAAAACCCTTATTTTATTTGCATGTACTTAACTCTTTCTAAGACAAGTTCTAATAAGTAACGGAGCTGACAGAAAGCTTAGTTATGTCCAATACTTTTACTAGGACATAACTTTTAATAGCTTTTAAAAAAAAATTGTGAGACCAAAGAGATGAGTGTTTAATAGCCATTATGATTGCTGTAAGTTCATTTTTAATATGACATCTAAAATTGGTCATCTAATTAATTGTAACCTTTAGAAATCTTAAAATTTTTACAAGACAAGAAATAGCTTGCACAAAAAGACGAATGCAACAAAGTAGACAGTGGAAAAGTCCATAAAACCTGGGATTGACATCTTGTTTCCCACAAAAACGTGTGGGAAGTTATTCTTACCCTGTTGTGAATGACATGTGTGATTTTAGCCTCAGCCAGGAAGGGTATTTCTCTCTTCGTACTCATATAATCATTCTCTCTATACAAAAGTAAAAGATATGTACAGAACTCATTCCAATCAACATAGCCGTCACATGTAGAGTCCAGCTGGAAAACAAAAGAAAACTTATAATCTTTTTCCCTACACAAATGAACATAGTCATTATAGAGGATCCAGCTCTAAAAATATACTGGTAGGTTCATTCTCTCTGAAACATGCCCAATAAAAGTTTTCTTATTTGTAGTATTGTCAGTTTTCTTGTTCATATTGTTTCAATGTAACAATTTAGCATGTGATTGAAAAGCAACCTGTTATAGTCATGATAGTATTTGGTTGATTTCTAAGCAGTTTGTTAATTTCCCTACAATTTTAGTTCTAATACAGTAGTGAAGCATTATCCACATTTTGCAAAGAATTCTGTTTAAACAATTAATACTGTGAGCGAGCTACCAAAAGGATACCCCCGCTTCATATTGGACTCTGTACTGTAAAAAAAGTCCAGTTATCCCCCCTGAGAGCAATACAAATTCTTTATGCACATCTACAGATGATGTACTTCCTTCATGTAAAGTTTCATCAAAATCCATCAAGCGGTTTAGGAGGAGTTGCGCTTACCAGGTCTCCCATTGAATAATATATTTAACAAGGAATACTGTGAGCGAGCTCACGGAGGATACCCCCCGCTTTAACAATTCTAAGTCCAATTATCTCCCTTGAATGATATCCGACAGCAACCAAAATTCTTCATGCACATCTCCATATATTGAACATCCTTCATGTAAAATGCCATCAAAATCCATCAAGCGGTTTAGGAGGAGTTGCGCTTACGAGGTCTCCCATTGAACACCAAGTTTAAAAAGTCTAAGTCCGATTATCTCCCTTGAATGATATCTGACAGCAACCAAAATTCTTCATGCACATCTCCATATAGTGTACATCATTTGTGTAAAGTTTCATCAAAATCCATCAAGCGGTTTAGGAGAAGTTGCGCTTACAAGGTCTCCCATTGAACACCAAGTTTAAAAAGTCTAAGTCCAATTATCTCCCTTGAATGATATCCGACAGCAACCAAAATTCTTCATGCACATCTCCATATAGTTAACATCCTTTATGTAAAGTGTCATCAAAATCCATCAAGCAGTTTAGGAGGAGTTGCGCTTACGAGGTCTCCCATTGAACACCAAGTTTAAAAAGTCTAAGTCCAATTATCTCCCTTGAATGATATCCGACAGCAACCAAAATTCTTCATGCACATCTCCATATGGTGTACATCCTTTGTGTAAAGTTTCATCAAAATCCATCAAGGGGTTTAGGAGGAGTTGCGCTTACGAGGTATGTGGACAGACGGACAGACGGACAGACGGACAGACAGACAGACAGACAGACAGGGTGATTCCTATATACCCCCCCAAACTTTGTTTGCGGGGGGTATAAAAAGTCTAAGTCCAATTATCTCCCCTGAATGATGTCCGATTGCAATGAAAATTCTTCATGCACATCTACATATGATGTTCTTCTTTCATGTAAAGTTTCAATAAAATCCTTTAAGCGGTTTAGGAGGAGAAGCGCTTACGAGTTATGTGGACAGACGGACAGACAGACAGACAGACAAGGTGTTTCCTATATACCCCCCCAAACTTTGTTTGCGGGGGTATAACAAGTGTTGAGGTCTATCCATGGGGCAAGGTGGAATTGTTTGCTCCACACTGACAGGCTGCCCTGTAACTGAGATGAAGAACAGCAACAAATTGGCTGTTCCTTGATTTGGTTTGTTTTATTTTAATGTTAAGATTTTGATTCTGTATCATGCATTTATCCTCTGTTTCTACTCTTTTCTATATCAAAATACAACACATACCTTCAGGAACAATTTCTCTAGATATTCATCATACTCGTTAGTTTTGAGAACTTTGGAGACAGTCGATTTGAATTCCTCTAAGTTCATCATTCCTGGTTCCCTCTCCTTAATCTTTGAGGGGAAGTAACTGGAAGCTTCCTGTATGATGACCCCATCAGGTTTAAAGTTGATAAACTCCTTCATCAGAGCCTGTAGATGGTGCAGTTTCATCTGCTCCTCAAGTCTTATGTTCTTATCTCTGTCACTGAAACTATAAAGAACCGATGGTTAAATTAAACAATGCATGAGTATCTCCAAATCCATCTATCAAAGTCAAAAATGGCTGGATTTCATTACACAGGAAGTTGGTGAGCGACAGACATAAAATCAATTCCCACTGTATGGAACCACATGTTGTTGCTGTAAACCAAATATCAAAAGGCTACAATAAGTAGTTGCTGAGAAAACTGTAAGGTATATTATTTCCCTGCACACATGTCGCCCGCCAGACATTCACCATTGTGGCCAGTGAATTCCACTCTTTTAACTTTTATAATCTATTATATCTATGATTCCATTGTCGATAAAATCTGAAGAAAAACTCTTTGTAAATCCTGAAAAAAAATCCACAAAAACATGCTAAAAGAGCATGGCCTTTTTTTCTGAAATGAAACTCTGCAAATATCTGCTCACCAATCTAAATATGCCATCCTCACTAGAACCCGTACTTAATGTCTCTGACCCAGTTATCACATCTGATACATATCACATCTTTTGTAGCCTGAGATCAAGCGAGTAATTGAACACTAAACCTTCCTCTAACATCACTAATCCTCGGTATACCCACCTTTTGTTAAGGCCTAACATTACTTATTTGTTCACAATCCCTGCTGTAAATCTAAAGCTAATAGTCTACCGTTACTAGTAAAACACATGTAGTTTCCCTGTAGTACAAAACCATAATTGTTTTTTTTTTAATTGTTGCCCATTAAGTTGTATTGATTTGTTGATCTATAAACATTGGATCGTGGAAATGTTAACTTGTGTAAAATCAATCCGATGTAATGAGAGAGGACTAACAAAAAGACTGCTAGACTTCATCTCATTGGTACACTAGACCAAATTATTGGACAATTGATGACAATTTAATGTTACTATTGGCTGATCAGATCACACAGGAACACATTATTGGTCTGGGAATAAAACACTTCAAACATTGTTTGCTAATTAAACATTCTCTGAGTGGATTTAATTTTGTTTCCAATTTTAAATTTTAAAAGAGAAAACTCAAGAGAGTAAATGAAATATTGAAAAAAACAAAACAAAAACAGAGTTTAAAATCCTTTTAATCAATAGTCAAAGTATAAATCTTAGAACATGGAAGAGTTGAAAAAAATAGGATAGATTGGAATAAAAGAAAAAAAAACATGGAATTCCGAGAGCAAGCTCACAAAGGGATTACCTCCCCCCACCCCTTGCTATATATTGGACACTATATTGGATAAACAAACTGAAGTCCATTTATCTACCCCGAATGATATCCAACTGCAATGAAACTTTTTAATGCACATTTCTATATGATGTATTTTCTTCATGTAAAGTTTCATCAAAATCCATCATGTGGTTTAGAAGGAGTTGCACCATGTGAGTAGCACTTATAAGGAATGTGGACAGATGGACAGACAGACAGGGTGATTCCTACATACTGTGGATTCATTTATTTTCGTGGGTACCAATTTTTTGTGGCTTGGTGAAAAAGTATCAGTTCGTGGATTCTTAAGTTCGTTGATCCTAAGTCTGTAGCATAAATACCAATGTTAAATTTCCTATTCATGAGATTTCAAATTTCGTGGTTCCAGGCTACCCACGAAAACCACGAAAATTGATACCCAGTGAATAATAGTGAAACAACAGTACTCCCAAAAACTTTTTTGCCAGGGGTGTAATATGAAAAGGCCATGTACCAAAAACTGCAAAGGAGTTTTTGCAAAAAATCAACGTATTTTCTAAACCACTGAACAAACATTCACTTTATAAGGCTAAAGGAACACATGTGAATGAAAAAAGTTAAATCCAATACATGATTAAATTTGACAGCTTACAGGTGAAAAAGGCCTATAAAAGAGAGTTGTACTCAAGAAAAGATTAGATATGTTCTATTTTTTCTCGAAATTCAATTTCATATAATGTGTGTTCAGTAAAGATTAGATAATGAAGATGACATTTTATAGATGCTTAACTAAGGACAATATTTACATTAAAGGATGCTATTGGTATAAAATGTTTGAATATTACATGGTAAAGAGCCAATCTTTTCACAAATTTCTATGTACAAGTGAATGCATGATAATACCAAGTGATCATTTATTCATGTCAGTTGCATAGCCACAAATATCTCTCAATATTTTCATTTTGGATAAAACATATTCTAACTTTTTAAATTTAATATTTACATTAAAACTTTAAACTTTAGAGTAAATATTGATGGAAGAGATAATAGTTGTAATCACAACACCCTAACATTAGAGCATCTCTATATCATTTCTGTTTTTATGTTTGCATTTTTGTAAAGCAAATTCCAAAATTAAAAACTTTGGTATTACTTAAGTTTGAAAAAAATATACCTTCTCAAACTATTAAATTGGTAATGACTTCTGAGTTTATTCAAGAAAATTCTAAATGTATAAATATTTTATGTTGTTCTAAGTGCATATAACAATATAAAAATTCTACGCTGCTGTCAAATTTTCAAATGTTTGAAGGGAAATTAAACATTGAATGGACAATTATCTTCTAACTTGTCTAATAACTAAAGACAATCAGCCAATTTAGAAGACCAAAAAAACTTAACCTACTATACTAAAGTTTGAGTTCATATCTTACTTGTTCTAATGTATACCAAACTGCCTTGAATTTGACCAAGTAACAAATCTTTCAATTTTGAAATTTGATCAGTACCGGTAACTTAAATGGCAAGTGAAGTAAGAATGCCTTAAACTTGCATTTTTACATCCCATATGTAAACCTGCTTTGGGACGGTAAACAAAACCTCAACACTTCATGTCCCTATACTTTCATAGGTAGGGCATAAGATCTCTGGAGCAAAAGGTCTTTCTTCTCAATCATAGATAATCATACATGTATGTGAAGTAAATGTTCATGACACATAATATGTTCCAACAGAATTATAAGAACAAATAGCCTTTGTTGTCTATGAACTGACAATGCTTGTGTTTCTACTTAATACTACAGGAAATCAGGAAACTATAAATGCTGCATGTTACATCATTGCGCCATCACAAACCTTAATATGGTATGGATTTTTGTTTCAGAGAGAATGCTGAGAGGTAATATCAGAAAGAATGTTCAGAAGATTATTAAATCTTGGCATGCAACGAAAAATGATTTCTTTAGTGGTTAGTAGAAAAGGAAGTTTCCTTAAAAAGTTACCATTTTTGATAAAAAATATTGTAATTTCTAGAATGATATATTCAACATTTAATGAACTGCTAAAAGTTTGGGTAGTTTATCAATCTGGGCCCAGTTGTTAGGCTTCCTATTCAAAATAGCTCTGAATTTAAGATACCTTTATAGAAATATCATTCTAAATTATAAAAAAAACCATACACTTTGAGTACAGTTTTGATACAAAATCAGGTTATGATTATAAAACAATTATATATAAAAGTCTGACCTACCCAGATGTGTCAAATGATACAGATTTTTTATCCCCCTCTGCAGTGGGAGGAACAACTGAGATGGTCGCCATGCTAAATTCCCTAAAAACTGTACTCCTAAAGTTTTACTCCAATAAGGTTTTAATTCATCAGTTAATCAATTGGATTCAAATTTAACACTGATGCGAGAACCAACTCAATGCACTTTTGAAGCGATTTAAATCCTAGATGTTCAATATTTAACAAGTTATGAATAATTTATCCATTGTCATAGTGAAAGTTATAATAACTAGTATGAGAGTACACTTAGTCTTCTCAATAATTCCTTTAACACTCTACCACCAATTGTAGAAACTGGAAAGTGTCACCAATTCTAAATTTCAATTACAAATTTCATCTCCTTTTAATACATTATTCAGTTATATCAGATTAATTTATAAAGTTAGTCAGGCATATTTCTTTAATTTTTATCAAACGTTAGCGAGATTCTAACAATTTATATCAAGCGTTCACTTTCCGTTGAATAGCCCTATTTGTACCATAGGAATGATATTCCTAACTGTTAAATGTCTGTTTAAACCCCCAGATAACAATACCAGTGACAACCCTGATATCTATTGTCTTTGACCAAAAGAACATGTTCCACTTATCAACAAGTATTTTGTGTCGTAATTTAGAGGGAAATTATCGAAAATTACTAATTATTATACAAATATTATAGAAAATGACTCCCTGACAGATCAATGGGTAGCCATTACTGAGAGGAGAAGTACCGTGTTAATGATACAAAGGATTGGACCCATTATTCAATGAAAGTCGAGATATTGACCAGACTTTTCGACCTCTTATATATAATACTTTAATTAAAATTTTTTAAATCAACATTTAAAGCCAAATAATAAAACACTAGGAAAAGTAAAAGTGACACTTATCTCAAATAACCAGCTGTGCTCCTTAAAGCAAGAAATATTAAAAGGTTTTTGTTTTTAGCATTAAGTAAAGTTAAATTTAGTCATTTGCTTTGTGTGATAAGAAGATTCTTTAACAACTTAAATTCTGTATACAAAATGTCAGAGAGTGAGAGTGGAAGAAAAGACAATGATAAGAAATTTATATATATTTTCTCTTTTCTGTTCAATCTGATTGAAAAGGAGTAGAGCCACGAAGCCCCCAAAATGGCCCAAAAAGTCAACTTTGATATATCTGCTTGTATTTGCTGCATTAGTGTTCATTAGTGTTTATATTTAATGAATTGCAATATTTTTTCCTTCAATTATTTATCAATAAGGAGAGCAGTGAGCTAAAAAATAGACTCTTTTGCGAAAAATAACAATTTGTGACAGTTTTGCTTGATATTCATGTATAAATCTTTGAATATGAAATGGGCCACACCAGTCGACCAAAATTATTCTGTGATAGAAATTTATTTTATGACATTATAAATTAATTATCAAAAAATTACTTTGGTCGAGAAATGTGGCCAATACTCATTTTGACGAAATATGCAGAGAAACCAGTGCAAATGTGTGAAAAATGAGGAATTTTCAAAATTTATGGCCTGTTTAAAGTCTCAAGGCTAAACCTGTGGTGTTAATATTTTGCTAAATCTTACAAATATGAAAAGTTTGTTCATACTTTAACATATTTTGTTAAATTTTTGACAAGTTATTGTAGTTGAAAAAATAGTAAAAATAACGGGCCGATTTAGGGCCTTTGTGGCTCTACTCCTTTGTCAAGTGATATGGACCAAGAGGTCAAAAAGGCCTTAAAGGCACTAGCTTAATGTCAAGATATTTCTAAATACCAACACAAACCTTTACAACCAATAGACCAATGGTCATGACATAACTGATTACTTAGTCAGTACAACCCATGATTATATTCAGACTAATTTCTTAAGTCAACTTCGGAAAAGAAAATCATTTAATATGGAAATATCTTCAACATAGATTTAAATCTAATGTTTGTATGTTGGAAATACACCATGATAAAAATATCTAGAAACCTTTTGAACCAAACTTGGAGCAAAACGTACAACTTTCTCCTCATAACAAAAACATTTTAAAGAAATAAAAGGGTATTCAAAATCAAAATCTTTCAAGCAATAAGTTAAATATTCATTTGGTATAAAATTAAAAAATCTATCCACCCCTGCTGTAAGTTTTCTATAGAGAATGACATTTAAAGACTTGAAATTCTTTAATTAAGTTTACCATAGGTGTGATGTGGAATGGTTTATATGTCTTACCATAGAATGGTGTTATACTTCTTTGAAAACTAGATAAAATGAAAAAAAAATTATAAAGACCATACCATTATGCCCATATTTGTGATATCTGCTCTAACTTAGGAGAGAAACTTAAATCTTTGTTAAAAATTTAGCAGGTCCCCTCCATTACAATTAATTCAGGTGATATTGTTTCCATTTCAACATTACCCCCCCCCCCCTTTCATTATATATAAGTACATGAATTAACAGTTTCAAAGTTGTGAAACTTAATTAACTTGTTAAACTTGTCTCAAATTCACAATGATCAATATAATATGTTTAATGTTGAAACATTCCAACTAACAAAATTCATGGTAAATCTGAAAGAATTTTGTTTCTTTAAAAAAAGTATATACATTAAGTTTAAGATATTTTAAATATCTATCTTAAGTCTTTATTGAGGGACTCAGGGAAGATTGGTTGTAAAACTAACTGTGTAACCCTCTTGAAATAAAGAGACATCCTTGCAATTGAAAAATGGTGTCAAGGAAATAAAATGTTTATAAATTGTAGTAAAACAAAATGTATGGTTATTGGAACAAAGCAAAAACTTATTACACAAAATAAGAATGTCAATATCTGTCTAAAATCAATGCCATTGGAGATTTCTGATTGTGAAAAAATTTTGGGAATCAAAATTGACTCTAATCTACATTGGACAGAGCAGGTTGACAGTGTATGTTCAAAAATTTCTAGTCGAATCTATTTGTTGTCAAAGATTAAAAGGTATTTAACTCTAGATTCAATGAAACTGTTTTATAATGGTTATATTTTGCCTTTAATTGACTATTGTATCACTATTTGGGGAAATTGTAGTGCAGTTAACTTAAATCGTATTGCAAAACTCCAAAAAAGAGTTGTCAGACTGATTTTAGATGCTGACTTTTTAGCCCCATCTGCTCCTCTTTTTAAAAAGTTAGAATTTTTGACAGTTGAAAATAGAATTCTGTATCATAAATGTATTTTAATTCATAAATGCATTAATAATGAAGCCCCACAGTATCTTACAAGAAAGATAAACTACATCTCTAATGAAAATCCTTATCAATTACGAAATGCAACAAATGGAGATTTGTGTATTCCAAAACCAAAAACAGAACTTTTTAAACAATCCTTTTCCTATTCTGGACCTTTTCTCTGGAATAGACTTCCAATCAATGTACGTTCCTCAAAAACTCTAGCTACTTTTAAGATAAAACTAAAATCATTTTTAATGAATACACAAAGTCAAGAAATAATTTAGACAACTTATTATGTTAATTTTAGTCAACATGTACAATATAGACCTTAATATTTACATATTTAATGATACTTGTTCATCAATTTGGATGCAGTGTGTTTGTTTGTATATTTTAAATGTATTATGGGCTTTTATTTTATTGTTTTCTCTTTCTTTTTTGTAATTTGTGTATTACATGTATTGTATCCTATGACCTATATTCATGTAATTTTGTATGATGAACTTTATGAGGGCCTCAGGGAAGATTAGTTATTAACTAACTGAGTTACCCTCTTTAAATAAAGCATTTACTTACTTACTTACTTACTAATTTACTAACTTACTATTTAACATTCTAAGGGAAATAACTCTGGTTCATTTTAATGTAAAACAGACAAAATAGATTTCCATTGAACCCTATGAGATTGTACTATAGAACGATGCTGCATATCAAATATCAAGTGGCTAGGTTACATCATTGATTAGGAGACAAAATTATTTTCCCAACATGACCCCAAACATTAACCATTTTAAAACCAGAATATTCATTTTAGGAAATCCAGCAAAAAAAGAACTTCAAAATGAAAATTACAGTATTAGAATAAGTAACCATCATATCAGTAGTTTTTCCTTCATACAATAAAGAGAGGGGGGAAGAGGGGGTCCTGTCCCAAATTCCCATCAAAATAATTTTATAATCCCATTTTCCCGGATAATAAAAACTACCTATCCCGCATCCCAAAAAATAAAATGCAGGTTCCCGTGTCCCGCTAGTCGCTTTTCCCGAATTCCCGTTAAATAATATGGCCAATCCCGGCGTCCTGGAAAAGGTCTTCTCGACCCTCAATAAATGTGTGTATTACATTTCAGGCTTGCATGTTTACAGTTTATAAATCAACAAATATAACTTAATTGCCAAATTGGTAAATGGACAAAGAGTTTACATTGTACTAAGTTAAGATACTGATAAAATAAAGTTTAATGAATTAAAAAATAATTTAACATTTTACATGTAATGACACAAAGAATTCAAGTTAATAAAATCTTGAACAAGTTTTATAAATTACAGTCACCACTATGCATGTAGGAACCTTTCAGTTTTGTAATCTTTACTTTCAGATAACTTTAAATATGTCAATTAGACAGTTTATTTCACACTTGATACAGTCATTACTAGCAGATCAAAGAAGGCAACTCAACAACTGTTGTTTAAAAAGTAATATGATATCTGAGAATTTCTTCAAGTTGTGGAAAATTTAGTCCCTTAATCTTTCAAAATCTTTTCATTCTTATTTCTAGAATTACTTGACCTTTAAAATTTTCAACTGATTAATCAGTCTGACTCAAAAAATTACTTTCTTTACTAAGCTTGTTATCTTGTCTGTTGATTACAAGAAGCTCCCATGAACCTGAATTGCTCATAGAGGAGTAAATGTTGACAGATGGACAGAATGATGACAATAGCTAACATGACCTTCCAGTCAGGTGAGCTTAAAACCACTATGGCAGATTTCTTAACATTGCTCTCAGCTAAACTTTCCATTGAAATTCTTCTATTCTTTTAGTATGATTTATTTAAATGGATTCATAATATGTATATGTTAGAGGCAATAGGTATAATAAGGCATTAAGCTTAAATCCTAGGCAATAAGATAATACCTAGTCATTAGTGTTAATGTCTAAATAGAATTTGGCATTAAGCTTAATGCCTAGGATTTAGGTCTAATGCCTGATTTTTTTCCATGAAAATTATTCTTATTGCCTAACCAGATAATCTGATGCATCATGACCCAGAAAGAAAATAATATATTGTTTTGGTGAGCCTGGACTACACAGCGTAAACGAAATTGCAAATAAAAAAAAATTGTTTTCGGTGTCGTTCAAAAAAAAATTCTCGTCTTCGAAAAATTTTGAAAAAAAAATTGTTGTCGGGCTAAAATCCATCCCCCCCGAATTTCAAATGGTTGCTGCCTAAACATTTTAAACTCCAAATATAAATTTACCTTTAAATATGTTGGACCAATCCATAAATATTTATGTCAGCAACACAACAACCATAAATACCTGCTGAAGGTACATAATGTCGATGCTTTCGTCGTATTGGTGGTAAGTATTCAAATGATTCCAAACAAATCAGAATATCAAAGAATGACCTTATGGATTTGCAATTTTTTCCATAAAATTATCTGTAGTACTGTAAGCTTTTTTTTCTGTAGTAGGTGGGCACATACCAGTTTATTTATATGAGTGTGTGGATGGAGGTGTCCTCAATTATTTATTCTGTAAATTTTTTGCCCTTTATTCTCTATTCTGTAAAGGGTTTGGTGGGGGTTTAGTCAATTTTCACATTATTCTTTATTCTGTAAGGGTCATTATTTTCTATTCTTTAGTTGTTTTTTGTCATTATTCTTTATCTGTTAACTTTTTTGGCCATTATTCTCTATTCTGGAAACCCCATCCACACCCTCTTATATTTACAAATGTTATATTTACCGGTAAAATGTTTTAATGTTTCAATAGTGAAGATCAATCTCTATTGGTGGTTAGGAAAATGTACTCATTGTTCTTGTTTGTGGTGACTGATTTTGTCCTTGTCCTTCCCTTTCGGTGTTTTGACAATGGTTGAATGCCCAAATGATACCTTTATGCTAAGTTTTTTTTATCGTCTTGCCAATATGCAAAGTTTCAGCTTCATTGGTTCAGTGGTTTTCGAGGAGAAGATTTCTGAAATTGTTAACGGACGACGGACAATGACGAACACATAGTGATGGCATAAGCTCACAAGGCCTTTGGCCAGGTGAGCTAAAATACAAAAATATTAGAAATAAATAATATTTGATTTTGTTTGAAATTGGGCTACCTACTAGTATCCAAAGACATACTATTTCAGCTAAACTTACTAATATTGTAACTTTAATTTCAAATTTTCTTTTCATTATGTATCAGATTATCTGGTTAGGCAATAAGAATAATTTTCATGGAAAAAAATCAGGCATTAGACCTAATTCCTAGGCATTAAGCTTAATGCCAAATTCTATTTAGGCATTAACACTAATGACTAGGTATTATCTTATTGCCTAGGATTTAAGCTTAATGCCTAATTATACCTATTGCCTCTAACATATACATAGGTAATTTCTGCAAAAAAAAAACTTTTGACTTGCAAATTTGTCTGCTTCAAACATTAAAGCTAGGTGCACATGCATGCTTTTGATTGAGTCAACTGAATATTGTTAATTCACAAAATAGACCGACAGCCCACTACCTGTAAAAATTTGTTTGGTCTTGTAAATTTAAGCAATTTTTGTTAAACAATATTAAAAAGAGAAGGAATGTGTCCATGTGACATGGATGCCCCACTAGGCCAAAAACAGGAAGTAGGGGTCCAACAGGTCTGAAAGTCACTTAGGACATACAGTTTGTCATACTGAACCACCCCACTAAGTTTCAAATCATTCCCGTGTACGGTTTCTTAGAAAAGCTTGACAGAAATTTCCATGTAAAATTTCATATCAGCCCAGTCCCAAACAAGAAGAAGTCTGACAGGTTTGAAAGTCGCTTAGGACAATTCACACTGAACAATCCTATCTAATTTTAAATCATTACCATATACAGCTTTTCAGAAAAGCATGACAGAAATTCAAAAGGACATGAGTAAATCTTAATGCCCCCCCCCACATGGCATTGCAGGGGCATAAAAATATTTAAAATTCATAGATTCTATCCCAAATCCTAAATTCCATTGTAAGGAAATTGCTCTTACCATTCATCATCAGAATCTGAGGAGTAATCTCCCTTAGCAGCTCGCTTTTTCCTCCTATTCAGTAACTGACTTAACGGTAGAGAGGTGATCATAACAAAGTTATTATTGTCTTCATCACCGCTACAACTCTCACTGTCAGAAGACTCGGGACGTTTATCACATGACAGGATATTAGGAGCAGTTTTAGCTCTGGCACATGGTAAAATTATCTCCCCTGAATCACGAGACTGAGAATAAGATGTGACAGTTCTGTATTGAGAGAGAGTATCCGACTTACGTCTCTCCATTGTTTTGTTGTTACTTATAAAATTTGTCACTATTTTCTTACAGATAGTATAGACAGAATGATGCAGTCTTTTAGATACAAATCTCTTTTCACTAACTCAAAGAATCGTCACATCCCTAACAAACCTCCCTTTAGTAATAACAGGTGATGCTTTAATGAACTGTAGACTTATATATACAAATCATGATCCTTTCAATTTAATTCTCTGGAAACTTTTATTAAATACCAATTCAAAATAGAACAATTTTTCTAGTGTTACAAATAAATTTAATACGATGTCAAATCATTATTGCAGAAGTTTTTCACAGGTCATCAAAACGAACAATGTTATTAACAATCACATTGGTTGCTTACACCTCCAACCATTCAAACTGTAGATGTAATTAAACATTTCTCAATTCCATCGACTACAGTCATTATGGTAATTTTTTATGTTGAACATCTCAACAATGGTTGTAGAGTATTCAAATCTTTCAATTTCTGATCCAATGTTCAACATTGGTTGTAGAGTATTCAAATCTTTCAATTTCTGATCCATTTAAATTTTTGTTGTGAGTAGATGATTTTTTTGTACAAAACAATTCACTACTACTTTAACGTAATCACTATTATTAAATATAACAATAATTTGCACAATAAATTGCACTTCAACACAAAATATGTAAATTCTAACCTTAGTTTCCAAGTTTAAAGTCCATAACAAAAAAAGTTTAAACTGACAATTACACAGAAATATTAGAATTCATTTATATAAAAACTGACTGATCTGTTATAAAAACTCTTTTTTTTTATAATAAACATCCACTATGGAAGAAACGGTCCGGTGAAATAGTGCTTGTGTACTGATCCGATGGCACAAATAAAGTTAAATCCAGAAAATTCAACTTTCTATAAAAAAAGCTTGACAAAGTCATATATAAGCACATTATCCCTATATTGACATAGTATGGAATAAATTTGCCAGGCCTAGCTTAACTTTAGGCTGTGGGATCAGTGATTGGGGACAAACTTTGACTTTGTCATGATTACACGGAATACCTTCTTATCAATGTCTGTCATTCCATAGGTGTCTCATACATAGCTAAAACTCACGTTCAAAAAGTTATATAATTCCTAAAAGGATTCAATTGGCCTATATAAGTGATAATTTTGAAAAATAATGAATTTGTTTTAATATTGTTTTTGTACAAACTTATCCATTATCTTTATTAGTTATGGCAACTTATGGGTAGGAAAAAAATGCAGTTTCCATTTAAATTTGCTTTTCTCCAACAGGTTTTAACATTCATAATATGTAAAAAGTCTTTCTTTTTTAACGGACTTCATCATTAACACGGACAAATCATAAATGTTTGATATTTATTGTCTCCAAATATTAATTATTTCATTAAAGCTTAATCTAATGTAATTAGTAGATATATATTGTAAAATCTTACCATGAAAACCAATAAAAACATTTTACAATTGTAGTTAACTGATATTTTAAAAATACTCAACTTTAAAGATACAATTTTAATATGAATATCTTTGAATGTATCCTTCACTTAAATTTGCAACTTAAATTGTTGAACGATGCAAAGAAATTTAAATAGAGAATGGGAATCACAAAGTCCGTAACAAAAAAGACAAAACTAGGACTGATTCCTTTTCTGCTTTGTACTGATAAAATTCATATAGAAAGGGAAATAATTCAGTTTTATTTTCAAAACATGCTCATTCAGGGGTTGAATCCGGTATTGAAAGCCCCACTGGATTTAATGCATTACCAACATAAATAAAAATCATAGAAATTTCATCTTTAAAAAGCCAAATCTTTCATATTTCATTTGATTTTGGCTTTTCACATGTCATTGTTTGTAAACATTGTAATTTTGCAGTAAATTCAATAAATAACTCAATAAATGCACTGGCAAAAAATTAGAATGTGAATGTTTGTTTATACTAAAGATTATTAAATAAAGAAGGAATGTGTCCATGGGACACGGATGCCCCCGCTAGGCCCCAAACAGGAAGTAGATGTCTGACAGACATGAAAGTCGCTTAGGACATACAGTTTGTCATACTGAACCATCCTACCAAGTTTCAAATCAATCTCATGTATGGTTCCTGAGAAAATCTTGACGGAAATTTTCAAGTCATGTTCACATATTTTCCAATCGGCCTAAGTCCCAAACAGGAAGTAGATGTCCGACAGGTCTCAAAATCGCTTAGGACGTACTGTTTATCATACTGAACCAACCTACCAAGTTTCAAGTCATTCTCATGTACGGTTGCTGAGAAAAGCTTGACGGAAATTTTCATAGTCATGTTCACATATTTTCACATGGCCTAAGTCCCAAACAGGAAGTAGATTTCTGACAGGTCTCAAAATCGATTAGGACGTACTGTTTGTCATACTGAACCATCCTACCAAGTTTCAAGTCATTCTCATGTACGGTTGCTGAGAAAAGCTTGACGGAAATTCGTACGGACGGACGTACGGACGGACGTACGGACGTACGGACGGACATGAGTAAAACTTAATGCCCCCCGACATGTCGTCGCGGGGGCATAAAAATTATTTGAAAAATTATCAACTTATCCTGGAGCTCAAAGATGTCAATTACTTACCAGAAAGGTCTCCTACAAAGGGGCAGATCTTAGTGATGTATGCATATTTACTGAATTGATCCCTCAAGACAGAAGCTGAGGTGAAAACAAACAGCTTTATGTCTCAATGACTGTTGGAGACCCCAGAACACCACATGTATTCATATATCCCCCTTGAATAATCAAATGACCATTTTGGGGGATAAATTGGAGGAATAGGTTTGTTTGGTTAAATTTTACACTCTTTTTTGTTTTTTGTTTTGTTTTTTGGATACATGTATTTCTTTCCTGTTTAATCTCACCTCTTTTTTCTTTTATCTTTTGTTTAAAATGTACAAAAGGGAATAAAAATGCCATCAGATGGATTCAAAATTATCATTCCATTCAAGATCTAATACTACATGATGAGACTTACTTTTCAATATTTTCAGGATTCTCAAAACTTTGCTTTCTTTTCTTTTCTGTAGCTTGTCGAAGCTGAAATGTAAACAAGTAAATATTATTGTATAATTTTGATACATCAGTAATATTTATCAATAAAATGTGATGGTACATGTAATTGATTTGTTTTAGGTTTCAATATAATTTTTAAGGATGAACTTGGTCACTTTTTGAGATTTCTGTCAGATTTTTGAAATCCTCTGGATTTTACCATTAAAATAGGGATAATTGTTTTGCCCAGCTACCCCCTATTTTCTTTTTATAAGAGGGTTTTTTGGGTCATTTAGAGCTTCTTCATAAAGTTTTATAAATTTCTTCTTATTTTTTCATATGTTTTTAAACTAAAACAAGTCTAATGCTAAACCTATGACAAAGTCAGTGAGAGCCTTTTCCTGCCAAATTTTGAACCCTTATTATCTCAAAAAAGAGTATGGCAACCTATAATTTTTTTAAGCTTATTTAGTACCTTTACCTAAGGTCTATTCATCAAAAAAATAAATTAAGATACCTTGTTATTTTCAAACTGACCAGTGAACATCCTTAAGACCAAAGAAAAGTTCTTGTTTTTGGTATTTTTCTATAAGTAGAGAAGAAGCAAAGAAAAAACAAAACAACATTTAAATATTGAAGTCTAAAAAACAAACAAAACAGGGAAAGAGTTTGACAAAACAATGATGATCTAAACAGCCAAGGACAACATAATAGAAGAAAATGAGATGTGGAATAAGTGTACGCGACACAACCTACATTATAAACGTATATTTTAAATATCCACAATGGAAAACAGCCAGCAGCCTTCAATGTGACCAGCGGTCGCTGCTCGCTGTTTTTCAATTGGCCCCTGGATTGAAAATAAAATACATATGATTCAAGCCCAATCCCAAAGTGCATTGAAAGACCCTCTTCTTGACAAAAAACAATTAACAAAAATTCGACTAAATACGAACATAAGCTTTGATAAAGATTCCTGGCTTAGGACAGGCACATTAAAATGTGGCGGGGTTAAACTAGTTTTTTGGCGCCAACCTTCCCCCTAATGATAATCAATAACAAAGCACAAACTAACACACAGTAAAAATCAAATCGATAGAAGTTCAATTCAACAAGAGAGTATCTGAGACAAAAGGACAACAGGTAATTAACGGGACGTAAAGATACTCTCTTGAGAACACTCGAAGTTACTGACAGCTAGCTAA
This sequence comes from Arcuatula senhousia, assembly GCA_963971305.1. NCBI lineage: Eukaryota > Metazoa > Mollusca > Bivalvia > Mytilida > Mytilidae > Arcuatula > Arcuatula senhousia. Next base: position 1,276,653 of record OZ020307.1, on the reverse strand, counting down.
GAAGCATCCATCGACTGATGTAAAAAAATCAAGTATGTCGATTTTAAATCCGACACAACACGTCAAACACTTGATTTGATGATGCATCATCACACAAAACCGACACACTTGACCGCTGTAATGCTCAAAAATGACATAAGTATAAAAAGGCAATTAACATTTTAAAGTAAGTATCAAATTATCAATATTTTTACCAAAGAAGACTAAATTCAAAGATTTTACTAAAATATCCATTTCATAACCTTTATTTAATAAAGTTTTAAGCCAATTTTGCATTCCCAACGGATTGTTTTTGAATTTATTTGCTCTATAAACAACATTACCGTAGAAATCTGGATGGGATATTCCCTTTACAATCAAAAGTCGTCGTGTACAGTTAAATTTTCCAATAAGGTATAGATATTTATGATAAAACTTAGTAAACGACTTCACTAATTTGTGGTAACGATATCCTTGTTTTAGTAATTTTTTTGTAATACACTGGTTTTTATCATTAAAATCAGACACACCACTGCAGATCCGAGCATATCTTACCAACTGTGAAATTCACATCAAAACAGAATCTACTACTTATATTTAGCTCATGAACTTTATTATGTGCTTTAAGGTGTGAGCATCTATAAATATAAACATCTATCTCATCAATCCAAAAGCCAACAAAAGAAAGCTATTTCTATATCATTTACTGTATATCAAATCTGTACAAGGTACTTGAGACCTTTTTAAGTAGCGGTTGATGGTCTGTTATTAACTGTAAATCTCCATCTAGTTAATATTATGTAACTATCCTGCAGTATCTAACACTCTTATCCTATATAACTTTTTATGAGAAGCAAATATAACTTTGAATGACTTTAACAGGAAGCTTGTGTCACATAATTCCAAACAGAATGAACATGGAATCTGTGAGCTCACTTGGTATACCTCTACCTGCTACATCACAAATAGACTGTCAGTAAACAGGAAGTAGATATCTGATAGATCTAATTTTGTTACTCCCGATAAAGGACCTCATACTGAAGTCATATACCAAATATCAAGAACCTTTGAAAAGTAGTTGCCAAGAGGAATAGTAAAACATGAAAAAAGAAAACAATTGATTTCATTCAGTCATGCTTAGTAACCTCCACTCTACCATTTGGTACAAGACTGACTGACCTGGAAAGGGGAAGGGGCCCTGTACAAATAATTAATTGTTAAAATAGCCTTATTTTGAATTAAAACTAGAAAATATGTCAATGAGCCACAGGATGGCTGTTCTTGAAATATCACTGACCCCCCCCCCCCCAAACATGTTTTACCTGGGATATGGATAAGTTATTTATGCGTAAAATATAGGCTGCAGTGACCTAATTGCTAGTAGGTGGTGTCCTGTTACCCAAGACACATCTATTGTTGAAATATCATTGACTCCTAACATGCAGTATTCAAGTTATGGACCTTAACCAAGAACAAAACCAAAGTCATTCATGCATAAAATATAGGTCACAGTGATCCAATTTCTAGTGGGTAGTTTTACATTACAAAAGATTAGGTTTACGTCCACATAAAGTGGTGAATTACCATTGACCCCAAACAAGAAGTATCCAAGATATGCACCTTGACAAAGAACTAAACCAAAGTCATTCATGCATAAAATACAGGCCGCAGTGACCTAATTTCTAGTGGGTGGTGTCATGTTACCCAAGACACATCTAGTAGTGAAATATCATTGACCCTCAACATCTAGCATCCAAGTTATGGACCTATACCAAGAACTTTACCAAGGTTGTTCATGTGTAAAATATAGGTCACAGTGACCTAATTTCTAGTGGGTGGCATAGCCCTTCCCAATTAAGATATATCTAGTGAAATATCATTGACCCTCAACATCTAGCATTCAAGTAATGGACCTTAACCAAGAACTTAAGCAAAGTGTTATGGACAGACAGAAGGACAAGCGTAAAACTATTTGTCCAATCAACATAAGTGGTTGGGCCATAAAAACCCAGATATAAGATGTTTGACAAACCTGGAAAGAGGATGCACAATACAACTCATCTAGCTACTTTTGTAAAAGCTGTGTACCAAACTTGTCATCAATCAGTTGAAGTCAAGACTGACAGACTGACAAAGTGATTGCAATATAACCCCTTTCTTACAAGAGGGGGCATAACAAAACAACAAAGGAAAGGCATTTTAAGAAACCACAATTCTTAGAAAAATCCTTATCCTTCATTTTAAAAATCAAAAAAAAAACCCAAGCTCTTGCATATTTTAAGTTACAAAAATACACACACTACCTACCATCTGTTGAGTTTGAAGTAACAAACCAAAATGAGTTGTAAATCTAACGTTAACGACAGTATTGTCATCATCAATGTACTGAAAATAGGTACTCCTTGGAACACCTCCCTGACGATCTGGGTATAGTCTATTACTCGTCATTTTTTATAAAGTCCTAATCAATTCTTTGTTATAATGACAAAGCACAACATTTTCACTTACAGAGATACAGTTAATAGAAAAATCAAAATTAAAATATATCGCCAAAACAGACAATCCATCTGCAAACATTCCAGTAAATCCGTCTGCCAAAATTAAGTAAATTACAAAAACTATTTACTTTCTAAAAGACATCTACTACATAAATATCTATGGAGTTTCACTCATTGTCTCAACAACTGAGAAATGTTTAACAATACATCCCGTGGAAAATTAAATTTTCATCTAATCTTGGATTAATAATGTGTGTTGTACGATTGTCCTGCAATTTATTACATCTGAAACACACCTGTCATTACAGGAGAAAATTTATGACAGTCTCTTTGACAGGGAACATCTCAAAGGTAAACCTATTGTTTCTCTTGCTTCAATCATCTTTGTCAAATAAAAAAATAAATATTTTTTTAAGAAGTAAATTTGATGATGTAATTGTGAGTTAATGCAAAACTTCTTTTTAAGAAACTGATTTACAAGTATTTTAGACTTATGGAGGGTCAGAAAAGTTTCTAGGAATTAAAACTCTACTTTTAGAAATGTCAAGGTGTTTATTCAGATCAGGCAACTAGATGCTTCCAGGAGACTTACTGTGCTCACTTGAGTTCTGCAGATTTTTTCTTAGTTTGGTGTGTAACATTACTTCATTTGGATAGAAAACACTTTACAGACCAATTGAATAAAGTTTCACAGCATTCGTTAAAGATCCTTAATTATATAAGACACCAAGTGATTACAATAGCTTACATGACCCTTTTGGTCAGGTGAACTAACAATCCAGTTTAAGAATTGCTTTTTTCTTAATAGACATTTTTTTGGATACAAATATTTGCTACAGTACTACAATCAGCCCACATATGAAGACAGTTGGTTGATCTGGTTGTGAAAAGACATATACTGATAAATCCCCTGGTAAAAGAATAGCCACTTCAAAAGTTATAAGTAAACACTTGAGCAGTGAAATAACCACATCTATAGCTCTTGATCAACTAGTTATAACTTCTCAAGCACTCAATAGAAAGTAAATCACAAACTATAGGACCATAACTCACTGGACCAGGACCAATATTTCACTTCCAAACTTTCATTTTTTATTATCTTCAAAAATAATTGGTGTTTATTCAAAACATAAGTTTTTTAAAACAAATACTTGTAGCAATACTGGATGTTACAAACAATATTGTATCTAATCTAGTTTTTCTACATATAAAATACAACAGTTCAGACTTCTGACAATTTTTACCTTATGAAATTTTAAAGCTAATTCAAGTGAGTATTTAAGCAAGCAAAAGCTTTTCCTCATCTGCAATGCTTTATTTCAATTTTGGAGACAAAAATCAACTATTTTTTATATTTAAAGGTCATTTTCAGGTTAAATCCATTGTATTAGTGTGAAGCCAAATATCTTAAGATCTCCTGTTTTCATTAAAATGGCTTTCTATATACAGTTTGCCTTACTTGACCTTTTAAAAAACATTCTCAGGTAGAATTAACAATAAAAGCTTGACAATTTTTTCTTATCTTCCAGCAGTCGGAAATCAGAAGAAGGAGTCTGGCAGGGCTAAAAACTGCACAGGCCGTAAAGTTTGTTTTTTATATTGAAATATCTTGCCAAATCTCAAATCATTCACATGCAAGATTTCATTAGAAAAGCATAACAATAACATACATGTAGGTTATCTATCAATTACAAAGCTCACCTCATTACACCTTTTTGTCACTAAGCAGGAATTTCAAAATTTTAAGTGCTCATCAATGCAGAAAAATAAGGTTACAGCCAGCATCTGAACTGCCATCTTGCTAAGCATCTCTAGGTGCACTTGACTGTTAGTGGGAATTGATTTTCACCATTCTTCAGTGAGTGATCATCCATGCTTGCAGATATTGGTCATAGCCGGCATTTGAAGCATGCAATTTACTTTGCATCACATACCAATATGGTTGATGTGGCACTTGTTAGTAAGGGGAAATGGGCTTACACTGTTCTTCTGTAAGTGGTCATCCTACAGAAAATATAGGTCACAGCCAGCATCTGAAGCATACGCTTAGCATCACTAGGTGCACCTACCATACCAATATGGTCCATTTGGCACTTGTCAGTACTTGGGTATGGCCCTTAACCATTTTCTGAAAGTGGATGCAAACACCGGTGCTTGGGTATCACATAAGCTCCCTCTTTATCACCACCCCCCCCCCCCCCCAAAACAAGAACCGATGTCACAAGGTCAAACAAGAGGCTCACAGGAGCCTGAATCGCTCACCTGGTCTTGATGTCGACCCTATAAAGACTTTTGTAGAGCTAAATGAGCTGACAAGCAACAGCTTTTCTCTATCTACTATAGTTTTCAATCTGTAGGCCCAAAACATGAAATAACGTTTTTCATGTTTGGGGCCTATGGAATGAAACTATAATAGATAGAGAAAAGCAACAAAATGAAACTATAGTAGATAGAGAAAAGCAACAGCTTTTCTCTATCTACTATAGTTTCATTTTGTAGGCCCCAAACATGAAAAAAATGTTATTTTAGGGGCCATTAACCCCTATAAGGGGTAATCAGACGACTTCCACTCTATGCTAAAGGAGTTGATTATTTAAGCAAGCTACAGCTTCTCTCTATCTGCTACAGTTTTCATTTCATAGGCCAAAAACATGAAAAAAATGCTATTTTTTGGGGCCATAACTGCTATAAAGGGTCATCTGACAACTTCAACCCTATGGAGTCTTTTGTAGAGCTAAATGAGCTGAACATTTAAGCAAGCAACAGCTTCTCTCCAGCCAAAAACGTGAAAAAATGTTATTATAGGGGCTGTTTAACCCCTATAAGCGGTCATCAGACGACTTCAATCCTATGGAGACTTTGGTAGAGCTAAATGAGCTGAACATTTAAGCAAGCAACAGCTTCTCTCTATCTGCAATAGTTTTCATTCCATAGGCCAAAAACGTGAAAAACCGTTATTTTAGGGGCTGTAACCCCTGTAAGGGGTCATCAGACGACTTCAATCCTATTGAGACTTTTGTAGAGCTAAATGAGCTGAACATTTAAACAAGCAACAGCTTCTCTCTTTCTGCTACAGTTTTCATTCCACAGGCCATTAACATGAAAAAATGTTATTTTAGGGGCCATAACTCCTATAAGGGGTCATCTGACAACTTCGACCCTAAAGAGAGCTAAATGAGCTGAACATTTAAGCAAGCAATAGCTTCTCTCTATCAGCAACAGTTTTTATTCCTTAAGTCAAAAACATGACAACTTCGACCCTATGGAGACTTTTGTAGAGCAAAATAAGCTGAACATTTAAGCAAGCAACAACTTTTCTCTATCTGCAATAGTTTTCATACTATAGGGCAAAAACATGAAAAAAGGCTATTTTTCACCTTTAAGGGACTGTAACCCCTTTAAAGGGTCATCTGACAACTTGGACCAAATGGAGACTTTAGTAGAACATTTGATGATGAAGCCGTGGGGTGGCATCAGATTTCATCTATCTCTTATACTTTTTGATTTACAAGCCAAAAACAGTAGTCTGACCCCCCTGGTCTATTTTTAGCAACCGCGGCCATGTTTTTCGACGAATCAAAAATACCCACATCAGTTCTGTGGGGGATACCCTAAAGTAACACCAGACCAAATTTGGTTTGAATCTGTGCAGCTGTTTCAGAGGAGAAGAAGTTTGAAGAAAAGTTAACAACAACGACGACGGACGCCAAGTGATGGCAATAGCTCACATGGCTTTTGGCCAGGTGAGCTAAAAAAAGGTACATTTTCTGTTATTATACTTCAGTAGATTTTTTCTATATAAAATACAGGTAAACATTTTTACTATTACATCTTGAATTTGGTAAAAGTACTATTTCCCTAGGGATATAGTAAAAACTATTTCCCTAGGGCAATAGTACCATAATGATTGGCAGTAGGCGTGGCTAAAGTATACTGTATACAAGGTAAAGAGTGAGCAGTAGGCGTGGCTTTAGTTAAGTTGTTTACCGATTCAGTATAATAAAACAATTGTTTACTGGTCATTCGGAAAACAGTACATTTGTTTCCCCTCGGTACTTACCATTTCCCTCGGCGCTACGCACCTCGTGAAATAGTAAGTACCTCGTGCAAACAAATGTACTGTTTCCCTCATGACCAGTAAACAATTGTATAATATTTGATTTTAAATGTTATTCAGTGTGAACATAACATCTCAAAAGCATAAAATCAGCATCTTTCACATATATAGGGTAATTCTATATTGGAATAAATCTGAATCATACCCCTTCTACAAATCATTGAAATAAGGTTTATTTGACAAATATGCTGTGGTACATTATGTGCTCAAGAAATCAGTCACAAGTTAACTCCAAATGTTTACATATATAACTTAGAGAAACATGATATGTTACTGAAAACACTTATTGATCAATCCAGTGGCCTTTTGTTGACATCAATATAACTTCATTAATACCTTAACCAAACTTGTTCTACCTGTAATTAATCTAAGGTAAAGTCCTTTGTACAACTGGGGTATAGAGATCATATCATAGCTAACCATTCATCATCCTTTCATCTTAATCTAATACCTTATACTTAATTTATGGTCCCTAATCATGGGTAATCATTCATAATTAATGAAAAACAAAATTATAGAAAGAGAAAAATTCTGACACTCTAACAAACAATTAAAAAGAATTTGCCCAATCTAATCTAATAATTGCACATTTTGCATGGAGAGAGAACTTTCATAACAAGTGTGGCCACTAAAAGTATGTCTCGCCTGCCGGCACCATCGTTAAAATCAACTACCTAAGCTCTCATTTCTTGATATAAACACAGATGCCTAGTTATTATACTATTCAAGCAATCCATTGTCCACACAAGTATTACAAAAAGTTTTCTGTCTGAAAAAAGACCTAAGTTCACAGAGTCACTGGAGCGTAAAAATGGGGTCATGGTCACATGGCATGGTGACAGTTGCGTTGTCCATAACCGCAACTGTCTGTTTACCCAATATCAGATGCCTAGCTATTATAACTTTCCAGCAATTCATCTTCCATAAAAGTCTTACAAAAAAGTTTGTTGGCCTGAAAAAGACCTAAGTTCACAGAGTCACTGGAGCGTGAAAATGGGGTCAGGGTCACATGGCATGGTGACAGTTGCATGGACCATAACCTAAACTGTCTGTATACTAAATATCAGATGCCTAGCTATTATACTTTTCAAGCAATTCATCGTCCACAAAAGTCTTACAAAAAAGTTTACGGCCTGAAAAAAGACCAAAGTTCACAGAGTCACTGGAGCGTGATAATTGGGTCAGGGTCACACGGCATGGGGACAGTTGCGTAGACCATAACCTGAACTGTGTGTATTCGAAATATCAGATGCCTAGCTATTATACTTTTCAAGCAATTCATCGTCCACAAAAGTCTTACAAAAAAGTTTACGGTCTGAAAAAAGACCTAAGTTCACAGAGTCACTGGAGCGTGAAAATGGGGTCAGGGTCAAACGGCATGGCGACAGTTGCGTAGACCATAACCTGAACTGTCTGTATACCAAATATCAGATGCCTAGCTATTATACTTTTCAAGCGATTCATCGTCCACAAAAGTCTTACAAAAAAGTTTACGGCCTGAAAAAAGACCTAAGTTCACAGAGTCACTGGAGCGTGAAAATGGGGTCAGGGTCAAACGGCATGGTGACAGTTGCGTAGACCATACCCTCAACTGTCTGTATACCAAATATCAGATGCCTAGCTATTATACTTTTCAAGCAATTCATCGTCCATAAAAGTCTTACAAAAAAGTTTACGCCGCCGCCGTCGCCGCCGCCGCCGTCGCCGGAAAGTAATACCTATGTCTCGCCTTCCGCGACTATTCGTCGCAGGCGAGACAAAAACTGTCAAGTAGCAGTGAAAGTAAAATAAGTTTTGTAATGCCTTAATTTAGATGTTTTAAATTTGTGCTATACTATGCCAACTTTTCACTAAAGCAAGAATGCTGACAAAATCAGGAGACATGAATGAATGAATGAATGAATGAATGAATGAAAGGACTACAATATTAATGAATTGTATGTGTGCTCACAACACAAGAAACGGTTAATAATGGGACAGACAGATAGACACACTATGTTTTGAAGGAACTCAGGATTAAATGCGTCTTCTCAAGCCAGGAATCCTTGCTAAAGCTTTTGTTTGTCCCTGTCATCTATCTGTTTATTGTTCTATGTCCAGAAATAAAGGGTCTTTCATTGATAATTTAGGGTCCTGTTTTTGAATCTCATGTAATGTATTTTTAGTCTTGGACCAATGCAAGACGGCGAGCAGCGACCTCTGGTCATGTTGAAGACCGCTGGTTGTAGTGATTTTTTAATTGCCATTTCTTTATGTTGGTTGATTCGCTTACACTAATTCCACATTTCTACTTCTACAAGATAGCAATTTTGTACAGACAAGACTTACTGTCACAAGTGGGATGATGATTTTAGCAGCCATCTTCCACTTGTGTAGAAGGGATCTAGGTTTCTGACCACTGCTGCTTGGCATGCTGGTAGACAAGGGAGCACTTTGTTGTGACATTTTCTGATGCTCTTCAAGGCTAAAATAACCATACAAAATAATAAATTTAAAAGTTTGTTTGGTCAAATTATTTCATCCCAATACACATATTTCTATCTTAGTTTTGGAGCCCCTGAGTTCACTCTCATTACGACTAGAGTTTGGGCTGTTAATTGATATTCAGCAGTTTTGGTGTTTCTGTGTTTTATATGTTGTCTGTTTTTCATCCTGTTATTGTTGGTGTTTACTGGTTATGTTTCAGCCCTGGCCGACTTTTGACATTCTGATGCCCTGTTGGTACCTCTGTTTTTTAAAGGCATAAACCTGTATGTTAAACATAAATAAAAATATATACAAAGTCATAATCTAAAACACTACAATCATTAGAAATAAAGGTGTATTAAGCAATTGACAAAAGAAACATATAGCAGTTCAGCATGTATATCTTAACTGGTTTGCTTATAAAAACATGAAAAATATAAACATGTCTCGCCTGTCGCAGCTGTTCACTATATAAAATGAAGTTAAAAAAAATGCACTTACTTAAAGTGACTACAGTAGTGGCAATTACTCATAAAATTGATCTGTATTGATGAAAAAGCAACTGTAAACCAAATAACATTGGTGTATCATCACTTGTTCACATGCATGGTGGACTGACAAAGTTTAATATTTGAAACATCCAGCCTTTGTTGGACTTTCCTCCCACGTTTCACAAGGAATTCATTTTCTTTCAAAAGCAGATCAAAAATAAATTACAGTTTAACAAAAATATTACCCCTTTGGCCCCTAATTAAGGATATCTGCTACCTTTAATTTTTGTCCATTTTGGCCCCTAACGGCAATATGGAGGAGGGGAGTGTCACAAAATTAAATTTTGTTAATTCACTATTCAACAAGAATCATAATAAGCAGATATCACAAGGAATTCATTTTCTTCCAAAAGCAGACCAAAAATAAATTACTGTTTTACAAAAATATTACCCCCTTTGGCCCCTAATTTAAGATATCTGCTACCTTTAATTTTTGCCCCTTTTAGCCCCTAATGGCAATATGGAGGAAGGGAGTGTCACAAAATTAAATTTTGTGAATTCATTATTTAACAAGAATTTAAATTAGAAAAAAAAAAATTTGAAATCGGGTTGGGGGGGGGGGGGCAAAAAAATAAACCATTTGAATTTTTTGCCCCTTTTGTTTGGACCTCTTATTTCCAAACAAATAAAGGGGGAATGCCCAAAATCAATCCCATCAATCCTTTAATAGTATGGAACATAATAGTAAAATTTTACATCATTTGGTAAACCATGACAAAAGTAATTGTAGGAACAAACAAAAAAGTAGCATTTTGGCCCCTAATTTCTACTCGAAATAAGAGGGGACCCCAAAAATCAATCCCATCCATCCTTTTATGGTAAGGAACATCATTGTCAAATTTCAGATCAATCAGATAACTAGAACTAAAATTATTGAGGGAACACTAAAGTTAACAGACAACAACAACCACAATGACAGCATCATACCATAACACGTCCGCAATTTTTTTGCGGTTGTATAAAAAAATGAATCCATAATCCATATTAACAGCCTGACAATAACTAACAATAGAAAAAAAGTTTATTATACTGTAATACAACTAACCTTATATTCTCATAATGTCTAAAGTAACATCCCTACATCTCCGACCGAACTCTCCTGTGACATATAGCTCCCCTGTGATCCATCGTACATCAAGTGGTGGCTTTAAAGAAATAATCAGTACATTAACATAAGACCCCTAGTAGCAGAATCTGACACTTGTATTGAAGCTCTAACGTTTAAATGTCCTTAATCCCCGTCTAATAGCATCTATCTGACCCAAGGACAAAAAGCACTCTGCATTGTATGATGTGTTTACGATAAATCATTTAAAAAATAACAGGTTTATGGAAAGTTTTGATTTCTTTAAAAAGACCACTTAAATCTATCACTAAATAGAGTTTTATCATAGCAACGTTTCATCTGTTTATCAAATTACATCAAAAACTTTTAAAATTGGTAAAGGTTTTTATAGGTTTGTTTTTCATAAAGTCAAATAAAAATGACATAAATTATTACTAAAAGCATAATTTTGTCTTTAAATCTAGATTTGGATTTTGTTACTTGTATATATAGATGTCTAAAAATGTTTTAAAATGCCACTTTGTGTAGGTAACTAGAAGTTAAGGTATAGTGGGTTATTTTGACAGGTGGAAAATTTTGCCATTTAACATAAAAATAAGCATCACATTATGTTATATGAAAGAAAATATGTCTCATACCATCTCTAAACAGTTTTTCTTTTGATATCAGCCACTGTTAGTAAATTCAAAATTATGTCAGACAAAATGATACTAGTTTGTGATCTTTATGATTAATGTTTGTCTCTGTCTCTTTGTTGTACTGAAATACAGTGCAATCACCTCAATATCCCTATTATGTTGTCTTTAGTGTTACTACTGGACCACAATGGAACAGGAGAAGATGGGATTAGACTAAGCTAAGCTACTTCAAGGGCAGATGCATACCAAATTTCATCAACCTAGAACTTACAGTTCTTTAGATATGGAGGTGCTCTTATTATAAAACTTTTGTAAACCTGTCATGACTGTCATTTTAGCAATACCTATGTCATGTTCTGCTTTGCAGACTTGACAAATAAGGTCAATATCTTTAAAGCTCAAACAAGTTTAACATTACCAAAGCCTTTACACTGGCTAGCTGCTAGGATGAGTGAGTAAATGCTACATTTTGATTTATGAGTTATGATTGTAGTGGATGAAGGTTTGATACATGTTTTTTTTTTACCTGTCAGATTTTCAAGTTACACATGACTACATTATTACACACCTTCCTTGTCTTTTAACCATTTTCAATAAACAGGGCTGCCTTCCATGTTAGCCCTCATTCCACGCTCCACCATCATGATATTCCACACTCGTCCATCGTGATAATCTTTCCTGGTCTTTTAACCATTTTCATAAAACAGGGCTGCCTTCCAATAGGGCATTCCTCTTTTGCTTCAAGCAGGTAGTCAATCATATACAACAAAATTGCTGGAATGTTTGACCTCATTCCACACTCCACAATCATGATAATCTTTACAGTTTGATGTACCTTAAAAGAGAACAATATCTATCAATGTATGTTAAAGTCAATTAAATCTGGATTTTCAAATATAATGGTGACATATTTTATAACAACATGTAGAAGGTGCATTGACAAAATGAACCAGTAACATAGTTTTAAAATAGTAATATAAATTAATTATCATTCACGGTTTCAGTTTTATATGGCGAAACAAGAAAAGTATGTAGCTGTCACCCATCATTTAAAGGAAGGAATATGGAATAAAATATGTGCAGTAATTTTAACATGTTTTGAAGTACTGTGGTTTCATTATTATTCGTGGAGTATCGATTTTTGTAGTTTTCGTTGGTGTCCTTAAACCACGAAAATTGATGCCCCACGAAAAAAATCCATGAATCCAAGAATCCATTAACAAATCCTTTTTCATCAAACCACAAAAATTGGTACCCACTAAAATAAATGAATCCATAGAAGTTACATGTAATTATTTTATTTAATGTATTTGAGATGTTGGACCACTTCCCTGCTATTTATTTTCACTAATATTTGGTAGTAAACTGTTTATTTCTAGAAAATGAATTAATTCATGCAACATTGTGCAAGATTTATTTTCAAGAATGTCTGTACCTTGCTTAATTCATGAAAATAAGTTAACAATTACAAAAATTAAGTTATTATTGGCTGTAAAAAGGATGTCTTCCCTTCAGAATCTCTATGATTTTCACACTTTTTTGTCCAATGTGATATTGTCTTTCATGGCCAATAAGAGTTATCTCCCATTGACCAGTATAGATTAACTTTTTACTCTCTTGGGCTAAAAGACACTGCTATACATAATTGTATTATACTTCACTGACACTGTTTTAATTGATAAATATGGAATAATGTAATTTGCAAGGGTCATTTATTCTTTAATAAAGAATCTTGAATCATGAATTCAAATGAGGACTTGAACCTGAAACAAGAGAAGGGAAACATTGGTCCAGTGGTCAGGACGAATAAGGATTTAAGCCCTAATCTATTTCCTCAAACTAAAAAATGCAACCAAAGGCCTTATAGCAATTTGAACCCTGAAATCATTCTGCAGATGGGTTAAACAACAAAACAATGCAGCATTTGTTACATAATTATTCAACATTTAACAAGAAAAGTGTGAACCATTGAACTTAACATTTCTAATTCTATTGTCAATTTAAAAACTTTGTCAGACCAAAGTTAGTTAGGATAACGTAACCCTCCCTACGATTCACTTCGTGATGGTTAAGATTTCCGTCCATTGACCTCAACGTAACAAAACAATTTAGATACATAAATTAATATGTTGGTATATTTTTATACAGAACAATGTATACGTATTTGATGATAAGTTCAATCAAATGTGTTGATAAGTTTTCAGATATATCGTATAAATATAGATTAGAATATGATAATTTTACTTTTACACTGATCTTGAACACACTGATCTTGAACAACATCAAGTTCAGGATCAGATCTTCAATTACATTAATTACTAAGTAATTAAACATTTTACATACGTATACCATGTATACTAAGCATAGAGGATCTGGGTCAAAAATCATCTTTTTAAATGCATATTTGAGCACCACTAATTTGTTTCAATGTGCTCCGCTGGACGTTATCATAACTACAGTACCTGGCCAAAAGTGTTGGCGCACAATGGCGACGTCATTGAAATCGAACTTGTAATTCATGTACGGAAAACAACGTTTTTCTAATATAAAAACTTACCACAAAAACTAGTATTTCGTTATTTGACCTCTTGCTCTAATTACAGTTCTAATTCTTTTGGGTAAGCTTCTATATAAACTCTGAATATAATGTACTTGAAGTCCGATCCATATTTTGTTCACTAAACGGATCAAATCTTGCTTATTTTTAATCTCATATAAGCGGCGAGAAACACAGCATTTTATGACTTTCCAGACATTTTCTATTACGTTGAGATCAGGGCTTTGGGATGGCCATGGCAAAGCCGGAATTTGGTTTTCTGTTTTCCAATCGGAAGTCCGTTTTGAGACGTGACATGGTGCAATGTCCTCTTGCAATGTCCACGGCAAATTAGAAAAGTGTCTAGCTACAACTGGCCACAAATTTTCATCTAAAGTACTTATATACTTTTCAGAGTTTATATTTCCGTCAACTGGAGTTAAAGTACCTACACCAAAGTAAGAAATACAACCCCAGAACATTGCAGAGCATTTTACAGTTCGATCCACATTGGGTACGACCCCTACACAATCGGAGTGCAAACGTTCATCAGATCTTCTCCAAACATACACTTTACTGTCATTTCCTATTTCAATTTTAGTCTCGTCACTAAAAATAATCCTTGACCAATTTTCCTGCACATTCCAATTAAGTTTTGTTCTGCAATAACGTAGCCGCTTTTCACGATTACGTGGACCAATGGTTATTTTCTTTGTCACAGGCCTTCGTTTGATACCAGATTCGAACAATCTCCTCCTAACAGTACGAGATGATACAGTAACCAGACCAGTATTGTTAACTTTTGTCGTAATGTCCGATAATGTAGCCCTTCTGTTGTCCCTAACTACGCACAACAGGGTCCTCTGTAACCTTTCCAACGATTTTCTGGGTCGTCCTGTTCGAGGGGCGTTTTCAATGGATTCCGGTTCTTTGAACCGCTTCAAAAAATTCTGGACAGTTCTTGCCTTCAAATCGAGGACCCCTGCGATTTTTCTACCAGAATACTCTTTCCTATGCAAATCTAGGATAATATTTTTCTGCTCAGTTGACAATTCTTTACGCTTTGGTGCCATTTTTATAGCAGACGATAATATAAACAAAAAGGGGAATAATCAATAATTAACCGGCGATAATAAGAAAAAAGACTTCAAATTTTTATCCGGGATATTTTATTTCATAACAAACCAACATGTACCGTTGTTACAGTGCATTTCTCTTTGTTAAATTTTCTATTTGACGTCGTCATTTATAGACGTGCGCCAACACTTTTGCCTTGGCCAAGTACTGTAGACCAGAGTAAAATATTTCCAATTTTGCCAGTTGGGTCCTGCGGACAGGGACATTTTGGGAAGGTTGTTAAACTGTATTGTTGTCTAGTAAAATCAAGGAATTCTTAGATCTAATTCCTTGTTTAAGTTGGTAAAAAGTTAGAGCAATTTTTAATAAAAATGAGTTTGATACCATATAGAAATGGAATTCATTGTTTTATCTTGATGGTTCTTCTCCAAAAGAAAGTCAGCAAAGGAATTATAGTCTTTGTTTACATTGAAAGGGTATAAAAGCAATTTTATAAAAGTTTTTACTTTTACCATTTTCCTGCCAAAAATCATTTGAGATGAGTTGTTTCCCTTTAATGAAGAGGTGGCGCTGTGGTGCAAAACGACAACTTCCTGTTATCTGGAAATCAAAAACTTACCACATCAGAGATAAAATTGAAATATACGAAAGAATTGAACGATTTCTTCTCTTTAATTTGAACGGTACCGTTAAATTAGTTCCTGAACATTCATTCCTCTTGGTAAAATCCCCAAAATCTTTTTTAAATGATCCAATTAATCATTATCAGTAGGGGCTAGGCCACTACCATAAAATCCCCAAAATCTTTCTTAAATGATCCAATTAATCATTATCAGTAGGGGCTAGGCCATTATTGTCATTAAAAACAAAAAAAAAACTCTTTACAAGTGCCTGTGGTTTAGATGTTTGGTGCCTGATCCCGAAGAAGAAGAACTTCAAGAAGAGAATGAGATTTGCTATTTTGAACACAGGGGCTTGGTACAATTTTTTTTTATATTTAAGGGTTATAGAAGTAAATATATAAAAAAAAATGTACCAAGCCCCTGTGTTTTGAATGAAAAAATAAACTTAAAGTATTTTCCTTGTATAAACTTAAATCTGATTTAAAAATGAAAGTTTAGCAGAGTAAACTCATATCATTCATTCTTGTGCATTAATGACATATAGCTTACAAAATTTATAATAATTGGTTTAATAAAAAAAAATATTAAAAATACAGTGCTCGCCTTTAACTGGTAGCCCGAAGCCCGGGGCTACTAAAAATTTATTCCGGCTAGTGACTTCTAGTTCTACTGAACTTTCCATTGTTTGGGCTAGTTCACTGTTGTACATTGTTCAATTGTTCAGGCTAGTTCTCGAAATTTCCAAAGGAAAGGACTGAAAATAAAATTATTTCCCTGCCGGGTCTCAAAATTTTGACCATGTTAGGGGAAACCAACTATCAATTTTTCATGGCCTTAACTATCAGTAGTACTAGAAGTGGATGGTCATTGTTCACTACCATCAATTGATAATCAAGCTTGTGCCTTTATGCATTCATTATCTGCACATTCCTCTATTCAAACAAACAAGTCATAAAATCATATGCTATAACAGTTACTAGTTCAAGATTACGTGTACCATGTGTACTGGTCAGAGAGTTCACTGTAGTGTAGATATTGCTTCAAAATAATTCTGCGGTCTTGGAAGCTTTTAAAATATTTTTTTTTTTTCGTACAGTTTTTTTTTAAACGGTCCACCTATCAAAGTACAAATGTGATATATTCATACACATACATCAATTAATATTACTCTACAATTACATGAATCATAGTTCTGTAGCACTTAATGGTCCTTTTTGAAATTTAGGCATTTGGCGGACCATGGTCCGTTAAAATAAAAAAAATATCATAAGGACCATAAAGAGCAACGACGGCAGCTACATGAATGAGAGAGTCCTAATTTTTTTACATGTATACCAACTTCAAAGATCCTCTTCTCTGAAATCATTGCTTTAAAACTCTGTACAATTAATCTTTTGGATGTTATCTACCAAATTTGTGAAATTTATGCTCACCGATCAACATGGCTGCCATTGGTTAAAAAACAAAACAGAAACAGTTTTTGGCTTAATTAAAAAAGAATAAGAGATAGAAATCCAAAGCAATCTTTTTTCCTTTGGGATCCCATGCTCTACTGTTCTCTGCATCCAGTCAAAGTTGTCAGATGAATCTTTAGTGAAGTTAATTTTCCTCAAACGTCCAGCTCGGCAATTTTTGCAGTTTCGTAATATGCCACAACTACAAAAGTAGGGCATATAGTGTTCTGGTCATTTTGTCTGTCCGTCCCAAATGCTGCCAGATGATGTATAATGTCTTTAGAACATATTCTTGTTGCTCTTTATTTTGAAATCCTGTTATACTAGAGAAAAAGTTATAATTGCAAAATTGTTCAGCTCATTGAAGTTTCCTCTAGGGTTTCAGAGTTATGTCTATTTATTGCCCCCACCCCAAAATGACAGTGGAACCTTGTAATAGTCTTTGTCTGTCCCTGTATTCCTCACACTTAGTGGACCCAACTCCTCTAGATATGCTGAACAAATTTTGCTAAAATTTAAGGATTGTTTGTCATCATATGTTGTTGATCATACAGCAATACTATTTGATTCCACAATTTTATAGAAGTTATGTGACTTTATTAAATTTGTTCATTCTAGGTAAGAGGAACATTCCTCTGAGAATGCGGAATGATCATATTGCAATGCTTTTTTGATTGGATAAATTTTCTAGGAGTTATGTGACTTTATCGACTACATTTAATCTAGGTCATAGGAACATTTTGTTGGTGCAACTCTTCTGAGACCACTGAATAGATTTTGCTGAAATTTTGTAGGATTGTTTTTCATGTATATTTGTAGCTGATCAAGTCCATTATGATTTGACAAATTTTAAAGGCGTTATGGAACCTTAATAACATCTTTTCTCATTAGGTTATAGGAACACTTTGTGGGTGCAGCTCCTCTGAGACCGCTGAATGGATTTGCTGAAATTTTGTAGGATGGTTTGTTGTGATATATAGTTGATCATATTGCAACGCCATTTTGATTTGACATTTTTTTATTTAAGAGTAAAGGTACTTCATTGACATTGTTCATATGAGGCCCATTTAAGGTCAAAGGTCATAGGAACAGTTTTGGGCAAAACTCCTCTAAGACTGCTGAATGGATTTTGCTGAAATTTTGTAGGAATGAACACCATAATATAAAGTTGATTATATTGCAAATTCATTTTGATTTAACAAACTTTTTGTAAGTTATGGGAATTTATTGAATTTTTGCGTTTTACATGTTTTTATCGACAAAAGTTGAGAAAAGTTTTGATACAGGTGTGATTATCTTTTCTATCAGGTACTGAAGTGATGTGTTGAAAGTTTCTTTTCAAATGTTTTTGTAATTATCTCTGGTAGATTGATAAGATATAAGAGATATAATTTGTCTTGGTTTTTATTTTGCCAATGAATCAGTAATAGCTTGTAACATCTGTCAGAACCTATGGGGGATCCTATACAGATCTATATATCAGACAGAGAAAGTGACTCATTTCATTGCTGCAACTATTTATTCATATTTTCACTGTTTATATGGAAATCAAGTTAATAATTCAGGTAAGTAGGTCGTTATTGTCCAGCTGATTAAAGGTGTGATAATTACAGGTGTAACTCTATAGCATGATGGGTTGATTCAGGTAACTTTACAATACTTGTTCAGGACTTTACTACTTTGGTGCATTAGTGTTTTGGCAATAGTTCATGTGCCAATGTCAAGTGTATAAAATGAGTGATATTGTTTCTGTATCAAATTAGTTTGATATGTGAAATATATTTGGGCCTTTATTATGCATTATAATTGTGGCAAGGTGTGAAAAACTTTTTAATGCAGCATGTAATTTCCTAAAGGTAATAAATTTTAATTTCTTACTATAATAAAATTGATGAAATAGGTACATTACAAATTAATGCATGTATAATCTTGACCTGAGATCTTAGATGGGTTATTATAGGGCTGTTAAATGGAGGTAATTTTACACCAGACTGATTGTTCAATTTTCTATAATTGTTGCCTAAGATAACATTTGTGTATTGATTGGTCAGATATTTGTCTGTTTCAGGGCACTTTAGTGATAACAGTTTCAGCTGAGATAAAAGGTAATACTTTCAATGTATCTGATTAATTGTCTTGATTGTAAGAAAACTAATATTTTTTTAACATTTTTTTGCCTGGATGAGTTGATATTTCTAAACAATTTCAATATAAGCTATACCTTAAAAGTTTTTGTATTCTTTCTTAAGTTCTTGTCCATTTAAACATGTTTAAGAAGTATTTAAAGTTTGATAAAATATTTTTACCATTAATACATTCTTCTTTTTGTTAAATAATACATTTTGTAAGGTAATAGTCACATATATCATGTATGTATATATTTTTTTCAGAACTTCAATGTTGATGTGAACCAATGGGGGCATGTTATTCCAAAGGTGGCAAGGATGTTTCCAGCTCACCTAAACATAAGTCTCCACACAAGAAACCTACCAATGGCCTGGCTATTAAGATAGAATATAGTCCAGTCAAGGAGCACGAGGATGATAGACTCTCACATCTTGTGGACAATAACTGTAACCATGACAACAAGTCAGACGACAGTCATTTGACCGATGATGAAACAAAAGACAATGAGACCAGTGAATTGGATAAAATAAGTGAAATCCCACTGATTGACAAAGACTTACACGAACTTAAACAAGAGATTTGTGTTGCTACATCAGATAGTGGCATAGAAAGCATTCCTTCCAATGAAACCGTCGAACCTTCAACTAGTCAGTCATTAAACTCAAGCCAAACTCAACCACATGATAAACAGGACTTAAGTTTTGATGAGAAGAAATGTTTACATTGTTCATGTGGTGCCCAAAATAGGCCCCCATTTAGTTATGGTGAGTTTACAAGATCTAAAAGAAATTCTGATTTAATTCAATTAAAACCAAGTTTAAAGAAAAAAGGGCACATTTCTGATCGTAAATTTCGCCTATCTTGGAAGTCTTCGGACAGCTTAGATTGGACAAGTTCCTTTGGTAGTAGTTTGGATAGGTGCCACAGCGAGGCCTCCGACTTCTTTGTGTTCGATGAATTAAGTATGCGTGCTCCATTGGCTACTTTTGATTCTGTTGATTTTCTTGGAAGTTCTGCCAAATTATGTGATAAGAGTAGAACAAACAGTTATATAAGTTATGATTCTGAAACTTTCACTTTTAAATTTGATTTTTCCGCATTAGACACACAGAATAAGGTGAAATGTGACACAGCTCCCTCTACGCCTGGAATTGACCACAGGAAAGTTGTAAAACGGCAGGATAGTCGGACGAGTTCCGTCAGTTGTGATAATGTGATTTTGGATATGTCTAAACGATTGTCACGTGAAATCAGGTAAGAATGGGAACAGGTAACTTTGATTTTGTAGCTTTGTGGTGTCAAGGGGATAAATATGGGACCTAACATGCAAACTTACAACCTTGAGGATTCAAAAACATGATACTTAAGTGTTCAAGAATTTTGACCTCTTGATAAATGCTCCTATTCATGTTTTTATGTCAGAGAAATATGCATTCAAAAGTTGAATACTTAGCAAAAAATAAATTAAGCTTTGCAAAAAATAACATTTTTTTACTATACACCATGTCATGCATGTATAATCTTCCCTCTTCTAATGAAATGCATCATGATGACTATATTCTTTCATTTTTAATACTATATTAAATCAATTTATGCATGATCTATAGAAAATTCAATCTTTGGTAGCTAACATTGTATGCTAACAGATGAGACCCTGTATTAATTAGTTAAAAGTCTAATTAAGCTTGAACATTTCACTGAATTATTCTCCCTCCATGAGCTCAGTAGGAGTTTGCATGTTATATCTGATATTTTATCCCTGGAATGTCGTGGTAACAGCATGCAGTGTTTACCTCTATCTTTACATTCCTAAACTATTGATTCACTTTCTATGTTCTTTATTATGAATATTTCATTTATAAGTAATCATGTAAGTTTGGTAAACCTTTTACTTAAAGTACCCTTGATTTTGCCATTTCTACAATGTTCTAGATGCAGATTTAATAACTTCATGACTTATGCGAATGGCTAGAAATACAGTTCTGTAAGTCATGAATTGTAATTAAACCCCCACTCGTAAGAGAGGGGGCTATATTGCAATCACCTTGTCCGTCCATCTCTCCGTCTGTCTGACCGGTTCAATTTCTCTGCTTCTTCTGGATGGATTGGTTTCAAATTTGGTACACAGCTTCAGCATGATGAGGAATACCTTGCCTCCCCTTTCCATGTCAGTCCATCATCTACTTCCTGTTTTATGAGCCGACTTAGACTTTTTTATGGGTAAAAAATGGACAATTTTTCGTAACATATTTCTAGGCTTCTACAGAAGGGATTGATTTCAAATTTGGTATACAGCTTAAGCATGATGAGTTGTACCATGCCTCCCCTTTCCAGGTCAGTCGCACATCTACTTCCTGTTTTATGAGCCAACTTAGACTTTTTATTGGTCAAAAATAGACAATTTTTCGTAACATATTTCTCGGCTTCTACATAAGAGATTGATTTTAAATTTGGTATACAGCGTTTGCATGACGAGTTGTATCGTGCCTTCTTTCCAGGTCAGTTGGTCATCTTCTTCCTGTTTTCTGAATTGTCAAGTGGGGGTATGCTTAGCACCACTTAGTGCAACCCCTTGTTACACCCTATCTTCTTTCTCAGAAAGAAGTTAAACTCGTCATATAGTACTTTTCATTTAAATTTGTCTTTTATTTCATGCCCTATTTTACTTTTGTAATTTTTTAAAATTATTTACTGATACATACAAAAATAATAACAAAAGCACTCTGATGTTATCAATTATTTCTGGAATTATCCTATTTATCCATTTAGCTTATGAATTAATTTTCTCATCATGACTAATTGTCAATACTATTGATTTTGTCATTTTGTAAAATTTGAATATAAATTAAAGTTTTATCATCAGTTTTTCTTCCTTGTTGGTCATCTGAAGCTCTTTAGGTCCATTTGTTCAGTCGTTAACTTTCATAAAAGGACTATAAAAAGTAACCGAACCACAGTTTTATTACTTCCATTCTGATCTTCATGAAGTCTCTAATGCATACTTTTCATACTTTATTTTTGTTTTCTGCTGTAAGCATGCAGAGGGTTGTTCACTAGTGTTTTGAATCCTCATTTTCTCTGAAAATTTTAAAAGATATTTTGTAAAACTGGTCTGGAACTCCGCTTTTGTCCACAGTAGACTGTCATTTGTGGTCCCATCTTTTAAAAAAATTGATCTTCTCCTGACATTTATCTTATTGTATTGACCAAACTGTATGCTAAGCTTAAATGACATGGAGGACAATTCTGTCTATTTGTTTGTCTAGATTAACACATGCCTGCATTTTCTTTATTTTTATTCTTGAGCATGTCTTATTGCAAGCAATTTTGTGTAATTGTTTTATTGCTGCCACTTTTATGCTTTTTTAAGATATCTAAGAATAAAGTTGACTCTTTTGCATTCTTCATTGTTATTGACTATGCTTAATTTCCAAAATAAACACTATATATCTTTGATAGAATTTGAACTAATGTGGTTTCATTATCATTCAAGGGATATCAATTTTCGTGGTTTCCATGGGTAGCCTTAACCAACGAAATTTGTTATTAACGATGAGGAAATATAAGATTGGTCAACCGTCTACATGCTGGTCATTTCCAAACCACGAATTAAAGAATACACGAACCAATCCTTTTTCATAAAACCACGAAAATTTGTAGCCACGAAAATAAATGAATCCATGGAGTTCATGAATGTATGTTGTAATTGTGTGTGTGTCTGTCTGTCTAATTATCCCTTCCTCCCCCTATAAAAAACAATTCTCTGACAGTATTTCTGTTGTTCTGATGATTCATTATTTTATCTGTTGTAATGTTATCACTTTCTGCCAAAACAGATGTACATTTTATCAGTGCATCTGTACTGTGATGATAATGATATGACCTTTGACCCTTTGTAGTTCCAGGAGGCTAACTGTGTAAGTAGTACAAGGTCTGCAGCATGGCATTACTCTGGGAATGTGTTCCCCTTGTAGTTCTCCATTCATATAATTCAAAACTGGCAGGCTTTCTGTATGCTGAGTGGATCCCATTAGTTTATAAAAAAAGTAGACATGTTGTCCTTGAACTTCTGAATGAATGAAAATTCCTTTACATGTATGATATAAAAATTTTCCCAGCATGTCTTTCATGGATATATCTTCTAATATATTATGGGTACATGTTTTTACATGTATATGCATTTGTTATATATCTTAATACATGTATATATGTGTATGTGAAGGTTTGCATTTACCGTACATGTAATATTTTACATGTACAATGTATTTTACAATAATTTAAGACTGACAAAAAATATATTATTAGTTATGATTTTACAAATCAATGATCATAAATCATGTGAAGTTGAGTTTGATGACAGGTTAATTAAAGTACTATTGGGAACATCAATACCTTATCTAGGATGCTGGAGTAAGCATATCCTAGCACAGCTGGTCATGTCATCAATATAGTTTCAAGTATGGAAATTGTTGGATAAAATACCACTTTTAATTAAAGAGAACTAATTTGTGATTAGAATTTTAAAAAGTATTTAACAGACTGGCTATTTTCTTTGTTTTCAGTAGAGATAAGACTTGTTAGTCTTGATTGGTTAAAATTTTTTTCTAAGTCTTGTTTCTTTAGTCTGTGTTATCTGACCTCTTTCGTCCCCTGCTGCAGCGCAGAGGGGGAATAGAAATGCTGGTGTCTGTCCATCCATCACACTTTTTTCGTAACAGTTTTCTCATCAACAATTAATCACAGGCTTCTGATATTTGGTATTCAGCTTCAGGTAGGGGTCCCATAAGTTTTCAGATCTTTTGCTAATCTACTTCCTGTTTAAGGATCCGACTGAGATTTTTCTCACTCAACTGGCAGGCCACCTTGAATCTGTTCTTGTCATGATTGGTAACATGAAGTTAAAACTGTTTACTTTTTTTAACATGTTTAATGATAATCAAATAATTTTCATTTTCAGACAAGTATTTGATTGGAATTTAATTGTTTATGCATTATATTTGTGGCATGTGTGTGATAACTTTTTAAATTCTCATAGCTATGCATTGCTATAAAATCATTCTATATTACATATGTATCTAAATCTGTCAAAGCAGCTTCAAAATTAATTCGTATGATGAATTTAGAAGCATTTTAGGCAGAAATAAATAATGAAAAATCCAGGTTATATACAAATCATGGTTTATGTCAGGATCTGGGAAATGGTTTGCCTAACAGTTTTCTCAGCAACTACTTAATTTCATGGGATTTCAATTTTAACAAAATCTGCCTATTTTTGACAGATTTTTATAATATGATGATATTTCGAATAATATTTTTAAAGGCCAGTCACTTGTTTTTAGCCTAGTCTGACGATATATTTTTTTCCTAATCAAGTTTGATAAACAGAAATCTTTTTATCTTACTACAGCCATTTTGATTCTGAGGCAAGTTTAGACCTTTCAGAACTTCCATCAGCCTTCCAGAGTCTACAAGATGTCAAGACGATGCAGATGGATGGCAAAGAGGTTGTCGTGATTGATGCAGAGTTATATAGTCAAGTATTAGAGGAGTTGGCAACACTGAAATATAAACTAAGTCAGTTGACAGACCTCATACAGCTGCAATCTTCCAGTGGAGACGATTATTCCGAGGTAAGTTCATATAAGTTATGATCTCTTTTTATGTAGCTTCAGAATATTCATTTAGATTATTGAAGCGGAACTTTCAAACATCCTGATAGAATTAAATAGAACTGACAAAAATTTAATGCTTATGAGATTGAGCAAAGGCCTATAATTTTGGGGTTTGATAGGTCAAAAGGTCAAGGTCAGATGTTTTGCTGGTGATGGCTTCATGCCATGCTCTTATCTAAAAAAACAAATATTTGCTGTAACAAAGAACAATTGAAACCATGGAATACCGGGGTTCAATACCCTGTATGAAATAACTACAGTAATAGACAGATTATTTTCACTACCAAGTCAACATTCACTTCTTAACTGTCTCAATGCTAACAGCTTGGGTAGGAATCCAAATAAGAACATGCTCAAAATATCACTAGAAAATATGCAATGACTGCCTTACTATCTTACCCACTAGACCAACTGAACCAAACCTGAAACAGGTGAAAAAAACTCAGTCAGTTTTATAATATTGAGTGATATATGGCTTCATATGTTCAAAAATAAGTTGAAAAATTGTTATATATCTAAAAAGCTGGTTTAAATTTTTCTCTTAAGTTTAAATTTAGCTTCCCTGTTGGCATCTATCATTCACAGACAATGATCCTGCATATATTTCTTATACTTCTCTTTTTTGCAGGTCCAAGAATCAACACCATTAAATTCTCCACGAATTAGGACATCTCTAAATTTCAATAAACCATAAGGGTAACTTAATACTTAAAACTTTTTTCTAGAAAATACTAGTTGAGGAATATAATGTTATCAGTTACAAGTACTGAAAGCGTTTTAAATTTATATGTCTTCAATAAAATACTATCAGTATCAGCATTGTATTTAAAATTCAAATTTAAGAAGAAATCTCAATTTAATTTCTTCATCAAAACCAGCTAAATAAAATTCTTTCATTACATGGCAATCAACTTTGTGTAACATCTACATGTATATCTGTGAGGATGATGATTTTATCAATATCCAGAGTATTCTTATTTAGTGTGTTTCTTGTTTATTCCAGATGACCATTCCAGCGCATCGTCGCCATCACTGTACATAGTCCATAGATCACAACACAGACCAGCATTACAGACGTTACCGGTACACAGATCTGTCTCATTTTGTACATAACGTCATCTATTTATTGGGAGTACATTGTAAACATTACTATTTATTTGGAGAACATTGTTGTATTTTGTAAATCTTTGGTGTTAATTTATTTTTGTACAACCACTTACTTGTGTGTGATATAGAATGATCTCTTGTATGGTTGAATAGGATGGTTCTTTGAATATTAGACTACTTTTAATTTGAAATCTATTAAAATTGAAGAGAATATCTTATTTATCTAGAATGTATCTTTACTTACGTTTACAAAATTATTACATGTAACTTAAACTAGTCAATAAAGTTTTGAATATGCTAAAAAAATAATAGAAAAATCAGATAGTCATTTCTCATGTGCTAGATTAAATTTTAAACAGCTGTGTATCTTATTTTAAAATGTTAACTTTATTAACAAGATAAAAATCTTTTATCCGCTATTTTTAGGAAGGCTAGATACGACCAAGTTGATTTACTTTTATTGTTGTATATATTTTAATTGATTTGTATCAAATTGTTGTTTAGTAATGTTTTAGTTTTCATGTGCAATACACTTGTTATTTTGTGAGCTACATCTTTGTGAAGATATCTTTTATTATTTTTCTCATTTATAGTGTAGACATGTATTTTTACCCCTCACAGTTTTATGTTCTCAAATTTACATGTATCTTACACCTGTGTGTCTGTCAACCATTAAACACTTTAATATTCAAATTTGAAATTTATGGAAACTTTTTTGAAGTACTTGTGAAGAAAATTACAAACCCTCTATTCTAAAGAGTGAAATTGAAAATTATCTTTAATATTTAGTGGTGATGTTTTCCCATTATACAAGCAGTTTAGTATGATTTAACCTTATAATCTGAAATGTCATATTCACCCATAACTAGTCATGTTGAATAAAATAAGTCATTTGTCTGTTTGAAGCCATGTAATCAGGTGTTAGTTAAATGTGATTGCAAAGTTGATAAGAGAGTGCAGTTGATTTATCATCTAGAAAATGCAAACAAATTTGACTTCAAGTTAAAAATACCCCCCTTAGAATCTCAATAAATGGACATAACATACATTATGAATACCAATGCAACAATTGTTCTTTGCCTTCAGAACTTTTTTTTCAGATTTCTTCAAACTTCTGTTTCAGTATAATGTTAAATATATTTTTTTCAATGTTTACATTTTACAATAAAATGTAATGTATATGAATTATAACCTTGTTTTAGATTAAGACATTTTAAGTTCCACGCCAAGCCCCTCTGTTTTACTTAGCTTTGGTGCATCCCATTGTAAACTACTGCAAGTTTGTTTTAGTTTCTCATTCTACCTCCATCTTTTTGTGTTTGGTGCTTTGTTTTGTGACTTTTTGTTTCTTTTTCTTCTTGCAAACTTTTTTTCCCATGTACACCCTTGTTAAACATATAAATGATATAAATTAATATCTGTTTATGAAGATGTTTGATACCAAGTCTTATAAAGCTTAATTTTCCATGATCATGTATTGGAAGTTAACTTTCTTAAAGGTGTAGAAAATTATATCAATATTTTTAAGCTTCAGTGACAGAATTTTACCTTAATTTATAAACAGGGTTGAAATCAGAACTTAAAATGTTTTATTACATTTTTCATAGTACTGATAAACTTGTGGACCAATTCATTTTTCAGAATCATCAACTATCTTATACATTTGTATATAAAATATGTCAAATTTTTACTCAGTGTCCATGTTAATGCATATCAATAACTGTTTTACTACCTGGAAGGCTGAATTGAAAAAGCCAATCTTGTTGAAATTTATTATAATGATCTTTTTTTAGAAAGTCTATTCTTTTAACAATACGTAAAAATTATATCAATGTATTCTTAGTTTATTGTTTTAGGCACAAATACTAAAACATTTTTTTTAAATTATACCTATTGTTATTTTATATTTACCAAAAGACAGCTGATTTTACATTCCACACACACAGTCAACCACAAATTAAAGTGATAGGATCTACCATTTTGGTGAAATTTTGTTTTTTGGCATTTTGTTCTTAAGATATTGCAACTTATCAATTATGATAGATAAATTCTTAATCAGGTACATTAATTAAGCATTAATTGCTTCAAGAAAATGAAATCTAATTCATGTAGTTTACTTTGTAACTCCCCACATGCTGTCAATCAACTTTCTAACAAAGAAAACATGTGTGCTCTGGTCAGAGGTAATCATGATCCTGTGAAATGTTTTGAAAATAGGTCAAAACCATTGGATAAGACATTAAATTGTAATTTGATTGGCATGTCATTGATGCCTTTGGGTGGAACACTTGAATTTCTGTCTGACAGATAATAATTCAAAAACAACTTTTAAATCCAAATTCTAAGCTAATTATTTCATGAATTGCAAAATTTTCATGTATTCACCTTATATTTTGATGAAGTAAAGCTATAATGAATGAAATAAATGCTTTAAAAAAATTGCCAAAATCATAGATCCTATATCTTTAAAGTAAAAAATAGAATGCACTAATAAGAAAAAGTGGTGCATTTTTTGCCCTTTTCAGTAGCAATAAGTCATATATTTTTAGTACTTCTTTTTTACCTTGTTAATAGAAGTTGCTGACTTTGATAAATTCAAATACAATAGATTTTTGCTTTATTTGATCATTACAGTAGGATTAAAACTTAGGCATTTTAAATCTTAAGCTTTCTTTTGCATAAATTAGCAGTACATGTATAACTTTTGACTATTTGTGTCCATGTAAAGCATATAGCGTGTACTGGTTGTGTAGTTATAAATAGGTTTTAATTTGATTTATTTTTAATGTTTGCTCACTTTCTTCTTTGTTGTTGTGATGAATTTTATAAACCATCGTTTTAATGATCTGTTACTTCATCTCAGTATTTCTCGTCTTACTTTATTTTATTTTACAGTTTAATTGTAGCAATTTTGATTTAAAAGATGTAAAGAATTGTTTGGTGCAACAATTTATTTTAACACTAAATATAGCATTTTATCAATAATACAATTGATAGACATATACAAATAATTTGATTACAGATTTCTATGCGAGTTCTAGTTATGATGGTAACCAAAGATAGTGCTACTACATGTTTATGTAATATGAATTTGTTTTAATAATAGAAATGAAGACACCTACATAATTATTATGTGCTATGCTTGTATGTTCAGTGTTTGTTGTCTTGGTGTGCTTTCGTTTCAGTTTCGCTCTTTTTCATTTTAGTTCATTCGTTGTCGTAATTTTCTTTCTTTTCAAATTTGAATAATTTGAGATAATTGTGAATCAAAATTAAAACTTTTTTTCTGTTAAGAATATTTGAGAAATATGTTTAAGGATTACATGTATGTATCTCAATGCCATAAGGTCTTTTATCCAAGTTTTGTTCAAGTAGTAAAGAATAAAATACATGTGTTGCACATTTGATCCATTCCGGAAATTCTGGATATTAGAATGCATGTGGGTCAAAGGTCAAGAGGGGAAAAAATTATGTCAACAAACATTGGAGCAATGGAAGTAAGATGTTTTTTTGTATTTCCCACAGATTGAAGACATGAATCAAATTTTAAATACTTCATCCAACAACAAATTTGAACCAGTTTTGTACCAGAATCAGAGAGAAAATGGTGAATGTGCAACCTATGTATTGAAAATCAATCAAATATGTACCGGTAGATATAGAATGTTCGTGAATATTTTTACCAAGCTGTATCTGTTTATAACAAAATGTATATTTTTGCACCAAGATCCAAACACTGTATATATTTGTATACCAAAATCTCTATAGACCAACCCCAACATGTAATTTATACAAGATAAAAAGGGTACAAACAGAGGAAACAATCACAAGTTTTTCACACCATTTTATTTTTCTAGAAACAACATGGCAATATAAAATGGTGTCAGTGGGATGAAATAATCTTGCTTAAATAATATCTACTAAGGGCTATTCCAGCAAAACATACATGGGACGGGGGGAAGGCAATTTAAATTTGCCACTACGGGTGGGCATTAGAAACTTATGTAAGATCAATGAAAATAAGGTTAAGTTTATTATATTAAGTTTATGGCTGGTCCCCCTGTGAAAAAAAAGCCTTCCCCTGGTGCCGTGTATGTTTTTCTGGAACAGCCCTAACATAATTGATAATTATATTGAAACATGAAAGAAGATTTTTTTACCTAATGTTTAATAAGAAATTTTACAGCTATGTTGGGGTTTGTTATTATATAGGTTAAACAATATATATAAATGAGGAATGTATGAACTATGAAATAGTGAAATGTTTCTGAAAGCATTAAATTTCAATTCATTTTATACACAGAATAATTTTATTTTCATATGTATGGATTCTATGAAGAATGTGTTTTTTAAAGAAAAAAGTAAAAGTTACAATTTTTATCTTAACCGTCTTTTCTGTTAATGCCCAGATGACTGTAACAATTTGAGCTTTTACTGACTGGATTCATTGACACACTGAATTGCTTCAACTCGTACAAATAAGAGATATTGAATGAAGACACAACTAATAAATCCAGACAGTTTCACACAATAAAGAAAACACTTTGCTGTGATAAAAAAAAAGCTTGTGTTTAAATGGGGCTGAAAAATTTAATGCGAGCAAGACTAGATAAAGTATAGCCCTTATTGAAGGATAGTGACGACAAAGAATTAACAAATTGAAAATAAAAGGAAATGGAGTAAAAAATGCATTATACCATTTTAAATTATAACAAAGACAGATTCTAACTAACTTTAATACTAATTAGTACATTGCACTGAAACAACACAAACAAGGAAACAGGCATATCAAGGTCTTTGCCAGATGAATTTGCAATTAAAGGAGTGGCTGAAATTGGGATTTGTGTACTGTTCAATTAACATACATAAGTCATACAGACAGTTTACTAGCGGAGGAAAGAAGAAGAAAAAAAACAACACATTTGTTACAAGCTGCTAGATTCTGAGCACTTTTCATGTCATGTTTGTGGATGGTGATTAATAAGAATAGACTTTCCTTCTAGTGGTGGGTTTGATTTAAAAAATGGCTTTGGCATTTCCTTTTACCACCTTGATAGAACTTCATGAAATTTCACACCTAGGAGGTTATGTGGAAAGGAAAGGAAACCTATTGGTTTTGGGGTCACATACAAACAAGGTTTTAATTAAACTCAGAATTATTTTGATGTTTGGAAAATTACTTTTCCCTCTCCAATTAACTATAACCCAACAAAGGGGTTAGTTCATTGGTGCATGGACTTGCTCTTTCTTAGTTTGGAAACTGAGGCATTGAACAACGTTTTTAGCTCACCTGTATCAAAAATCCATGTGAGCTATTACCATCACTTGGAGAATAAAATGGAAAGCATTGCAGATAAAGAAAAGCTTTTACTTGCTTAAATCTTCAGACTATCAACCTTTACCAAAATCTCCATTGCAGTGGCAGTTCCAGGATTTTTTAAAAGAGGGGGTCCAAAACTATAATTTGATGATTTTTACCCAAATTTTGCATGAAAATCACAGAATTTTCCGATGAAAGGGTGGTCCAGACCCCCTGGACCCCCCCTCTGGATCCACCACTGCATTGGATCAAAGTTGTCAGATGACCCCTTATATAGGGGTATTAGATCATAGAAAAGACCCCGATAGCAAAAGGACCAGGTGAGTGATTCAGGCTCCTGGGAGCCTCTTGTTCTTCAGTTGTTGAAAGTTTCATGTCATTTCATTTGAATGCTTAAGTTACACTTCCTGGAATTGGTATATTCTTTTGTTATCCATCATAGCTCTGCATTTAAATGTAAAGTTCTATGCATCCACTAGTCCAAAGAAAACTAGAAAAATGAGTCAGTTGTAAACAGGTGGAAAAAGGGAATTTTGGAAGCATTACCAAAGCCGACAGTAAACAACAAATAGTTTCCACATGAATAGAATTTAGCAAACAATTTTAAATAAACATTTTTTTAAAACTCACAGTCTATATAAGGCAAACAAAAAACAAATAAAACAAACTTTATTTACCAAATCAGGAGCCCAAGAGGAGCAACCAGAGTTGCACAATATAAGAAGAGAAGATCATGATCGATAGAGAAGTAACAAACATAAATACATATATGCTAAAATACAAGTAATTAAATAAATCAGCTAAGAAGCTGGCTCTAAAACTTCATTAATAACCACCTTCACTACAAAATTGAGTTAAAAGATATGATAGTTAATTGTTTTAATTAGTGTTTGACTGGTCTGCTGTACTGAGATGATCACCTCAATATCCCTATTGTGTCTCACAACAATGTTGTGTTGGCGCCATAAAACCTGGTTTAACCCACCATTTCGTTTGAAATGCCTGTACCAAGTCAGGACCATTGCGATCCACCAGTTCTCCGGTATGACTGATTCGTTTTTGTCATTTTCTCTGGACTATGAGATTGATCATTCAAGTTCGGTAGTTTTGTTATTACCTTTATTCCCTTAGAATTCAAGTAGCTAAAATTGATTTAGAGGGTGCTCCTAGAATAGGAGGATTGTACTTTTAAATATTTTAACGGAAGCAGTAAACAGGCTAAAACTTTTTTTCTCCCCCCCCCCCTTTTACATCTATAAAATTTATTCAGTTCAACCAGATATCAAATAAAATTCATTAAGAATAAGAAACTTATTCACTCAATTCATTTTGCTTGTTTTTCTAATACCCATATGATAAAATCAAGAAAAAAAATCTTCTTCCGGTCAAATTCATCCGCATGTAAACAAAAACACTGTGTACGTCAGAAGCCAGAAAAAATCAATAAAATGAATGAAAATGAAGATTGACAACCCACGTAAAATGGCAGAATAGTAAAATAAAATATGGAGTATGCAAAATCGGTATTTGCTGGCTGGAACCCTGATGGGTACAGCAGCAAAGCAACAGCAGGTATACAAACATGGTCATTAACTTAAAAAAAGGGTCTCCCACATGTTAGTCCCAGCATCAGCAACAACCCTTTTCTCAAATAATTTATTTGAACCATATTGTAATGCTAAGGACCTAAGGTTTGTATCAAAATGGATGATTTAGACATCTTTATTTTCTCCTTTGTGAACACAAGTAGTTGTTTGAGAAGATATCCTTAGATTTAATTTTTGTACTTTGTCTACTAGACAGGAATATTGATAGGGGGAGGTTTGGTCCCAAAAAAAGCTAGTTTAAGCCTGTCACATTTTATATGTACCTGTCCTAAGCCAGGAATCTTTTACAAAGCTTTTGTGTGTACTTGTCTTTTTGGTGTTTTCTGTTATCTGTTAAAGAAGGGGGTCTATCTGTCTATTTCAGGAATGGATTTGAATTTATATGCATTTTGTTTAGACCAATTGGGCCAATTGCAGAATGGCGAGCAGCACCTACTGGCCTTGATGCAGGCTGCTGGTGGTTGTCCATTGTGATTTTTTGAAAGTACTGTTTTTTATGTGAGCTGTCTTGCGTACACTTAATCCACTTCTCATTATTTTCTGTTGATGTAAATTTACAGTAAAATTCATTGTATCATATTGTATCTTTTAGTTGAAACCCTGTCTGAAGATGAAGATGATGCTATGCATTCGTCTCATGTTGGGATGTCACCAAATCATGCTGCCAATCCTCAGGGATTTGTACCCACTCCAGGTGGACCATTCTCAGCTCTTACACCATCAATGTGGCCAGAGGATATACTAACAAGATTAAGTAACCAAGTAAATATTAATTTAATTTCTTTTTAAATACTAAATAAATTTGAAGCAGCAACATTTCAGCTACCTTTTGTGAAATCAAGTACTGTAACATTGCATTTAACTATTTAATAAAACAACAAAAACTTGTGTACCAATGGGGCCAAATTATAACAAGGTGTTTGTCAATTATAAAATGATAAATGAGACATATCATTACCTCAAGTTTTTTTTTAGTACATACCAACATATGTTTTGCATTTCCTTTAAACATGTATGAGCTTGTTTTAAACATCTGTTTAGCCAATTCATAAAAAGACTTAATCTATCTTGTTTATTTACATATTTTAGCCAGAAGATCCCAATGGAGAGTTAGACTACCGATATGATGAATTTGGCTTTAAAGTAGAAGAAGAAGGTATGACTGGCTTGTTACACAGTTAAACTTTATTTACATATATTCATTTGTTTAAATATTTATGTTACTTAACATATGGTACATATCGTATGTATTCAACATTCAAACTAAATGGAAGTCCTGTTTCACAGGATATTACCCGCTATGGTTAATGCTGGAAATCTGTAAACATTCCAAAACAAATAGCTGATAATACATGTGGTTTTACAAGTCATAAGAATAACCCTTCAATATACTGGTTTATGCAAATTATTCAACTTTATGTAATAATAGCCCCACAAATTTAAAAAATATATAAATTTTAAACCATATTAAATACTTTTTAAGTATTTAAGGAAATTTAATTTTAATTTATCCAATATCATTAGCAACTTACACTTTTTTTGACAGGTCAATCCTGATCATGACTTTGTCAATATTCCAGTTGAACAAGTCTTTTATACTTTGATTGAGCCACTAATTCTCTAAATACATTATTCTTGTTTCTAGATGGTCCAGAAGAAAACTCCAGTAAACTTTTAAGTACTCCATTCATGGAGGATCCACAGCACAGACTTAAATGGACAGCTTACTTAGAATTCACACATAATAATGAAGTAGGGGATCTCACTTGGGACAAAGTAAGTTATACTATTACACATGTGAAAAATCTCACTTCGTACAAAGTTAGTTATCCATTCTTCATGTGGAAAATCCTCTTATTTTTATTTAAAATGCATAAAATGATTTTCGCCATAGAGCAGTGTTTTTGCAATGTAAATTAATATGAATTGAACATTAACATTAGCAGTATTGCAAACAACAAAAAAGCACAGTTTCTACAAAGCTTCTCATAAGAAATAAACTGTTCACAAACCAATCAGAAATAAAAAAGTCAAAGAAATGTATTTTACAACCACACAAATTATAATTTGCAATTCGTCATTTTAAAGCATCACACAATGCTTGTACAAGATACTAGGTTTTTGTCTTGAAACAGTTAAGTTTGTAAGTTTGTACATGTATATAAATTTATTTAGATGGAAAATAAGCTCAATTTCTTTTTAGATTAAAAGTAACATGCTGTAGGTTATAATTCTGATTAGGAAAGACAATTGTTGTTATAGTTTGAGTCATCCTTGTCTATTTTGTAGATATATTAAGGAGTAATTGTCTTATCTGATACACCCTAAAGATCATTATTTTTCATCTATCTTGTTTTAGGTTGAGTCTCGCTTGCCCAGGTCAGATAAATTAAGAAGTATGGTAAGAGTTGGTATTCCCCACTCGTTACGTCCTCAGATTTGGATGAGATTATCAGGTGCTCAGGAAAAGAAGGACAAATCAGACGTCTCGTACAAAGATATCGTCAAGGCCAGTTCTAACAATCATCTCATGACATCAAAACAGATAGAAAAGGTAACTAAAAAGTAGCAATTCACACTGACATGGACACAAAATAATGCAACACAAAACATTTTGAATGTTTGATAAGTAAAATGAAATGTTGTATTAGGAAGCACAAAATTAAGTACTTAACTGTGCTAGAAATTGTTTGTTGCAGATAACAGATTAACACTTTCTTTATTGACAAGGTCATTTAGGGGCCTAGGTGGCCGAGTGGTCTAAGGCGCTTGTTAAAAATACCACATCACTATTGATCACTAGCCGATCACCTCTCAGCTGGTGTTGGAGTCCCGTTTGTATTTAACAAAAAAGGAACTTCCCAAACTGTATGTGATTAGGTTTGTCAGTTACCTGCCCACTGTTGGTGGTTTCCTCTAGGTACTCCAGTTTCTTCCACCATTAAAACTGACCGCCCTACATGGCCTAGCTGCGTTGATAAAGGGTGTTAAACACAAACACACACACACACACACATTAGGTCATGTCATTCCATATTTTGAGGGAAAAAATTGCATAATGAACCAGAATATGTCCAAAAAGACCAGCCTACAAGTACAAGTATTAGTTTTGTATTTGTACGAGCCAGTGCTATTTGGTTGTATGATTCCAGGACTTGTTGAGAACTATGCCTAGTAATGCTTGTTTCTGTAACATCCATGGTACTGGTATTCCAAGATTACGAAGAGTTCTTCGAGGACTAGCCTGGTTATACCCTGACATTGGCTATTGTCAAGGGACAGGTGTGGTAAGTTGATAAAAACTAGATTTTTAGATGCAATATGAATTTGAAATGAGTATCAATTTTATTCTGTACATTACTTACTTAAAGAAGCACAAGCTTATGCAGAATCTGAAGAATTGTTGTATGACAAACTGTATGACCTAAGCAACTTTCACTTTTTCAGAGATTAAAGATTTCTTCTTCTCTTACTATGTAGGGCTGTTCCAAAAACAAAATGTCTACCCCCTATGTAAATGGAATAGAAGCGCTATTCTTTGGGGGGGGGGGGGCAAAGTAATTTCTGTAACAGCCCTCATAAACAAGGGATTTCTTGTCTATTTATAGATTGCTGCTTCCCTGTTACTATTTATGGAAGAAGAAGATGCTTTCTGGATGATGTGTTCTATTATTGAAGATTTGCTGCCTGCTTCTTATTATTCTCATACATTGATTGGTATACAGGTAAATCACCATGGAAGATATTCTTAAAAAGGGTATAAATATGAAACACCTTGAAAAAACATGTCTAAAGCTATTATGAAGCAAGAAATTTATAAAATAGAAGATAAAGAGATGTGGAATAAGTGTACACAACACATCCAACATAAAGAAACAGCAATTTAAAAAATCACAATGGAAAACAGCCAGCAGTCTTCAACATTATCAGAGGTTGCAGATCACCATCTATGAAAGCCTATAAACAAATGAACTACCACTTAAGTTTATTTGTTTTAGTATAACATATTAAGACATAGCCACAACATAGTGCCAACCAATCAATTTGAAACTGCACTAGTGCATTAGAAAATACTCTATAAAATACTATAGATGGCCCAAAGCAAGGTGATTTGTTTTGATGGTAGTTGAACTCATACTTATAGATATTTTTCTGTATTTCAGGCAGACCAGAAGGTTATGAGACAACTACTTATTAACTACTTACCCGACCTAGATCTGGTTCTTAAGGAACATGATATAGGTAAGACAACTACTTATTAACTACTTACCCGACCTAGATCTGGTTCTTAAGGAACATGACATTGGTAAGGATAGAGAGAATTACACAGAGTTTTCATTGATGTGTGCTTCATGTGTTTCATATGCATTATTTCATTGGATGATAATAAGATGTGGATTAACCACAAGTTCATTTACAAGTGTGATACTTCACGAGTTTATCATTACATGTGTATAATGTTGAATATCATATTCTTGATGCCTTTAATGTGTCATATGCTCAGCATGCAGGTACCTTTTAACCATTTATATGATAAATTAAATCTAGATTTGTTGTTGATATTATGCCCATTTGAATGTCATTGAAAATACATACTTACTTTATAAGGTTAAAAAAAAAATCATTTACATGTTTTTGATTTACCTATATGCTAGTGTGGTTTCTATTAATTACTAGATAGCATGGTACATTTCATAGAAGTTACTAATACGTCCGGGGCGGATCTAGAGGTCCATGAAAGGGGGGCGTAATTGCTAAAAATGTCAGATTTTGATGAAAATTTGAAGTTGCTTAGTCAATTTTATACAGACAAAAATAAATTTCTCAATTCAAGGGGCGGGCGTACGCCCCTTCCGCCCCCTCTGAATCCACCACTGTTAAAGTCTTCATTATTTCTTACCCAGTTTGCCTGCATGTATCATATGAATGTTTCCATTTAACAACTATAGGGGCTAACAAGCTAACTAACAAACAACAACATTTTACTAACAAGCATGATTTTTCAGAGCTGTCACTCATCAGTTTACATTGGTTCCTAACCCTGTTTGCCAGTGTGGTTCACATGAAAGTTTTACTGCGAGTCTGGGATCTCTTCTTCTACGAAGGATCGACAATCATCTTCCAAATGACCATGGGCATGCTTAAAATGAAGGTACGAGTTATTGGATTATTTCACATAAACATAACTATATAACTATGTATTGTATGTTACCTAATCAAACCAAACCAAAATGGTTAGATGGAATTAAGGATTTTATTTTGCGCTGCTTTGGTAATGTTCATCTGTTCATCAGTATATTGTCTTGCCTGTGACCAATAGTCCAGGAAAGCGAGACATAGGTATTACTTTCTGGAGGTAGAGGGGATGTAAAAAAATTTCCAAGACTTTTGTGGACAATGAATTTCTTGAAAGGATTATAGCTACTCATCTGATATTGGGTATACGGACAGTTGAGGTTATGGTCTACGCAACTGTCACCATGCTTTGTGACCCTGACCCCATTTTCACGCTCCAGTGACTCTGTGAACTTCGTTTTTTTTTTTTCAGGCTGAAAACTTTTTGTTATACTTTTGTGGACAATAAAATTTCTTGAAAAGATTATAGCTAGTCATCTGATATTGGATATACAGACAGTTGAGGTTATGGTCTAAGCAACTGTCACCATGCTGTGTGACCCTGACCCCATTTTCACGCTCCAGTGACTCTGTGAACTTAGGTCTTTTTCAGGTCGAAATCTTTTTGTTATAATTTTGTGGACAATGAATTGCTTGAAAAGAATAATGGTAGGCATCTGCTATTGCATATACAGACACTTTTTGTGTTGATATCAAGAAATGAAAGTTTAGGTAGTTGATTTTAGTGATGGTGTCGGCAGACGAGACACACTTTTAGTAGCAACACTTGTATATATCTTGTAATTGTGCGGTATTACAAAACTTAATGCATATTTGCCCTAGGTTATGAAGATACATACCATCATCAAATTATAACCTTACCTGACATTCATGGTTCAGTGATTGCTGGACATAATTGGACATACTATGCATCATATCCATTTTATCACTTATTTGATTCGGGAAAACTACAATTGAAGTTAGTTATCTTTACAAAAGAATTTGAAAATATTAATACTTAATGAAAAATATTTTTAGGTATTTTAAAATAATAAGTATAGTAGTTAAACTCATTTAAAATCTACAGCACAGACTTAAATATTCTATATACATCATAGCATGTATTTTACAGGATACTGAACTGATATCTTTTGACAACTCTTCCCAGATATTTAACTCTCTTTTTGATATTCCTTTTATATACATTTACAGGAAAATGAGCTGAAATCTTTAGACAACTCTACTCAGATCTTTAACTCTTTTCTGATGTATCTTTTTCTGTATTTACAGGAAAATGAGCTGAAATCTTTAGATAACTCGGCCCAGATCTTCAATTCTCTATCCGATGTACCAGGAGATGTTCAAGATGTAGATGATTTAATAGAGGTATGTTGCATATAATAGCATGTCAGCACTTTCAGACCACCTATGTTAACAGACAGAAAATGTACTTAATGCAAAAGTTGTTCTAACTAAATAGCCAACTTGGTTTTGTTGATCTTAAACATGTGAATGAAAAGATTTTTCAGCCTGAAGGCCCTAACTAAATGTAAAGGCAATGAATATTGCATTGTGATGCAATTTTGAAAACAACAATGCCTACCTGCCAAACTTTTTTCTCTTTTTGTATCAGAAGAAGAAGAAAAAAATGTTTATAGTGAAAATATTGCTTAGCTACGCTATGACAAAGAATGTACAGCTTAGTATTAACATTAACATTTTATTTTACAGATATTGTAGAGAAAAAAGGGGGATGAATTCCTTTCTCCAAGTGCCTGTGTTAGAATTTGTAGTTCTGTTTACAGATATCCTCCAGAGTTTGTCCACTATTTTCAGATATCTTTCAGGATTTGTCCTCTAGTTTCAGATATCCTTCAGGATTTGTCTTCTAGTTTCAGATATCCTTCAGATTTTGTCTTCTAGTTTCAGATATCCTTCAGATTTTGTCCTCTAGTTTCAGATATCCTTCAGACTTTGTGCTCTATTTCAGATATCCTTCAGAATTTGCCCTCTATTTTCAGATATCTTTCAGGATTTGTTCTCTTTTTTCAGATATCCTTCAGAATTTGTCCTTTATTTTCAGATATCCTTCAGAATTTGTCCTCTTGTTTCAGATATCCTTCCGGTTTGTCCTTTTTTTAGCTCACCTGGCCAAAGGCCACGTGAGCTTATGCTATCACTATGGGCCCAGAGTTTGTCTTCTATTTTCAGATGTCTTTCAGGATTTGCTCTCTATTTTCAGGTATCCTTCAGAATTTGTCCTCTATTTTTAGATATCCTTCAGAATTTGTCCTCTATTTTAGATATCCTTCAGAATTTTCCCTCTATTTTCAGATATCTTTCAGGATTTGTTCTCTATTTTCAGATATCATTCAGAAATTGTCCTCTATTTCAGATATCCTTCAGAATTAGCCCTCTATTTTCAGATATCTTTCAGGATTTGTTCTCTATTTTCAGATATCATTCAGAATTTGTTCTCTATTTTCAGATATCCTTCAGGATTTGTCCTCTATTTCAGATATCCTTTAGGATTTGTCCTCTATTTCAGATATCCTTCAAGATTTCTCCTCTATTTTCAGATATCCTTCAGAATTTGTCCTTTATTTTCAGATATCCTTCATGATTTGTCCTCTATTTTCAGATATCCTTCAGGATTTGTGGTTCCCTGACGGATGTTGTTATAGAATCTCACAGAAGAAAACACTTAGCTTTCCTGATGGCTGACCAAGGTGCTATTGTTAACCCACAGTCAAATAATCTACCAAAACAGGTAAAACCCACAGTCAAATAATCTACCAAAACAGGTAAAATACAACTATTGTTAACCCACAGTCAAATAATCTACCAAAACAGGTAAAATACAACTATTGTTAACCCACAGTCAAATAATCTACCAAAACAGGTAAAATACAACTATTGTTAACCCACAGTCAAATAATCTACCAAAACAGGTAAAATACAACTATTGTTAACCCACAGTCAAATAATCTACCAAAACAGGTAAAATACAACTATTGTTAACCCACAGTCAAATAATCTACCAAAACAGGTAAAATACAATTATTGTTAACTCACAGTCAAATAAACTACCAAAACAGGTAAAACCCACAGTCAAATAATCTACCAAAACAGGTAAAACCGACAGTCAAATAATCTACCAAAACAGGTAAAACCCACAGTCAAATAATCTACCAAAACAGGTAAAATACAACTATTGTTAACCCACAGTCAAATAATCTACCAAAACAGGTAATATACAACTATTGTTAACCCACAGTCAAATTATCTATCAAAACAGGTAAAATACAACTATTGTTAACCCACAGTCAAATTATCTACCAAAACAGGTAAAATACAACTATTGTTAACCCACAGTCAAATAATCTACCAAAACAGGTAAAACCCACAGTCAAATAATCTACCAAAACAGGTAAAACCCACAGTCAAATAATCTACCAAAACAGGTAAAACCGACAGTCAAATAATCTACCAAAACAGGTAAAACCCACAGTCAAATAATCTACCAAAACAGGTAAAATACAACTATTGTTAACCCACAGTCAAATAATCTACCAAAACAGGTAATATACAACTATTGTTAACCCACAGTCAATTAATCTACCAAAACAGGTAAAATACAACTATTGTTAACCCACAGTCAAATAATCTACCAAAACAGGTAAAACCCACAGTCAAATAATCTACCAAAACAGGTAAAACCCACAGTCAAATAATCTACCAAAACAGGTAAAACCCACAGTCAAATAATCTACCAAAACAGGTAAAACCGACAGTCAAATAATCTACCAAAACAGGTAAAACCCACAGTCAAATAATCTACCAAAACAGGTAAAATACAACTATTGTTAACCCACAGTCAAATAATCTACCAAAACAGGTAATATACAACTATTGTTAAATCACAGTCAATTAATCTACCAAAACAGGTAAAATACAACTATTGTTAACCCACAGTCAAATAATCTACCAAAACAGGTAAAACCCACAGTCAAATAATCTACCAAAACAGGTAAAATACAACTATTGTTAACCCACAGTCAAATAATCTACCAAAACAGGTAAAACCCACAGTCAAATAATCTACCAAAACAGGTAAAATACAACTTTTGTTAACCCACAGTCAAATAATCTACCAAAACAGGTAAAACCCCCAGTCAAATAATCTACCAAAACAGGTAAAATACCATAGTCAAATAATCTACCAAAACAGGTAAAACCCACAGTCAAATAATCTACCAAAACAGGTAAAACCCACAGTCAAATAATCTACCAAAACAGGTAAACCCCACAGTCAAATAATCTACCAAAACAGGTAAAACCCACAGTCAAATAATCAACCAAAACAGGTAAAACCCACAGTCAAATAATCTACCAAAACAGGTAATATACAACTATTGTTAACCCACAGTCAATTAATCTACCAAAACAGGTAAAATACAACTATTGTTAACCCACAGTCAAATAATCTACCAAAACAGGTAAAATACAACTATTGTTAACCCACAGTCAAATAATCTACCAAAACAGGTAAAATACAACTATTGTTAACCCACAGTCAAATAATCTACCAAAACAGGTAAAACCCACAGTCAAATAATCTACCAAAACAGGTAAAATACAACTATTGTTAACCCACAGTCAAATAATCTACCAAAACAGGTAAA
Organism: Arcuatula senhousia; assembly: GCA_963971305.1. Lineage (NCBI taxonomy): Eukaryota > Metazoa > Mollusca > Bivalvia > Mytilida > Mytilidae > Arcuatula > Arcuatula senhousia. The sequence goes on along the minus strand of OZ020307.1, from coordinate 1,234,015 downwards.
ACCCAAAGTCAAATAATCTACCAAAACAGGTAAAATACAACTATTGTTAACCCACAGTCAAATAATCTACCAAACCAGGTAAAACCCACAGTCAAATAATCTACCAAAACAGGTAAAATACAACTATTGTTAACCCACAGTCAAATAATCTACCGAAACAGGTAAAATACAATTATTGTTAACCCACAGTCAAATAATCTACCAAAACAGGTAAAATACAACCATTGTTAACCCACAGTCAAATTATCTACCAAAACAGGTAAAATACAACTATTGTTAACCCACAGTCAAATAATCTACCAAAACAGGTAAAACCCCCAGTCAAATAATCTACCAAAACAGGTAGAATACCCTAGTCAAATAATCTACCAAAACAGGTAAAACCCACAGTCAAATAATCTACCAAAACAGGTAAAACCCACAGTCAAATAATCTACCAAAACAGGTAAAACCCACAGTCAAATAATCTACCAAAACAGGTAAAACCCACAGTCAAATAATCTACCAAAACAGGTAATATACAACTATTGTTAACCCACAGTCAATTAATCTACCAAAACAGGTAAAATACAACTATTGTTAACCCACAGTCAAATAATCTACCAAAACAGGTAAAATACAACTATTGTTAACCCACAGTCAAATAATCTACCAAAACAGGTAAAATACAACTATTGTTAACCCACAGTCAAATAATCTACCAAAACAGGTAAAACCCACAGTCAAATAATCTACCAAAACAGGTAAAATACAACTATTGTTAACCCACAGTCAAATAATCTACCAAAACAGGTAAAACCCACAGTCAAATAATCTACCAAAACAGGTAAAATACAACTATTGTTAACCCACAGTCAAATAATCTACCAAAACAGGTAAAACCCAAAGTCAAATAATCTACCAAAACAGGTAAAATACAACTATTGTTAACCCACAGTCAAATAATCTACCAAACCAGGTAAAACCCACAGTCAAATAATCTACCAAAACAGGTAAAATACAACTATTGTTAACCCACAGTCAAATAATCTACCGAAACAGGTAAAATACAATTATTGTTAACCCACAGTCAAATAATCTACCAAAACAGGTAAAATACAACCATTGTTAACCCACAGTCAAATTATCTACCAAAACAGGTAAAATACAACTATTGTTAACCCACAGTCAAATAATCTACCAAAACAGATAAAATACAACTATTGTTAACCCACAGTCAAATAATCTACCAAAACAGGTAAGATACAACTATTGTTAACCCACAGTCAAATTATCTACCAAAACAGGTAAGATACAACTTAATCCACAGTCAAATAATCTACCTAAACAGGTAAAATACAACTATTGTCAACCCACAGTTAAATAATCTACCAAAACAGGTAAAATACAACTATTGTTTACCCACAGTCAAATAATCTAACAAAACAGGTAAAATACAACTATTGTTAACCCACAGTCAAATAATCTACCAAAACAGGTAAAATACAACTATTGTTAACCCACAGTCAAATAATCTACCAAAACAGGTAAAATACAACTATTGTTAACCCACAGTCAAATAATCTACCAAAACAGGTAAAATACAATTATTGTTAACTCACAGTCAAATAAACTACCAATTCAGGTAAAACACAAGATGTTAACAATGGGAAATATCATAGGTTTTTTTATACAACCGCAAATTTTTGCGATCGTATTATGTTATGGCGATGTCGTCGTTGTCGTCGTCGTTGTCGTCGTCGTTGTTGTCGTCTGTAGACACTTTGGTTTCCGTGCGATAACTTTAGTTGTAGTTAACCAATTGTTATAAAATTTTGATATGATGTTTATAACCACTAAAGGAAGGTTGGTATTGCATTTGGGGTTTCTGGCCCCTACCGTTTTAGAAAAAAGGGCCAAAAGGGGCTAAAACGGGTGTATTGACAAAACGTCTGTAGAATGTTTATTTTTCATTCGATTTTGATCATTCTTTTTTTATTGTACTCCTCAATAAATTCTGTTAACAAAATGTAACAACACCTTTGACATATCTTGTACCGTTACATTGCTATAAGGGGTCAAAAAGGGGCCACACCCAAAAAATCGACTTTTTTATTTGTGGTCTGATTTTCAAAATCTTTGTTTCATTGGAATCCTTGTAAAAATCCCTGCCTGCGTTTTTCAATCAGATTTGCAATATCTCATACCGTTTTCGAGAAATTAGGGGTCAAAGGGGCCAAAAACGCCATTTATAAAAGTTTGTCCAGGCATATAGTTTTTTACCAATATTAAGTTGTAGTGCTCCAGCCAATTGTTATGAAGTTTAAATATGATGATTTTATCCACTAAAGGAATCTTAGTTTTGTATTTGGGGTTTGTGGCCCCTACTGTTTTAGAAAAAAAGGGCCAAAGGGGCTAAAACGGGTGTATTGACAAAACTGTTGTAGAATGTTCATTATTCATTCAATTTTGAAAATTCTTTTTTTGTTGAAGTGCTCATAAAATTCTGTCTACTATACAGTATGTGTCAATGTGTCAATGATTTTGACATTTATTTTACCATTACATTGCTACAGGGGGCTAAAGACAGGCCACACCCATAAAATCAACTTATTTATTTTTGGTCCGATTTTCAAAATCTTTTTGTCATTGGAATCCTTGTGAAAATCCCTGGCTGCGTTTTTCAATCAGATTTGCAATATCTCTTACCGTTTTCAAGAAATTAGGGGTCAAAGGGGCCAAAAACACCAATTTTAAAAGTTTGTCCAGGCAAATTAAAATTAAGTTAGTTATTACATGTATATAAATAAGGCTTCTTGTATTAGATGTTGATGTAAATATATATGTGTCAAAAATGCATTTTTAAATCCACCACAGGATGCATGTGTCAAAAAGCTTTGTAAGTCCACCATGGGCTTCATGTGACCAAAGCAATTAACTATCCATATTAGGCCTCCAACGTACAGGGTTAAACTTGTTGCGGTCGTATCATGCTGCGCTCGGCGTAGCTTTTTTTTACAGAAACATTGATGTACTTCCAGTTTGTCAAATAGTTCAATTGCAGGTGGCGTATATCTTCCCCATTTAATTTGATATAATTTGTTTGGTTTAGAAAAAAAATGTTGCTCTATTTATAAAAAAATGTAAATTTATAGGCAATATCTGATATTGTTTTCAAAATTATTTTTGACAACATAAAAAAGTCATTTTTGTATCTAGAAATATCTAGCAGTCTGTAAAAGTATCTATTTAAATGAATTTTCAGGACCAATATCTTGTATGTTTTAAACATTGTCATGGGGTAAGTGACCAAGATGGCTTTCCCATGGGTACGAATCACCCTCCTGTTATTGTGATATTCCAAAATTTTGGGGTTTTAAAAACCATGCCTATTTTATTTTGTTTACTTAACCTAAGAATCAAAGTTTGTGTTTGACACCACAGTTATATCCCTGTTGTCTTGAAAATATTTGATTTCATATTCTGATCAGAATTTGATTTCCAATTAAACTACTAATATTAGGTATTGAAAAAAAAAATGATATGCCGAAACAAAGAATTTTTAATTTTTCATTGAAATCATGGTTTTGTTCTTTGTAAACTGCCTGTATTTTTTTTTTGCTTTCTTATTTTAACACAGAATAAATAAGGTGGCAGTAGTTAGCAAATTGAAAAAAAATATATATTAAAAAGATTTAAATAATTTGTGAAAAATTTGCCAACATATTTAACTGCCAAATTAGTGAAAATGTCATGGTTTACAGTATTTGCATCCAATTTGTTCATATTCTTTAAAATCAATGCTGGTTTCTATTTCAGCAATTAAACAAAAGACATTTGAAGAGATCCAGATCTTTGGTATCCATGTTATTATGGGGCGACCCTGAGGACGAAGACTTCGGGAAAGCTAAGAACGTCAAACAGACAGAACTACTGGTAGACTTACGAGAGGCCATTCTACAGATAGCTAGACATTTCCAGTCGCTAGATCCTAAGAATAACAAAGTGGTATGCTTCTTATATGCAATTATGTGCAATTTCTGTGCTGTTGTCTGTATTATATAAAATTATATGTAGTTTACCTTTAATCACCCTGTTTGCCAGTCCCTCAGTTTACATAAATTATAAAATTATAATACACTTAATTAATTGATTTGTGTGAAGCTGTACATCAAAAAAACATAATCATTATATAGAGATATGCATGAAGAAATTTCATTGATTTCAGATATCATTCAAGGGAGACAATTTGGCTCTGAATTTTCATTTCTGGCCCAGTCATGATTTTTGTCTTGCCTGCGACGAATAGTCGCGGAAGGCGAGACATAGGTATTACTTGACGGCGGCGCCGGCGGCGTAAACTTTTTTGTAAGACTTTTGTGGACAATGAATTGCTTGAAAAGTATAATAGCTAGGCATCTGATATTTGGTATACAGACAGTTCAGGTTATGGTCTACGCAACTGTCACCATGCCATGTGACCCTGACCCCATTTTCACGCTCCAGTGACTTTGTGAACTTAGGTCTTTTTTCAGGCCATAAACATTTTTGTAAGACTTTTGTGGACTTTGCAGCTCACCATATCCATTCTATATTATATCAATTTCTTTACAGAGCTGTGCGCAACACCATTTATCATATATATGCTTATATTACTATACCAGTTGCGACCAATTCTCTATCTTTCTCTCCTTACCCACCTAATGTTCATCGTGTACTGTGTTACAACCTTAGATTGTCTACGAGGAGGCTTAACTAGGCAACCGAAAGCTAGATTTTTATCTAGCCTAGGTGGTCTAGTGGTCTAGGGCGCTGGACACAGTGCAGGCGAAGTTGCCATAGATGACAGAGTATGGGTTTGAATCCAGCTCAACCCCATGCTGGATTTTCCGGTGTCAACGGCTTTAAAAAGATGATTTTCATCACTGTTGGCACACGGACACCCCTTTCTAACTTTTAATGTATAAGTGACACATAAATTGTAGATGTATTAGGAAGAATTCATTTTAAATAAAGTTGTTAATATGATTTAAGTTTTAACAAACAAATTAAAAAAAAAGTTATATGTTCATTAACATTAATTATTTTACAGAATTTGATAGCTGATTACACAATGGACAGCCATGCCAAAGATTTGGAGAACTACATTAATGTAGCGAGAAATAAACGTAGACGAGCCAAAGCTTTGTTAGACTTTGAGAGACACGATGATGATGAACTTGGCTTCAGGAAGAATGACATTATTACAGTGAGTACAAGATTTAAGGCCCCATCTAGGAAAGTAGAGGGAATATAGTGTTTGGGTCTGTCCATCCCAAATGTTGCGAGATAGGGAATTTTGTGTTTTGGACATATTCTTGTTTCTTCAAGAAATAGGTGAAGGCTTTAATGGTTTAAATATCTTGAAATGTATTTGAACTTCACTGTAAAAAAGTAACCAGTTCTGATTATAATTTGCTATTTTCACTCTTTACCTTGTTATATTTTGTTGAATTTCAATTAGTCGTCTTCAACACCAGCTTGTTTTCTCCATGACAACACACGGTGCAATATCAAAGGTCAAATATATACATGTAGAACTTATCTGTTCAAGCCATAGTAACAGGGAGATATCGCTCATTTCATTCTTACCTGTTTCAAAGTAAGCTAATGATTACTGTATTATGTCATCGTTAATATATTTCTCATGTTTTCTTTAGATAATATCCCAGAAAGATGAGCATTGTTGGGTTGGCGAGTTAAACGGGCTCCGTGGCTGGTTCCCTGCCAAGTTTGTAGAAGTTTTGGACGAGAGGAGCAAACATTACTCGTCAGCGGGAGACGATACAGTCACAGAGACCATCACAGACCTCGTCAGAGGAACGTAAGTGGACAATAATTTAAATATTTAGATAACTTCTGATTTAGAATGTCTTTGAAAAGTTAGTTTGCTAATCCTAGGTGAAGGAATGTAACTTATTTTGATTTCTCGATGCACATTGCTGATACAAGTTTTGGAATAACATAATTTCCATTGTAATATTAATTAACAGATTTACACAACTGAACCTTGAAAGATTTTAATTTTAAGTAATCTAAATATTATGGTACATACTTAAAAAGTTCAAACCATGTGCATTTTGCAGTCATTTTCAGTTATTATAACAAAATTTATGTATTTCAAAACAATTTTAATTTTCTTTGGAACCAAATTATTAGCTTTTGAGCACCTGAGTTCACTCTCGTTTCGACTTGAGTTCGCGTTGCTGAATGCGGTTTTGTTGTTATGTGTGTTTGTGTTTTATGTTGTTATGTGGTTTGTTTTGTTGTGATGATTTTTGTCTGCCGGTTTTGTCTTTGTCTTTATGGTTTTATGATACTGATTACCCCTTTGGTACACCTTTGCTTCTTTTGCCAAATAACATATAGAGTTATTCCTCTTGATATGTGAAATGATTTTTTTAACCGTTGAAATTTGTTTGCTTATAGTATTCTGAAATTTGTTTTGCTTTCCAGGTTGTGTCCTGCACTAAAAGCAATATTTGATCATGGATTGAAGAGGTCAAACCTGTTAGGGTCAACATGTCATCCTTGGTTATTCCTGGAGGAGGTATGTACATGTAGCTAAGGGGCCCTGATTGGGGGTCCTGATCACGGATTGAAGAGGTCAAACCTGTTAGGGTCAACATGTCATCCTTGGTTATTCCTGGAGGAGGTATGTACATGTAGCTAAGGGGCCCTGATTGGGGGTCCTGATCACGGATTGAAGAGGTCAAACCTGTTAGGGTCAACATGTCATCCTTGGTTATTCCTGGAGGAGGTATGTACATGTAGCTAAGGGGCCCTGATTGGGGGTCCTGATCACGGATTGAAGAGGTCAAACCTGTTAGGGTCAACATGTCATCCTTGGTTATTCCTGGAGGAGGTATGTACATGTAGCTAAGGGGGCCCTGATGGGGGGTCCTGATCATGGATTGAAGAGGTCAAACCTGTTAGGGTCAACATGTCACCCTTGGCTATTCCTGGAGGAGGTATGTACATGTAGCTAAGGGGGCCCTGATGGGGGGTCCTAATCATGGATTGAAGAGGTCGAACCTGTTAAGGTCAACATGTCATCCTTGGTTATTCCTGGAGGAGGTATGTACATGTAGCTAAGGCAATCAACTACACCTAACCATGGTTTGACATACCGGTAGTTTAGAATATAGTTCATGTACTTAAGGCACTCATGGATGGACAAGTACACTTAACATATGGTTTAACATAGTTTAGAACATTCTTTGTTTTAATATTTCATTCAAATTCAATTAGATTAGAGCCATCTTTCTTTTCTTTCTTCTATAAAGTTAATGTTTGGGGATTTAGACAAGGGACATGAAGCCCAAGGGTCACAAATATATATTTGTAAGGACCAGAAACCTGAGACCCCATTGCCAACCCCCTTGAATTTAAAGCTTTAATTTTTTGGTTCAATCAAGGGCTTTTTAACCTGCATAGAATTTGTCAACCTTAATTATTTGTAAAAAATATTTCTATAGAATTGATTTTCATGGATTTGAAATGAAACATGGTTAATATGAGAAAGACATTGCCTTAAAAGCTCGCGTATATACTAAAATATAATCTATTCCATTGATAATTTCGAATTATGCCTGGGACGAGATAATTTGGGACGATGTATTACTATTTCCCGCAATTTTTCAGCACGCGCAGACATTTTCGAAAAGTTCCGAAAATCGAATGTTTCCGGTGAGAACGATTTTTCTTCCATAGTATTTTGAGTCTCGTGCAATTTGGCAGACTCTCTACAATAGTGAGCTTCGCTACGCTCGCATATAATTCTTGATTTCATTGCCTCTAAATTTCTATTGTTTCATTTTAAGCAGAGTGTCCTTTGCAAACTATAATAGATATGTGTTCATCATAAATATTTGTAAACAACAAATAACTATGCTTTCACAGTATTTATATAAATAATAACCTAATTATTCCCATCGAAATCCAAAGTTATGTAAGGTTGTGACACTGATTAAATGTCAAAAAACAATCATTTTGCAAATCGCAACTGACATAGTGTCAAGAATGTATACAAAAAAAATCAAAATAGAAATAAAATGTTGACCTTTTTTGGCCTTTACATCATATGTGTCTCTAATTAATTATATTTCAGACTATTTTGACAATTTATTTGTGGGAATAATTTGTACTCAAACAAAACATGAATCATATTGAGTTATTGTCATATTGTTTATAATTGTCAACCAGTGTTGGATCCAGGGCGGAGGAAGCTTAAGGGGTGATGCTCACAATAAATCAATAAATGAAAAAGATGATTGCACTATTTACTATTTTTTTGTGGCCCGACCATGTATATGAATCGACCATATAGTTTTACCTTTGTCCGTCCGTCCGTATGTCTTTAACACTTTGGTTAAGTTTTTGGTAAAGGTCCTTTACTCTTATACTAGATGTTGGGAGTCAATGATACTTCATCACCAGATAGGTCTTGGGTAGGGCTACACCACCCAATAGAAATTAGGTCACTGTCACCTATATTTTACACAGGAATGACTTTGATCATGTTCTTGGTTAAGGTCCATATCTCGGATACTACATGTTGAGGGTCAATGGTATTTCACCACTAGATGTGTCTTGGGTAACATGACACCACCCAATGGTAAAGGTCCTTATCCCAGGTATGGGTTCCATTCCAGCTCAACCTGATGCTGGATTTTCCGGTGTCAACAGCTTTAAAAAGACGATTTTCATCACTGTTGGCACATGGATACACCTTCTTACTTTGCAGCTCACCACATCCATTCTATATTATACCAATTACTATACAGAGCTGTATGCAACACCATTATCATAAATACTTATCCCAGGTAATACACATTGAGGGTCAGTGATATTTGAAGACTGCTCAGGGCCATTCTGTAGCTCAAGAAAGGGAGGGCCATCCTGTAGCTCATAGACACATTTTCTAGTTTATAAATAATATATCTTTGAAAATAGATGTTTACAATATTCATCTTTTACGCCTACCGTTTCAAAAATCCTGCATCAGCCCCTGACAACATTAAAGTGATTATAAATGTGAAGCAGATTCTCACTGTACTTTTTTTTATACTTCAGTTTACAACTTAAAATATAAAAGTAAACTTAACATACAACAGTTCTTTTAAGTGTTAACTACCGGAAGATAATGTTGAAGGCCCAGTTTCTTATGTGAAGATTTAGGTTCTAGATTATGTAATCCTTTGTTTTCAGTTTGTCATTAATAATTACCGTAATACCATTGTGTCACCTGATATAACTGTTTACATGAGAAACCAGCAGCTGTTACTCATCATAAACAACAACTTTGTACCATGTGATACTGTTGTTAACTCTGAGATGAAATAGATGTCTCCTTGATCTCATCCTTTAAAGTTAACTGAATCTTTGTAAATTATAATTCCCAATTGCTACTGTCTTTATATAACTCTGAAATTCAGTATTTAAAATTCTATTAAATAAATTTATACAAAAAAGAGGAGTGGGTATTTTTTTCACAATGTCACAGACTTTGCTTTACCAATTTTTAGTGGATTTTCACCAGTATATGTCAATTTTTCTGTTCCAAAGGGAAGATTATAGGTCGTGTTTCAAAACAGTCACCGAATCCCTCAAAACCTCTTCTGCTATGAATATGCCACTATGTTTCTTGTATGAACTAACCAAATAAACAGCTTTTTTTGCAGTTGTAAACCTTGAAACACTGCTTGTAAGATGGGTTTTAGAATAAGTTATATATTTTTTTACAACATTTGGAAAATACTGTTTAAATTCTTGTAAAAATAGGTTATCTCTCTATTCTAATTATTCATGTAATGTAGGTCATGTTGATATCTCAGATCGTATGATTTTGTTTATTAATTTGATAACATAACGATCTTTAGTTAATTATGATGAGATAATGCACCCTAAACATGTGATGGTTCAAATCACGTTTTAAGTACTGTGTTTTGGAAGTTAACAGTACAAGTAGTTGTTAAGGCATATTTATTTTTTATGCCCCATTTATGAAAGTAGGGAGGCATATAGTGCTCGGGTCTGTTCGTCTGTCCCAAATGTAGCATTATGTACATTAGACATATTCTTGTTTATTTGCCACATTATCAGTTTACATATTTGACTGAATTGTTGTTCCTAACTTAATGTCATATATTGTTTTATATAAAGTTGAGAAAGCCCTGTCAGAATTAATACTGGTAGGTCCAATTCCTGGTCAGTCAGTCAGGACCTTCATTTTATGTACCACCAACCTTGGAATTTCACATTAAGCCAGTGTATCTTCAGACTTTTTTATTTGCATGTTTGTATCTTCCAAGTATTGTAAGAGCAAGTCCTTTATAAAAAATAACTAATAAATGGTGGTAATTGTGAAATTTTAAATTTCTAAATAAAAAAATAAAAAGATATTTGTGTTTTGACATTTTGATGCTCTTCCCTAATATAGTTATCTAACTAATCCCTTTCAGTTATCAAAAGGGGGAGTTCTCCATCTGTTTATATTGATGACACCTCAGTACTTACCAAGATTGGTTGATTGATAATTGTTTATTTATAGATTAGTTTATAGGTTACTCTCTGTATATATCAGTTATAATCACAATTTTATCACATATCTTGTTTGTATATGCACCTAGGTATTTAGTACTACTTTATTGGTATTTGTCCTGTAATTATTTTTATCCATAATCAGGATTATCTGATTAGTTCAACATCAATATAAGTACAGCTAATACCCTGTAATAGGTGACTATCCTTTAGCTACATGCATAATAGGATCCGAAGGATTATCAAGTTTAATTGCTTCATAAAGTTCATAGTGTAATCTCTGGTCATGTCTTTATCATGACCTAGTCCTCTGTGATAAGCTATCCCATTGAAGACCCTTCCCTCCTTCTCGTTAAAAAATTCCAGAATAAAATAAATTTTGATCAAATAGGTTACAGGACTTTCAGTACATATATTATCAGGGAAAGATTCATCAGGGTCCAGGGGGGCCTGGCTCCTTCTCTTGTCAGATAAAAAAGATAAATGAAATCACTGAAGCATGACCAGAATGAGGCCCCTATTTAGCCGGTCAAACTATCTGGATCCACCACTGATTCTTTATCAGAATAGTTATTTAAAGTATTTTAAGGATGTATTATGGTCAGGTTTCGGGTCTCGTGAAATCTCGTTTGGAAATAACTTTAAAATAATTTAAAATTTATGAACAATGGCAATGATGTTTTAAAATATATGTATACCATAAAATTGTGTACAAAAATTATAAATTTTTAACAAGTAGTTTTGGAGTAATAGTTATTTAAAAATTTAGGCCCTAGATTGCTGGTGAGTTCAGGTTAGATTTTCTAAAAATAGGGGTTGGGGTGGAAAAAGTCGTCTCTTGGAAAAAACATTCACTAGTCATTCATTTTTGCTTCTTAAAACATTTGACTAGATATTTTTGCAATAAGAAACCACAAAACAAATGAAGTTTTAATCATCAGCTGCAAGAAAATTGAGAAATTCATCATTTTTGGGGAAATTTGGAACAGCAAAAAATGCCCCTAAAATACATGAAAATGGGACAAAACTTTCTTATATCCACAAGTACATACGATTTTTGTTAGTTTGATATATTCATTTTTACCAGATACAACTTATCAGAAAGAATAAGAAAAAGTTTTATACTTTAAGTTGAATTTTTTTTTCATGAAAATAGTCAAAATTTGGGCAAAAATGGCTAAAAATGAATAAAATCGTCAAAATTTGTCATCTTTAAACGTCTGTAGCAAAGAAAAATGCACAGCAACCTATGAATTTTTATTCATATATTGACTTTGTAGGGTCAGAACATTGCAAAAATCAAGGTTAGAAAAAAAGTTTAATACTTTAAATTTTTGGCTCCTGACCGGAGTACATCCTTAAGTTGAAAACTAGATTATTTACTCTAAAAAGATGTCCAATTTTTGTAGCAGATGTTAGAAATTCTGTACTTTTGAGGATTTGTTAAAGTTATGCCCGTTTGATCTTAAACTAGTCCTATGTGAAAGACCTGATACAAGTAGATAGGACATAAATGTTCTAGCTGAACCCTGGCAAGCATCAGAGGTATTTAGGATGAAGTTCAAGGTGTTTCTTATTTGAAGTAACATATTGATCCAAAATCAATCAATTTCACCGATCATTCAGAAGCCTAGTGGCTCTTATCCTTGAAATAGTTTAACACGAAGTTGAGAATTATTTTAGGTATTTTTGGCTTGACTTTAAATGTACCTAGTAATTTGGCAAAGTATAAACACATTCGGTGAGGTAAAGAGAAAGCAAGGTTTATAGAACAGTTAGCACATGTCCAAAATCAATAAGATGTTGTAATTCTATGTTTTATCAATTAACTTGGTACTTTGATACTCTTGGAATTACTCAGAAGTCATGGAAGTTTTAAAAATAAGTACATTCATCCAAAAACATTTGGCAAATTTATAAACAATTCATTAAAAAGATAGTATCCACCCATCCAGTGATAGCCAATTCTGTTGTAGATTCTTGGCAGTACCTAGAATTAAACACTGTAAAACCTTCATGGGTATTTTTATAGCTGTACTATGGGATCTATAAAGTAGCATTCCTATGCTCTTTATCTGGTTATTGACATTGTTGTTTATTGTCAGTAGATAAAGATGTCAGCCTTATATTAGTGCCAGTTTTGTGGTCTTGGTTATTTTCTAAATTGGAAACAGTGTACAGGATTTTCATGTTCTGTAAGACTGGCTTCAAGTCTCTCTTTAAAACTAATGCGTTTCACAATAAAAACAATTCAGTAAACCCTTGCTGAACTACAATTCATTTATACTCCTACTGATTTGTTTGTCCTCAGTCCTTTCCTTTGGAAATTTTGAGAACCAGCACGAATTATTGAACACTGTACAACAAAGACCTAGCCCGAACAATAGAATAAGTTCACAAGAAGCCACTAGCCCCAATATTTTTTCAGTAGTCCCGGAACTTCGGGCTACCAGTTAAAGGCGAGCACTGTGTCCTTGGTAAGGTAAATCACATTAGTTTGTTTGTCATCTGTTTTTGGCAACTGTACAGTTACATGTAGTACATGCAGTAGGATATGTGACAATTTCATAACAAAGTGGCTGACTCCCACCTTCTGTTAAAGTTATTTTGACAAACATTGTGTTGGTTTCATAATAAAACAAAAGTCAAACTGGTATTGAAGAGAGAAGCAATTGGGCATTCCAAAATCAGAAGGACAAAAAAGCACACAGCATAACAAAACACACACATGCTCAAAACGACTTAAGGACCAACCATATAACTTGAAAGGGTGAAACAAATGCCTGCAGCTCACAGCAAGTTTGGGCAGCCTCCAGCACCAGTTTAAGGGAAAGTGTTTACAACTCTACTTTTATTATGTGTTTCATTTTCATAAGTGTTGGGTTATCTGAAAATTACATACATGTATTTTTTACAGGCAGCAACAAGAGAAGTAGAGAAAGATTTCCAGTCTGTGTACTCCAGACTTGTACTGTGTAAAACTTATAGGTAGGTATGTGTAAGGTCCTTATGACAGAAAATGCAGATCATGTTTATTTTAATCCTTCCAACAGTTTGAGACTATTTGTCTTTCTGTGCTTTCATTTTCATAGCATGCACAATATATTCAATAAAGCCTTTCAGTAAAATTAAAATTTTGTGTTTATTGGTGCTTAGTTTTAAAAATAACAGACATGTTTGATAACCTGAACTTATTTGTAGGTTGGATGCTGATGGCAAAGTACTAACACCAGAGGAGATACTATATAGAGTAAGTCTTCCCTCTTAATAAATTTCTAAAGTGAAATTTAATCAAAGAAAACTATACAGATCTATACTGAATGACATGGCACTGTGTCATAAAAGTCTGAAAAATTTGACATTATTTGAAAATACTATGTAACTAATTTCTGCTTTCCTACATATTTCTTGAAATGTTCTGTACGTTCAGCTTATTATTAGATAAAATACTATCGAACAAGTAAGTTGTTAAGCTTAATTATAATAACTGGATTGCTTCATCTGTATGTTGATAAATGTTTATTGTTTCATTTCCAGGCTGTACAGGCAGTGAATGTATCCCATGATGCTTGCCATGCTCAGATGGACGTCAAATTCAGGTCACTTGTCTGCTGTGGTCTCAAGTAAGTAGACAAGATATGTTTTGGCCTTGATATAGGGGTGTAGCGTATTTTTTTACATTTTTGGTGAAAGATAGTACATGGAATGTTTGGGGAATGGATTTGAAATTTTTTGTTGATACAGTTTTCTGGGCATCTACTCATTGCAGAATTTAGATTTATGCATACGGGCCCTTATTGTGGAATTTAAGGTTTACCACATATGCTTCCTTTTATTCAACAATGTTTATTATTTATTGCAGCCTGACCATTTCTGTCTTTGTTCACATTTTGAAGGACTTGCCAGATTATACTTTTGTGCCACATCAGGGGCAGATCCAAAATTTTTCAGAAGTAGAAGTTCCACCCTTAGTGTAGTTCCACCCTTAGTGTTTTGGCTAAACAAATTTTTCAAAAAATCTGCACAAAAATTACAAGGAGGGAGGGGTTCTAACCTCTAGAACATTCAGATTTTCCTCTGGATCCACCACTGCCCATTCATATTATTTATTGTTGATATATATCCTTCATTTACAGTGAGCAGGTGATACACTTATGGCTGGAGACCCTCTGTTCCTGTGTAGATATCGTAGAGAAATGGTATCACCCCTGGTCCTTCATGAGAAGTCCAGGCTGGGTACAGATTAAATGTGAACTGAGGTAAGATCCTGTAGACTGCTGTAGCTTGCATGGTTGTTTTATGTTGTAATGATGTTGTCTGCATCCCTTATTCTCTCCTGGGTTTATGGTTTAAGCTAAACAGACACCTGTTGTTTTAAAAATTTTTACAGAGTTTATAGTTTCTTCCCATATTGCTCAATTTTGAAAAATCTTCCGGTGATGATGTGGAAATATGCATCTATCGCCTATCAATGCCATTCTTATTGATATAGAGAAAGTCTGAAAGCTGACCTTTGTTCTCACAACGACAAGACTCTTGCTCAGTTGTATAGTAAAATTAACATATACTGTGAAAGCATTAATATTCGTTGGGTACCAATTTTTCGTGGTTTTCGTGGGTCAGGCAAACAACGAAATTGAATTACCTTTTACATTGCTTTATAAGAGAATCTCTCATAACCACGAATTCATCAATCCACGAATATTCAATTTACTCCGAAACCACGAAAATTGATACCCACAAATTTAAGTACTTTCACAGTAGCTGAATTTGTATGATAAAAAACATGTAAGCATGCAACAACAAGAAGAACAAAACATACTTTTAAGCTTTTTAAGTTCTATAGACAGTTTCAGGTGGATAAACACATATACTTTCTTTTATTTTAAAGAACAAATATTTCGGTAACATTTTATGACATATGTCTATTAAACATATGATTTATATGTATCAAATATGCTGTGACAAGCTGAATTTAATATTTACAAATTACCCTTGATAGTATTAGCCCAAATCATGTAAAAGATTAAATAAATTATGAAGGTGATAAAAATTATTTATAGATTATTCCAAGGTCAGATATATTATATATGATTGATAAACTTCAGGTCATGGACACAGTTTTCATACCACTTGAACATTTGTTTTCTATATAGAAGAACATTTACCAATATTAAAGACCCATTAATACTAGTTTGATTACAGAAAATACAAAACAAAACAACACCTGCATTCTAAGAGAAGGATTGATTCAGGAAAGATGCTTTTCTTAGACTTTCGTCAAATTTCTTCAAAACAATGATCCACTTTCACAATATTAGGGTGTCACGATTTTTGTTTTCATAGAAAGCTTTTGAAATATAAATTTCAGGAAAAAAGAATAAGGAATAAATTTATAAGCCTTAGCTATAAAAAAAAAAAATGGTGTTTCATTGTTTAAGTTTTGTTCATCTGATAAAAAGAATTTAAACCTATGTTTGTTTTAGGCTTTTAGCCCAGTTTGCCTTCAATTTAACTACAACATGGGAGCTAGGGCTAAAAAAGAGAACCAGAAAAGATGTAACAGATTCTGTTCAAGACATTCTAATAAAACATCATCTATTTAGCTGGGAGATCTAAGTACCAACTAGAGTTAGGGAGTACTGCTGCTAAAAATAGATCAAGATATTAAAAAAAGAATCATCATACGATTTTAACAGGAGGGAAACCACTTGACATAATATTTTCCTAATTGTATGGTACTAACATCAAATAAATGAGATTATTGTATAAGTGTGCCAAGTGCTCTATGTCAATAATAATATTTCTTTTTTTGTTTGTATGCCCTACTGTTTTTGTTATTGTATCACATGATGTTTTGGTTTCCTAGTTTGTTGTATAAAAGGTCGTGTGTACTTTAATGCATGTTTATGTGTTGTGGAACCCTGTTGTCCTGTAGCATGTGATTAATGTTTATTTATTTTATTTACTTGTAGTAATACCTTTATATTTGTGTTTGTAATGTTAGTATGGTCTTCTTGTATGATCTTCTTACAATGTAAGTGTCAAATGAGCACTTACCAAATTTAATGTCTTTTCATTAAAGCTGTAACTTTATTTTAGGAGGGGGTTAGCCAATATGAATTCCAACTTTCTATTCATGTGAATGTATGTTTCATTGTATGAAAGCTTGTTTGATAACTTGCAACTTTAATGAGCATACATGTAGGCATTTTAAAACTGTAATTCTTGGTTGGGCTGACATGTTTAGAGGGTAATTGGATTGCTCTTATTCATTTGTTTTTACGCCATCAGCGATATTTATGCTTTGTTATCATTTTAATTCAACTTTTTGAATGTTTGCTTTAACAGTTTCTTTTATCTGTAGTGCATCAAATTAGTTACCCATAATTCCTTGCTTTATATTGGTTGTTGTCATGGCATCACTATTTTGTTACAGACTCCTATCTCAGTTACCGTTCAGCCTCAGTCTGGAGAGAGAGATCCCTCAGGCCACCAGTCCACACGCCCGAGAGCTTCGAACAGGAGTCAGAGACATGCTTATTAAGCATCATTTGTTTAGTTGGGACATTTAAATATCTTCAAGTACATTTTCTGGTATACTGCTACACAAATATGAATTCTAGTGGTTGATGCTTAGTTTGTCAAACTATCTTTTTCATACAAATTTAACAAACATACTTCATTATTTCAGTTGTACCTTTTTGCTCTTACATTGAAATATGGCCATGTATTTTTCTGTGTGTCCATTCCTGTACTAGTAGTTTTTTGTTTCTTTTTTTTTTTTGCTATTTAAGAGACAGGCTGTATAATTTGCATTGTATGTTATTCCTTTCATTTGTGTTGTAAAATGTAATAAAACTACTTCTCTTGAAGAATCTTTATAAGAGAAATAAAAGAATAGGAGATTGCTTTATATACTACTAACTATACTGTAATGTTGTTCTGGTTTTGTTTGTGCTATTGTTGTTAATGCTAATAAGTATTGTATGTCAAAACTGAGGTTGTGATTATATAGACCAAAGTATTACTTGGTATCCTTATTTTTCATGATAAATGAATAAGATAGTATCTTATCTGAAACATGGCTTTTAGATATGTGATGAATTGTTATGAGCTTATTAATGATAAAAATAACTATATTTATATATTTTTTCCAAATGTATTTATAATCATGTTAAACAAGAATATTATTATATTTACAGAATGTTCTATTTGTATAATGTTATGTTCTATTTACAGACTTTTGTCTCAGTTTTCCTTCAATTTATCCATGGATTGGGAAATTCCAAAACAAACTGTTACAACGTTCAAACCATTCAAAGATGGTGTCAAAGATATGCTTGTAAAACATCATCTGTTCAGCTGGGATTTGTAGTTCACGTGCAGGGGAATTATGGTGAAATTATGTACCAAATATGTTAATTAATTTACTTATAACTAACAATATAACAAGAGTTCACTTGTAGTTCAGAACCCTCCTATCCGCACTGCCTATTTTTGTGTACAAAGAAATCTTTAGGCCAAAATTGTGAAGAAAATGCAAAATTAAATAAAGTTGAAAGAAATCTTAATTCTTTTTAAAAGTTTGAGTCAAGTAATTGATATTGAATTCCACCTGTTTTTACCATATTAGATTAAAAAAAAACAACACTTGAATTTGGTTAAATCTTGTCCCGTCTAAAACTTAATTTGTTTTAATATGTTAAGAAATATAGATTAGAAAGTTTGAAAGTGTTAAAGGCTCTTACATAAGTTCTTGGAAAAGACCGGCTGATCCTTCATGAGTGATTAAATTTTACAGTCTTTTTGCAAGTGGAGCACAGTGGAATGGGCCTAAAGACCCCCAAAATTCTATCACAAGTGAAAGTTCATTGCCGGTTTTCCAAGGAAGTGTGTAAGTACCTATTTCTTCTGTAATCAAACAATGTTTATGTTGCATTCTCCTAGAACTCACCATTTTGAAATTGCTAGTTTTACTGGGACTTTGCGTTTCCTTGGAAATATTATGTTGATAGGTTGCCTTTCTTTGGAAACATTTTATTCTGATGTCGAAAACCTGTTGCCCTTTGAACTGTTTTAATTGTGATGTCCTTTTAAACAAGTCATTTGGTTTGAGGATTCACGAGTTGAGATGAGCTCACATGAGCACATCTCACTTAAGACATCAAAATGTCCTAATTGCATAGGTAAAGATCTCTTAGGACTTTTTTTTGTCGTTAAATGTTTAGACAAATAAACTCGAAAAGATACACACATAAAACTCATTAGAAATAAAGAACTGTAAATTGACAGTATAGTTCCTCATTACCATTCATTATTGTAGTATATAGTGTCACAGTCATATAAATGTAACCATCATTACAAGCAAACATAAAGTTCATTTCTTCCTCCCCCATATATAGAAAATCATTTCCTTTCAATAGTATTATAATATGAGACTTCTCTAGTGACCTTGAAACATAAGCCTGTTGTAATTTAATTCTTTCATTCTTCATAAAGATAAGTATCTTATTGTCAATTTAGTACTTTAGTACTTAAATTGGCAAACTAGTGGAAGGTACAGAAAATAATCACACCTGAAGGGGACATTTTAGATCTTAATGTAAAAAATTTAACCATATGTGGAAATTTAACACCCATAGCGGGTATAAAACCGTTTTATATTGATGGATGGGTTGTATGCCTCAGTATCATCATGTTTTATGGATACATTACATTAAATATAGCATAATAGATAGGGTAAACAAATTTAGGAATTATAAATGAGGGAAATACATATGTTTGTAAGCATACCCATGACCAAGGTTTTAAAGGAGGGGTACACGGGAGGGTTATTTAGTCAGAATGTCACCAACTTTGATAGTGCCTATTCAGTGGGTTTATACTAGAAAATATCATTATTTTTTTTCTCCTCTAGCCCCCCCCCCCTCTAAACCCTGGCTATGGGTATGTAAATTAGCCATGATTTATTTATTATTGATTCATAACAAATGTTAGTTCCTAATGATAGTAGTTCTCCATCATCATTATCATCATCATCATTATTATAATGTGCACATTCCATCTATGGTTATTTAATTCTACACATCTGGTTGTGCAATAATATTTTTTTTTGCCCAGCAGTTTTTGAAATCCAGTATATTGTGCAATTTTGTCTTTTTTGATTTTCTTTGCTTCAGAAATCCAAACACCCTTCCATTTATTTATTATTTTTTTTACCTCAATATAGTCTATTTATAAGTTTATTTTGTTAAAGTATTGTTCTATTTTCTTATATTATTTCTTATGTATTCTACAATAAGTTTATTTATGGTCCATTTTCCTTCCAAATGCTAGTATATTTATTTTTGTTATTTAAAATAAAAGTGATTTAAAAGAAAATGTTTTAGTAAAAAGACTTTTTTAATGCTTAAAAACTAAGTTCATAGCACAGTTGTTATTAAAACTTGTTGATAAAAAGTAAATCTCATTATTTTAAGATTAACAAATAAAAGATCACTTGTTTCTACTTCATATTATAATGTTATCATTGATATAGAATTATAAGGTTGTTAGTGTAAAAATCCAAGACAATTTGTTGTTAATCATGATCTGTGCAATCTCATTGTTATATAATAAAATATATTTCAGTTCAATGTGTTGTGTTATTAAATCCATAGTAATTGTCTTTCAAAAGTTCGCTCTACAAGAGCTCAGACATTTCTTACAGTTATTTGGTATTATTTGAATATAATCTGTCAAATATTTGAGAAAAAGTTGAGATCAACAGACAATTCTGATTGTCAGAAAATGCCAATTATATTGAAAAAAACATTGTACAAAACAACATGTGTAGTTTATTTTCAATCCAGGGCCATTCTCAAAACAGCAAGCAGCAACTGTGTGTCACAATGATGGCCGCTGGCTGTTTTGGATTGATTAAATTGTTGTTACATATAATATGGTAGGAAGTGTTGCCTATCTTTATTCCACATCACATTATCTTCTTTCTATACATGGAACTATATGAATAAAATCAACACTGAAATCAAAATTACATCAAAGTCCTAGGTAATATTGCTAGACCTGCATTTTGTGGATTCAAGACTTATCAGAGGTGCTCTAGCGTTAGGAAACTGTGACCAATATTGCTATATCCTTTATATTGCAGCACAGAGTTGAATTTTGGTTTTTATTGGTGCTTGGTACATTAGTAAATTCACACCTCCACAAAAATATCCAGACAGGATATTGCGGACACAACACAAAAAATAATAATATTAGGGCAAGATTCTTGCC
Organism: Arcuatula senhousia; assembly: GCA_963971305.1. Classification (NCBI taxonomy): domain Eukaryota; kingdom Metazoa; phylum Mollusca; class Bivalvia; order Mytilida; family Mytilidae; genus Arcuatula; species Arcuatula senhousia. The sequence continues at coordinate 1,213,174 of OZ020307.1, read as the reverse complement.
CTCAGATGAAAAAGAGGTATTGAGATATATCAATTATTTTGAGACCAAATTATAATATAAACTTTGCAGCTAACTTGACCAGAGTGTGGAATTGATGCCTGTTGATCTACCACCTGGTAAATAAGAACAGGAGGTCAAACTTTAGTAATTTGATTTTAGATGAATCAATTTTAATTGATTAAAAAGCTTTATAAATTCGTCTTTTTGTAATAATTGAAGGTCTTTGTTTGAGACTTTATATCTTATACTTTTAGGGTGTATTAAAAATTTACATGCCAAAGAGGTTATTTTGTAAGATGCTGTATAAATCAGATGTGCTATTTAGACTCCATAGAGCCTTGGGTTTTTGACTGACCTACACGCATTATTGCTTAATCAATGAAACTTGGTATACACATGTCTCATTTGTGGCTTAGCACAGTTTCATTTCCATCTGTTGATCTTCACTTGATTTTTCGCTGGATTGCCTTTAAAGAATTTCATTATATTACAATAGCAATGTTCAAGTTAATTAATAAGCACGTTCATAATACTTATACTTAATACAATACCAAAAAAACGGGTATACAACGGTTAATATGGTTATGCAGTATGACGATATTTCAAGGGGTAACCTCTCATCAGCAGCATTTAAATCAAAACATTGGAAGGTCAAAAACCAAAAGTATATACATTGTAAAGGTTGATAAAACTTGGTATAGTAGCTCTGTCGTTTAGTTTTAATACACACAATGTTGTTTTGAGACTTGGAACTATAAGGCAATGGGTAGTGCAGCTTCGTATGCTAATGCACTGGTTCTAGATCCGCGCCTTTTGACCTCGGCCTATCCAGCTGACGGACTCCGACAGTTTATAGTGGTACTTTAAGCAATGTCAGAGTTCAAGATGAAAATGATTTTGTTTTCATTTTTTTATATATGAATGTATGAGACCTACGTTGGTGTAACTTTTGTTTAGCAGTAACAGGTATGAGACAGCACCATCCTTTATACGTGACACATCTGTTGTTCTACTTTCTCCACTCCTACTTTGAAGTTTTATAAGCTTTGATCATGTCATAATTGGCTTATTTCATAAGTTTTAGTTTCTTTAAATTAATATTACGTGACTTTTAAAGCAGATTTCAGTGTTTCTATGTGAGAGGAAACAGTTTGAAGTAGCGTAATTGGAATTTTGAGATTACATTTTTGACAGATTTTAATGTATACTTAACGAGAACGGTCCTCCGGTTGATAATGAATTCCGTAAGATATGTATACGATTCTGACTTCCTTACTGATGTTCAAATTTGGGACCATGTATACATTTAGTAAAAGTGCAAACATTTGCTTCATGTCCAATGCGTCACTGTTACTATTTGAGTTAATGGAAGCTCTAGCCCCTTGGCTTGGGTGTTTTCAATACATACACCGTGTAGTTTGATATCATGTCATGCTTGTTTGTTCCATGTTTGTACTTAACAATGGTCTTCAATTCAAAGAAATAACAGCGAAATGTCACTCAAAACGTTTTTAAGCAACAAAAATCTGATTTTAATCAGATTGAACCCGTACCCTCTGCAAATTTCTTTAAAAAGATGTGTTGGTGCCCATTGGAATGCCAACTTGTTGAGATATCGCTCATCCACATGTCTTATTAACAAAGAAATTAACTATCCACAGGAACTTAAAGGAGAAGAACAGAAAATCCGTTGATTGCTAAAAAGCGAAGCAACTCATAAAGAAGCATATTACTATACCAAGCTTATTATATATTGTATTGTCATTTTGTCCCATTGAGGGCCCTTTGATTGGAATGAAATACTTATACTTATATCTCGTCAAAAACCTGTCTTCTCCTGAACATTCATTTCCAATCACCTAAAAATAAAAAGTGATTTACATAATATCTTGGAATATTGACAGCGAATCAGTGTCAACTACTATTCGATAAACGCTGATGAGCGCGTTGGGTAACCGTATCACAAGACGCAGTAGGGTCGTTGTAAAAGCATATTAAAAGAGTCATAAAGACCCGGGGGGGTTACTCCGGTGTTTTTTGACGGGGGTGTGCATTTTGTAGATTGAAATTGGTACCCGAATCTATGTCAGAAAATCGTCAAAAACATACCCAAATCTATGTGATTAGCAAAAAATACCCATATCTATGTAACGAAATAAAAGTTCATCAAGGTTTTTTTTCATTTATTAGAGCCTTACAAAATTAATTACAAGTCTCTTTCTTATTAAAAATGATATCTTAACTTCGTAAAGTATCCCAAAACACAAAAGACCCAAGTCTATGGCACCTTTTCTGTTTTGACTCTCATGTCTTTGTAAGACATCAACAAAAATGGGTACCAAATTTATGTGTATTGCTTAAAAAAAGATACCCAAATCTATGTAAAAAATTGTGAAAAGTGGACCCAGAAAAATTGCACATCCCGTATATTGTATATAGGGAGTAACCCCCCGGGCATAAAGAGCATGATGCTTAAAAGTGTTCTACCTTACAACCTTTACGTCCTCTAAAATAAGTCACATTATATTTTTGGCTTGTTTAGGTCTCTATGGTTTATGATTTTTATTGTGTTTAAAGTTGGTATTTTCCGGATGTTTTTTAGTTGTTACCACAATAGTAAAAACTAATAATTATGAGATTTTTGTTGGGTGGGTGGTGTTTTTAATAATTTTAGATTTTTGTCAGTTTGACATTCCTTTTTAATTGTTAAATCTTTTGTACCTAATAATAAATTTAAACTTCTCTTTTGATCTCATTTTAATAACAATCACAAAGCTTTTAGCACATTAAGAGTATTAGGTTAAATGGTTGTAATATCAAATTGTTTTTGATAACATATCTTGCATAATATTTAATAACACCGATCGTCCTAGGTATGGTGTGATCGGAGGGTTCAACCACGCGCGCGTCATTTTGATTGGGAGATGACGTGTGATCAACGCTTCATTGAAATTATGGTATATAAATATCCAGAAAATCTGTTTCGATGAAAACATTATACAGTCCATTACAAATGCTAAACACACCTGAAACCAGCTGATTATAGTTAGTATGGATATTTATTACATTGGATTTATTTTCATTTGTTCTTTTGCACATTCAGGTATGTTTATTAATTTAGTATATTATTGAGGAAAAATGCAGCTTTTTTAGAGGTGGGAAAAATTGTTTATTAATTTAGTATATTATTGAGGAAAAATGCAGCTTTTTAGAGGTGGGAAAAATGAGAGTTAGTTGACTGGAGGTTATATCTATTTTGTTCTTATTTTAATTTCACTGTTTATAAAACTTAATAAATGTAATATTAATCTTCAGATTGTTATTTGAATTCATTTATTTCATATTTACTGACTTATATGAATCATATATTTCTTCATTAAAAGTAAAAAAATAATAGTATTTAAGCATTCAAAATATCCCCTCTTATTATCTTATATTTTTTATAAGAGGATTTATTCAGTTTCATTTGCAGATTATATTACTAATATAGTATTTGGTAAATTGTTTAAAGAAATTGTAGTACGTGTATACAAAAGTACAATATTCTATCAGGTTACATTTTAACTTGTTCTCAAACTACAGATTATAATACACGTAAATATAAGAAATTGCATTCAAATTTGTCCATTTATGGGTATCTAAAACTGGTATGTTAGTTCAAGTTTATTCAATCACATTTTATTTATTTTTCAGTAGATTCTGTGATACCACCCCATATTTTAGCTCGGGCTCGGATTAACAGACAATACGACCAACCGTCCGTTCTCGAGGTTTATCTCCAAAGGTCACTTGAAACGTTCGAACCATCAGGTCTAAAATGCTGTAAACTTGGAGAGAAGACGGCGAAAAAGAGGCTCCCGTGCCATATTCACGACCCGAGCAGGATGCAGAACATGATGCATAGGATCAACAGATCTCAGGCTAGCGCAAGGGTTCTGGTGGGTAAGGCAGAGAAGTGTGGGGAGAGGTATGGAAGACCGTTCGAGAAGTGCTGCAACCACAGAGAACACTTCTATCAACACTTACAGAGGTGCCGGATAAACTTTTCAGACAGGGAAGACAGACAGAAATGTAGGGCACTTGTTCGACAAAGATATTCCTGAGCCAGACACGTGTTCTAAGCTTTGAACATGACAACTAGAACGGAATAGAAGCTTGGACGATTCCGACAAAATGCTTTTATGAATTTTAGTTCGGAAGAAGTGGTACTATAGATGTGACTGACGAATCGAATATATTTCCATTCGAGAAACTTAAAACGGACATTCCATGATATGAATTTAAGTTTGAAACGTACAAAGACACATAATAATTGTGATAAAATAAAACGAGTACAATATGATTTTATCCCAAGTAGCACAAACCCTTATAAAAACATTTTTATTTGGTTATTTCTGAGGTCCGAAGAAAACGTTTTTAAAAAACATTTTTAAAACATTTTTAAAATGTTTTGATTTTTTAAGAATGGTTTAAAAATGGTTAATTAACGTTTCTTTAAAACAGATGGAAAATAGTTTTCTGAACTGTTTTTTTGAAATGTTTGTAAAATGCTTTTATAACATTTTATTTTACATCTTTTTTATAACAATTTTATAACATTATTTTGAAATGTTATAATAACATCCATATTATCTTTTCATAACGATTTAAAAACATATTTTAGGAATGTTATAAAAATGTTTTTAAAACATTCAAAGTTTACATCTTTTCATAACAATTTTAAAACATGGTTTTGAATGGCATTGAAATGTTTTTAAATAACAATTTTAAACCTTTTTAGAAGCATGTTTTTGATATGTTTTTGTAACATTTCACGTCTAAAAAATAAGACAAGTTATAAAGTTATGAATACTATATAATTATTAATGAGTATGAACAGATTACAGTGATAAATGTACTGAAATAACAAATAAAAAAAACTAAGTTTTTATATTTTTATTTTAAGTTCAGTTTTTTACTGTTTTAAGTATTTTTTTTTTTACTTTTTCTGGTTTACATTTATTCTTTATGTTTTGTTGGTTTTTTTTCTTATTAGTATTTAAGCTTTTTTCTTTAAAGATAAAGAATGATGGTAAATATTAAATCACACACATCTCTTTCCATTGTTAATTATCTTAGATGGCATGTTAGTTGTATAACACGAGCGATATTGTGACTAATTTTCTCAAGATGTTTGATAAGCAATTATCCTGCATCGTTATCAGTAAGATCACCATGGTAACCAGATATTTTTAAGTTTAGTGGTTTGCCACATGCTGTGTGTTGGAGTCGTTATCAGTATAAATTTTATCTTTCAAGAGAGAGGAAACACATCTTGATACACAGCTCTAACAAAATGTAAGTAGAATAATTTGTTTTATAATAGATAGAATGATGTTATTTTTTTTTATAATTTTAAATTTGCACATGATTCATCTTTAACTAACGATCAAGGTTTAGTTCGAGATTAGACTTTAATCCAGTATAATGGTTACTCTATGTTTACTACATTGTACATTTATAAAGATACTTGTACTTTTGGTATATAAATCGGCATTTATTTATTTTTCAGAACAATGAAAGAGCACCACAAGACTTGACAGATGATATTTTCCTGAATTTCCTATAAAATTTATGATATGGATTTTTAAAGAACATCATATTCTTATGGACATAAAATTTGTGTTTTATTTCTTATTCAAGTTGCTTTTCGTGTAGCTCTCTCATTGTTCTATAAAGAATATGGCAGTTAGTTGTTTGCATATCATGTGAAAAGAAGAAGGTTCGACCAATCAAATTTTTCGGGGATGCCTCTAATTGGAGTTCGCTTTATTATGCATATACACTTCTGCATATTTTGCTCTAATGTTTGTCCCTCATTCCTTTGTGGACTTCAATTTCTTGGGTTATATGTTCTTTTGTCAAGTCACTATCCAAAACCCTAAAGGATAATATGGTGAAAATACAGGATAAAAACATGCCTTAATAACAGTTTAAAAACAGTACAAAATATGTTTATAAAATGTTTCGAAAAAACAAGTAAAAAACATTTTGTACAAACATTTCTGTAACGATTTAAAATTATGTTATTTTTATATTTATTAAAAATGTTTTAGAAAAACATTTTTATAACATTTTAAGAAACAGTTTTTACAAACGTTATAAAAACATTTCTGGCACTCCACAAATTTATGTTTTTAAAACATTTCTAAAAAATGTTTTTTGTCCTTTTAAGAAAATGTTTTAAAAACATTTTTATAATGTTTTTGTGTTAGCTGGGATGAAGATTCTCGAAAGTAGGTTATTTTTGCTATCATGTTAAATGTTGGTTTAACTTGTTAAAATAAAACATTTCTAAAAACTGGTGGTGTTAATAATTGTCACCTTTATCAGTCCTTTCCCCATATATGCACTATTGCCTCTTATGTAACAAAAATATGCATAAAATATCAGACTTGATCATTTTTATATAACCCACCATCAGTAAATATGTGAACATAATGGAAATTGTGGCTTTCACCGAATTTCGTGGAAAAAAGTTGTCAAGTAACAAAATCACCGAACTGGGACAACCAAACTGAAATGTCCGACAAGAATCGACAATACAAGGCAAAAGTATGCATAGGAGAAATTAATGATTGAAATGGTCCTGATTTGGTCAGTAAAAGTATTTTAATTCAGTGGCCGTCCGTCTGTCATTCCGTCTGGATTGTAGTCCTGAATCACTTGATCATTTTTTAAGCTAGTAGAAGCAATATGATTTTGGGGTCAAAAGGTTAAATGTCGAGGTCACAAGTAAAAAACAGAATTTTAAAGTTGGGCTTCCGCAACACAACATTTGAATGCCTTGATACAAGGTCACGGATACGATGTAAAAAAAAGAAACCCATTGAATATGGGGTTAAATGGTGAAGGCCAAAGTGTCAAGGGAAATTTAGATAGGTTTTTAGCTCACCTAACCAGATGAGCTATTGCAATAACTTGGCGTCCGTCGTCCGTTAATTTTTTCAAAGGTTAACTCTTTTGACACCATAGGTCCAATAGCAACCAAACTTGGTACGATTTTCTATTGGTATGGTTGCTTCAAAACAATCGTTTGGATTTTTGATTGTTAAAAACATATGTCCGCCGTTGCTAAAAATACAACATAGGGGTAAAATGCAGTTTTTTTTTCAAATAACTCAAAAACGGCACACTTAACTAAATTCTGGCATATATTAAAAGTGATCAGCACATCAAGATCTACCTGCCCTGAAATTATGGAGAAGATCCAATTACCCATGTAGGCGTGGTTATTGCCATTTTTCTGTTTTTCCCCATTTTGCTCTTATCAAACTCAATATCTTGAAAACTATAAAAGATATTTGAGAAATTTAAAATGCATATTGTTCATTATATCGGGATTTACAAATGGTGGCGTCAAAATTGAATCCCAAATTGTGCACCATTGCGTGCCGATTTGTTTCTTCATTCATATGAAGCGGGCTTCTTACAATCACCTCTAGACAAAAAGGACCGCAGACTTGCTTTATCCTTCAATCTCACATTTCGTTATATTGATGATATCTTTCACTAAACAATCCTCGATTTGGTAACTATTTAAATCTCATATATCCGAAGGAACTTCAGATAAAGGACAATACTGATTCTAGGAGGTCCGCTTCATATTTAGATTTATTTCTCGAAATTGACACTAGGAAAACTTTCTACAAAGCTCTATACTTCAACTTTCCTATAGTCAACTTTACTTTTCTGTGTAGCAACATTCCGTCCGCTCTAGCATATGGAGTTTACGTATCGCAATTGATTCGTTATTCCAGAGCGTGTTGGAGTATAACGACTTCCTTGATAGAGCTACACGGCTGACAAGCAAATTGTTAACACAGGGGTACGTTGCTCCCAGGTTGTTGTCATCATTCAAGAAATTTTATGGAAGACATCATGTGCTTGTAGACAAATACGAGATTTCTATCTCTCAAATGTGACACAGATTTTGGTTTGACATAGGGTCTTTCCGGATTTGACCAACACTAAATCGATCTTTGGCAACGTGACGAGTGTGCTATAGCAAGCATGAACTACTAACTCTTCCTGAGCACCTGAGTTCACTCTCGTTTCGACTTGAGTTGACGTTGCTGAATGCGATTTTGTTGTTAAGCATGGAAGTATTTGGGGCTTTCTTGTTTTGTTGTTGTGTGGTTTGTTTCGTTGTGAGGTGTTTTTTTTTCTACCGATTTTGTCTTTGTTTTTTATTTTATTTCCCCTTTGCTACACCTTTGCCTCTTGTATGACAGTTTCTTTTAAGAGGTATTCCCTTTAGAAGGTCAAATTGCCCATTTTACAGCTTTTCCTCGTTATATCAAGATCGTTAACTCCTCTTGACACCCAACTATAAAACTTTGTATAGCTGTTTATTAGCATATTTTAAATTTGTTGAAAAACATGGCTTCTGTTGCTAAAAATAGAACATAGGGTCAATTGTAGTTTTTTTTGCAAATAACTCAAAAACGGTGACAGATTATGGCACGTCAAACGTTTCAATATTCAAAACAAATATTTATTCAAAAGAAAATAATTTATATTCAATATTTATACATATATATGCAATATTTTTCTATTTATATTCAAAAATTAAAATATATGTTCAAAACTTACAAATATATGGTTGAAAAACCAAAAAATATGTTCAAATCTAATAAATATATTATGCAACATTCTTCTATTTATATATTCAAAAATTAAAATATATGTTCAAAACTTACAAATATATATTAAAAAATTAAAAAAGTATGTTCAAAACTTACAAATATATATTCAAAAACTTACAAATATATATTCAAAAACTTGTAGAAAATACATTCAAAACATGTTTAATAGATATATTCAATAATATTGCATTCTGGGTAATATTTGTAATGACCTTGCAATTCAATGTAGCACATGCGTCCACTACTGTTGTGTGAAATAACACGCTTTTTCGTGGAGAAAAAAAAATGAGGACTCCCTTCTTTTTATGGCTTTTATAAAGTAAGAACCACGAAAAACGATCCAAGCACCACGGGGCATGTGGACCTCGGGGATGCTCCAATTGTCTTGAAATTTTGTACCTCCCTCTTCTGTAGTGGTCCGGAAAGTAACACAAAACACAACACAATTGTGAGACATAATGGGTATATTGAGGTAATTACTTCCTGCAACAAACAGCCAGACACTTATAAAGTCAATCGCTAACAAATAACAATGGGGTGTCCTTCCGTCCATTCGCGGATAAGAAATAAGTAAATGTACTACGTACCCTAAGGTGTAACGGACACGCTGAGCCAATCGGTTTTTGTGTGATGATACTTAACCAAGCATTAAGTGTTTAAAGTTTTGTGTTTGATTTAAAATCAATATACTTGATTTTTTAAAAATCAGGCGATAGATACGTCTAAGCTCTTCTCAAGAGAGTTCCACTACTATCTGTTATTTTTAGACAGAGCCTTATGCAGTCGATTTTCGCGTTTTTTTATTGAACTTATAGGTTCAACTATATACACCAACGATATAAATCTGCACCATATATCATATATCAATATATCAATGTATTGGTTCGTTGTCATTGTAAGCAAGAGGGTTTCCGAATCTCTCGGCTTCTCTTTCGTAATACCTAAAATATTTGAAAATGCTTATTGCCACGCTAAACTTAGTGGCATCTAGAATCAGTAATCTATATATATTTTATTCTGTAAGCCAAAGCATAATTTTTACCTTTTTCAGAAGTAAACTCATAACTTCAATCAAATATTAAGAGACTTGTAGAGCCTTATGAGCTGAACATTAAAGCAAGCAGCAGCTTTAATCTAACTGTATTGTTTTATCCTTTAAGAAAATAAAAACAAACAAACAAATAAACGCAAAATCAAAGCAAAATAAATCAAGAGGCTCCCAGAATCCTGAATCGCTCACCTGGTCTTGATGTCAACCCTATGAAGACATTTGTATAGAATAATGAGCTGAATGTTTAAGCAAGAAAAAGCTTTTCTCTATCTGCAATAGTTTTCATTCTATAAGCCAAAAACACTATTTTTCACCTTAAAAGGACCATAACCCCTTAAAGGGGTCATCTGTCAACTTCGACCCTAAGAAGACTTTTGTAGAGCTAAATAAGCTGAACATTTAAGCAAGCAAATGCTTTTCTCTTTTAGCAATATGTTTTCATTCTGTAGGCCAAAAACAGTATTTTTCACCTTTAAGGGGCTTTAAACCCTATAAGGGGTCATCCGACCACTTTGACCCTATGGAGACTTTTATAGAGCTAAATGAGCTGAACATTTAAGCTAGCAACAGCTTTTCTCTATCTGCAATAGTTTTCATTCTATAAGCCAAAAACATGAAAAAACGCTATTTTTTACCTTTAACGGGCTGTAACCCATATAAGGGATCATCTGACAACTTTGACCAAATGGAGACTTTTGTAGAACTTTTGATACTGAAGCAGTATGGTGGCATCAGATTTCATCTATCTCTTATACTTTTTTATTTACAAGCCAAAAACAGTAGCCTGACCCCCTGGTCTATTTTTAGTAACGGCGGCCATGTTTTTTTTACGGATCAAAAATCGAAACACAAGTTTGGTGCAGGACACCCTAAGGATCATTCATACCAAGTTTCATTAAATTCTGTTCAGCAGTTTCAGAGGAGAAGATTTTTGAAAAATTGTTAACGGACGACAGACGACGACGGACGCCAAGTGTTATTTGGTCCAGGTGAGCTAAAAAACAAAACAAAAAGCACGGTTATAAGGGTCATCTAAAAGCCTCGAGTCAATGAATCAATGAAGAATTTTGTTGAGCTTCCTATGCTGAATGACTTTTCTTTATCTGCAATAGTTTCATTCTATAAGGAAAGTACGTTTGAAAATGTCATTTTTACTTAAGAAAGGGGAAACTAACTTCTTCGACTCAACCGAAGATTTTACCGAGTCAAAAATCCAAACGACAGCTTTGTTAAGGACATCCTCAATATCAACAATAGCAAGTTTAGATGAATTTGGTTTTGTAGCTTCAGATTTAATTTTTGAAAATTTGAACTGACAGACGAACGCCAAGTGATGGCAATAGCTCACAAGGCCTTCGGCATGGTGAACCAAAAAGATATAGAAATCAACATGAAGCAAAATCGTATTATAAGTTTCAACTGTTTGGCCTTCATGTTTATTGTCAATTATAAATGTTGAAAAGCAATGCAAAGGAACAGGACTTTACTTGAAGACATTTTGTTACAAAGGTCAAGATGATGTTTAGATGAAACACGAAGGCCTCAAAGTTTATCCAATAACACAACTTACAACAACAACTCAGCAAAGATCTCTCAGAGATTTGACAATTGCAATAATTCTAACATCAAATTAGCAAGAAAACTGGTTGTGTGAAAAGGTGGAACGTTATGTATCTTTGAGTTTTATTTGTGTCAGTAGGTGAAATTCTGCATTTTTACGCAACTTGCTCATCTAGTTTGTTAGTATACAATTCATATAGCAAATACATACAGTGGAAAAATGGGGCATTTACAAATCAATGAAACACAATTAATGCATGTAAAACCTTTCATGATACGAGAACCACAAAAAATTATATCAAAACCTGTCCCGTTAACAAGAACTTCACTGTGAATTTCTATTGATAATTTTTAAAGTAGGTCTTTAGATATAAGAAACAAGAACTTTTTGTCGTTCGAGGGCACACAACATCTTAAAGCAAATTTCGTTAAAGGGGATTGAATTAATTTGGAATGCAAATAAAGTTAGAATAAATCGCTCCTAGAAACACAACATTCTTTCTCAGAGAAGTATGCGTATGTGTAAAAAAGAGGGGCATTTTGATAAACGAACCTGAAAGCATTTGATCTATTCTCAACGAATCAAGAAATCCTTACCATTCCTGATCACCTGACTCAGGGTTTTACGGGAGCCCGTAATATCATTGTCTTCGTCGGTCTCATTTTTTTTTTCGTTAAATGATATGCGTGTCCCTTTGCTATTTACTTTAGTGCTACAATACAGGACCCCACGCTAAATTTTCATTTTACGTTTACTGATTTTTTTTTGCTTTTTCGATCAATGAATATTTGCCTTTACTATCAATGTGCAGCGCGAGGACTTCGCATTTCTGAAAAACCAAAAAAATAAATATCTAATAGAAAATGAAGAAAATCAAATGTAATTGCAAAGTCATATGTTATAGGATTACTATTTACTTATGTCTCTAACATTAATTTTTCTAGTTTAATTGCCCCATGTTTATAAACGGGGTTGTCTTAGAAAAGCAAACAATTAAAAAAAAAAACATGCAAACAAACCAAAATCAAAATGAATAATTGATCAACATTTTATTGTTTGTACAATTTATTTAAATATTAACGAAAAGCATTTACAGCACAAATATTTTATTTGAGCAATAATTGTTGTAAACTATCTATATTATTATTTTTTTTTCAATTTGTTCTGGATTGTTAAAGTTATTGAAAAAATGAAAAAAGAAATAAACTTTTCCTTTAAATTCTCAAATTCAATGAATGAACTAACGGTATGTATTTTATTGGATTACCGGTGTTATAAGGGGATTGGTCGCTATTGAGGATTTCAATGATTTCTCCTTTTGTTATGTTCAGTCTTGTAGAACGTTGTATCGCCTCATGTCTATGGTGAAGGCCTCGCTAGCCCCTGATTGGGCCACGACATCGTGTGATATCTTTCCGTCTGTTTAATTGCTGTACTCTTGCCTTTTGTCATTAGATGATGGGACCATTTATCCGTCGACTACTGACCAAAGATGAACAACTAAGATATTTTTCTGTAACACAAAATTTTCAGTAAAATGAATATTTCTAGTATAAGTAGTATAGATGTGGTAATCAAGTCTTATTTCTCGGGCCGAGCAGGGCCGAGCAGCCCCTCTGTGACGTCATATCCACTTCCGGTTCCGCCATCTTGCTTCCGGTTCCGCCATCTTGCTTCCGGTCCGCCATCTTGCTTCCGGGTCCGCCATCTTGCTTCCGGTCCGCCATTTTGCTTCCGGTGACGCCACATCCGGTTTTTCAAGTCTTAAAGTTTCCCGCCAAAAAGGTTTACGCGGGAAGTATGTTCGGAACAACACCCCTTGCGGAATCGGACTTAACCGTAGAGTGTGGGGTGGAGTGGACTCGTCCGTGCAAGGGTTGGAACCGTCCGCATAACAAGTTATGTATTGCTTAGTGACGCCAATGAGAAGCGCTCCCTGTAGTTCGAACGAACCAATGGATGTCGAGCGCCGTCATTTGTGAGATGGTTTGAAGTTTGAATAGGAGAGTCACTTTACGACTAGTTTTCTAAGCGTAAGGACGTATTTAGCTTTTTTGCAAGGTAAGCCCTTAATATTTCTTGTACATGTATGATGTGTTAACTATGTTTCAAGATACATGTAGTGGTAAAACCTTATATGCTGAAGAATTCTGAACTACATGTATTTTGTATTAAGCCGTTACATGTATGTCCTTTTAGTAAACGCCACCATTATTTGTTTTATGTGTTTACCGATTTGTTTACCTTTATGTGTATAATGTGTAATAGTATACCAATGTTTATGTTATTCTTTCTTTATTACAGAATGAATACACAAGACAGAAAAACATTGACCAGAAATTACAAGATTCTGGTTGAAAGAACCCCTATCGAATCCATGATAGAAGATCTCATCAAAAGCCATATTCTCAACGATGAGACGGGTGAATTTATAATGAGTAAACCAACCCATAAAGGTAGAAACAGGGCCTTCTACGAAGTGTTGCCAAGAAGGGGTCGACGGGCGTTCGAAATCCTGTGCGACATTTTGATTTCACATGGGTGTGATGATTTAGTGGAGGGTATGAGGGGTCCGACCCTGGAAGATCTGGACGTTTGTTACCCCGATGCCTCTTCCTTTGATCTGGAAAATGACACTAAACTAATCGTGGAGAACGGTTGGATAGAACTTAAGCAAGGAAACGAGTCCATCGGATTCCCTCTGATGCGTTGGATCATGTTCGAAAGTTATTTTAATGAGGTGGATACCGTTTTTGCTCAGATAAATAGTAATAGATATGCTGTGGTAGAAGGACATTTGGGTGGAAACTTATATTTACACCTTGGCAATTTGGACTATGAGGGATATTTAGAACCAAAAGTTGAACTCAGGTTCAAGACATTGGATGGAACACTGAAACCCCAAGGAGTCCAGTTACAATATGAACAATTTGTTAAACTGAGGGACGTTTCGAAAATCTTACCGGATGTCATCCCCGCTTTAAAGGACACACAACCGTGCTTTACGACACACCAGAACGTCGAGGGTGCAATGTGGTGTTGTGAGTGTTACCCAGGTGGTTGTTTGGGTTTGTAAACTTTTTATAGTACTTTTGTATCTGTAACTGTAATTTTTCATTACCTTTTTATCGTTTGTATTTTTAGTCTCATCTTGGGGCTGTTTGTTTCTTATGTATCGTGTATTTTTTATCATTAAATAGTTTTAGTAGTATAAGGCGTTTTTATTGACAACAACACCATCATTACATTTTCATAATTTTATTGACAAAATACAAAACGCGATAAGTCGCTTCTTCCGGTCTGCCAAGGGTCCTCACGATGTCTTTCATGGTATGTCCAATACATCTATGTACAATGTAGAATATACAGTGGTGCCCACAAACGATCGATCTTTCTTCTTGCACTCTGGTGGTGTTATGGGTCCAACTGGTACAGTGTTTATCCATAAAGTTCTTGTAAGCTTCTTGAAACGGTGGTGTTCCGGTTGGGTCGTAGTATTCCCCTCTTCCATTAGCATCGATGTAAATAGCCACCCAGTGTGTGCCGGGGAGGTTATCCGGATCCGTGTTCCCTATCAAAGCTGAGGGCACGTTTAATTGTCTGGGTAATCTGTTCCTCGCATACACTCCTTTAAATACGTTCTGGGTCCCTGGGTATCTCTTCAATGTCGTATCGATCTCCTTCGTGTTCATTATGCACTGTAGTCAAACAAGACTTGTCTGTTTCTGTCGATTTCTATGACGTTGTCAAACTCTGCATAAAGTACAATGTTGGTGGTGGCTGGAAGGGCTTCGGCAAAATGCATCTCTACTCTCAGATTCCCTTGTTTTATAAGCTGGAAGGTTCCCGTTTCCGACATGTCCGGGGTCAGATCGAAGGCAAATAAGGTATAACCCTTATCGAAATCATCTCTGGAGATGGCGTTTCCTTCGTCCTGATACATTTTTCCAGTGCTGGTAAATAGCCCCATATAACTTCTGATGAAACCTCCAGAGGTAAAATCTGGTTGTAGGGGTTTGGCTGGTATTTGTCTTCCGTCTACATTTAACGCCAAGTAGTTGATCTTGTTGTGTTTGAAATCGAATGGGTTCTTGGTGATCGTCCCGTTTAATGCATCGCTGTCCACACAGCCAATGATGAGTCTTTTGGGCAGTTGTCCAAAGTACATATTGTCTTGTATGTAGTTCATGTTTCCTGCAGGGACCGTGTCTACTTTGACTTCCACTCTTCTGATCGGGTATTTACTACTGGTCTTCTCCAAAGCTTGGGCATGTGCCATCCTCACGGCAGGACTGGGTTGTACTTTTCTGACAAACAGCGACAAATCTTTGATTTTGATCTTGTAGTCGTCTGCGTCTCCAAATAGGGCAAATTGATCTCTGCTTCTTCTTAGTTTCAACTTGAGGTCTACGTGGTTCAATATATACTTGTCTTGACAAAATAAATCCAAGTGAAGTTTTCCCAACATCTGTATGGACTTGCTGGTTGCTGCTTGTGCTTTTCTGACGGTAAATCCTTTGTTGGCTTCGGTTCTATCGGCCATTTTCCCTGCGGTGTCTTTGTACCACAGGACGCCTGTCAACTGTGAATCTTTAGCCGCCGGACCATAACTCAAGAGTGTTTCTATGTAAGCTCTGTAGGGATAGGTGCTTGTTGGCGGGGACACCAACTTTTCGTTGAGACTAACGCTGATGTCGCTAAAGAGCGAGTGCATCAAAAGATTAACGGGTCCCACGTCTTCTGCAGCCAAAGCTTCTCCGTCGGCTTTTACAATTTGTGCTTCCACGAATAAATGGGTATTGGCCAGGTCTATGTAATCATCCCCCGCTCCGCTGATGACAAATTCGTAGGGTCCGCTGTCTGTTAATGCCGAAGTCAATCCTTTCTGTTCCCAGTATCCATGCTCTACACTGGTCTGTGTCGGTGGTACCCCAAAAAGATCCAACTCTGATTTAGCACATTCGCAGGAATCGGGGTGAACTAAAGCCATGTCTATTCGAAGATATCTCTAGGTCTTCTCTGTTTAGCGGTCTGACGTCGTCTGGCTGGTTTTCTTTTTGCAGGTCCTTTTATAGTCCTTTCACCGGGTGGTCCCATGGCCTTGATTGTTCTCTGAACCAGATTTCTTCCCGCTCCTTTCACTCTGGTTTGTGCTGCTTGTTTAATGTTTTGTCCTTCAACCACATCCGAGGCTATTCCTAACCCGGTTCTCAAAGCTTCTTTTCCTATGGCTTTAGCTCCTTTCTTTAACATGGGAACGGCCGATTTAAATAGGTTCCCAATGATACTTCCAAGACCATGTCCTCTCTGGTGTTGTCTTCCCGCAAATACCGGATATCCTTTCCCCGATTGTCTCAAATAATACTCTTGGTACGCTTTTGCATCTGGATAATACTTTGTCTTCATGATAGGAACGATTCAGCTCTCTTTCTACAGTGAAGTGTCACCGTCACTCTCCCACGTTCAAATGGCACTGGTTTACCGGTGTCGTCCCTTAAATCTATTTCGATCGTCTGAAACCTTCTCTGTGCGAGGGGTACGTATTGGATCGGATCGAATACGTGACTGACCTCCTGGGTGTCTTTTCCTTCCACGGGTAAGATTCTCAGAAGGGGTGCTACAGTATCACCCACAATTCTCGGTTCCACCAGGGGACAATACACGAAGATGGTGTTGAGTCCACGAGATATGTCTGCCGGTCGATCGCTTTTCCAGGTTCCTTCTCCAAACATGAATTGCCTTTTAAATCCTAAAATCTCCTTGAGTGTGTGACTGAGTACCACGTGACATCCAGGCTTGACGTTAATCCAGGCTTTGTGATGGACGTCGCTTATATGTAGACCGTAATAATCATTTCGTTCTTTGTTCTTGGCTTTTTCTAACCAATTAATGAGTCTCCTGGTTGAACTATAATAACCTTCTGGTGCTTGAAACATGGCCGTTTCCAAGTCTATCTCGATATCTTTGACATTTTCGTCTTTTTTCTCCTTGGGTGGGTAATGTACTTGAACGAACACTTCTTGTTCCTTGACGTTGTACCAACTGTGCGGATATTGGATTTCTGATAGTCCGATCTCCCATGGTCCTTCTAGATCCATGGGCTGGGGAAGTCGGGTGAGATAGTGAGTGAGGGTGTTGTCGGGAAAGTAATCCATGGAGCTGTTACTCGGAAGTGTCAGGTAGAACATGTTTCTTCTTGATGGTTGGGCTGGGTAGTAGATATCCTAAACTGCTGCTCAGGAGGGCTGTCCACAAGGTTGGTTTATCCGACTGCACGGTCAAGTTGTATATACTAACGACAATGACGGTGTATAAGATGAAGACTTGACACAGATACACCACTTCCGCTCGGGGTGTCTTTCTCCCGCAGGCTGTCCACGACTTTGTACTGTCCGTTTCGCTCGGTGCCATCTGTATGACTGAGTATTTACACCTTTGCATCGTGTTTTATAAGATCCTGATTGAAGATCCAGCTGTTGAATGTCTCTGGATATCCTAGCCATTTGACTAAATACTGAACTCTGCGACCTCTTTTTCTCTTCTTTAAGATGTTTTCTATCTTGTATACGTTATCCCTTTTGATAATTTTCTGTAGCTCGTCTGCATAGAATGTGCCTTCCAAAACTTCGCCGTGGTCGTCCTGGACCACGTACACCGGTGGTTTGGTTTCAACACATCTGACGACTGTGAATAATTCTTCTGTCCAATTAGGAAGGTAGCCCTTTTTAAAGAGGCGTCTGCTTTTGGCTAGTCTCACTTTGTCACCAGGTTTCAATTTACACTTGGTTCCAGGTCCTCCTCTACCATAAAGTCGTTTTGCCACGACGGTCTGGTTGGCCCATGTCACATCTGATGGGGGCATGCCGATGGACCTATGTATCGTCTTGTTGTAGGATTCTACCATTTCATCCAGGACGTCTAGGTAGGTGAGGGTTTCCCGGTGGGTAAAATATTTCCACATCTTTGTCTTTAAGGTTCGATTGAACCGTTCTACGAGGCTGGCTTTTGTTTCTTCGTTATAGGTGGTAAAAAAGTGCACGTCGTTTTCTTTCAAGAATTTCTGGAAAACTCGATTGGTAAACTCTGTTCCTTTGTCGGTCTGTAGACGTATGGGTATCCTGTCCCCTTTAAAGATGATCTGAAATGCTGCTACCAAACTCTTCCCCGTCTTATCCTTGAGCGGTACTACCCAAGCAAACTTGGACAGAACGTCCATACAGGTCAACAGGTACTTGTATCCTTTGTTATACGATGCAATTTTGCCAACATCCACCAAGTCGGCTTGCCATTGGTGGTCTTTTCCATACACCAAAACTTGTCTTCGCGGGAATCTTCTTCTCGTTCTCTTGTGCAGCGTGTAGGGATCCTGCGACTGTAACCATTCTTTGACTTCTTTTTTAGCGTAACCTTTTGGTTTAAACTTGTTTAATCCTCCATAACTTCCAGGGACCGAGACGTCGTAATAGGCCAATTCCATTTTTTCATTCTGACGTTGATCCAGCATTTGTCTCATTTATAGTCGTTCCACTTCATTCTGGGTAACCTGGGTGTGGTCCTAGGAGCTCTTGGTGTGCCAAAGGGTGTTTTTAGAGCAGCCGATGCGGGTGTTTTAAAAGGACTCGAGAGTGGTGTTTCTTTAAGTGTTGGAGTTCCTTTCTGTTGGTATATGTATCGCCGGCGGTCTTCGTGTCCGATCAAGTCCCGTGGAACGTTAGCTTCTCTCAAGGCATCTCCGAAGGTTTCCCACCCCGGTGGTTCAAAGTTCTTTCGTTTGCGCAAGACGTCGTTGACTAAATCTACCACGTTCGTGCCTTCCAGAAGGTTTCCTTTGTACCGAAACTCTCCTTTTTCGTTCCACTCCATGGCGGGGTCAGCTTTCATTTTTCTCAACAGTAGTTCGGCTCTGTTTTTCATCATCTTGGGAACACTCTGGAGAATCTCTTCTTCTAATGGGTCTGGTACCACTTTTGGGGTCTTTTGATTTTCTGTCATGGTTTCCGGTATGTATGGGCGTGGTCTATAATCGTCCAAGATGTTCATGTATCGAGTCAAGGCCTGGTCGTGTAACTTCATTCGCTTATCCGGGGGCAAGTCTTCTCTCTCTAAAAGAGTCTGCATGTTATTCTCGAGGGTGTCCATGGTCTTTACTTTCTGGTCTACTGGGGGTCTAGGTCTGGTCGGTGGTGGATGAAACTGTGTTTTTAGTGTTAGCGTTCTCATTGTAGTATCTTCGACAACAAAGGGGACAAGAGTGATGCTATCGGGGCTAGGAGGGAACCTAAGAAGCCTCCTTTCTGTAAAACGGTTTTCTTCTTTTTTAGGGCGACTTTCTTTACGGTCAAGGTTCTCAATCCGTTCTTGTGAGTTCGTAGTTTGGTCTTTTGTTCCGATGTTAAGGGCACGTTTCCTCTCAAGATGTTATCGGCTACTTCACACAGGCACTCTACTAAAGATCTGTCGGCTTTCTCAATGAGAAATTTTTTAGCACAGGGTTTGGCTTTTTGTAGGTACACTATATCCGTGGCGTGTTTTTTCAGACGAGGAGAAACCATGTTACTCCGTCGACATCTGTCTCTCGACTGACTGAAATCGCAAAGTACGTCCTCTTTTTATAGATCCGCCATTGCCTTTTGCTCTTCCCCGGGAAAAATGTCGGTTCTCAAACGTAAGATTTCCGGGGTATCCTGTTTCATATCGATCAACATGTATCCATGAGGTCTTCTAACTGCAGCTTGATAGGCCTCCAAAAAGTACTTTGTTCTTCCTGGAAACATTTGACGTGCCATGGCCATGATCTGAGATGTGTCTCTGGGGTTCTTGAAAACGACCATGTAATGGGTATTCAGACTGATAGTTCTGTGATGTTTGTTTTTATTAAACAGGTTCTGTACGATCAGCATGATACTGATAGATCTATGGTGACTGTATTTGGTAAACAGGTCTGCTATGGCTTGCGTGACGTTGTCCATCTGGTCGTCGATGACGATGAGATGTTTCTCTTCGGGATTCAGGGTCTCAATATCAGGTAGCCCTTGGATAAATTCAACGTTGATCATTCCTGAATATAGAGGCTGGTGTATGTCGTACGACCACCATATTCGATCGGGCTGAGGCAGCATCATATGTTGTATAGTGTCAATGAATCTTCTAACAAAGACTGATTTTCCACTTCCGGTAGGTCCTGCGATGACGCTAGTAAATGGATGAGCCCATGGCATGAAATGATCTTGGCGTTGACCGTCAGGAACATGAAACGCAAAGGGATCGCTGGTTGGGTAAATAAAGTAAGGTTCGTTTGTTTTCTGCTGTCCCAGAGGGTATGACAATTGCTGCTGCTGCTGCTGCTGCTGCTGCTCCAGTATCTGAGGGTATGACAATTGCTGCTGCTGCTGCTGCTGCTGCTCCAGTATCTGAGGGTATGACAATTGCTGCTGCTGCTCCAGTATCTGAGGGTATGACAATAGCTGCTGCTGCTGCTGCTCCAGTATATGAGGGTATGACAACTGCTGCTGTTTTTTAGAATTTGTTTCTTGTTGAATCATGTTTCGGTGTTTTGCGTTCTCGTGCCGTATTAAGTCTGTCTTCCACACGTAAGATTTTTTACACAATGTGCATGTATAGGACATGTTGTTTCTTCGGGGTTCGAAGGACAACTGATGGTTTTTTGTGTTGTTTCGATGTTTTATAGGGTTATCTTAACATTTATCAAATACAAAAGAGATCATTTTACATCATTTATTTATATATAATCTATACACAACATCAATACATAGGCACAATGTCTTTAATGTCTGGTTCTAATTCTTCGATCATTGACATGGTTTTCTTCAATTCGGTCCACTGTTGTCGGCTTAGCCTGGCACCTCTCTTGGTCGGTGTATATCGCCATTCATTTTCTGGAATCCAAAAGGTTTTAATGTCTACATAAAGTTGTGGATCTTCCATAGTCACGTAAATGTCGTTTCCAATATGACATCTCCAATGTACGGTTTCCTTTTGCTTGATTTTGGTAAACAGACCATCGATCACATCAGATAAATCACACAAGGCTTTCCATTGTTCCAACTGTAAACTAACACCGTCTTTGGTAGGGACGTGTCCGTCTTTCCAGAAGCGGATGTCAACTCGTGTAGTTCCTTTCCATTCTGTAAGTTCAGCAAAGATATCATCTCCTAAGTCTCTAACAAAACGTTTCGTGTTTGGTAAAACCCCAGTCATTTCAGCCGCTTTCTGAACAATATCGTTTTCGGCCATTCTTTGTGGAAGTGTTTCTTTCAAATGAAGCCGGTCCTGTAGAGCTATTCCTATTTAAACGCTACTCCAGGCTGTGATTGGTCCGTTTTCTGGTCTTCTCATTGGTCCGTTTTCTTGTCTTCTCATTGGTCGAACGCTGCCGTTTCATTGGTCTATTTTCCTGTCTTCTCATTGGTTGCTTCCCTCTTTGCTTCGGTGATTGATTGTTCGATTCGGGGTACGAGTGTGAGAAGTGTGTTCCATTGCGCCGTGTTTAAAAAGTATCCCAAGATGGTCGGTTGTTCGGCTATAAATTTTCTGACATCGACTCTTACTTCTCCCTGATAGGTACAAACCGTTAGAAAATAATTCTGTGTCAACGGAAACTGTTGAGAGTAAGTACACGAGCTTTGATTCATCGTTGGTTCAATAGGTGTCATTCGTATACAGTCTGTTGTATCATTACATTCTTGGACCTGCCCCAAGAGAGCTAGCGTAGCTATCATGAGTGATAGGAGTATAACAACCCCAATTAATTTTATAATATCTAGATGAAAGTCGTAGTTTCTATAGATGGAACTAGCACTAGATCTAATACTGACGTGTGTACGGTCCATGGTACTTCTTATAACTGATCCAGAAGGCAAGAGATTGCTCGTTTTATATAGGTTTTAACGCTTCAATGCGTGCTTTTTGTAGATATGTATCGTACCCTAAGCCTTCTATCACTTTCTCAAATATACTCCATACATGAACCTTTTGGTGAGGGTAGCGTTGTGCAACAATTTTGGTCAAGCAAAATAAAACTATGACCCGACCCTTGTTGATTATTCCATCGTTAAAAAATGTGGATGCTATTCGAGTGTAGTTTTGTACATCCATCTGGGATGCAGAGGGGGTAACTGGTCCAGTACGATTCGAGCAGAGGTTAAAAACCTGTGTGTCACGTGACTAGTGGGTTTATCGCGACCCATGTTAACTTTTGGCTAGAACGTTTTCTGGTGTTTCTTTAGTTTTGTACTCTGTGATTTTTTTGTACTATTGGCTAGAGCGTTTTCTGATGTTTCTTTAGTTTTCACTTGCGAGGATCTTTTGTACTTTTGGCTAGAACGTTTTCTGATGTTTCTTGTGTGCTTGCAGACATTGTTTTATTATGTAACTTTCTTAATGGCTAGAGCGTTTTCTGATGTTTCTTTAGTTTTGTATTTGGTGATCCTTTGTACTATTGACTAGAGTGTTTTCTGATGAGGTTTGTTTTATTGCCTTGTGAAGGTCTGACAACGACATAAAAAAAAAACAAAGAGTTTCAGTTCACAGCGTTTATATGTACAAAAAATATCATTATTTACAAACAAACTAATATACAAATATCATTATTTACTAGCAAAATTCACAATGTTTTGAGTTATTTACAAATATCAATACAGATTATAACACTCACAAGCTCAAAAATAGAACTCTTAAGACAAAGAAAAAGTTAATCTATTTACTTAAACTAAGAACTACTATAAGAAAAATCTATTACAAAAAAAAAAAAAAAATTCTAAAACAATAGAACACATACCAATTAAAAGTATTGACAAAAAGTAGCTTTCTTTACAATAAGTTTCAAAAAGACAACTTTAGATCTTTAACTTAGAACTAATATAGAAAGGAATATATATTTTAAAACGTTCACATCAATTCTATACAGATTCAAATTGTTATCAAAGGGAAATATTAAAAATATGAAAATCTCAAAAACTACAAATAGATCGAACAGCAAATATTTAAATGTCCAATGGCACAGTAGAGACGCCATCCGCCAAGACTTTTCTTTTTGGATAGAAATACGAGAATCCGGCCCGTTCCTGCAGGTAAGTGTAGACTTGATTGTCCACGGACCGGAAACCGCGATTGGTACCTGACCCGGACTTTTTGGATAGCAGGACATCCATATATGTATCTTTCGTGATGTTATTTAATTTTTTATTGATCCCTTTGCAACTAAATTTATTTTCATGGCCAAAACAGTAGTAGGTCTTGCTGCAAAGGGCAATTATTCCGTCGCCTTCGTATTCTACTTTGAAGAGCCCCGGTGTTCTTTTGTCATATACAGCATGCTCGGTGGTATCGTCCCTTGGAAACCATAGATGTTTTTGACGTTGGAATTCTTCTCTCATCTCCGGCTTGATGACGTCTTCTAACGTACTGGCAGACAGTGCCATGTACGCAGAATCCGTGTCCATAGAACAGTACTGGAAATCCCGGCGATCTATGTATTTATCCATGCAATCAAAGTAAAACTGTAACATCCGGAGTTTGGCGTACTGGTAAACAAAACACCCGATCTGAAGTGGCAAATTCAAATTTAAAGCCTTTTTTGCCATCTCAATCTCAAAAGTGTCAGAGTCAAGTTGGTTACAGGAACGGAAAAACGGATCACGAAGATATTGTCCGACCTCTTTCTCTCGACAATACACCATGTCGGTGTGCTTTTCAAGATTGGTGCATGATTTTCCGTACATACTGTTACCCACAAGTTTCATCGTGTCACCTATGATTTGCTGGTGTGGGTCGACGTCTCCGGCTCTTCTGGCATCGCTGACGATATCTCCCATCTTTTCAAAACATTTGGACGGAGTGTATTCCAAAACGGCATAAATTTTGCTGATGACGAGTCCGTGGGCCAGGTACCATTTTAAAAGTGGCGTTATAATCATAATTTTTTCTCCGAACATGCTCCCTATTAGGCTTTTTCGGGGTTGGTTCATTACATCATTGGCAAGGGCATATTGACGCATATGGTCTCCGATGTCGTCTATGGATATATTGGTATTTTTGAAGATGGGTGGCATCTCAGAAAATTGTGGTTTTAGGTGATCGGGAACGTGAATGTCCACCTCCAGGGCTCCAAATAGTCTGTCGCTAAGAACGGCGTCTATGATCTGCTCTTCCGTCATGGTTTTCATCCAATCACAGGGGCGTTGTTTCGACTTTATAAATTCTTTAAGTTTCTTGTTACCTTTGATTTCTTCCCTCCATTCACATTCCCATATCTCTACAAAATTGTATCCTAATTCTATTATTTTTTCTTTTTTAGCTTTGGTTTTTGCCAGAAGATCATGATACGGTTTTCTGTTGACTGGGTTGACACCGTGGTGGTTTTCTGTTAATATACATTGGTGACCATGCCAAATACATCCCTGGAATTCATAGACTGTGTTTGTCTCTGCACAGAAGCCATCGACTGGTAGGCGATCTATCCCTATACATTTTTCCTTATTGTTTCCCTGGTGTCGTATCCGACGTCCAGAGTCAGAAGCCTCCCATTCCAACCATTCAATAGCCATATTCTGATACCTTTTCGGTGTTTGGCGTTGAAAATCGGTCTCAGCTTTACGTATTGAAAAGTGGCCGGTAGGCATGTCCTGCATGATGGACCACAGGTACAAGGCATTGGCGTCAAATCCAATTATCTTCTTGCAGGGTTTGGGGTTATCGTAATCATTAGGACGGATTGTTGTGACATCTTTCTCGGCGTAGCGATGAAAGACAATGGAGGGTCCACCGACGATATTACTTTTTAGTAAATCATGTACATCTTTGTGCTGTTCATCAACCAACGTAAAATAGCTGTGCAGGTCTTGAAACATGTATTTGGACGTAAGTCCAGGTACGCTTATTCCGTCCTTAAACATATCTATGTTTCTCTCTTTATAAAAGAGAAACATCTTCTCGATGGCCTCCAACATGGGCTCGACATCTTTATTATTATACCAAACTAGAAAGTCCTCCATGGTGGTCATCTTCTTCTCTTTAAAAATGTTAAGACAATATGTGTATTCCTCGTCGCTAATGTTGGAATTTCTAAGCGTTGAAAAGAAGGCATCATGAGGAGGAAGTTCAGTGTGGTTAAGCTTTTCTAAGGAGTCCATCCATTCATACGGGAAATGACCTTTTTCCTCTGTACAATCGTAAGCCTTCAGAAATTTTGCATAGGAAAAGCCTGGAGCGAGGTAGTTGATGATATCTAGAAATTTGAGCTTTTCAGTTTTGACGACCATGAAATTATTATTCTTTTTGACTGTGTACAAGATCTTGTGGCGGATGAGTCGGGTAAAAAAGTCTATCTTCATGGCATTTAAATCGTATTTTCCCGAATTAAATCCAACGACGGGGAGTTCCTGAAGATAGCGCTCGAGTCGGTCCCGTAATTTCGTTAGATAGTGGGACTTCCTGGCTTCTTTCTTTTCTTCTTCAGAGACGTCCTCTAAGTCACGGTTAACTTTTTCTTTTATGGCAGCAAAGACAGCATTGTATAGGGGACATAAACGATTAAAAGCATTATCGCTTATTTCAGTTAAATAGGCAAAAAACTGGTCTACCATGTCATTGGTGTTTCCCTCAGAGACGAAACATCGGGGCTCTTGAAATCCGGGAACGTTGGAACAGACGGACACGCTTGCTGGAACATGGGAACTGGTCCATTCTAGTTTGGCTGAGCGTTCCTTGTCAGTTGGAATCAGCATGGCTTCAATGTCATAGGTGGCTCTATATGGGTAGAACTGTAGATGGCTCGGGACGTCAATACCTTCGTCTCCCAATTCTTCAAAAACGGTTTGGTTGGTATGGTATACACCGCCGGGATAATTGAATTTGGTACCGCCGGTACAGGTTCTTTCGTGGCGATGGAGCAACCATGCTGATTTCCAGAGTTTATCGCAGTGACGGCATTTAAAACTCTTACTGTATTTGTCCATGTTGTTTATATAGCTCAGGTGATTCATACAGATGTTTACATTCATGGTGTTGTCGTATTTAAATGGAGATCGTCGATAGAGTTCGGCGTGGACATGACCTTCTTCGTCTTGTTTGAGCTCGTAGACAAAAACATTGAGGTGGAATAGATGTTCTAATAGAGGTAAGTCATCTAGGTAGACGCCGTTGAATTTATCAGAAGACAGGCCAACATGTTGAAGGTATTCATGGAAATATGCTCTGGTTGAATTTTCGGGGGTCCTAACAGGAGCTCCTCTGTGGACTGCCAGACAACGGAAAAAGCAAAGGTTATCGTCGAAAGTACCATTGGAGCCACCTATCATGTTGTTGAGACCTTGGTTGTTAGCAACGTAATCGGGAAGGTAGACAGCGGCTCCAATGGGGTGGTCCGTCAACTTGTTGACATAAAATGTCACGTTGGTCAGAAGATGGACGGTCCATTTGGTATCTTCCCGCTGTTGTCTAATGAATTCCACAAGGTCTTGGCGAACCAACTCTTGTAAAAAATGCCCCAGGTCTTCTTCGTTCTGAATTAGATGTGGAGCTTCGAAGAACCGATGGTTGTTGTAACTGGAGTGGAAATAACGAAGTTCCCCAGTTTCGACATGGCGAAGCATGAATCCAAAAGACAGGTTGATCTTGAAGGCTGTTGTTTGTTGTTGGAAAATATAATGGGCCATATCTCTAAGGGAAGATTGCTGTAGGCCATAAAGGGTAAAGTTGTAACGGTCTTGAATCGGGTTTTCGATATTTTCCCTGGTACGTATATCTCTCCAGTGGCGTAGGTACAAGGTACGGGTTTCAGGGTCCTCAGGAAGTACATCGGGAGACGAAGCAGGAGAAGACGAACGGCGGATGGGAGAGCGGGATCTTGCCCTGCTGGGTCCAGGCTGAGGAGACGAAGGTAAGGCAGGAGAAGACGGACGACGGACTGGCGAGCGGGACCTCGCCCTGCTGGGTCCAGGCTGAGGTGAGGTAAGACGGACTTGTTCCCTCATGCGCCGCTCGTGGTTGGCCACATGAGCTCTAAAGTGGTCTTGGCGCTCTATCTGATGGTCACAGTAAGGACAGGTATATTTCGACCTGTCCCCATGGGTCTTCTCGTGACGTTTCATGGTAGAACGATCCGTGAATCCTTTTCCACAGACTGAGCAGTTGTGCGTTGCACCCGTGTGGGTTTTACGGTGACGAGTCATGTTTCTTTTTTCGGTGAAGCTCTTGCCACAAACATCGCAAATAAAGGCCATTCTGCAAAAAAAAAAAAATATATTTTATGTTAAAATGGCACAGAAGCTATTTAAATGTCTGTGTTTATATTGAGATTACTCAGCTGTGAACAATCGATTGAAAAAGGTGAATCGCTGTAATGTGTGTATTGATTTTTCTTAAACACACCTGTCTGGTCACGTATTCAGTTTTAAAAACAAATGTAGGAATATTTGTCGGGAATTTAAATTCATAACGCTATGGTTTGTTGAAATGTTTATGAAACTGTAATTGTTTTGTCTTTACATTCAGTCGCGAGTAAGTGTTTCATTTTAATAAAAAATAACATTTAAGTTTGTACATAACAAGGAAAATTCCGCTATCATTACTGTTTCATATTAAACGACAAAAAAAAAAGCTTTATAAATTTCCGCTACGACAAAAATCGTATATGTCTGATCATGTGATCTGAGTTCAATTGTATTAAAGCGAAAATAATTACATTATCTCAACGAATGTGGTATTATTAACCAGAAAATCTTCAATCTAAATTTACACCTGAAAAAGAAGGACGATCTTAGGTAATATGTCTTGCAAATATGTACTTGTTTAGCGTGTTAATATCAAACTGTTTAAAATACAGAATTTCATAGTAAAATAATAAATATATACGGTCTTGCATGTTGGATAAAAACAACATCGAGAAAACAACTCGTTAAAAAGTCTGCGCTGGTGTGCATAACTTTTGTTCTGTCGATAAATTAGCATTTAAGGAAATCATTTAAAATTTTACACATCGAAAATCAATACGCTATCATTAAATTCAAAAAAACGGACAACAAAAGCTTTTAATGATTGACAATGGATCTTTGCAAAAATATGTGCAGCTGTCAGATCACGTCATAGGCTTAACTGTAAAGTATTTCAAAATCAATTGTTAAAAATAATTACCTTGAGTACGAGAATAGAAGATGATGAAATTATCAGTCAAAATCTTCAACCTTGTGATTATACCTGTTAAAGAAAGATATTATTTTTTAATTTCAAATAAATATTTAAGCTACTAACCAAGTTTAATATCAAAGTATTTAAAA
The DNA here is from genome assembly GCA_963971305.1 of Arcuatula senhousia. Classification (NCBI taxonomy): domain Eukaryota; kingdom Metazoa; phylum Mollusca; class Bivalvia; order Mytilida; family Mytilidae; genus Arcuatula; species Arcuatula senhousia. Next base: position 1,184,581 of record OZ020307.1, on the reverse strand, counting down.
TACAGACTTGCATTATAAAATAATATGGTCTAGAATGGTGGATACAACATCGTGAAAAAGTTTCTTAATTCGTCCAAAAGGTCACTTTAACCACCGGCGAATACATTATAGTATTCGAAATCTAAAATATACATGTACAAGCCAAGGGATAAACTTGGTCTTCGCTATTATTGATTTTACTATTAGATTGACTTTACATAATCGTAACGCGTGATAACACTTCTTTGTTCGAAGTGACAGGTGTTATCTAAGGGGAATGACAAATCAATAAACATTTCTACAAACAATAGTTCAAAATAAACCACGGATTTTACTAATAGACATAGCATACACGTACTATCCCCGCCAAAACATATAAGAAACATTGGGCTTTATACAAAATACATGTACCCTTCCCGCCAAAATTTTACCATTCCTATGTATTCAAGACATATTAGGCTTAATACATAATACATGTTCCCTTCCCGCCAAAACATATAAGAAATTTTTGGACTTCATACAAAATACATGTACCTTTCCCGCCAAATCTTTACCATGTATTCAAGACCTATTAGGCTTAATACATAATACATGTAACCTTCCCGCCAAAACTTTTTGAAATAAGACATATTGGGGCCTAATGCAAAATACATGTACCCTTCCCGCCAAAACATATAAGACGCATAGGGTCTAATACAAAATACATGTACCCTTCCCGCCAAAACATAAAAGACGTATTGGGTCTAATACAAAACACATGTAGTCCAGAATTCTTCAGCATATAAGGTTTTACCAATGCATGTACCCTTCCCGCCAAAACATATAAGACGTATTGGGCCTAATATAAAATACATGTAGTTCAGAATTCTTCAGCATATAAGGTTTTTCCACTACATGTATCTTGAACACATCATACATGTACAAGAAATATTAAGGGCTTACCTTGCACAAAAGCAAATACGTCCTTACGCTTAGAAAACTAGTCGTAAAGTGACTCTCCTATTCAAGCTTCAAACCATCTCACAAATGACGGCGCTCGACATCCATTGGTTCGTTCGAACTACAGGGAGCGCTTCTCATTGGCGTCACTAAGCAATACATAACTTGTTATGCGGACGGTTCCAACCCTTGCACGGACGAGTCCACTCCACCCCACACTCTACGGTTAAGTCCGATTCCGCAAGGGGTGTTGTTCCGAACATACTTCCCGCGTAAACCTTTTTGGCGGGAAACTTTAAGACTTGAAAAACCGGATGTGGCGTCACCGGAAGCAACATGGCGGACCGGAAGCAAGATGGCGGACCCGGAAGCAAGATGGCGGAACCGGAAGCAAGATGGCGGAACCGGAAGTGGATATGACGTCACAGAGGGGCTGCTCGGCCCTGCTCGGCCCGAGAAATAAGACTTGATTACCACATCTATACTACTAGTATAGTTGTTTCTCTTTTGAGTTTAATTCTTTTGAACTTCGCGAAAGCTAGCAGACCAAGCAATAAAAGAAATGAAAATATTTCTCGAAGTAAGTATTAATTTGTTATTTTTTGCATTTTAAGTGTCAAATGCAGTAGCTTTAATTTAGACATGTCCCTAAATTGTAGAATAAATATTGCATTTGTTACATGTAAAATAAATAAAAATAGATATTAAGAAGTTATGAAGTTATAACTCGAGAAGAAAAAAGTTTTCTGTGGGATTCATTTGATTCATAATTTGGAAAAAAATATTATTTTTTGGTTTTTTTTTCCAAATTAATATCTAAATGTCTATTAAAACCAAACAAAGCAATAGTTTTCTATATTAACATGTATTTCTTTTAGACAAGTTACCACACCATCTCTCTAGTCACGGTAAGGTTTGGATGTACCAGTGGTTTGAGGATACCGAGGATGCTGATGAGGGAAGGGTGGAACATAGATATGGGGATTATAATATGCAAAGCGACGGGGGACAAACTGTAACTGATGTAGAAGGTAGGATACTAGTATTTTATTTTTGTGTGTGTACATTATATATCTGGTTGGTTACTTGTACTTGATAGTTGATTTCACATTATCCAATGGAAACGAACCCGAAAAGATAGAAGTGGATATTGTTTACCTTTCTGATAAAACCCTCAGCCATTCATGTAGATCTGTAGCCAACCTCTCTCCACCCCCCTCCCCCCCCCCCAAGAGGGTGGATTTGGACTAAATACAACTTCTGAAAGTATTTTATAAAAGGAGACAAAATACATGGCAAATGCAATTTTATTTTTGTTTTTACAGAAATTTCCTATATAATGTTTGATGCTTCAGGTTTTTGACAAAATCAATGTGTTTAATGACAAGAACACTCCAAGTTTGGCAGTTTTTTACTAACTTAAAAAAATCATTCCTTTAAATGATGCATGAGTTGTTTCTCACGGATTTTAATTATACACTTTTACAGAAGCTTTGTCACATTTTAAAGGTTTTGTTTAAAGATATGCTTTCGTTTCTCACTAATTGACAAAAATAACTGGTTTACACTATTAGCCAGTAGAAAAATATTGACTAATGCGTTACTGCAATGAAATTATGTATATGGCCACAAAAGAAATCATTTTCAGTTTGAACTGCGGTGTTAGTAGTGTAATACATCTCTCTCGCGATTGTTGAAAAGAGACTCTTTCTTGAAATGTTTAATATTACGTTATGCAAATTTACTTTCAGACTCCAAGACACAGAAGCATATTTGCTGTACCTTAGGAAGAGCTTCATCTTTGAAAAGTTGTAGTGCTAGACCATTTATCAAATTAGCCAAAGAAAGCCTGAAAATTCAACAAGAGGAGAAACAATTAGGCTTTATATCAGACAAAATTGCACAGTATAAATGTATTCTAAAGCATAGAAACAGCTTTATTAAGTGTTGTCAGACAGCCAAGATTGATAAACACCACAGGAATAAAAGGAGCAGATGACAATTTACTAGAGCTTATCAATGTCTTGGAAAGGGAGCTTTCCCAGCCTTTTTGAAAAGTGATTTAAGGAGCTAATGAAAAATATGTTTCTATGTAAGGCAGCAATTTGTTGTGTTCAAGCATTTTCAAATGTGCTTTTTATTGTATATTTAAAATGAAAAACTGATAAAAAGGATTATGATAAAGCATTTAACTATTCAACATAATTCTGTGTGAACAGTTTCACATTATCCTCCTCTAAAAAAAGCAAAGCTTCAACATGTGGAATAATTTAAGTTGGACCATAGGAGTATTATTATGCAAGAACATTTTTTAACTAGTGATTTTATTTATACATTGTGATGTGTGCCATATTTTTATATTTATTTAATTTGTTAAGAATTTTAAACATTTGTAATTAAATGTTAAATACTAAATTACATTGTTGTCCATCAAAGGTATTTTACTTTATCAACAGGCTTCATCCTTACCCAATAAGCTTTAATATGTAAAATTTTAATGAAATTTTATCAAGGTCTTCAGAAGTAATATGCTTTGTAGACCAATCTCACACAAAGATTTTTAAGCTTTTAACCTGTGACCTTGACTTTTGACCCCCAAATTCCATACACTTCATCCTTACCCATCAAACAAGTTTCATGAAATACAATCCATGGTTCAAAAGATATGTTCTGGAAACTATTCTGGACAGCCATTTAGAAGTGAAATAGGAGTTGTGAATTTAAGATGGGTATTCTAATGTGTCAACGGACAGGCACACAGACACACTGATTGCCCCCTTCGGATATTTAACCCCCCCCCAACATTCAAGGAGGTAAAGAAAATACTATCTTTGTGATTCCCTTCTTTAAGAGACCTGCTTAACATAGTGAATACGTGCTTAACATAGTGAATACGTGCTTAACATAGTGAATATGTGCTTAACATAGTGAATACATGCTTAACATAGTGAATATTTTAGCAAATAAATATCCCCCCCAGTATACAAACTAATTCTATGATCAAAGGTCTGTAACTCCCTTAAACATATGGTGTTCTTCTACATACCTAGTTCTATAAAATTTGGTAGAGTTGTTTCAGTGGAGTTTAGTGGAAACCTATTGTTAATGAAGATTTTCTGAAGTTCAAAGGACCATTACTGACTATTTCAGGACTGGATATGAATCATATGTATTTTATTTAGACCATGGGCCAATAGCAGAACCCCTAGCAGTGCCTAATGGCCTCGTTGAAGGCTGCTGGCGGTTGTACATTGTGGTTTTTCTGAATTGCCGCTAGATTGTGGGCTGTGTTGTGTACACTTATTCCACATCTAATTATTTTCTATTGCATTACTCCCACAAAATTTGTGAATAAAAATTTCCTAGTAATATGCACAACTACATGTGACGTACTGGTATTAGCTACATACCAAGTTTAAAAAAATTCAGAGGAGTAAAGTAGAATTACTCTTTGACAGAAAGACAGACAGGACAAAACCAATAGGTCTCTCAGAGTGGAAGAAAATCTACATGTTTTTTTTAGAGGTTATTATTAAAATAGCTGTCTACATAGGTCTTTGCTACTTGGATTTCAGGAATATTCATCTGCTAGTTCTGAAAAAACTTAGACAAAACACAAGAAAATCAAATCACAGCTGGCTTTATTTGCTATACAGCTAAAATGTTACAATTGATCAACATTTTAAAACCAATTCACAAGAATATACATCTTATGTTTGTAAAACAATGCCTCTGAACATTAGGTTAACCTTTACAAAGTAAATATATATCGTGCTACCATTACAAGCAAAAACAATTGTGTGTATGACATTTTGTGCAAAAAGCTACCGTTAAAGCTTAATTCAGTGGAATGCAAAAATTCATCAATATGATGTCTTATGAAAAAGTTAATATAACGATGATAGAGTTAATATAACTATATTTTTGAATACACCTCTATAAAAGAAGCTTTTTTTAAGAAAACAGTTTCTTATTGAAACACAAATCCCCACTAATAACTCTAATTCACACATTAACATCACAATAGACACTTTAACTAAATGTTTTTAAAAGAGGCAAGAAATCATTGGAAGTATGACCTAAAGGGAAGAACATTCCTGTATGACCAACATTCAGTCACATACAGCCAGCTAACATGAGAAATATTAAAGCTTTTAGCATACATAATGCTATCATACAATACTATGAATTTTAAAGCTTAGCCTATAACAAAAAAAATCTCCATAACTCCAAAACTACATGGTTTTTCAAGAGGAAGATAGAACTGAAGATACAACACATCATATTGTACAACCTTAACAAATGTGAAAACATAGGATTTTGGAAAAATAAAAATGGAATTCAGGGATTATGTAGAAAATGTAATGAGATTTTTTAGCTCACCTGGACCGAAGGTCCATGTGAGCTATTACCATCACTTGGCGTCCGTCGTCGTCGTCTGTCGTCGTCGTCGTCGTCTGTTAACAATTTTTCAAAAATCTTCTCCTCTGAAACTACCAAACAGAATTTAATCAAACTTGGTATGAATGATCCTTAGGGTGTCCTGCACCAAACTTGTGTTTTGATTTTTAATCCGTTAAAAAACATGGCCGCCGTTACTAAAAATAGACTAGGGGGGTCAGACTACTGTTTTTGGCTTATAAATCAAAAAGTATAAGAGATAGAGGAAATCTGAGGCCAAGCTACTGATTCAGCATCAAAAGCTCTACAAAAGTCTCCATTTGGTCAAAGTTGTCAGATGACCCCTTATAGGGGTTACGGCCCCTTAAAGGTGAAAAATAGCATTTTTTCATGTTTTTGGCCTACAGAATGAAAACTATTGCAGATAGAGATTAGCTGTTGCTTGCTTAAATGTTCAGCTCATTTAACTCTACAAAAGTCTCCATAGGGTCGAAGTTGTCAGATGACCCCTTATAGGGGTTATGGCCCCTTAAAGTTGAAAAATAGCCATTTTTCATGTTTTTGGCCTACAGAATGAAAACTATTGCAGATAGAGATTAGCTGTTGCTTGCTTAAATGTTTAGCTCATTTAGCTCTACGAAAGTCTCCATAGGATCGAAGTTGTCAGAAAACCCCTTACAGGGGTTACGGCCCCTGAAAAATGGCATTTTTTCATGTTTTTGGCCTACAGAATGAAAACTATTGCACATAGAGATTAGCTGTTGCTTGCTTAAATGTTCAGCTCATTTAGCTTTACGAAATTCCCCATAGGGTTGAAGTTGTCAGATGATCCCTTATAGGGGTTACGGCCCCTGAAAAATAGCCATTTTTCATGTTTTTGGCCTACAGAATGAAAACTATTGCAGATAGAGATTAGCTGTTGGTTGCTTAAATGTTCAGCTCATTTAGCTCTACAAAAGTCTTCATAGGGTCGAAGTTGTCAGATGACTCCTTATAGGGGTTATGGCCCCTTATAGGTGAAAAATAGTGTTTTTGGCCTATAGAATGAAAACTATTGCAGGTAGAGAAAAGCTGTTGCTTGCTTAAATGTTCAGCTCATTTAGCTCTACAAAAGTATAGGGTCAACATCAAGACCAGGTGAGCGATTCAGGCTCCTGGGAGCCTCTTGTTTAGTAATAAAATGCGAGATCATAACTAATTTGGCAAACAAACAAAAAATACAAATTTCTTCATAGGAAGACAACAAATAAATGCATTTAACAAAGAATAATTCTCTATGAACTTAAGACATACAATACACCTCAACCAAAAGAACACCACTATAATACTGTGCTTTTATATGATCAAATAACATTTAAAATAACATTAATTTGTAATATTTTATAATTCCATCATTTAAAAGCCCTCATTCGTGTCAAATTGTAAAATCATCAGTTAAATAACTAAATATTAAAATTCACAATTCCCTTCACCAAGATATAAATTATCATGCATTAAAAATCAAATTATCATTATCAGTGTGGTAATAACTTTCTAAAATATAAAATTGAGATCTCATCTGACTTGATAAAAATAAAATAGTTTTGTGTAAAAAAAATGAATTTGTAAAATGACTAGAACATAAGTGTAAAGCTAAATCACAGCTGGAGGGACAACCCAAGCTGTAAATATACTAAGCCTTGTTAATGGAAAGATTGGATAGGTTAAAAGCAAAATGCACAGTAAATAATTTTTTTAACATCTTGAAAATTTGTGTTAAAGCTTTGTAGAATGTGAAGAGAAATAATTTCACTATAACAAGAAAATAATACACATCTTGTACAAATAAACAACTTTCAAAATCAAGAATGCTTAAGGATGGTCAGAATTTCAGTCTAACTTTGGAACTCCTCTAGACTTTACCTATAATTTCTGAAGAATTTTTTTGTACACTGACCCCTACTTTTTGTGACATTCTCTGATTATATAGACCTAAAAAACAACTGTGTAAGATTTCTTGAAATTCTTGATACAACTTTATGGTTTTTAAGGCCAATTACGTCACAATGGTAAAGTTATGTAAAATCTAGAGGAGTCTAATTTCCCGCCAAATTTTTGACGTCATATATCTTGGAAATTAGCACACTGATCTATCATTTTCTTTATGTTATTTGATAAAGTAGACCATTATCTATCATTTCCACCACAAATCATAAAATCTTTGATAAAAAAAAGTTCAGGAGTGACCATCCTTAAATAAATAAATAAAAAGAGTATACTTTTTGAAAAAAAAAAAAATATATATATATATATATAATTAAGCAACAATTTTAATTTAACAGTCTATTTATCTATCTACTCTTGTAAATGTGTTGGATAAAAACTGCTTTTTGTTAAAATCAAGGACTGAACCTTTGACAATTTTAAAACCGTTATCATAATAGATCTAATCAATTTGATTATAATGCATTCATAAAAATTTCAATTAAAACAAATAGTAACAAGAGCTTTAAAACAACATACATGCGGTTGAAAATGAATCACATTTTATAGTAACATGTCCTTTATAAAAACAGGAGTGTAGCATATTTTTTGACAAAATAAATAAATGCTGTGATAATTTCCAATCATTATCCCCAGAGCTTAAGTATTTCTGGCTATTTACTAATGAGAACCTAGAAGCATTAAATTATTTAGGCAATTTTATTCTTGAATGTTTTGAGAAAAGATCTGAATGGAAACAAAAGAAATAATAATAAGTTACTAAATGTTAACACACTAATTGTATTATGGTCCATGTTTATACTCTACTCTTTTTTTTCTAATGTTAGATATATTACAATGTGTACATGGTACTTCAATGGCCATGATCCTGTGTCTCATTGATTTTTTATTGTTGTTGTTTTTTTCATGTCATTTGTCCAATCATTTAACTGTTTGTTACATTATGCCCTTCGTGGGTTCTTGATTAGCTAATAAAAATTCTTATTCTTATTCTTATCCTTTATGTTGATTAACTAAATCTCTTTCAACTAAAATTCTAACAAGTTGTACATCAATTAAATCTCTTTTCAATAAAATTTTAACAAGTTGTACATCAACTGAATCTCTTTTCAATAAAATTTTAACAAGTTGTACATCAACTAAATCTCTTCACACTAAAATTCAGCTAAATCTCTTTCCATTTAAATTTTAACAAGTTGTACAAATGTACATCTAAATCTCTTTCCACTAAAATTCTAACAAGTTGTACATCAACTAAATCTCTTTCCAATAAACTTAAAACAAGTTGTACATCAACTAAATCTCTTTCCACTAAAATTTTAACAAGTTGTACATCAACTAAATCTCTTTTCAATAAAATTTTAACAAGTTCTACATCAACTAAATCTCTTTTCAATAAACTTAAAACAAGTTGTACATCAACTAAATCTCTTTCCACTAAAATTCTAACAAGTTGTACATCAACTAAATCTCTTTCCAATAAACTTAAAACAAGTTGTACATCAACTAAATCTCTTTCCACTAAAATTTTAACAAGTTGTACATCAACTAAATCTCTTTCCACTAAAATTCTAACAAGTTGTACATCAATTAAATCTCTTTTCAATAAAATTTTAACAAGTTGTACATCAACTAAATCTCTTCACACTAAAATTCAGCTAAATCTCTTTCCATTAAAATTTTAACAAGTTGTACAAATGTACATCTAAATCTCTTTCCACTAAAATTCTAACAAGTTGTACATCAACTAAATCTCTTTCCAATAAACTTAAAACAAGTTGTACATCAACTAAATCTCTTTCCACTAAAATTTTAACAAGTTGTACATCAACTAAATCTCTTTCTAATAAATTCAAAACAAGTTGTACATATACTAAATCTCTTTCCACTAAAATTTTAACAAATTTTACATCAGCTAAATCTCTTTCCACTAAAATTTTAACAAGTTGTACATAAACATAAACTAAATCTCTTTCTACTAAAATTTTAACAAGTTGTACATCAACTAAATCTCTTTCCACTAAAATGCTAACAAGCTGTACATCAACTAAATCTCTTTCCACTAAAATTCTAACAAGATGTACAACTTAATCTTTTTTTCACTCAACAATGAAGATTCATATTTAAATTATGCATGTAAAAACACCTGGTCAATTTATAAATTGAGGACAAGATAATATGAACACTAAAAAAATGACTAAAAGCAATGAAAAATGAAAACCAGTACAACCAAGATAAAGCTATCATCAACAATCATTAACATAAACAATTTGCATTGAACAAGTTCACTTTAAGAGTATAAAGTAATAATACTTGACAAGTACTGTGGATAGTTTATTGTGGGTAGCAATGTATTTCCTTTACTTATGGAACCAAATTTCATGGGTCTGCACCAAAAAACCCCATGAAAATTGAAACCTCATGAACAATACTGAGACCACAGTAGTATAAATTATCCTGTCTGTTTATGTTGCTACAGGTCGTGCTGCAGAGACAGGGATACTGTTCTCACAATTGACAACAATGAACTCCTGACCGTTGACAAAGTGATGCTGTTCTTTAAGAGCATGGTTATTCGAGTTCGGTAAGCTGATGGTTTCTTTCTTGGTGTCCTTAGACGTGCTGACATCATTACTCAGGTCAACATTCTTTAGCTCATGTAGACAAGCCTTCAGAGTCTTACAGAAGTGATCAACGTTATCCTTGTTAAAACACATGGGTGGTTTCATCTTGATGACGTTACTGTGTGGTCCATCTGTACTAAGTATGATATACTCTTTCTTCATCCTAAGAAGCATAGAAAAATATTATTCATTTATCTAATAGACAATAATGAGATATGGAATAAGTGTACACGACACAACCTACATACTCAAAAGGCAATTAAAAAAATCCACAATGGAAATCAGCCAGCAGTCTTCATTGGCCTAAGACTAAAAATACAAGTCATAAGATTCAATACCAATAATACAGTCAGAACTTTTAGTGTAATCAAAATTTACAATAAAAGAATGTGAATGGTACCCTATATCTTTAATTGCAGTAAAACCATAATTTACGCTTGTACTAATGTTATGGCTTGTGTTCAAAATAATGTTTGTTTTGGTTGTTTCTGTTTATAATGTTAAAAGTGAACTATGTCTCTAGAACAGAAGGATGATGTTCAGGGTCCAGGAAAATTCAAACTGCTGGATGCTGCCAAATCCTTTAGCGAAAAGATAGTTATCTGCATAAATGAGGTTATTTCAGGGATAGACTGACCTTGAAATGACATATTTAGCTTCAGCAGTAGCTGGTTCTCTTGTCTCTCTGTCCTTTACCATGTCAATTCCAATAAACAATCCCAAGCCCCTGGAAAATAAAAATATATAATCACAATACCATGGAAAATTAAAATACAGTGTGCAGATGATAACTTTTTAAATATTAATGAACACCACCATTTAAATCAACACAAAATTTAAGATTGTGCTTATGTCCATGCACACAGTTTGTCCCTTTTTCTCTTAAAACAGTAGGAACCTTATATCTTAATGCCTTTTGTAGTCTAAATTAGCAACTTTAAATTTCATAACAAATCAGTCTCATTCAGCTAAAGTCTATGTATGAAAACCAAATGTCCTTGCTATCTCTTCCGATTGGTGTTTTTTTGCTCCTTTGACCCCTTGAAAATGATCAGAGCTTTTAGAAATCTGAATAATAATTGTGAATGAAAAAAAAAACTTTAAAAAAATCAGTCACTTTGACCCCACTCTAGCCCTTCTATATTTGTAGCAGTGGAAGATGCATTAAAACTGCTGGACATTAATTCTACAGAACTATTGATTGATTGCTATTGTGCCATCAATGATATTTCAGCCATTATCAGGACATAAACTAGTTGTAATAAATAAATTCAACAGAATTAAATGAGGAGTATATTCAAATAAGAATATTCAAGTAAAAAATAAATAAACGTTCTTAAGTGTTTTTTTTTTTTTTCAGTGGGACCCTTAAATAAATTCAACAGAATTAAATGAGGAGTATATTCAAATAAGAATATTCAAGTAAAAAATAAATAAACGTTCTTAAGTGTTTTTTTTTTTTTTTTCAGTGGGACCCTTTTGGGCCTGTTTCTGAAATTATAGTAGGAGAACATTCAACCTACCTGACATTTCCCATGATAGGGAATTCTGACATCATATTCTTCAGCTGTGTAACCCAGTATTTACCAGTAGACAAGGCATTCTCCTGTAACTTCTCCTTCTCAATAACATCCATAACAGCCAGGGCTATGGCACAGGAAACAGGGTTACCTCCGTACTATTGAATAAAGCATAATTCCATTATCTATTAAACAAAACTGAATCCATAAACTAGAAAAAAAAATAGGGCATGTAATGGGACATTAGATGATACCCCGCCACGATATAATATCAAAAGTTCATAAAATTTGATTTTCAAAGTGGCCAATCTCAAAACCTATTTTTCAGATCATGCTGGAAATTGATCTTGACCTGTATTTAATTGTACTAAACAGCTGTGCAAAATATCATTCAAATCCCTTGATGTGTTTTCAAGTTATTGGTCGGAAACTCAAAATTTCATGAAATTTGAATTTTCAAAGTGGCCTATCTCAAAAACTATTTTTTGGATCATGCTGGAAATCGAACTTGACCTGTATTTTATTGTACTTAACAGCTGTGCAAAATATCATTCAAATCCCTTGATGTGTTTTCAAGTTATTGGTTGGAAACTCAAAATTTCATGAAATTTGAATTTTCAAAGTGGCCTATCTCAAAAACTATTTTTTGGATCATGCTGGAAATCGAACTTGACCTGTATTTTATTGTACTAAACAGCTGTGCAAAATAACATTCAAATCCTTTGACGTGTTTTCAAGTTATTGGTCGGAAACCTTCGGGGGACAGACAGACGGACGGACGGACGGACAGACACCGAAAAAAACTGAGGGTATAACATAATACCCTGCCACTTCGTGTGGTGGGGTATAAAAACTTATCACCCCAAAAAAGTTCAAATGTTTCTGCCTATAGAACAGAAGTTTCATCCTGCTTCCCTAAAAAATTTAAGTTGAAAAGGATAAGACTCGAAGGGTGATAACTCTTTAAAAAATTTAAGGATAAAAACTTTCAGTTTTAAACACAACTCCATATATTGTACATGTACTAGGTACAAACTCAATTACATTAAATTCACTCCAACGTTTAGTTGTGTTGTGTTTGATTGCAGTGTTGTTGTCTTCAGTGTCAATTTGTCTTTATTTTTTTTAATGGACCTTTGGTACTTCTTGGTCTCTCTTTGATAACTTACAGTGTTGAAGTATTCCATGCCTGAGTTTTTAAAGCTCATTGAGATGGCTTTAGTTGTTATAACAGCTGCCACAGGGTGGCCGTTACCCATGGGTTTACCAATAGTCACAACATCAGGTACCACATCTGCAAAAGAATCAGTAAGGTTTGAGTAAAGCACAATAATACACATACCACACGTAAGATGATTGATGTACAACAATCAAAGGATTCGATAATTAGACATGACAGTACAAAAAAAATAGATATTTACTTTGTATATCAAATAAATTAATTAATTTTTATCTTCTGAAAAGCAACACATATATTCAAAACCAACCATATTCAAAGAAAGATCATTGTAATTTTTTTAAATTAAAAATATGTACAAAAGACATAATGTCCCAATGCAACATTTGGGACAGACGGATGGACTATTGTGCAAAAAGACGAACGGACTCTTTGCCACCCTACTTTAGTAGATGGGGCATAAAAACAAGATATTTCAAAAAGGATTTTATCTACATGAAAGTTCAATTTGATATGCTGTAAACATGGTACACAATAGGTAATGACAATACTAAAACAGTATCAAGATTATAAATGATCCCTAAAAAAATTCTTTCTTTGTTTATCAGCCACTGGTGGAAAAGTTCAAAATTGAGTTAAAAGATATGATAGTTAATTGTTTTAATTAGTGTTTGACTAGTCTGCTGTACTGAGATGATCACCTCAATATCCCTATTGTGTCTCACAACTATGTTGTGTTCTATGGTCATTACCGGATCCTAAGATCGCAATGGAAGAGGGAGGTTTGGCGCCATAAAACCTGGTTTAACCCACCATTTCGTTTGAAATGCCTGTACCAAGTCAGGACCATTGCGATCCACCAATTTTCCGGTATGATTATTCGTTTTTGTCATTTTCTCTGGACTATGGGATTGATCATTCAAGTTCAGTAGTTTTGTTATTACCTTTATTTTCTTTAGTAATAGAATCTCTTTTTGATTTAGTAAATGTAGAGCAAAGAAAATATTGAAACAGGTTACAAGGCAAAATTGTTTAGGAAGCCCATCTGGAAATCTAAATATTAGAATATAGAACCTCAACGAAGGTTTAAGATGATATAAACATTCTAATGAAACTTTGAAAGTGCCACAGTTGATTGGACAAGGTTGACATTTTTTAAATATGTCATGAATTATTGACTGATGATGTAAAGTAAATTGTGCATACATGTACAGTGTTCTCCCCAGAATTTTTAAATAGCACTGTGGTAATCAGTAAAAACATTGTTTCTGAAAATTATAGCACTGTGGTCTCAAAACATTCTATTATAAATCTTTACAAGATAGCATTGTGGTAAAAATATAGCACAGTGGTACCACAGTGCTATATGGACCTAGGGAGAACACTGCATGATGTAAACCTTCTTTACAAGTTAGAAATAGGAATTTTTGACAGTGTTATCATACAATAACAGTAGAATGGAGATAACAGTGTTGCACTTTAAAATCTCATGGCATCAATTGATAGTTGATTGTGTGAAATACCTATTTACTGGCTAAGCATAGACAATGCCAGTACACTTTAATTGCCATTTAACTTTAAGACTAGATTCAGATGAGGGCACAATGAATTGTTTATGTAGTTTATTTTTTAACGAAATGATCATCAGATTGCTGGAAAGTTTTAACGTCATGGGAGCCCCAGCTACTGTTATCTCCTTGTTAGATGACATGCAGATTACTACATGTAGGTGAATACCTTGAGTTTGGAAGGTCCAGAAGTGGGAGCCAGCTCTACCAAAGCCCACCTGAACCTCGTCAGCTACACATATACCTCCGGCATCATGGATGTACCTGTTGGAAAAGAGTTCTAAACATCGAAAGCAGAAGACAGAAAGCATCTAAATAATGAGGGGCTGATCCAGAAATTTTTCCATTTAATGGATGGAGCTGGGGGAGAGGGCTTCTGCCAAAGGCCTTCTAAGGATGGAAGGACGGTCCAGATAAATTTTGTTAAAGATATATGCAAGAAATATGATGAGGGTTTTTGGAACCCCTTTTCTGGATCTGCCACAAATAATGTCCAAGCTGAACTGTACAGGGTCCGATTTCATAAAACATCTCAAATTTAGGATTTCTTGAACTCCAATTCTCTCTTAAGAATTCCTACATAAATTTGAGGAAAAACTCAAATTTAAGATGTTTTATGAAACCCAGGCCAGGAGACTGTTCAGTTAAGACTAGTGTTAAGACTGTTACCTACAAAGACTAAGTCAATAAAAGTCAATAAAATAAATAAATGGATCTTTTAAGGGCTCATTTTATATGATTTGGTTAAGTAGTTCCTGCAAAAAATGAATTTAGTACAAGCTATAGACCTTACTATTTAAAATCTAAAAATTATTACTTTTACACCTAAAACATTGTATATAATAGGGAAGAGTATAACAAATATGTCCATTATTTCGTTTAAGCAGGAAATCTTTTAAGTGCACTATCCAACATTAAAGCATATTATCATCATTTACATTTAATTTGTACATAAGTACAAGTTTTGAGTTGATTTTTGAAAATAAGATCCACACTTGTAACTATCTTTAAATTCTCTTTATGTCTAAACAAACAAAACAATGTTCAATACTTTACATACATACAAACTGAATCTACAAAGTGCAGTTGTGGACTATAAAGTAAACATGAGTTAGTCTAATTATAATGTATTTGCTTAGTGTTAAAATATACTATCAGAAAATAAACATGTATATACATTTCAACAGAATTTAAAAAGTTTTTGAATAAATGCAAGTGTATTACTGGCTTTTTTATATTTTCTTCATATAATGTAAAGGGAGATAACTCACTTATAGACTTTCTGCAGGTAGCCAGGAGGAAAGATCACCTGACCAGCACAGCTCTGCATGGACTCAGCAATGAAAAAGGAGGCCTGTTTCTTCTCTCTCTTGATTTTATCTAGGACAGTCTTGACCTCATCAGCGTACAGCTGGGCCATGTCTTCCTCGGCGTGGTCACAATCCCGGTACTTCCCCCGATAAACATCTGGTGAGGGAACCTGAAGAAAAGGTTTGCCGTAATGATAATACGGTAAAAGGTTTTGAAAATCCCTTAGATTTAAGTTGTCAAAGAACTATATTAGGAATTATGCCCCTTAAAAGTGAAACTATTGCAAATGAAGAAAAGCTGTTGCTTGCTCAAATGTTTGGCTAAAGAAGCCTGGCATAAATCTCATTTTGATCAAAGTTGTCAGATACATGTATCTGCTTAAAGGGGCCCTTATTGCAGATAAGAGAAAGCTATTGCTTCAAAGATCTACCAAAATGTTGCTTGTTTAAATGACCTTTAAAAATTAAAAGTATCATTATAAGACCAGTACCATGATTTTGGCTCCTGGGAGCCTCTAGTTTCATTAAGGCAGTGTCTGCGCGTCCACGCCGCGTGACGCCGCGTGGACGAATAGACTACAGGCTCCGCGTCCACGCTTCCGGAAAAACTCCTAAAACAAAGTTTTACCGGTAAGCTTTCCATAATTTGTAATAATCTTTATATAATAAAATACCCGCGTGCGGAGCAATATAATCTTTTATATAAGTGCAAAGTAAATAAGTAAGTGCAGTTAGTAGTAATTGGCGAAAACTGATCAGTTTTTGTAAAGGTGGTATATCGACGGTATATTATGTTAAAATATCATGGAATTGCAGTGTAAAGAGAAACTATCTGACTGTAATGAAAATGCGTTAAAAAGAAATCCAAATAGGAATGTCAAAGAGGATCTTAAATATGTTCGGATTCAGTATTCATGTATTCATTGCTGTTTTCCGTTGTGATTTTTTGAATTGCTGTTTGTTTATGTTTGTTGTGTCGCGTACACTTATTCCACATCTCAATATCGTATATGATAGGGTTTTATACAGATTTTTATAGAGCTTTTACTCTTTTCTTCGTGTGTTCCCTTTTTACCTTTTTGCTTTATTGTTTTAGTACTTTTCAAATGGGAAGCCCACTTTTCATAAATGTTAGGCACAAAATTAATAATAAAAACAGTAAATGATAAGCATAATCATGATATATCATCAGCAAACTTTAGTCATCTATCCAGACATCGGAAACTTGCTAATGAATTGAAAGCAGAAGTGAAAAGTATGTTGGATTTAAAGGCAAATAAGAAGATGCTGCAGTTAGACGTTTCCTCTAGAATTGGCAAAGTCGTCACAATGAAATATATACATAATATTGGCAACCCCAAAGGAAAAGCTCCATCAGACAACGAAACTTAAAATACTTTAGTAAATGAGTTGAAAAGTATTCCTGGTTAGTTCTTGCCATTATTACTCTCTTGTTGTGTTAGTTAAATAGGAGTAATGTGGAATTATGAGAAAAGTCCTTTTTAATAGTACATTGAGCAAATAATTTTCATGACAATTTAGATATTAAAAAATAAATTATATAAATAATACTTAAAAAACACTAACTACAAATATCATGCATGACCGACTCCCAAGTACCAATCTCACTGTAGAAACAGTGGAAATCAAAAATAAATAAATTTGAACATGATGCATGTATGATACGTATACTTTAGCATTCGAATTTTATTTCAATTTCAAACAATTTGGATTTATATAAATACAATATTTCTATTATCAAAACTTTGTAACATTTCAGTTTTTGTAATAAAATCACTTTCATTGAATAAACTACTGTTTATTTAATAAACTCATATACGATTACACTTGTATCTCGGAAAAACTCCGTTTTTATGTGTGTTTCCGGAAGCGTGGACGCGCAGCCTGTAGTCTATTCGTCCACGCGGCGTGGACGCGCAGACACTGCCTTTCATTAATTACCACTTGGTGCATCTTATTTGATCCTTTTATCCATCAACACCAAAATAATTTTCTTTTACAGGAAAGACAATTTCATAGTTATCTATATGATACATGTAGATAAAAGCAAAACTCAAGAAGCAGTTGATCTATATGTTGTTAACACTAAGTCCACTTACAATACGAGTCTGGTCTTAAAATCATAATGAATACTTACAATATGTGTCTGGTCTTCAAATTATCATGTAAACTTGCAATATGTGTCTGGTCTTAAAATCATAATGTATACTTACAATATGTGTCTGGACTTGAAAATATAATGTACACTTACAATATGTGTCTGTTCTGAATGTTTGTGCAGTCCATCTGTACATGTGTACAGTTTGTAAGGAGAAATATCTAAGGCTGACATGATATGTCCATGGTAGGCGCTGTAACAGATAAAATAAACAGACTTATTTTACATTGAGGTCTGAAGAAACACTATAG
The DNA here is from genome assembly GCA_963971305.1 of Arcuatula senhousia. Taxonomy (NCBI): domain Eukaryota; kingdom Metazoa; phylum Mollusca; class Bivalvia; order Mytilida; family Mytilidae; genus Arcuatula; species Arcuatula senhousia. The sequence continues at coordinate 1,166,650 of OZ020307.1, read as the reverse complement.
AAAATGTTATTGCATATTAAAATTGTTTTTTAAGAGCTAATTAGTTGTATTTGAAACTTGAAAAAAAAAACCATATCTTTTAATTTATATAAAACCTTTCCTTTTAAAATAAAAAAAGAAGAAAGAAATAGAAATTTCTTTAAATTAAATGTTTTTTACACAGAAGCCTGATATCTGTCAATCTATTTCGCAGATCTAACATAAGTAACGCCCATCTTATTCACATTATTTGCTCACAAAAAAAGGACCTACTGCCAAATATTTACATTAGAATTTTTTATGAATGAATATCAATACTAATGGATTGCTTTTGACATAGAGTTTGTTTATTTAAGACTGTTTAACTTTAAAAAAAAATGTCAGTGATAAAAATGATTATAATGGAACTCATTCATTAAGTATGCTCAAATGTTATTAACTATGTAAACATATCAATAGATAAGTCAATAATGGTTTTCTGAAGAACCATTTATTTTCTATAACTGAATAGTTTGTCCTCTTTATGACAAAAAAAATATGTAGTAATAATGAATCAATAGTTGGAAATTAAAATTACTGATAATAAACACACGGTCAGATGCTTTCTTCAATTGAAGAGAAAGCAACTTCCAAAATATGTAAAAGTTTCAAAACTGTGTCATTTATAGCATATATGATAATATGGACTTTATATCAATAATTATTTCAACAACTTAGGTTATTTACATTTAAAGATTTGCACATTTATCAATACTACATTTCTCTTCAGTTTGTACAAAATTGTAATGGGGTTAGTTAAATGCTAAATCTTCAGAACAAATTTCATCATTAAGATACTTGTGACCTTTCCTAGCAACTATATCTAGTAAAAGCTTCAATCATTCTTATAGATCATTTAGTATTACAAGGACACTGTCTTGTAATCTGAATAATGTATTCAAAGTCTTGAATAAATGATAAAAAAGATTATATTGAACTAGAGGTCATTACAAGACTCTAAACATGCCAAATAAGATTTAACTGTTTATATATAGTAAACATCATAACAATCCAAGGTCACAAGAGAAAACAACACATAAAACCATTCAATCAAATTTTAACAAGTTTCAAACTAGTCCCATTTTTCATCTATCTTTATTAAAGGGTTACACCAGGGTATAAACATATGAACAAGAGGCTCATAGGAGCTTTAATCATGACCTTTAAAGGACCATAACCCTTATAAGGGGTCATCCAACGATTTTGTCCAATTGGAACAAAGAAGGTTACATCATATTTTTATTTCTTTAGAAGCCAAAACAATAGTCTGACCCCTTGGTCCATTTTTTGCAACCACAGCCATCTTTTTTGATGGACTAAAAATTGAAACAATTTTTGTTCCAGACACCATAAGGATCATTCATACCAAGTTTCAATAAATCTGTTCAGTAATTTCAGAGGAGAAGATTTTTAAAAATTGTTAAAGGATGACAACAAGCTAAGGACGACAATGACAACCCAAGCCAGGCGATGGCAATAGCTTACATGGACCTTTTGTCGAGGTGAGATAAAATTGCAACATTTCACATTTTGTAGAAGGGGAGATAATTTAAATAGAATGTATAGGATTTTAAAAAAATTTCATGAATATCTTGAAAAAGTGAACAGTGACCCTATATTTTTTTTTCCGACAATTTCAAAAAGTTGTTGAAAAGGTACTTTCCTTAAGAATCTGAGCTGATTCTAACTTAAGTGCCTCTATAGCTTTTTTCCCTATATATCCTATATAAAAATATTGAAAATTTGCTATTTCTAGAAAGCTGATAGCGCTCTTAAATGAACAGTGACCCCCTCTTTTTATTTGATATCTTTAATCAATACATTAAGATCTCTAAATGTGCCAAAAATGAACAAAGTCTAGAGTTGAATTCTAATAACCCCACGACACCTTTAATATGTAAAAAACATTCTTTATCTATTTATAATTTGTTACTGGTCTAAGGCCATCTCTTCTGATCCTGATTTTGGGCCAAGGATAAACTTACTGGTCCAATGTGATCTGTTCAGTTCCATGTGTGTGATGTCTGGCTAATCTAATAGCAAGGTCTGTAGCTTCTGATCTGTAAGAACAATTATAGGTTAGATATTAAAATTTGACGCAGGTTTAAAAGTTACACAGGGTACCCTAGTTTTTACCTGCAGAGTAATAATCATTAAGCAAAAATTTGTTCATATATTTGCATTGAAGGCAACCTGCTTCATCTACTAATTGGGACATTTTTTTTATTTCCTGTTTGATGACAATCAGCTTTATTTCTGATTGTTCTTAAAAATCATATATCTGTATATATCTTCTGGTATGTACATGTATATGTATGAGTAAATAACATCACATTATCCATTTAATGTATTTTTATAACTATATACTGAATCTTGACCGAACAAAATCCTCTTCATTATCTTGAATGTTGCAAAGTGTAAAGGCCTTACATTTTTTTACCAAATACTGTTGCAAACATTAAAAGGTACCTCTAAATAAAAATTGAAAATTGAAGTATATATACCCTGAGTTTGTGAAATATACAACTTCCAGTCCTTTAGGCATGGTTTCTACCAACTTCTCAGCTAGTAGCACCAGGTTATCGTGGAGAAATCGGGAGTTTGTATTCAGTGTTTTCATCTGTTCATATCCTGCCTCAACAACATCAGGATGGGAGTGTCCAACTAAAAGTTTCATACAAGTAAATAGAAAACCTTATACTTCCATTTCAAAAGATAAAGAAAATTTTGCAAGGAATATTCCTCAAAACATAAAAAATGGGTCAAAGACAGAAATGGCCGGATTTCGTTAAACAGGAAGTATATGAGCAACAGTTTATGTTTTAATTTCAATTTAGAAAAAAACATTTAAAAAAATCCCAAATATTAGATTTTTATTTGTAACCGGTACATCAATAAAAAATAAAATAAAATGTTGTTATAATGAAGAACACAGTGAAACAAATTGTTTACATGTTAAAAGTGTAAAGATTTTAGTAATAAATTACAAGCATTACAAGACTTAGTCTGTAGAAAACATGTAAACATTTAAAATTTAACATGGTAACTTAAGGTGAACGTGATGATCCAGCTTTAACATGGTAACTTAAGGTAAACGTGATGATCCAGCTTTAACATGGTAACTTAAGGTGAACGTGATTATCCAGCATGAGTAATCTTGTTTTTGGACAGATCTAAGATAATACAAAGTTAATAGAGTGTACAACCCCTGACTTACCATGACAGACGTTATTTATACAGTCTAAATAGGCCTGCCCCGTCTCATCATACATGTACTGCTTGGAAGCTCTCACTATTTTCAATGGGTCTTGACGGAAAAACAATGTGCATGCATCTCTGAAATTACAAAAATATGTCATTAAAATAAGTCATCTTAAACAATGATGTAGACTGTTCTAACTATAACAAACTTGGCCAAATAGAAAACAAAATAACAGACCCTCATTCCTCCCTCCCAGCCCTCAAAAAACCCTTCTCCTACTGGTATCAACTTTGATTGTTTTTTTTATCAATTGTTACACTACAGTCAGTGACTTTTTTTACATGCCCACTTGCCCACTGTGGATGTGGGCAGAATATTTAAACTTGCTTTTAGTGAAAGTCCTAATGACTAGTTCATTGTATTTAACATAATTTTTAAGAAATAAATGTCCAAAATCTAACACAAAAAGTTTCATCATGTGTTCATGTGAATACCTTTTTTCATTTTTTCACAATATAATCTAAAGAATTGTCATATTTGGGTGGACACTGTCCTCTTGCCCACTGTGGACGGGTGGAAACATAAAAAAAGTCACTGACTGTAGTGTATGATATATGCTGTCATTAACTCTTATAATCATAGCCAAATAATTGGCATGCTTAAATTTTGGCATCCTGCAATTTGCCATGTATATATAATAGAGCAATGATTTAATCACTGGGAAAAAAACTTTGTACAGGCAAGTTATTTTAGGCTTGATGAAGCAAATTATACATCAATTAAACCCACAACAGGTAACATCAAAAAATAATATAAAAATTGATATGCCTCTCCTTGGTAAGTGACAGAATAATTTGTTCAAAATTACTCAGACATAAAATCTGACAACATTAACACAACTTTTACTTTATCAAATGTTTAAATGATTTATAGTAATCCAAATATACATTTTGCTTAATACATGTAATATTACAGGACTGTCAAGTTTTTATGAGCTGCATGCGTGAGTTTCGACAAAAAATTGAAAGATCAAAGGAAAAAAATTAAAAGATCAAAGAAATTTGCCGCCAAATTGCCGACTGCATGCGTGAGTCTCACGCGAGTTGCGTGACACTTGACAGGTCTGATATTATTCAGCAAGTGATGATAAAATTTGAAATTTAAATTTGTTTAAAAAGCTGTTATATATGTTCAAGACAAGTAAAGGATCTACAACCAAAACTTACATCACATCTTTCCAATAATTAAATCTTAATTTTAAATTCATTTAAATATTTGTTAAGGAACAGTTCAACATGTTCAATGCATACTATATCCTCATCTTAAAAGCTTTTATACAAATTTTGGGCATGGTCTGATAATTCAAATAAAGTAGAACATACATTATATGTACATTCATGACATTATTGTTCATCATGAATAAATTAAGGAGAATGTCTATCAACACTAAAGAGAAGCTGTCATAACCAAACATGTCCTTTTAAACATGTAAACATAATCTTCTGTTTAAGGTCAACAGCATATGGATAGAATCAACAAGATGATCACGTTAGATATCGGTCAAGTGGATGAATTATTAGAACCGAGATAAACCATGTATATGGTCAATAACATTGTAAACCTTGTCTATAAGATGGAACAGTTCAACTACTTGTATGTAGGATTCTATATCCTTCCCTTAATAATAAGCAATATTGTTATATGGCACAGACATTGCACAAACATTTTGTTTCAACATGTTTAATACTTGTATCAACGTAAAACATAGCTTTCTATTTAAGCATCAAGTATGACAAAAATGTAAATCGTACAAGTAAAATATGTCCCTAATTCCAAAATTAGACACATTAATGGATGTTAATATAATAATAAATGTTACTGTACAATGTATATGATTTCAAAACAAATTATGTGAATAGGATTGATTTCTAGTTTTGCAAGATGATGATGTCCAATATCCAATAACCATATATATCAATATTTCATAAAAGGATGTGGTGTACATGTAAATGAATATGAGACCATAATACGTATGTAAACTTTTATGATCTGTATGGCCATTTCAGAAATTTATTCCTCATCAGCAGCACTAGAAGCCAAACACAGGAATCCACAATTCCAAAAAGTAAACAATTACATTGTACTTATTATACTATAACATGTATAAGGGGTCATCCATAATTGTCTAAAGAGTGTACAAATATCAATCCCATTCTTGGAGGGAGAGAAGAGGGTTAGCAATTAGCAACCTTATTTTTGTGTACATTTTACAAAGGTCAATGTAAAAAAAATGTTCATATCCGAAAATTGATATGAAAATGTTGTAAAAACTCTCTTGTATCATCTGAAACCCTTGTAGTTGTATAACACCTTAAAAGATAGCATGAATAAAAATAATAAAATAATTCAAGTATAATTGAACTTCAAATGGATACTCAGATTAAACAAGAGTTAACACTAAAGTATGTCTCGCCTGCCGGCACCATCAGAAACAATTATTCTTTCTTACTTCTACTATATTTTGAATTTACATGGATTTTCAGTTTCTAAGATCAAAAGATGTTTATAGAATTTAAACATTGCAAATATATGCAATAAAAATAATCAAAGTCACTCAACCAGAAAATCAAGGTCAAGGTCTAAAGATGGGGATGCAATTCTACTACTGGGGCATATGTAAACCAAGTTTCATCAACCTAGGACCTATAGTTCTTGAGATATGGAGGTGCTCACAAAACTTTTCCATTGCTATTATATGTATTGAAAATTGTCAAAGTCACTCAACCGGAAAATCAAGGTCAAGGTCAAAAGATGGGGATGCAACTGAGCTAAGCTACTACTTGGGCATATGCATACCAAGTTTCATCAACCTAGGACCTATAGTTCTTGAGATATGGAGGTGCTCGCAAAACTTTTTCATTGCTATTTTATGTATTGAAAATTGTCAAAGTCACTCAAGCGGAAAATCAAGGTCAAGGTCAAAAGATGGGGATATGCAACTGTGCTAAGCTACAACTGGGGCATATGCATACCAAGTTTCATCAACCCAGGACCTATAGTTCTTGAGATATGGAGGTGCTCATAAAACTTTTCCAAAAAGTTAACGCCGCCGTCGCTGCCGCCGCCGGTAAAGTAACACCTATGTCCCGCTCTGCTTCGCAGATGAGACAAAAATTGGTCAAGGTTTAGTTTTTAGGGTGGGAAACGGATTTTAGAAAAATGTCCTTTTTGAATTGAACACTCTGAAAATAGAGGAAAATTATGACTGATCCCTAAGGTACATTTATAATTAAAACTCTTTAAAAAAAATGAATAGGTCCTGATGCAGTGCAATAAAATGTGTAATGCATATATAACCTTCTTTGATCATTAGAAGGAGATGCACACATTAATGTCACAAAGCAGGATGTGATAAGGGCAACAAAGGATTTCGTCATGAAAAAATGGCAAAAAAGATGGGATGAGAGTGACCGAGGGAGATTTTATTACAACTTTAATAAAATTGTGAAGAATAAAAGAACATTTGACTTTCCAAATAGAAAAACAGCGTCAGTAATCAATGGATTAAGATCAGGATATGCCAGCCTAAATGATTACTACTACAAACTAGGAATCACTCATTCACCTCATTGCCAATGCGGAGAACTTGAAACAGTAGAGCATTATATATTGAAATGTGATCTTTATGAAGAAAGTCGACAGAAGCTTATAAACGAACTTTTCTTTCTATCTGGATCCATACACATAGACTTGGAGGTGCTCTTGATCGTAGGAGAATCGGAGGAAAATACCATTACAGAAACTCAGCGCCTACGATTAATGGCGGATTATATAGAGGATACAAAGCGATTTTTTTAATCTTTTATTTTTTTTCCGTAAAAGTTTTATTTTTTTAAAGCGTCCACCTATCAAAGTACAAAAGTGATACATACCTAGAGTTTCAATTATACACGCGCGTCAACACAGTATATTATACAATTACAGGAGTGAAAATCCAGTGTCTAAAATTGTTGACACGTACAGAATACAGAATACAGAATCTTTGATCTACATTGTACATGTAACACGTTCTACATGTACAATGTATGTGTGCACTTTAGATTAGTGTATAAGAATAAAAAAAATCAATGTTACAAATCATGAACTATGATATTTGGAAAACATGATTACAGGTACATATTTTTTCTGACCCCAGCTGTTGATTTCATCAAAATGAATTACAAGCAGAGACTATGGAGTTTTACACCTTAAATAAAATATAAAATGATTGAATTGCAAAAACACTAAAACAGATGTTTATACATTAAGGAAATAACAAAAGGAATACAATATATAACAAAAAAATCATTAGTTGCCTTAAATGAAAGGTTGAACCAAATTAGTATTTGTTTTTATTTCCATATATTCAGCATTCTTAACACGTAACCTTTATATCCGATTTCAAAAGAAACTTTATCGTATATTGTTCTTTTAAACCTTACCCAACATGTCTGTTTCTTTTCTCTAATGTTATCTCTTTTGTAAGTTTTTCCATTTTAGAATTCAGATTCAGCATCAAAGGTAAACATGCAAACACTTTCCTGACAATGATTTCGCTTCAGTCAGGACTGCGCTTTTGAAGCACAATAAGGGGCGTGTCTGAATATGGCTTAATCCGCTTTAGCCTTATCAAATAATTATTCAAAGACATATTTAATAACGATGAACAAATATTATATTTAATCTCCTTAATCTTAGTTATAAGAAACCATATCGCTAGCGAGTGATTTGCAGCAAACTAAAGAAGTTTGGTTTAAGTCAGTTGACTGAATTCCGTCTTGAAATCAAAGCGCTAAAGCGTTTAAAAGCAGAGCTAAATGTAAGCACTAAAAGAAAGAACGATCTGTTTTTCAGCAAACTTTGTTCGTTTGCTCCGCCCACTTAAACATTTGTTATGAAATCCGTAATTTGGCTCAACCCACTTGAATATAAATATATATGACGTATTGATTAAATTAAAGGTAAAAGGTCAGCAACGCTGAAGTGTACATCAACTTTAGTGTATCGATATGCGAAATGTAGTCCACATTTATTTTGTATTTATTATAGGGGTATAAAGATGTACCTCTTAGTTAAGACAACCTATATAACATTTAAATCATTGAAACAATGATTATACACGATGAACATTCTATAATGGATCCTCTGGTAGGAATATTGCCTGACCGATTTACCCTGTCTAGACGGAAAAAAAACGCGAAAGTCAGATAGCTATATAACTACATAGAGCTCTGCTCAAAAACAAATGTTATAAAGCCAAGTTAAACCCTTGACCAAACACTATCCAAGGTTTTATATTTTCGGTAGAATTTTAAAGATTTTTTTTATTACACTTTATGATTAATAATTTGTAAATAAAAGAAAAGGCTCCTATGAGCCTGAATCGCTCACCTGGTCTTGATGTCAACCCTATGTAGAGCTAAATAAGCTGAACATTTAAGCAAGCAACAGCTTTTCTCTTTCAGCAACAGTTTTCATTCCATAGGCCAAAAACGTGCAAAATGTTATTTTAAGGGCTATCTGAACACTTTGACTCTATAGAGACTTTAGCTGAATGAAATGAACATTTAAGCGAGCCACCAATTTTTATCTGCTTTTATTAGTTTTCATTATATAAGCCAAAAACATGAAAACATGTTCATTTACGGGCTGTAATCCCTATAAGGGGTCATCTGACAATTTCGACCTTATGACGACTTTTGTAGAGCTTAATGAACTGAACATTTAAGCAAGCAACAGCTTTTCTCTTTCAGCAATAGTTTTCATTCCATAGGCCCAAAAAACGTGCAAAATGTTATTTTAAGGGCTATCTGAACAATTCAAGTTGACTCTATAGAGACTTTTGTTAAGAACTGAATGAAATGAACATTTAAGCGAGCCACCAATTTTAATCTGCTTTTATTAGTTTTCATTATATAAGCCAAAAAACATGAAAACATGTTCATTTAGAGGCTGTAACCCTGTAAGTGGTCATCTGACAACTTCGACCCTATAGAGACTTTTATAGAGCTAAATGAGCTGAACATTTAAGCAAGCACCAGCTTTTCTCTATCTGCGATAGTTTTCATTCTACAGGCCAAAATACTATTTTTCGCTTCTAAGGGACTGTAACCCCTATAACGGGTCATCTGACAACTTCAACCCTATGGAGACTTTTGTAGAGCTAAATGAGCTGAACATTTAAGCAAGGAGCAGCTTTTCTCTATCTGCAATAGTTTTCATTTTATGAGCCAAAAACATGAAAAACGCTATTTTTAACCTTTAAGGGGCTGTAACCCATATAAGGGATCATCTGACAACAGAACTTCGACCAAATGGAGACTTTTGTAGAAGTTTTGATGCTGAAGCAGTAGGGTGGCATCAGATTTCATCTATCTCTTATACATTTTTTATTTACAAGCCAAAACAGTAGTATTACCCCCTTGGTCTATTTTTAGTAACAGTGGTCATATTTTTTGACGGATAAGAAATCGAAATACAAGTTTGTTGCAGGACACCCTAAGGATCATACATACCAAGTTTCATTAAATTCTGTTCAATAGTTTCAGAGGAGAAGATTTTTGAAAATTGTTAACGGACGACAGACGACGACGGACGCCTAGTGATGGCAATAGCTCACATGGATTTTTGGTCCAGGTGAGCTTATTAATTGTGACCATTGCACTATATCATGAATTGAATCTTGTTCTGTCTCCCTGTCCTCTTCTTCTTTACACAGTGGGCTCCAACGTGATACTCCAAATATTTACTTTTCTACATTTATTTTCCCCTTTTTGATTTATTTGATATATTGGAAGCATATATATAATTATCACAAATCATAATTTTTTTTCTTACTTGTTGTAATTTTGTAGCTCAGTACTGGGGACCTTTAATTGGTTTAAATAAACTATCTTGTATCTTGTTCTAGCGCTCAAATATGCATACGGCGAGAAACGTTGCATTTTCTTTGAGCCACTGAAGCGTTATGTCATGTATGTAGAACTATAATACTCTTGTTCTAGCTGAATTCGTAAAGATTTTTAAAAGTGAGATTACGGCGCCTTCGAAAAGATAAAAGGGTTTATTACCACACAGATGTTTTTTTTAACCTGAAATTGAACAAGACATTTGAAACACTGTCTTATTGCAATATTAGTTTACGTTTACATTAGCTTGTATTCATGGAATTTTCTTATAATCCAAGGATCCGATTTAAAAAAAAAGAAAAGAAAATTGGCACAGAATGCAATAAACTTGAAGCTTACCTATAAACTTTCATCACTTCAGAAATGTTCGATTCACATACCCTAGACTAGATATAGTTTCTCCTAGAAGAAAGCCTCGAAATCCTTTATTTATTTTTTTTGCCGAATAAATGCACCCAGTTTTCTCCAGTCACGAAACTTTAACTCGATCTGTTACTGTTAGCTCTATAGACAAATAGAAGCAAAGAAAATTGACTGAGTGTGCATTTAATGGAAGACAACACATCCGCTATAAGAAACAAGACACAACAAACTGCACTCTGCCAACGTTTGTTGACCAAGCAGTTCCTTTACGTTTTCTTCTGTGTTACATCATTATTCTTATCCACCACATTGATAGTGTTGCAATCAATTGAAATAGATTTAAAAATCAACTTATGTCTGCCATTTCTGGGGTAGGAAAAATCTTAAGGTTTTAAAATTGAAATTCATAGAATTGATGTGTTCGTCAACATAATAGTGTTGATGTTGGAGCGGGCTTACCGCAGGGAATTCAGGGGCAGATCAAAAAATTTTCGAAAGGGGGGTTCCACATACTTGGTTCTGTGGGCCAAAAAGGGGGGGGGGGGGTTCCAGACCAAATTTTGCTGAGAATCTACACAAAAAAATAAAAACTTCGGAGGAAAGGGGGGGTTCCGACCCCCGAAAACCCCCTCTGGATCCGCCACTGGAATTAAAACTCCACCAGCAACGCTACCTATCACGGATTTTAGAAATGTTAGTTTGATATTTATTGGAACACTCGTTTAAAGCTTCGCGTCACCCTCAGTATTACACTAGATGACTTTCAAGTTGGCATGTTTCTAGAAATTATTTCGGGGATGATATTGTTTTCCCCTTCATGAAAGAGGCTGGGATGGCATGCACGATTTTCTGCTTTGCTGTCAATAATCTTTGATGTTTTAGGTGTGATAATAGGTTTCAATAATTTTACTATGGACTAAGAACACATTTCATTAAGGCATTGTATGATATTTAGATGAACATCTTCATTCAGATTGATAGTGGTTGTGGCATTCAATTCCGAACAGATATACACTACAGACTGAGCCGGAACATTTGCAATTTTTTTCGGAACCAGTTTAAAAACCAATGGATTTGAATTATGTTTATCGTAATACAAGCCACTTATAACTTCAGTTCCGGCTGGCAGACAGGCGCCCCATGAATCAGACCTTTGCTTGTTCAGCGTAAAATTTTCTTTCGCAACTTTAAGCAAAAAATACTCGCTGTTTTCATCGTCTGCTAAAACGGCTATGATCTGCCCTTTAGTAACTAAACCCGATAAACACTCTGAGCACCATCGTTTTCTAAATCGTCAACTAAAACTTCTGACTGGTTTGAATCCTCACGTACAATTTTCTCTTCCGTAAAGTTCCCAGTTTTAAGTTGGTTTTCGCATTCTCCAAAAATCCCACTCGCACATTTATCACAGGAGAAACATGAAAGTTCCCGTATTGATATTGAGTCACTATTTCCAGCTGTAGCAATAACCTGATGTACTGATCTTATACAAAACGTAAATTGTTTTCTCTGGGAATGGTGTCGACATAGCGGAATAACCGTCGTCTGCAATGCGCTTTGGTATTGGTAAGATTTGTTGTGGCAAACTCGAAAAGGTCAGACGTGTTTTGAATAGAAGCCCGTCCTCTCAACACAGCGATGTCTGCTTGTCTTTTTAGGAGACCCCCTGCAGCATCATGAGGACCTGAAAAGATATTTTTATCAAGCCTGGACAAGTATACAAAACCGTCGACGGAAGAAAATAAAATGCATTATTTTTATTTACTTTTTTTCCACTAAACAAGATTTGCAAAATTTCTTGAAACTCATCGAAGCACTTACCATAATTTGCACATTTAAAGTGTTATTATTTTTCGTTGTTGTTGCGATTATTAGTGTGACATTTGATATTTTGAATGAAAATTAAAATCAAGCATTACATCAAGGAGTCAGAGATGTCTCATTTTTTTTGTCAGAAATATGAAGGTGCGTCGTTTCATGAAGATCTAACTACTGAAGTATGGTTTCCGAAAAATCTGTTTTGAACTATAAATGAAATATAAACGAAGCTTAAAGGATAGAATTTCCTACCAAAAAAAAAAAACCTTTAAGGAGGCTCGCGGGTCTAAATTTGCGCATATTTTTTGCGCATCGGTATTGTATCGGTCAATCCATCCAATGTATGTAGCATCGTCACTGATTTCATTATACATCACAGCTTCTGTCCAAATTGAAAGAAATTCTATTGTTCACTTCTTTCTGTATGTCATGTTTTACATTGAAATGCCCATTTTCTTTATATTTTGTGTGAAAAATGCCAAAATTTCAACAGTTTTTTTAATTTCATTTTTTATTTGTACGGTGATCCCAAATTTTTATCGATTCAATTTGAAGAATGCATTAAAACACACATTCTATGCAAATTTGAAGAAATTCTGCTGTTTAGATTTTTTTCTATTTCATTTTTAAGCTTTAAATTATCATTTTCCCTATATATTCTATATAAAATAGATGGTTTTTAGCCTATTTTAAGAAACTCAATAGCGGGCTTAAATGAACGGTGACCCCCATTTTTTATTGCATATTTTTGATCCATACACAAATGACTACAAATGTGCAAAATTTCAGAAAAATCTATAATTAGAAATTTAGACCCTCGAGCCCCCTTAAGTGCGACAAAAAGGACTAAACTCAAGCTAGCGAACAATAAGCCAGCGAACAATAACAAAAATCAAGCTAGCGAACAATAAGCTAGCGAACAATAAGAAAACGCGCGAAAATGGTAATATCTAAAAACCAAAAAATCGCAATATCGTACAATTTTTCTATACACATTTTTGCTCACCTGAACCGAAGGGTCATGCGAGCATTAATCTTTGTCGTCCGTCCGTCTGTTAACTTTTTCAAACTTTAACTGCTCTGACACTAAAAGTCCAGCATGGCGTGGTTTTTTTTAGTGTATGATGCGGAATTTTGACTTTTTTAAGGAAAAATATAATCGTCGTGGCTAAAAATAGACCATAGAGGTAGGTTTTGACCATTTTGACATATTATATTTGTTTTTTGATCAAGGATTTTTAGACATTGACTCGGAAAAAGGGGGGGGGACTTTCTATATACTAGTACGTGTGGAAGGCGATGATACATGCCGCTGGAATAGCCGGCATTTTCAGGTTGATGTGATTAGTTGGGGAAAAAACTAATGATATAATAAGGTTAAGAATATTTACTTCCTAATTGTATGACAAGACCAACCATTTTATCGCAGTTTAAGAAAGAATAAAGAAACATAATTATATATTGATTTATTTTTTAAACTTTTCTTATATACTGTACATACATCTTTAAAAATTTTTGTTGATTGAATAACCATTTTTGAGTATTTGTACTTGAAATGAATACACGATACCAATCTTTATCTTCAGTTTTCAGCGTCAATTATGGGATAAGGTTTTTTTTGGGGGGGATATTAAAAGGTATTTAATTTTCGAATTCAAATATACGAAAAGTAACCCTCTCCCTTCCCCGAGGATAGTAATTTTTACTAATTTTTTATCGAATACATGTTCGGACGGGGGTTTGCATGTAATTACCTATGTCAGTCCGTACTACTTTTTGAGGTGGTTTTTTTTAAGAAACAATTTATTACCATATGAAAAATAAAGGTAATAACAAGATAACTAACTTGGAGATCCAATCTCAAATGTCCAAGAATTGAAAAGACAAAAAAAAGAAAGATATACCAGAGAAATTGAAGATCAAAATGGTCCTGACTTAGTACAGGATTTCAAAAGAAATGGTAAATTATGGTATATAAACATAAATGATCGTCCCTATTTTACCGTTTAAATGCATCGGAAATATATAGCAAATAAAAAGTTAGAAAACTTGCATAGAAAATGATTGAAACAAATATCTATGTCATACACAAGGGTCAACATGTTTAACTTCCGGGTCGGCATCCTCAAAAAAAGTTCTAAAAAAGTAAAACAGTAAATCAAGATATCCAACGCATCCCTTGAAATTGAATAAATGAAAAAGTGCAAATGCAAAATAAACATATTTATTTTAGACTTATAAATATTTTTTCTTCAAAACTATCAACATCTTAAGGGGACTTTTTTCAATGCGTGAAAAGTCAAATATAAAAGAAAATCCCAAAAGCTCGGTCCAAACTTTGCCGTAGGGGCTAAGCATAGGCAGTAGCAAGACGAAGGGTTATATGGCCAGGGGGACCCTACTTTGACCATGGATTGTGGAACAATGAAAAATTTACCCAGCTGGGGATTTTGAGAATGGATTATGCTAGCATAGAGCTAGCAAATCCCAAAAGCTCGGTCCAAACTTTGCCGTAGGGGCTAAGCATAGGCAGTAGCAAGACGAAGGGTTATATGGCCAGGGGGACCCTACTTTGACCATGGATTGTGGAACAATGAAAAATTTACCCAGCTGGGGATTTTGAGAATGGATTATGCTAGCATAGAGCTAGCAAATCCCAAAAGCTCGGTCCAAACTTTGCCGTAGGGGCTAAGCATAGGCAGTAGCAAGACGAAGGGTTATATGGCCAGGGGGACCCTACTTTGACCATGGATTGTGGAACAATGAAAAATTTACCCAGCTGGGGATTTTGAGAATGGATTATGCTAGCATAGAGCTAGCAAATCCCAAAAGCTCGGTCCAAACTTTGCCGTAGGGGCTAAGCATAGGCAGTAGCAAGACGAAGGGTTATATGGCCAGGGGGACCCTACTTTGACCATGGATTGTGGAACAATGAAAAATTTACCCAGCTGGGGATTTTGAGAATGGATTATGCTAGCATAGAGCTAGCAAATCCCAAAAGCTCGGTCCAAACTTTGCCGTAGGGGCTAAGCATAGGCAGTAGCAAGACGAAGGGTTATATGGCCAGGGGGACCCTACTTTGACCATGGATTGTGGAACAATGAAAAATTTACCCAGCTGGGGATTTTGAGAATGGATTATGCTAGCATAGAGCTAGCAAATCCCAAAAGCTCGGTCCAAACTTTGCCGTAGGGGCTAAGCATAGGCAGTAGCAAGACGAAGGGTTATATGGCCAGGGGGACCCTACTTTGACCATGGATTGTGGAACAATGAAAAATTTACCCAGCTGGGGATTTTGAGAATGGATTATGCTAGCATAGAGCTAGCAAATCCCAAAAGCTCGGTCCAAACTTTGCCGTAGGGGCTAAGCATAGGCAGTAGCAAGACGAAGGGTTATATGGCCAGGGGGACCCTACTTTGACCATGGATTGTGGAACAATGAAAAATTTACCCAGCTGGGGATTTTGAGAATGGATTATGCTAGCATAGAGCTAGCAAATCCCAAAAGCTCGGTCCAAACTTTGCCGTAGGGGCTAAGCATAGGCAGTAGCAAGACGAAGGGTTATATGGCCAGGGGGACCCTACTTTGACCATGGATTGTGGAACAATGAAAAATTTACCCAGCTGGGGATTTTGAGAATGGATTATGCTAGCATAGAGCTAGCAAATCCCAAAAGCTCGGTCCAAACTTTGCCGTAGGGGCTAAGCATAGGCAGTAGCAAGACGAAGGGTTATATGGCCAGGGGGACCCTACTTTGACCATGGATTGTGGAACAATGAAAAATTTACCCAGCTGGGGATTTTGAGAATGGATTATGCTAGCATAGAGCTAGCAAATCCCAAAAGCTCGGTCCAAACTTTGCCGTAGGGGCTAAGCATAGGCAGTAGCAAGACGAAGGGTTATATGGCCAGGGGGACCCTACTTTGACCATGGATTGTGGAACAATGAAAAATTTACCCAGCTGGGGATTTTGAGAATGGATTATGCTAGCATAGAGCTAGCAAATCCCAAAAGCTCGGTCCAAACTTTGCCGTAGGGGCTAAGCATAGGCAGTAGCAAGACGAAGGGTTATATGGCCAGGGGGACCCTACTTTGACCATGGATTGTGGAACAATGAAAAATTTACCCAGCTGGGGATTTTGAGAATGGATTATGCTAGCATAGAGCTAGCAAATCCCAAAAGCTCGGTCCAAACTTTGCCGTAGGGGCTAAGCATAGGCAGTAGCAAGACGAAGGGTTATATGGCCAGGGGGACCCTACTTTGACCATGGATTGTGGAACAATGAAAAATTTACCCAGCTGGGGATTTTGAGAATGGATTATGCTAGCATAGAGCTAGCAAATCCCAAAAGCTCGGTCCAAACTTTGCCGTAGGGGCTAAGCATAGGCAGTAGCAAGACGAAGGGTTATATGGCCAGGGGGACCCTACTTTGACCATGGATTGTGGAACAATGAAAAATTTACCCAGCTGGGGATTTTGAGAATGGATTATGCTAGCATAGAGCTAGCAAATCCCAAAAGCTCGGTCCAAACTTTGCCGTAGGGGCTAAGCATAGGCAGTAGCAAGACGAAGGGTTATATGGCCAGGGGGACCCTACTTTGACCATGGATTGTGGAACAATGAAAAATTTACCCAGCTGGGGATTTTGAGAATGGATTATGCTAGCATAGAGCTAGCAAATCCCAAAAGCTCGGTCCAAACTTTGCCGTAGGGGCTAAGCATAGGCAGTAGCAAGACGAAGGGTTATATGGCCAGGGGGACCCTACTTTGACCATGGATTGTGGAACAATGAAAAATTTACCCAGCTGGGGATTTTGAGAATGGATTATGCTAGCATAGAGCTAGCAAATCCCAAAAGCTCGGTCCAAACTTTGCCGTAGGGGCTAAGCATAGGCAGTAGCAAGACGAAGGGTTATATGGCCAGGGGGACCCTACTTTGACCATGGATTGTGGAACAATGAAAAATTTACCCAGCTGGGGATTTTGAGAATGGATTATGCTAGCATAGAGCTAGCAAATCCCAAAAGCTCGGTCCAAACTTTGCCGTAGGGGCTAAGCATAGGCAGTAGCAAGACGAAGGGTTATATGGCCAGGGGGACCCTACTTTGACCATGGATTGTGGAACAATGAAAAATTTACCCAGCTGGGGATTTTGAGAATGGATTATGCTAGCATAGAGCTAGCAAATCCCAAAAGCTCGGTCCAAACTTTGCCGTAGGGGCTAAGCATAGGCAGTAGCAAGACGAAGGGTTATATGGCCAGGGGGACCCTACTTTGACCATGGATTGTGGAACAATGAAAAATTTACCCAGCTGGGGATTTTGAGAATGGATTATGCTAGCATAGAGCTAGCAAATCCCAAAAGCTCGGTCCAAACTTTGCCGTAGGGGCTAAGCATAGGCAGTAGCAAGACGAAGGGTTATATGGCCAGGGGGACCCTACTTTGACCATGGATTGTGGAACAATGAAAAATTTACCCAGCTGGGGATTTTGAGAATGGATTATGCTAGCATAGAGCTAGCAAATCCCAAAAGCTCGGTCCAAACTTTGCCGTAGGGGCTAAGCATAGGCAGTAGCAAGACGAAGGGTTATATGGCCAGGGGGACCCTACTTTGACCATGGATTGTGGAACAATGAAAAATTTACCCAGCTGGGGATTTTGAGAATGGATTATGCTAGCATAGAGCTAGCAAATCCCAAAAGCTCGGTCCAAACTTTGCCGTAGGGGCTAAGCATAGGCAGTAGCAAGACGAAGGGTTATATGGCCAGGGGGACCCTACTTTGACCATGGATTGTGGAACAATGAAAAATTTACCCAGCTGGGGATTTTGAGAATGGATTATGCTAGCATAGAGCTAGCAAATCCCAAAAGCTCGGTCCAAACTTTGCCGTAGGGGCTAAGCATAGGCAGTAGCAAGACGAAGGGTTATATGGCCAGGGGGACCCTACTTTGACCATGGATTGTGGAACAATGAAAAATTTACCCAGCTGGGGATTTTGAGAATGGATTATGCTAGCATAGAGCTAGCAAATCCCAAAAGCTCGGTCCAAACTTTGCCGTAGGGGCTAAGCATAGGCAGTAGCAAGACGAAGGGTTATATGGCCAGGGGGACCCTACTTTGACCATGGATTGTGGAACAATGAAAAATTTACCCAGCTGGGGATTTTGAGAATGGATTATGCTAGCATAGAGCTAGCAAATCCCAAAAGCTCGGTCCAAACTTTGCCGTAGGGGCTAAGCATAGGCAGTAGCAAGACGAAGGGTTATATGGCCAGGGGGACCCTACTTTGACCATGGATTGTGGAACAATGAAAAATTTACCCAGCTGGGGATTTTGAGAATGGATTATGCTAGCATAGAGCTAGCAAATCCCAAAAGCTCGGTCCAAACTTTGCCGTAGGGGCTAAGCATAGGCAGTAGCAAGACGAAGGGTTATATGGCCAGGGGGACCCTACTTTGACCATGGATTGTGGAACAATGAAAAATTTACCCAGCTGGGGATTTTGAGAATGGATTATGCTAGCATAGAGCTAGCAAATCCCAAAAGCTCGGTCCAAACTTTGCCGTAGGGGCTAAGCATAGGCAGTAGCAAGACGAAGGGTTATATGGCCAGGGGGACCCTACTTTGACCATGGATTGTGGAACAATGAAAAATTTACCCAGCTGGGGATTTTGAGAATGGATTATGCTAGCATAGAGCTAGCAAATCCCAAAAGCTCGGTCCAAACTTTGCCGTAGGGGCTAAGCATAGGCAGTAGCAAGACGAAGGGTTATATGGCCAGGGGGACCCTACTTTGACCATGGATTGTGGAACAATGAAAAATTTACCCAGCTGGGGATTTTGAGAATGGATTATGCTAGCATAGAGCTAGCAAATCCCAAAAGCTCGGTCCAAACTTTGCCGTAGGGGCTAAGCATAGGCAGTAGCAAGACGAAGGGTTATATGGCCAGGGGGACCCTACTTTGACCATGGATTGTGGAACAATGAAAAATTTACCCAGCTGGGGATTTTGAGAATGGATTATGCTAGCATAGAGCTAGCAAATCCCAAAAGCTCGGTCCAAACTTTGCCGTAGGGGCTAAGCATAGGCAGTAGCAAGACGAAGGGTTATATGGCCAGGGGGACCCTACTTTGACCATGGATTGTGGAACAATGAAAAATTTACCCAGCTGGGGATTTTGAGAATGGATTATGCTAGCATAGAGCTAGCAAATCCCAAAAGCTCGGTCCAAACTTTGCCGTAGGGGCTAAGCATAGGCAGTAGCAAGACGAAGGGTTATATGGCCAGGGGGACCCTACTTTGACCATGGATTGTGGAACAATGAAAAATTTACCCAGCTGGGGATTTTGAGAATGGATTATGCTAGCATAGAGCTAGCAAATCCCAAAAGCTCGGTCCAAACTTTGCCGTAGGGGCTAAGCATAGGCAGTAGCAAGACGAAGGGTTATATGGCCAGGGGGACCCTACTTTGACCATGGATTGTGGAACAATGAAAAATTTACCCAGCTGGGGATTTTGAGAATGGATTATGCTAGCATAGAGCTAGCAAATCCCAAAAGCTCGGTCCAAACTTTGCCGTAGGGGCTAAGCATAGGCAGTAGCAAGACGAAGGGTTATATGGCCAGGGGGACCCTACTTTGACCATGGATTGTGGAACAATGAAAAATTTACCCAGCTGGGGATTTTGAGAATGGATTATGCTAGCATAGAGCTAGCAAATCCCAAAAGCTCGGTCCAAACTTTGCCGTAGGGGCTAAGCATAGGCAGTAGCAAGACGAAGGGTTATATGGCCAGGGGGACCCTACTTTGACCATGGATTGTGGAACAATGAAAAATTTACCCAGCTGGGGATTTTGAGAATGGATTATGCTAGCATAGAGCTAGCAAATCCCAAAAGCTCGGTCCAAACTTTGCCGTAGGGGCTAAGCATAGGCAGTAGCAAGACGAAGGGTTATATGGCCAGGGGGACCCTACTTTGACCATGGATTGTGGAACAATGAAAAATTTACCCAGCTGGGGATTTTGAGAATGGATTATGCTAGCATAGAGCTAGCAAATCCCAAAAGCTCGGTCCAAACTTTGCCGTAGGGGCTAAGCATAGGCAGTAGCAAGACGAAGGGTTATATGGCCAGGGGGACCCTACTTTGACCATGGATTGTGGAACAATGAAAAATTTACCCAGCTGGGGATTTTGAGAATGGATTATGCTAGCATAGAGCTAGCAAATCCCAAAAGCTCGGTCCAAACTTTGCCGTAGGGGCTAAGCATAGGCAGTAGCAAGACGAAGGGTTATATGGCCAGGGGGACCCTACTTTGACCATGGATTGTGGAACAATGAAAAATTTACCCAGCTGGGGATTTTGAGAATGGATTATGCTAGCATAGAGCTAGCAAATCCCAAAAGCTCGGTCCAAACTTTGCCGTAGGGGCTAAGCATAGGCAGTAGCAAGACGAAGGGTTATATGGCCAGGGGGACCCTACTTTGACCATGGATTGTGGAACAATGAAAAATTTACCCAGCTGGGGATTTTGAGAATGGATTATGCTAGCATAGAGCTAGCAAATCCCAAAAGCTCGGTCCAAACTTTGCCGTAGGGGCTAAGCATAGGCAGTAGCAAGACGAAGGGTTATATGGCCAGGGGGACCCTACTTTGACCATGGATTGTGGAACAATGAAAAATTTACCCAGCTGGGGATTTTGAGAATGGATTATGCTAGCATAGAGCTAGCAAATCCCAAAAGCTCGGTCCAAACTTTGCCGTAGGGGCTAAGCATAGGCAGTAGCAAGACGAAGGGTTATATGGCCAGGGGGACCCTACTTTGACCATGGATTGTGGAACAATGAAAAATTTACCCAGCTGGGGATTTTGAGAATGGATTATGCTAGCATAGAGCTAGCAAATCCCAAAAGCTCGGTCCAAACTTTGCCGTAGGGGCTAAGCATAGGCAGTAGCAAGACGAAGGGTTATATGGCCAGGGGGACCCTACTTTGACCATGGATTGTGGAACAATGAAAAATTTACCCAGCTGGGGATTTTGAGAATGGATTATGCTAGCATAGAGCTAGCAAATCCCAAAAGCTCGGTCCAAACTTTGCCGTAGGGGCTAAGCATAGGCAGTAGCAAGACGAAGGGTTATATGGCCAGGGGGACCCTACTTTGACCATGGATTGTGGAACAATGAAAAATTTACCCAGCTGGGGATTTTGAGAATGGATTATGCTAGCATAGAGCTAGCAAATCCCAAAAGCTCGGTCCAAACTTTGCCGTAGGGGCTAAGCATAGGCAGTAGCAAGACGAAGGGTTATATGGCCAGGGGGACCCTACTTTGACCATGGATTGTGGAACAATGAAAAATTTACCCAGCTGGGGATTTTGAGAATGGATTATGCTAGCATAGAGCTAGCAAATCCCAAAAGCTCGGTCCAAACTTTGCCGTAGGGGCTAAGCATAGGCAGTAGCAAGACGAAGGGTTATATGGCCAGGGGGACCCTACTTTGACCATGGATTGTGGAACAATGAAAAATTTACCCAGCTGGGGATTTTGAGAATGGATTATGCTAGCATAGAGCTAGCAAATCCCAAAAGCTCGGTCCAAACTTTGCCGTAGGGGCTAAGCATAGGCAGTAGCAAGACGAAGGGTTATATGGCCAGGGGGACCCTACTTTGACCATGGATTGTGGAACAATGAAAAATTTACCCAGCTGGGGATTTTGAGAATGGATTATGCTAGCATAGAGCTAGCAAATCCCAAAAGCTCGGTCCAAACTTTGCCGTAGGGGCTAAGCATAGGCAGTAGCAAGACGAAGGGTTATATGGCCAGGGGGACCCTACTTTGACCATGGATTGTGGAACAATGAAAAATTTACCCAGCTGGGGATTTTGAGAATGGATTATGCTAGCATAGAGCTAGCAAATCCCAAAAGCTCGGTCCAAACTTTGCCGTAGGGGCTAAGCATAGGCAGTAGCAAGACGAAGGGTTATATGGCCAGGGGGACCCTACTTTGACCATGGATTGTGGAACAATGAAAAATTTACCCAGCTGGGGATTTTGAGAATGGATTATGCTAGCATAGAGCTAGCAAATCCCAAAAGCTCGGTCCAAACTTTGCCGTAGGGGCTAAGCATAGGCAGTAGCAAGACGAAGGGTTATATGGCCAGGGGGACCCTACTTTGACCATGGATTGTGGAACAATGAAAAATTTACCCAGCTGGGGATTTTGAGAATGGATTATGCTAGCATAGAGCTAGCAAATCCCAAAAGCTCGGTCCAAACTTTGCCGTAGGGGCTAAGCATAGGCAGTAGCAAGACGAAGGGTTATATGGCCAGGGGGACCCTACTTTGACCATGGATTGTGGAACAATGAAAAATTTACCCAGCTGGGGATTTTGAGAATGGATTATGCTAGCATAGAGCTAGCAAATCCCAAAAGCTCGGTCCAAACTTTGCCGTAGGGGCTAAGCATAGGCAGTAGCAAGACGAAGGGTTATATGGCCAGGGGGACCCTACTTTGACCATGGATTGTGGAACAATGAAAAATTTACCCAGCTGGGGATTTTGAGAATGGATTATGCTAGCATAGAGCTAGCAAATCCCAAAAGCTCGGTCCAAACTTTGCCGTAGGGGCTAAGCATAGGCAGTAGCAAGACGAAGGGTTATATGGCCAGGGGGACCCTACTTTGACCATGGATTGTGGAACAATGAAAAATTTACCCAGCTGGGGATTTTGAGAATGGATTATGCTAGCATAGAGCTAGCAAATCCCAAAAGCTCGGTCCAAACTTTGCCGTAGGGGCTAAGCATAGGCAGTAGCAAGACGAAGGGTTATATGGCCAGGGGGACCCTACTTTGACCATGGATTGTGGAACAATGAAAAATTTACCCAGCTGGGGATTTTGAGAATGGATTATGCTAGCATAGAGCTAGCAAATCCCAAAAGCTCGGTCCAAACTTTGCCGTAGGGGCTAAGCATAGGCAGTAGCAAGACGAAGGGTTATATGGCCAGGGGGACCCTACTTTGACCATGGATTGTGGAACAATGAAAAATTTACCCAGCTGGGGATTTTGAGAATGGATTATGCTAGCATAGAGCTAGCAAATCCCAAAAGCTCGGTCCAAACTTTGCCGTAGGGGCTAAGCATAGGCAGTAGCAAGACGAAGGGTTATATGGCCAGGGGGACCCTACTTTGACCATGGATTGTGGAACAATGAAAAATTTACCCAGCTGGGGATTTTGAGAATGGATTATGCTAGCATAGAGCTAGCAAATCCCAAAAGCTCGGTCCAAACTTTGCCGTAGGGGCTAAGCATAGGCAGTAGCAAGACGAAGGGTTATATGGCCAGGGGGACCCTACTTTGACCATGGATTGTGGAACAATGAAAAATTTACCCAGCTGGGGATTTTGAGAATGGATTATGCTAGCATAGAGCTAGCAAATCCCAAAAGCTCGGTCCAAACTTTGCCGTAGGGGCTAAGCATAGGCAGTAGCAAGACGAAGGGTTATATGGCCAGGGGGACCCTACTTTGACCATGGATTGTGGAACAATGAAAAATTTACCCAGCTGGGGATTTTGAGAATGGATTATGCTAGCATAGAGCTAGCAAATCCCAAAAGCTCGGTCCAAACTTTGCCGTAGGGGCTAAGCATAGGCAGTAGCAAGACGAAGGGTTATATGGCCAGGGGGACCCTACTTTGACCATGGATTGTGGAACAATGAAAAATTTACCCAGCTGGGGATTTTGAGAATGGATTATGCTAGCATAGAGCTAGCAAATCCCAAAAGCTCGGTCCAAACTTTGCCGTAGGGGCTAAGCATAGGCAGTAGCAAGACGAAGGGTTATATGGCCAGGGGGACC
This sequence comes from Arcuatula senhousia, assembly GCA_963971305.1. NCBI lineage: Eukaryota > Metazoa > Mollusca > Bivalvia > Mytilida > Mytilidae > Arcuatula > Arcuatula senhousia. The sequence continues at coordinate 1,142,440 of OZ020307.1, read as the reverse complement.
CTACTTTGACCATGGATTGTGGAACAATGAAAAATTTACCCAGCTGGGGATTTTGAGAATGGATTATGCTAGCATAGAGCTAGCAAATCCCAAAAGCTCGGTCCAAACTTTGCCGTAGGGGCTAAGCATAGGCAGTAGCAAGACGAAGGGTTATATGGCCAGGGGGACCCTACTTTGACCATGGATTGTGGAACAATGAAAAATTTACCCAGCTGGGGATTTTGAGAATGGATTATGCTAGCATAGAGCTAGCAAATCCCAAAAGCTCGGTCCAAACTTTGCCGTAGGGGCTAAGCATAGGCAGTAGCAAGACGAAGGGTTATATGGCCAGGGGGACCCTACTTTGACCATGGATTGTGGAACAATGAAAAATTTACCCAGCTGGGGATTTTGAGAATGGATTATGCTAGCATAGAGCTAGCAAATCCCAAAAGCTCGGTCCAAACTTTGCCGTAGGGGCTAAGCATAGGCAGTAGCAAGACGAAGGGTTATATGGCCAGGGGGACCCTACTTTGACCATGGATTGTGGAACAATGAAAAATTTACCCAGCTGGGGATTTTGAGAATGGATTATGCTAGCATAGAGCTAGCAAATCCCAAAAGCTCGGTCCAAACTTTGCCGTAGGGGCTAAGCATAGGCAGTAGCAAGACGAAGGGTTATATGGCCAGGGGGACCCTACTTTGACCATGGATTGTGGAACAATGAAAAATTTACCCAGCTGGGGATTTTGAGAATGGATTATGCTAGCATAGAGCTAGCAAATCCCAAAAGCTCGGTCCAAACTTTGCCGTAGGGGCTAAGCATAGGCAGTAGCAAGACGAAGGGTTATATGGCCAGGGGGACCCTACTTTGACCATGGATTGTGGAACAATGAAAAATTTACCCAGCTGGGGATTTTGAGAATGGATTATGCTAGCATAGAGCTAGCAAATCCCAAAAGCTCGGTCCAAACTTTGCCGTAGGGGCTAAGCATAGGCAGTAGCAAGACGAAGGGTTATATGGCCAGGGGGACCCTACTTTGACCATGGATTGTGGAACAATGAAAAATTTACCCAGCTGGGGATTTTGAGAATGGATTATGCTAGCATAGAGCTAGCAAATCCCAAAAGCTCGGTCCAAACTTTGCCGTAGGGGCTAAGCATAGGCAGTAGCAAGACGAAGGGTTATATGGCCAGGGGGACCCTACTTTGACCATGGATTGTGGAACAATGAAAAATTTACCCAGCTGGGGATTTTGAGAATGGATTATGCTAGCATAGAGCTAGCAAATCCCAAAAGCTCGGTCCAAACTTTGCCGTAGGGGCTAAGCATAGGCAGTAGCAAGACGAAGGGTTATATGGCCAGGGGGACCCTACTTTGACCATGGATTGTGGAACAATGAAAAATTTACCCAGCTGGGGATTTTGAGAATGGATTATGCTAGCATAGAGCTAGCAAATCCCAAAAGCTCGGTCCAAACTTTGCCGTAGGGGCTAAGCATAGGCAGTAGCAAGACGAAGGGTTATATGGCCAGGGGGACCCTACTTTGACCATGGATTGTGGAACAATGAAAAATTTACCCAGCTGGGGATTTTGAGAATGGATTATGCTAGCATAGAGCTAGCAAATCCCAAAAGCTCGGTCCAAACTTTGCCGTAGGGGCTAAGCATAGGCAGTAGCAAGACGAAGGGTTATATGGCCAGGGGGACCCTACTTTGACCATGGATTGTGGAACAATGAAAAATTTACCCAGCTGGGGATTTTGAGAATGGATTATGCTAGCATAGAGCTAGCAAATCCCAAAAGCTCGGTCCAAACTTTGCCGTAGGGGCTAAGCATAGGCAGTAGCAAGACGAAGGGTTATATGGCCAGGGGGACCCTACTTTGACCATGGATTGTGGAACAATGAAAAATTTACCCAGCTGGGGATTTTGAGAATGGATTATGCTAGCATAGAGCTAGCAAATCCCAAAAGCTCGGTCCAAACTTTGCCGTAGGGGCTAAGCATAGGCAGTAGCAAGACGAAGGGTTATATGGCCAGGGGGACCCTACTTTGACCATGGATTGTGGAACAATGAAAAATTTACCCAGCTGGGGATTTTGAGAATGGATTATGCTAGCATAGAGCTAGCATATCCCAAAAGCTCCTAGCACTATCCAGCCGTTTAATCCCCTGCTGGGTAAATTTTTACTTGTTTCTTGATTGTTGGTCAAAGTTGGGAACCCTCGACCGTCTGCCCCTACATCTTGGTACCCATATGGAATAAGCCCTACGGCAAAGTTTTGACCGAGCTTTTGGGATATGCTAGTAATATCCTAGCACTATCTAGCCCTTTAATCCCTAGCTGGGTAAATTTTTACTTTTTTCTTGATAGTTGGTCAAACTTGGTTACCCTCGTCCGTCTCCCCTACATTTTGGTACCACTATGGAATGAGCCCTACGGCAAAGTTTGGACCGAGTTTTTGGGATATGCTTGTACTATCCTACCACTATCTAGTCTTTTAATCCCTAGCTGGGTAAATTTTTACTTGTTTCTTGATTGTTGGTTAAAGTTTGGTACCCTCGACCGTCTGCCCCTAGATTTTGGTACCAATATGGAATGAGCCCTACGGCAAAGTTTGGACCGAGCTTTTGGGATATGCTAGTATTATCCTAGCACTATCCAGTCCTTTAATCCCTAGCTGGGTAAATTTTTACTCTTTTCTTGATTGTTGGTCAAAGTTGGGAACCCTCGACCGTCTGCCCCTACATCTTGGTACCCATATGGAATGAGCCCTACGGCAAAGTTTGGACCAAGCTTTAAGGATATGCTAGTACTATCCAAGCACTATTCAGTCCTTTAATCCCTATCTGGGTAAATTTTTACTTTTTTTTTATTATCGGTCAAAGTTGGGTACCCTCGTCCGTCAGCCCCTACATCTTAGTACCCCTATGGAATGAGTCCTACGGCAAAGTTTGGACCGAGCTTTTGGGATATGCTAGTACTATCCTAGTTCTATCTAGCCCTTTAATCCACTGCTGGGTAAATTTTTACTTTTTTCTTGATAGTTGGTCAAACTTGGGTACCCTCGTCCATCTGCCCCTACATCTTGGTACCCCTATGGAATAAGCCCTACGGCAAAGTTTTGACCGAGCTTTTGGGATATGCTAGTACTATCCTAGCACTATCTTGCCCTTTAATCCCATGCTGGGTAAAGTTTTACTTTTTTCTTGATAGCTGGTCAAACTTGGGTACCCTCGTCCTTCTGCCCCTACATCTTGGTACCCCTATGGAATGAGCCCTACGGCAAAGTTTGGACCAAGCTTTAAGGATATGCTAGTACTATCCAAGCACTATTCAGTCCTTTTATCCCTATCTGGGTAAATTTTTACTTTTTTCTTGATTATCGGTCAAAGTTGGGTACCCTCGTCCGTCAGCCCCTACATCTTAGTACCCCTATGGAATGAGCCCTACGGCAAAGTTTGGACCGAGCTTTTGGGGTATGCTAGTATTATCCTAGCACTATCCAGTCATTTAATCCCTAGCTGGGTAAATTTTTCCTTGTTTCTTGATTGTTGGTCAAAGTTTGGTACCCTCGACCGTCTGCCCCTAGATTTTGGTACCAATATGGAATGTTCTCAACGGCAAAGTTCGGACCGAGCTTTTGGGATATGCTTGTACTATCCCAGCACTATCTAGCCCTTTAATCCCATGCTGGGTAAAGTTTTACTTTTTTCTTGATAGCTGGTCAAACTTGGGTACCCTCGTCCGTCTGCCCCTACATTTTGGTACCCCTATGGAATGAGCCCTGCGGCAAAGTTTGTAGAGAGCTTTAAGGATATGCTAGTACTATCATAGCACTATTCAGTCCTTTAATCCCTATCTGGGTAAATTTTTACTTTTTTCTTGATTGTTGGTCAAACTTGGGTACCCTCGTCCGTCTGCCCCTACATTTTGGTACCACTATGGAATGAGCCCTACGGCAAAGTTTGGACCGAGCTTTTGGGATATGCTAGTATTATCCTAGCACTATCTAGTCCTTTAATTCCTAGCTGGGTAAATTTTTACTTTTTTCTTGATTGTTGGTCAAAGTTAGGAACCCTCGACCGTCTGCCCCTACATCTTGTTACCCATATGGAATGAGCCCTACGGCAAAGTTTGGACCGAGCTTTTGGGATATGCTAGTACTATCCTAGCACTATCCAGCCGTTTAATCCCCTGCTGGGTAAATTTTTACTTGTTTCTTGATTGTTGGTCAAAGTTGGGAACCCTCGACCGTCTGCCCCTACATCTTGGTACCCATATGGAATAAGCCCTACGGCAAAGTTTTGACCGAGCTTTTAGGATATGCTAGTAATATCCTAGCACTATCTAGCCCTTTAATCCCTAGCTGGGTAAATTTTTACTTTTTTCTTGATAGTTGGTCAAACTTGGTTACCCTCGTCCGTCTGCCCCTACATTTTGGTACCACTATGAAATGAGCCCTACAGCAAAGTTTGGACCGAGCTTTTGGGATATGCTAGTACTATCCTACCACTATCTAGTCTTTTAATCCCTAGCTGGGTAAACTTTTACTTGTTTCTTGATTGTTGGTCAAAGTTTGGTACCCTCGACCGTCTGCCCCTAGATTTTGGTACCAATATGGAATGAACCCTACGGCAAAGTTTGGACCAAGCTTTAAGGATATGCTAGTACTATCCAAGCACTATTCAGTCCTTTAATCCCTATCTGGGTAAATTTTTACTTTTTTTTTTATTATCGGTCAAAGTTGGGTACCCTCGTCCGTCAGCCCCTACATCTTAGTACCCCTATGGAATGAGTCCTACGGCAAAGTTTGGACCGAGCTTTTGGGATATGCTAGTACTATCCTAGCACTATCTAGCCCTTTAATCCACTGCTGGGTAAATTTTTACTTTTTTCTTGATAGTTGGTCAAACTTGGGTACCCTCGTCCATCTGCCCCTACATCTTGGTACCCCTATGGAATAAGCCCTACGGCAAAGTTTTGACCGAGCTTTTGGGATATGCTAGTACTATCCTAGCACTATCTAGCTCTTTAATCCCCTGCTGGGTAAATTTTTACTTTTTTCTTGATAGTTGGTCAAACTTGGGTACCCTCGTCCGTCTGCCCCTACATTTTGGTACCACTATGGAATGAGCCCTACGGCAAAGTTTGGACCGAGCTTTTGGGATATGCTAGTACTATCCTACCACTATCTAGTCTTTTAATCCCTAGCTGGGTAAATTTTTACTTGTTTCTTGATTGTTGGTCAAAGTTGGGTACCCTCGACCGTCTGCCCCTAGATTTTGGTACCAATATGGAATGTTCTCTACGGCAAAGTTCGGACCGAGCTTTTGGGATATGCTTGTACTATCCCAACACTATCTAGCCCTTTAATACCATGCTGGGTAAATTTTTACTTTTTTCTTGATAGCTGGTCAAAGTTGGGTACCCTCGTCCGTCTGCCCCTACATTTTGGTACCCCTATGGAATGAGCCCTGCGGCAAAGTGTGGGGAAAGCTTTAAGGATATGTTAGTACTATCATAGCATTATTCAGTCCTTTAATCCCTATCTGGGTAAATTTTTACTTTTTTCTTGATTGTTGGTCAAACTTGGGTACCCTCGTCCGTCTGCCCCTACATTTTGGTACCACTATGGAATGAGCCCTACGGCAAAGTTTTGACCGAGCTTTTGGGATATGCTAGTACTATCCTAGCACTATCTAGCCCTTTAATCCCTAGCTGGGTAAATTTTTACTTTTTTCTTGATAGTTGGTCAAACTTGGTTACCCTCGTCCGTCTGCCCCTACATTTTGGTACCACTATGAAATGAGCCCTACGGCAAAGTTTGGACCGAGCTTTTGGGATATGCTAGTACTATCCTACCACTATCTAGTCTTTTAATCCCTAGCTTGGTAACTTTTTACTTGTTTCTTGATTGTTGGTCAAAGTTTCGTACCCTCGACCGTCTGCCCCAAGATTTTGGTACCAATATGGAATGAGCCCTACGGCAAAGTTTGGACCGAGCTTTTGGGATATGCTAGTATTATCCTAGCACTATCCAGTCTTTTAATCCCTAGCTGGGTAAATTTTTACTTTTTTCTTGATTGTTGGTCAAAGTTGGGAACCCTCGACCGTCTGCCCCTACATCTTGGTACCCATATGGAATGAGCCCTATGGCAAAGTTTGGACCGAGCTTTTGGGATATGCTAGTACTATCCTAGCACTATCCAGCCGTTTAATCCCCTGCTGGGTTAATTTTTACTTTTTTCTTGAATGTTGGTCAAAGATGGGAACCTCGTCCTTCTGACCCTACATCTTGGTACCCCTATGGAATGAGCCCTACGGCAAAGTTTGGACCAAGCTTTAAGGATATGCTAGTACTATCCAAGCACTATTCAGTCCTTTAATCCCTATCTGGGTAAATTTTTACTTTTTTCTTGATTATCGGTCAAAGTTGGGTACCCTCGTCCGTCAGCCCCTACATCTTAGTACCCCTATGGAATGAGTCCTACGGCAAAGTTTGGACCGAGCTTTTGGGATATGCTAGTACTATCCTAGCACTATCTAGCCCTTTAATGCCCTGCTGGGTAATTTTTTACTTTTTTCTTGATAGTTGTTCAAACTTGGGTACCCTCGTCCATCTGCCCCTACATCTTGGTACCCCTATGGAATAAGCCCTACGGCAAAGTTTCGACCGAGCTTTTGAGATATGCTAGTACTATCCTAGCACTATCTAGCTCTTTAATCCCCTGCTGGGTAAATTTTTACTTTTTTCTTGATAGTTGGTCAAACTTGTGTACCCTCGTCCGTCTGCCCCTACATTTTGGTACCACTATGGATTGAGCCCTACAGCAAATTTTGGACCGAGCTTTTGGGATATGCTAGTACTATCCTACCACTATCTAGTCTTTTAATCCCTAGCTGGGTAAATTTTTACTTGTTTCTTGATTGTTGGTCAAATTTGGGTACCCTCGACCGTCTGCCCCTAGATTTTGGTACCAATATGGAATGTTCTCTACGGCAAAGTTCGGACCGAGCTTTTGGGATATGCTATTATTATCCTAGCACTATCCAGTCCTTTAATCCCTAGCTGGTTAATTTTTTACTTTTTTCTTGATTGTTGGTCAAAGTTGGGAACCCTCGACCGTCTGCCCCTACATCTTGGTACCCATATGGAATGAGCCCTACGGCAAAGTTTGAACCGAGCTTTTGGGATATGCTAGTACTATCCTAGCACTATCCAGCCGTATAATCCCCTGCTGGTTAAATTTTTACTTTTTTCTTGATTGTTGGTCAAAGTTGGGAACCCTCGACCGTCTGCCCCTACATCTTGGTACCCATATGGAATGAGCCCTATGGCAAAGTTTGGACCGAGCTTTAAGGATATGCTAGTACTTTCCAAGCACTATTCAGTCCTTTAATCCCTATCTGGGTAAATTTTTACTTTTTTCTTGATTATCGGTCAAAGTTGGGTACCCTCGTCCGTCAGCCCCTACATCTTAGTACCCCTATGGAATGAGCCCTACGGCAAAGTTTTGACCGAGCTTTTAAGATATGCTAGTATTATCCTAGCACTATCCAATACTTTAATCCCTAGCTGGGTAAATTTTTACTTTTTTCTTGATTGTTGGTCAAAGTTGGGAACCTCGTCCTTCTGCCGCTACATCTTGGTACCCCTATGGAATGTTCCCTACGGCAAAGTTTGGACCGAGCTTTTGGGGTATGCTAGTATTATCCTAGCACTATCCAGTCATTTAATCCCTAGCTGGGTAAATTTTTACTTTTTTCTTGATTGTTGGTCAAAGTTGGGTACCCTCGACCGTCTGCCCCTACATCTTGGTACTCATATGGAATGAGCCCTACGGCAAAGTTTGGACCGAGCTTTTGGGATATGCTAGAACTATCCTAGCACAATCTAGCCCTTAAATCCCCTGCTGGGTAAATTTTTACTTTTTTCTTGATTGTTGGTCAAAGCTTGGTAACCTCGACCGTCTGCCCCTACATCTTGGTACCCATATGGAATGAGCACTATCCAGTTCTTTAATCACTAGCTGGGTAAATCTTAATTTTTTCTTCATTGTTGGTAAAAGCTCGGTACCCTCGTCCTTCTGACCCTACATTTTGGTACTTCCTGTTATTTATCATTTGGTTAGCTACTACTGGTTATTTTTCTGCATTGTTTCAACAGGTCTAGTCAGGTACAAATCTTGACGTCAGCATAAATTTAAATATTAATTAGTTGACTGCTTTGAAAAATGCATGTATATTCGTAGTACTTTATGAATGAAAATTTAGTAATAAGTACATTTTGCTTCTTTTTACTTTGATTTTTTATAGTTTTTATAATAAAACAAAAGAAAACTAAACTTTATATTATTTTTGAACTTTTCTATGCTCAGATTGCCTTTATTTATAGTGATTGCATAGTTTTTAGCATTTGCGTATAGTTATGCACAACGTAACGCATACATACCTATGCATATATATAGTTGTTAATAGTAATGTTTTAAGAAAATGCATGTTTTATCCGTGGAAATACCACATATATATACAGTCAAGTTACCGTGAATGCTGAGTAAGTATATGATTGCCAATTTAAAAATGGTATTTTGAAAGGTCGCGTTCGTCTTTATATGCATATGCACATAATGTCGTTTCAAAGGTCTTGCTCCTTTCCCAAACACAAAAGGAGTGAGGGCATTTAAATATTTCAAAATATGGGAATGTTTTACCTTCCCGCTTGCAACAAAAGGCAAAGAAATTTCTGACAAAAGGGGGCAGATTTGCATAGTATGCATCAAATTTTTAGAGCCGTCCTATTTCAAGATAAGACCAACTTACCATTATATCTTCGTGAAGTCTTTTGAATTTTCAGGGGAATTTGTAGTGGGGATAATTTGTCTAGTGAAAATTCGAACTATTGAATGGTGAATGTTGAACGGTGGGCGGATGATAGGCGTTGTGCAGCGGCGGATGAGAGGGGAAATATTTGGGTAACAGTTTTCTCAGTAACTACTGATCTTTGGAATGCAAAATCAGAAAGAGGTCCCATATATTGGAATATATAATATTCATATAGTAAAAAACAATGTTATTTTCGTTCACTTTTACCACTTAAACCGACTTTTAAGTTTTTGAAATGCTGCATTTCATGAATCGATTGCTGTTGTAAGTATTTTGAATAAAAATGATTCATTTTTGTGTTAGAAGCGTTTTCCATATCGCCAAATGTGTCATTAGAAACTGATCCATTTGTAAAAACAAGAGGTGACAAAGGCAATGTATTTCCTATAGATAGATTAAGAGTTATCCTTCTTCGAACGTAGATAGCATGATTGTACTCGACATTTTTTGAATTTATTTTAAAACTTTCAAGAAAGTGACAGTTCTGTTTTATCTTTGCCCAGTCGTCTGTAAAGCTTTCCGCCACAGTAATACATGATAATACAGAAGATCGATATTTTTCATATTTCTCATAATACATGGAATAAAATATGGCGTTTAAAAAACTTATATATATACATAGCTCTTACGAGAGAAATACACATGCATTTTACAAAACCAAACCTATATCTCAAAATTATTTGGACTTTACAAATCTATCCCTCAATAATATGACACTTTTTTTTACAAATTTCACTAAAAGAGGTGTATATATCCATCTCCTCTTTAATTTACAAAAAAATACTTAGCACACAATGAGAGACAAGACGAAAACAAGACAAAAACCCAGCTTCTTGCTATAATCGATGAAAACATAAAAACACCTCCTCGTTGAACAGAAAGAAATCTTTATAAAGCAGAAATAAAATACGCTGAAAAATGAATACGAATCGATTTTCTCAATTTGATTCGAGAAGAAATAAAATATCTAAGCAAATGACGATCATGAATCTTTTGACTGACGATAATTTTACCCGTTTTATTGTCAAATTTTATGCATGTATTTTGTATTGCTATTTTTTATGGAGTATTTTGTACTGTTATTTGTTATAAAAAAGAGAAAAAAATAACATATCTTGATGTGTCTCTTGTAGTTATCTCCTAAACATGGATATAATACGGCTACAAAATTCAAGTTATTTTATGCAACTGTAAAGTCATTTAAAAATATGCATAACATCCCTAGTTTGGAAGATTTTTTTTATATCAAAGAGTCGTTCAATTTGAAATCTGAAAATGCAATGGATTGTTTGCTTTGTGAGGAGAATATGTTTGCAATTTTCGTTTCTTATAATACATTCAAATTTTCTTCTCATGCTCTACAATTTTCAATACTTTACGGCTGTTCAGCACGTTTTATAGTACTATAAATCAATCATCGTATCCCATAATTCAATCAATTCATGGATAAACGCGACAGGTAAATAAACAATCGAACATGAATATGCAAAATGGATGTGCCCTTATTTGGAAATAAATTTACATATGACTCGACCTGTTCAATGTGTGTTAACTACAGTAGTAAACCACACTTAGCAAAACAATCACTTTTACCTTCAAAGAGAAATAATTCTATAATAAATTGACCCAATTACATTTTTAACAATAATTAATAAAGTTAAAAATTAAGAAAAAAATCCAAAAAGCACAGTTCTTAATTCCTACGTGGCTTTTTGGGTCTTCTTCAAACATTTCAGGGTAGATAGATCTTGGCATGCTGACCACTTTTACCTGTTTGCGGGAATTTCGATATGTGAGGCCGTTTTTGTGTTATTTGCAAAAAATGCAATTTACCTACCCCTATGGTCTATTTTTAGCCACGACGATTATATTTTTCCTTAAAAAAGTCAAAATTCCGCATCATACACTAAAAAAACCACGCCATGCTGGACTTTTAGTGTCAGAGCAGTTAAAGTTTGAAAAAGTTAACAGACGGACGGACGACAAAGATTAATGCTCGCATGATCCTTCGGTTCAGGTGAGCAAAAATGTGTATAGAAAAATTGTACGATATTGCGATTTTTTGGTTTTTAGATATTACCATTTTCGCGCGTTTTCTTATTGTTCGCTAGCTTATTGTTCGCTAGCTTGATTTTTGTTATTGTTCGCTGGCTTATTGTTCGCTAGCTTGAGTTTAGTACAAAAAGGTTGACATTTAATTTAAGTTAGTATACTATTATGTTTATTTACCTTTAGCATGCGCTGTCGCAAAAAAATTTTGTGTGAAGGTTGTGTAACCAAAATCACGACATGAATTACTAGTGTCTCCGAAGCAGTGACGACTTTTGTAATGAGCAGCACAACCATCAGTGAACTCTTGCATTGTCTCTACGTTATATGAGATAGACTTCAAGTACTCTGAAATTTGTCTTCTAGCTTCATGTACGAAATGCTGATCATGCTGCTGGTCATTGCTTATAACATTAAAGTGTTCCGTTACGATCTCCGGAAAATCTTCGGTGCTCTCTTCTCCGTCATATTCTAAAAGGCCATGGCGGTGAATAATTGACACATGAACAAAAACTTCGGTCTTTTGAAAATAACCACTTTGGAGTTCTTTTAGGCTTGAGCATCGATAGTTCTCCGAAAAATCATGAACACAAATACAACTTTTTATAGGGAGATTGACAACTAAAGATTGAAATTGTTTATTTTGCCAAGTTGCTCTTTGCTGGTGTAGTGGGAACGATTTAAGCAACTCTGCAAAATGTTCAAATTTTCCGACCTTTGTTTCTTGTTTTACTAAAAGTAACTTTTTTACTGTTTTATCCCCTTTCACTGTGATATTAACGTTTTCAAATTTTTCCCATTTAACATTTTGAGCGTTTTCAGATTTGGCTTGTTCTTCAGGTAATATTTCTAAATTTTTAATACCACATTCAGTACATTGTCTCCTCAGGCACGACATATCTTGAAAATCATTTTGCTTTGGACATAATGTTACATCAACAACATCACTAATAGAATCATAAATTTGTACGTCAATATCTGTCGATTGTAAAAGTTTTTTCCTAAAGTCCATACATGATTTTAATATACTTTTTATTTCCACATGGTATCTACAGCAACAGGTATGTCGGTCCTTTTGTCTAACCTGTCTTATGAAGGAGGGTTTACAATTCTCAAATGATATCTGTGACATTTTAACGGTTGGATTTTCACAAAGAAATTCAATATATGCTTCCGTTTGTGTTTTTTCGAGTAGATGTACCATGTGGCTCGAATATGTTTTCGGTCCTATTCTTTCCCGCTTTATGTCTGACTTGTTGCCGTTGGGACGAGAAATTCCGGGTTTCATCCAAAATTTTAAATCTTCTGATATAGCACCCGATCTTGTTTTCCTACACGTATAGGTCCAACACGACTTCTCTGCTTATACGTCTTAATGGTAAACCTAGTTTTTCTGCCAATCTCTTTCTGCTCTTTATTTCTGTGATACTTTCTTCGCTAACGGATGCCATTAAAGCATTCATAGTTGCCATGGCATCGGAAGAACGTCTTTTCAAGCAGGTGCTGATAGCTGTTTTAATGTCCTGCAGTACGGCCGACTCTATGGACTTATTTTCTAATTTTTCTGGCGAAGAAACTACATTTGTTTTGACGAGATTATTTACTGTTGGCGATTTTTGTCTTGTAAATACGCCGAAATCGTAGCTAATCGTTTCTTGGGGGTGGTTGGCAAAGCTTTTTTTAAATTTCCTAAGGGCTCTATGTTTGTTTGTTCTATTTCCAAAAACATTAAGTAACACTCCTTCTCCGTTTTCAACAACAGCTTTGTTTTTAAGTTTTTCCCTATACTTCCTTTTTCTATCCCTCTCACTTTCCCTACTTTTTTTCTTGTTTTCTCGATACATCCGTTTTCTAACAGCTTCCTTAGAGGATTTGTATTCAGCTTGCTTTATGGGTTTGTTCTTATGATACCAAAACAGTTTCTGTTTGCGTCTTTTCGTGAGACTTTGGAATCTATTGTTATCCAAAACTAACTTAGCAGAACTTGGAGACATGCTGAAAGTAGATCGATATTTTGTAAATTTTACCTTTTTGAAACTTTGCTTTTAATACGGTCATAAAAAATCAATCCGATTGAATAGATAAGTTGATTTTTGGAATATATAATTTTATTATTTTGTACATATAAATTTTTAGTCTGATTTTATCGGTTCGGCTTAAAAGGTTGAATAAAACATTGTAATTTGACAACGACAAAAGAAGAGGAAGATACCATTCTTTGCGAACGTAAAAAATAAAGGACTTGGGACATTTCAATAGACATCGGGAAATTCTTTACAATTCTTATATTTATGTAAAAGCATACCGAATTAGACATAGTTTGAAAGAAAATATCATGTATATTGGTTTAACGGGAATAACATTGTCATGTACAATAATTTATTTTTTTAGTTTTACCCTTAAATGGCTTGGTTTAAGAAATAAAGGCATATTTTCGGGTATGGGACATTTTACTAGACATCTAAAAAGTGACGTTTTTTTTGTAATCCTGTCCACAACTTTATCAAAATTTTCCGGAAAAGGAGAGATTTTTAATCGTAATATACATTTATGTAAAAAATATAAATACTTACATAGTTTCTGTTCACAAAAAGTATCGTCTTTAAATGTTGTATGATTTTTTTCTCGCAACGGGACAAATTTTGCTCTATGGAATTTTCCAAAATTTTGCATATGCACTTGTTTGAGCGTACGAAAATTCTATGACGTCACTTTCAACGTTGAATTCACGAAACGCGTGCAAAAGATTGCATGCGTTTTCGCGCAAATGAACATACTGTGCAGATTTCAAGTAATCACACCAACATAATTTGTAACGCGGGACAAAGAAAATTATAACGTTTGTGCCGTTTTTAATTGCTTATAACATTAATATCGACAAACTGAAATATTTTTTCTAGTTTTTACTTTATTAAGTAGTGAATTTGCTTTTTATTCGTATAAAGGACATATCAATTAATCCGGGAGTTTTCAAACCAAACTAGACATAGCTCGGATACAATGCTTCTTTTGACATAGTGACACCAGTATCGTGCGTAAGCAATATGTCAAATTTATATCCATGAAATAAAGCTTCTTAATCATTGAAATCCTACAGTTAGAATTCAATATTTCAATTTTGAAAAATATGCAAAATCAAGGGACCTATTCTGCTTATCCTATATTGTCCTTAATTGTTGTGTCTGTTTTTAAAAAAATAAGGTTATGTTTCGATGCAATTGTTTATTTCGAAGTTGACATTAAATATTTTACATGAAGTAATATTCTCATTTCAAAAAGAGTTCAGCAGGTATACAATAATCAAATGTAACTGAGATGCGGTTTGTTGGTTTTCAATTTGTTTACTGGTAGCAAAAACAGTGCGACTTTGGGCAGAAAGTAGATTTTCTGCACATGTTCTGGCAGAAGTCGATGACGTCATTCTGACTGATATCCTTGGCTGTGCAAAGTTTACCGTTGTCTGGCGTCACCTGTATCTCTCCAATGCAGCTTGTGTCTCCAGCAGACGACGTTGTGGTTGGTGGCTTTGCCGTGACGTTAGGACCAGGCGCAGGTCCCGGGGCAGGGACGTAATCGTCCTTTGGAGAAATGTCAATATCGGCACAGTTAACAAAGCATTCCTGTGGGCCACACCCTTTGCATCCATCATTCCAATTGTTACCTGACAAAAAGGACATTAACAGTGATTTTGTAACCAAGAATGGAAATCATGCAAAGTTTGAATCCAATAACTAACTAATTATAAAGTATATTTTAAACATCATCTATATCATCATTTTTGTCATTTAATTTCAAAAAGTATTCATAAAAATATCAATATCTACTTCTGGTGTCTCTCTTTTCCCACCCGAGAACTTATGGACTAATCGAAAGAAATGAAGAAACAACCATCATATCAAGAGAGAAATTGTGTACTTACTAGTACTAAGCTACCGATACTGCCTAAATGTATTTTCATACCTCCAAACCAGAACCATCTCAGAACACACTGTGTGCAATGAACATCAGGTGGCAGTTCTAGACGCAGCCTTTTGTCGGTCACGTGCCCTGGAAGATCCCATTTCAAGCCTCTTTCGTTGGTATCAGGGTCAATGATCATCAGAGGATTCTTGGCAAGACAGTCCTCTGTCACCATCTTAGTAAAGTCGTTGTTAACGCACAGACTGAGGTTGAAAAACCCCAAATGATTGGCTGTTATTTTGACCCTGACATCGATGGTTTGGCCTTGAGTGTAATGGCCGGTAGTTTTGCCATAGAAGAATTTCCCTCCGACCATGTTGTTCTGTGTTCCAGAAAAGTCATCCCCGCAAACACCACATCTTCCTCCGTTTGTGTGCCATTGTGTCTGAAAAAATGATAGCTTTGAATAAAGGTAATAACAAAACTACCAGGCAACCTTGGAGGATTTATCTTATTATCCAAGAGAAAAGACAAAACATGGAAGACGCATACATGCAAAAATTGTATACCGCAATGGCCTTGACTTGGTGTAGGCATTTCAAAAGAAATGGTTGGTTAAACCTCCCTCTTCCGTTGCGATCTGAAGAACCGGTAGTACTACAAAACACAACACGGTTGTGAAGACTTAATAGAGATATTGAGGTGATCATCTAAGTACAACAATCGCCAAACACCAGTCAAACAGTATTGTCCATTACGTTTAACATAATTTTGAATTTTTCCACCAATGACTGAAAACGAAACCGAAGGAAGAATTTATTTTTAGAGCTGGTATGAGACGAATCATAACCTTGGTCTAATAGTCGGTCACGGAGACAGCGGTGTCGTATAAAAAATCTGAAAAATTTGTACAAGCCATGACACATCGAATAAGTTTTGAATTATATGCATTTTATTTAGACCATGGGCCTTGCAGAACCGCGAGCAGCGCCTACTGGCCTCGTTGAAGGCTGCTGGTGGTTGTTCATTGTGGTTTTTCTGAACTGCCGCTTGATTGGGAGCTTTGTCGCGTACACTTATTCCACATCTCATTATTTTGTACCATAAGCAGGTGAAGTATGTATGTTACTTCCCAGCTTACGAAAATTAATAATTTGAAAATTTGAGTCGTCTCTTTTTTAGTAAATTATACTTAGATGACCACCCGGGTCAAATTCGAGATCAAAACTTAGAATGGCATGAAGCAATTGGATTCGGTAGTTTCTTTACTAGATATATCGAAGAAATCCATCTCTAGCAAACGATGCGTACACTTTTGTTATTCATTCTGTTTATAGGGTAAGGATTAGGTCCTTCTGTTAATCGAACATCACAAATGTTTAAGGTGAGGGAGTGAGTGGGTTTGTGTTTTATGCCTTTACGTACACTTTTGTTATTCATTCTGTTTATAGGGTAAGGATTAGGTCCTTCTATTAATTGAGCATCACAAATTTTTAAGGTGAGTGAGTGAGTGAGTGTGTGAGTGAGCGATTGAGTTTGTGTTTTATGCCTTTACGTGCATGAAGCGTGACACCATCCTCAAACGTTGGGCCACTATAATCAGCAGTCAGGGTTTCCGTATTATAGACCTGACAACTCCGCGGACGAGGGCAACCCTAGAGTACACAATTGGTTGCCCTGTGGACTAAGCACTTACCCGATGTCAGAATCCTTAAGCCCTTAGTCGCCTCTTACGACAAGCTATGATCTGCTGCGGGCATGCCACGCATTTCAAGGATAGATGTATACTTAATATTTTACACATTGCAATATTGTATGTATGGAAGAAGCGAAAAAATCACGTTAAGAAATGTAAAAAATGCATAGTCTTGCTGGCCTTAGTAAATTGGTTGTCTAACTTTCGTTTTCGTCAATTTACCTGTTTTTTTTCAATGTTACAGAAACAGGCTACTCACTTCTTCCCCCCAACACGTTTGAAAAAAAAAATGTCTAGTACTTAAACTTCGTCTTTTTTTGACAAGAGCGATTCTGATGTTACATCTACACGCACGAATTTATTTTCAAAATAAAACTATTCTTATTTTCTCACATTAAAAATCTTACCTGTATCCCACCGCAGTTCATACCCTGAGGTGTAGTATACCCGGCGGCATACGCCCGATACTTGGGCTCCATGAGAAAGGCATGCCCATTTACACTGACTACGAGAAATAACAGAGATACAAAGTGCAACATCATCGCTAACTGACCAACGAAAATATACGTTAAGCAAAATCGGTCTTAAATTTTATGGTTTTTGCATCTTTTCAAATATTGTAGGCGTTTGGCGTGAAGATGAAATTCTATAATAGTTCATTGTTATCAGGATGAAAGGGGTATATTGTGTGTTATTTGATATAATAGAAACAATAATTTGTTTTTTATATAAAACTTTGTCACGACACTTTTACCCCTAAATGGTTTGGTTGTAATTTAACACGTGGATAATATATATATTTTTTTCAATAAAAACCTAATTCACACATCAGAGGTTTCCCATTATATCAACATACCTGTATATTAGACATAGTGGACCTAAGATTTTCGTTGGGCCATTGCCGTCTAAACATTATTGAGTTTTTTTCTCTAACTGCCATTACAACGCCTCCCTCAACTCAGTGGCAACTTTCACCCAAAACCTTGTTAAGAGCTTAGTGTACTATAATTTATAAAAAAAACAGCATCTTTTTTTAATCTGCAATAATTTTTATTAAACAAGGCAGTGAGGCACAGCCTAAAATGTTTCATCTAAAACGACCAAATGGAGACTTAATTTGTAGGGCTATTAATTTTGAAGAGTCTGAGATAATTTAGATTAAATTTAATCCGTTTAGAAGTGGTAATCTTAAAATGTGATTTACCCTGATATGTTCTATATTTATCTAGAAGGCTTTCTATAGAACAAGTTTGGTATTTGGTAAATCCTCTATCGGTTAGTGAAAAGACATTTAAAAACAAATTAAACAACAAACGGACGACGGACACCAAATGACGGCAATGCATGTAGCTCAAATGACCTTTTGAGTAAGGATCATAAACACAGGCATATTTGGCTCAGATATGTTTCACGTGAATTGTCAGAGCTTGTGTATTAAACGTGAGAATTACACGAGTTTCACATGAAATTGATGTGAAGTGTTTTCATGTGAGATTCACGTGAATTTCATGTGAAGCTCAATTCACGTGAAACTCATCTGACCCAAATATGCCTGTGTCGATAAGATATCGATACTTATGAAAGAATTTTGTAAAAGGTTTTACTAGTTTGTTATTTCGATTCATTTCTGCAGTCCAATCCACATAACCTAATATGAAATAGGCATTGCCCAACTGCAAGCACAGCATAATTCTGATAATTAAAGGTTGACAAATATTTTTGTAAATGCATGTGAAAAAAAAAACACTATGAAGCAGAACAGATGGATCCTCTTTTTGCTCTCATACATGATGATGGAGTTCCACACCTCAGTTGAGGAATAAAATCCTTTTTGCCGGGGTAGATGAGACACAGTGCAATAAAACAAAATTGAAAATGCGATTGAACAGCGAAAGCACATTGAGTTTACCATAGTTTTAAGCAATTTAAGTCGACGGTTGTACTGACTTCTTCTCTTTCAGATGCAAAACTCTTTAATTGAGCCACAGTATTGCTTTTGATAATTATATAAGTATGTTTTGGTGAAAAAAGCGCATAATTTTCATTAATGAAAAAATAAATCTATCAGTATAGACCATGGGTAGATTTTAGACACATGTGGACACGGATATCACAAGGTATTATATTATGTACCATAATTACCAATGGAGCCGACAAAACACCAAACATATTAAAGACTGACTGTAATTGACAGTGTAATGATTTTTTTGTAGAATCAAAACATATTACAGGTACAAATGACTGGTAGTTAATTATGGATAGAATATTTTTGTGATCAACGAGCCTAGTATTAGAAGAAAAAAACAGATGAAAGCAGAATATACAAATGTCATAATTTTTTTTTACAACAAATGTATTGCATTATGGTCGTGTATTTCAGCAGACAATTGACAACCCAATAGGTACTTAATGTGCACCTTTGCTCGCGGATTTGTTTATTTATACAGTTTAAGAACAACAATTGCTGATTATTTGTTGTGCGAATTTTTTGTGATTTTTTTAATTGATTTTGTATTGTTTCTAGGTATGATTTAAGATCAGAATATGCCTCTTTGGTATATTTATGCCTCCTGAATATTTTATATTTTCTAAATACTTACCCGTCATTCTATATCCTTTAACACACATAGAAAATCCATTCAAATCATGCTCTACTTGATTACTGATTCTCGGAGCCTTGGGTCAATGAAGGTATATTAGTACTAAGACATGTCGTTGCTCATTAACTTCTATGGAGATAGGATCATCCAATTTAAGGTAACATTTGATGTAATGACATGGTCCCTGAATTACTTTTCTTCCAACATATTGCTGCTATCAGCAATAGATAGTTCTTTTATGTTTTATTTAATGTTTTATGTGTTTTATATTTCAAATGTCTTCTTTTTTTTGACTACCGGTCTTCCTTCTTCATTGCTTCATACTTGTATTATATATTTGAAACAAGAAAAGTCGTCCATAAAAGAGCAAGTTAACATTTTACATCATGCATTTTTATTTTGTGATTAAAAACTCCACATAGTTTTATCTTTGTATCAGGTGAGCTAATGTCACCACTTGGCGTCCGTCATCGCCGTCTGTTATCAACATTCAATAAGGGTAATAAATGTAACAAAAACTATCGAAATAGGTTGTTGATGCATCTAAAAAAGTGTAATAGTTAAACACAAAAATACGACTTTTTCCAAGACTTCTATGGAAGAGGGCTGTTTGGTGCCGATAAGATTTATTTAACTTGCCATGATTGGTGGCGTGTTATTATTCCTTTAAGATTTTTTTCTATTCGAAGTCATTTATCTTTATTTTAATGCAAAATTACAACATAGTAAAATGCAAATGGACAAAACAATTTTTTTTTATAGAATTATCCGTGTCAATTTCAAAATCGTCAACATCCTTAGATTCTTCCTACCCCAGACGAAGGTTAATCTTAGTCATAATTTGGTTCTTCAGTTCGGCTTGTTATGTTTATTTTTTCTATACAAATGCATGCTTTTCATATTCATATTGTGTTTGGCATTTTCAATCTTAGGGTAAAGCGTCTCTGATGAGTCTATAATAGACGAAACACGCATCGGGCTGAGCAAAGTTTATTGTCTGGAGCTTTGTTTATTTAAAACATCCGTGATGGTAAGCACTGTTGTTGGATGAAGCAGAGGTACCAATGGGGCATCCGAATGTCATAAGTCCGAAAGGGCAGAGTCAAAACCAGTAAAAACCAACGATAACCGGACGAAAAAACAGACAACATATAAAACACGGAAACACAAAATCTACTGGATATCAATACTGAGTTTTACGGTAATTCCCCAAGGGTAGCTGGCTCCGGCATCAGCACTTTTATGTTGAAGAACTCATCAAAGCTATGAAATTATCCGAGATGGGGTGTCTAAAAATTTATCCATAGAATTTTCTTAAATTTTTGCCACAGTTATCTCTATAATGGTACTTTAAATTTCGATAATAAAATCAAAAGTTCACCAGAGGAATTTTTGTAGAAGCGACTTTGAAAAATGCATGATTTTAGTACTTTTGATATAGGATCAATAGGGAAAATTCAAATTTTCTTGATCTAAGAAAATCTACTCCATAGAATTTTCTTAAAATTTGTGAAAATCTTTTTTTTCTATTGATTTTTAAATAAACTAAATAAAAAATAAGTTCACCGTCAAAAATTTTGAAAAAGGTAAAAAATGTGTTTTTTTCTTATTATTTCTATACAAATTATCTCCCCTTATAAAGTACGGGAAAGATTGAAATTCACGATGAAGGTGAATTTTATCCAATTTTTTTTTGGTAATTATCACTTTTGATGTTTGCATAGGTGAATATAAATCAATTAGAATAGCTAGCATTATAAAATTTAAAGTTATGATAGATGTGCAAAAAAGATGCTCAGTGATAGACACCCCATCTACCTTAATTAAAACAAGAGACTCCCAGGAGCCTAAATCGCTCACCTGGTCTTGATGTCAACCCTATATTTTGTAGAGCTAAATGAGCTGAAGATTTAAGCAAGCAACAGTTTTTTCTTTATCTACTATAGTTTTCATTCTATAGGCCAAAAAGACGAAAAACCGTTATTTAGGGGCCGTAACCCCTATAAGGGGTCATCTGACAACTTAAACCCTATGGAGACTTTTGTAGAGCTTTATGCGCTGAACATTTAAGCAAAGCAACAGCTTTTCTCTATCTGCTATAGTTTTCATTCTTAAGGCCAAAAACATGAAAAAGGTTATTTTAGGGGCCGTAACCCCTATTAAGGGTCATCTGACAACTTCTATCCTATTGAGACTTTTGTAGAGCTAAATAAACTGAACATTTAAGAAAGCAACAGCTTTTCTCTATCGCTATTGTTTTCATTCTATAGGCCAAAAACATGAAAAAAGGTTATTTAAGGGGCCGTAACCCCTATTAAGGGTCATCAGAGGACTTCGATCCTATGGAGACTTTTGTAGAGCTAAATGAGCTGAAAATTTAAGCAAGCAACACCTTTTCTCTATCTGCTATAGTTTTTTTTTCTATAGGCCAAAAACATGAAAAAAACATCATTTTAGGGGCCGTAACCCCTATAAGGGGTCATCTGACAACTTCGACCCTATGGAGACTTTTGTACAGCTAAATAAGCTGAACATTTAAGCAAGCAACAGCTTCTCTCTATCTGCAATAGTTTTCATTCCAAAGGCCAAAAACATGAAAAAAAAAATTATTTCAGAAGCCGTAACCCCTATAAGGGGTCATCTGACATTTTCGACCCTATGGAGACTTTTGTAGAGCTAAATGAGCTGAACATTTAAGCAAGCAACAGTTTTTTCTTTATCTACTACAGTTTTCATTCTATAGGCCAAAAACACGAAAAACCGTTATTTTAGGGGCCGTAACCCCTATAAGGGGTCATCTGACAACTTAAACCCTATGGAGACTTTTGTAGAGCTTTATGCGCTGAACATTTAAGCAAAGCAACAGCTTTTCTCTATCTGCTATAGTTTTCATTCTTAAGGCCAAAAACATGAAAAAGGTTATTTTAGGGGCCGTAACCCCTATTAAGGGTCATCTGACAACTTCAATCCTATTGAGACTTTTGTAGAGCTAAATAAACTGAACATTTAAGAAAGCAACAGCTTTTCTCTATCTGCTATAGTTTTCATTCTATAGGCCAAAAACATGAAAAAGGTTATTTAAGGGGCCGTAACCCCTATTAAGGGTCATCAGAGGACTTCGATCCTATGGAGACTTTTGTAGAGCTAAATGAGCTGAAAATTTAAGCAAGCAACAGCTTTTTTCTATCTGCTATAGTTTTTTTCTATAGGCCAAAAACATGAAAAAGCATCATTTTAGGGGCCGTAACCCCTATAAGGGGTCATCTGACAACTTCGAACCTATGGAGACTTTTGTACAGCTAAATTAGCTGAACATTTAAGCAAGCAACAGCTTCTCTCTATCTGCAATAGTTTTCATTCCAAAGGCCAAAAACATGAAAAAAACATTATTTCAGGGGCCGTAACCCCTATAAGGGGCCATCTGACAACTTCGACCCTATGAAGACTTTTGTAGAGCTAAATGAGCTGAACATTCAAGCAAGCAACAGCTTTTCTCTATCTGCAATAGTTTTCTTTCTATAGGCCAAACACATGAAAAAACATCATTTTAGGGGCCGTAACCCCTATAAGGGGTCATCTGACAACTTCGACCCTATGGAGACTTTTGTACAGCTAAATTAGCTGAACATTTAAGCAAGCAACAGCTTCTCTCTATCTGCAATAGTTTTCATTCCAAAGGCCAAAAACATGAAAAAAAAATTATTTCAGGGGCCGTAACCCCTATAAGGGGTCATCTGACAACTTCGGCTCTATGGAGACTTTTGTAGAGCTAAATGAGCTGAACATTTAAGCAAGCAACAGCTTTTCTCTATCTGCAATAGTTTTCTTTCTATAGGCCAAAAACATGAAAAAACATCATTTTAGGGGCCGTAATTCCTATAAGGGGTCATCTGACAACTTCAACCCTATGGAGACTTTTGTAGAGCTAAATGAGCTGAACATTTAAGCAAGCAACAGGTTTTCTCTATCTGCAATAGTTTTCATACTATAGGGCAAAAACATGAAAAAACGCTATTTTTCACCTTTAGGGGGCTGTATCCCCTATAAGGGGTCATCTGACAACTTGGACCAAACGGAGACTTTTGTAGAGCTTTTAATGCTGAAGCAGCATGGTGACATCAGATTTCATCTATTTCTTATACTTTTTGATTTACAAGCCAAAAGCAGTAGTCTGACCCCCCTGGTCTATTTTTAGCAGCGGCGGCCATGTTTTTCGACGAATCAAAAATCCCCACATCAGTTCTGTGGGGGATACCCTAAGGTACCATCAGACCAAATTTGGTTTGATTCTGTTTAGCCGTTTTAGAGGAGAAGAAGTTTGAAGAAAAGTTAACGACGACGACGACGGACGACGACGACGACGAACGCCAAGTGATGGCAATAGCTCACATGGCCTTTGGCCAGGTGAGCTAAAAATGTCAAAACCGTATGATTCTTCCTACCCCAGACATAGGTTAATCCTACATTGGTCCACAGTTCAGCTTGATTAATTTATTTGTTCTAGCCTCTTCATATTCATTTAGTATTTTGAATTTTGAAACTTTGGGTGGAGCGCCTCTGATGATTCTTGTATAGAAAAAAACGGGCGTCTGGGAAAGTAAAATCTAATGTTTGGGACTTTGTTGTATTCATTATTTCCATAATATATCAAAGAAAATGACCATTTATATTGAAGGTCAGGATCTGTTGTTTTTGTTCTGGTTATAAATGTTTTTCCGCGTAGAGTGTAGAATAAAATATTTATTTTTTACAGTGTTATGACAGTTTCCATTACTACCATCATTAATAAATCAGACATCCTTCTTCAGAATATTTTTTTTTCTCTGCTGTCAAAATGTATTTTTTTCATAAGCATTTAGATTCAAGATAACACAAAAGCCTCCTCTTCCATTGAAATGGTCGGTCCACGTCTTGGTCACTTTTTCAGACGAAAATAGACCAACTTATTCTTATTTCGATCCTAAAGCTATGGTGTTAGGAATACTATATTTCCAATTTAAGATAAAACAAAGTTGTCTATTTACTTTTAATAAAATATAAATATTTTTGTACGTACATTTTGAATAACATGTCATAATTTGCACGCTAAAGATAGAAGCCATTATTTTCATAATTAGTTGTTTTACTAAAAATAGTAACAATTTTGTTCTGAACTGATCACCACAAGCAAGGCGAGTTCACTAAAATGGTTTGGTAAAAATTGTGTTTTGACACGATAAATAAAATCACAAAAATCGAAATCGAATACAAGAGGCTCCCAGGAGCCTAAATCGCTCACCTGACATATGTGCCTGAAGGTTATTAGGCAAAATCTATTTGACGTTGAAAGGGTCATAAGATTAATAAGGGGGTCATCTGACAATATGGTGGATCTTAAAGTACTGATCACTTTTGTTCTCAATCAAAATCTAAATATCTGTCACCCTTTTTGAGTTATTAGCAAAAAAACCTAATGTTCTATTTTTAGCCACAGCGGCCATGTTTTACAACCAATCAAAAATCCCCACATCAGTTCTATACACCTAATGCTAATAAACAACAAAACCAAGTTTGGTTCCAATTGGACTTATAGTGTCAGAGGATTAACGTTTTCAATGGAATGAGGAAATGCTTTTTAAATGCTCAATTTTGACGTTCTAAGGGCAATAACTCCTCAAAGGAAAGGTCCTACAACGTTGACCCTATTACATATTTTGTAGATCTTAGTGTGCTTTACAATTTTCAATTTAAATTTCTCAAATACCTTGTATAGTTTTCAAGATATTGAGCTAAACAGGTGCAAAATTTGCAAAAAATCCAAAAAAAGGGTAATAACTCCTACATGGGTTGTTGGATTTCCTTGCCAGAATTTTGATATCTGTAGCCGTTTTTGAGTTATTTGAAAAAACTGCATTTTACCCCTATGATCGATTTTAGCCATGTCGGCCATGTTTTACGACGAATCAAAAATCCCAACATTAGTTCTAAGCACCGAATGCTAATAACCAACAATACCAAGTTTGGTCGTAATTGGACTTATGGTGTCAGAGGATTTAACTTTTTAACAAGTTTACGAACGACGGACGACGGAATGAAGACGGACGGACGACGGACGGACGACGGACGCCAAGTGATGACAATAGCTCACCCTTCGGGTCAGGTGAGCTAAAAAAAACATTATACCAAAATTGTTTAATTACAAGACGTATTCTAGGCTTACAAAATCCAACTCTACGTGATGTCAATGTATGTTGGGTGTGATGATTAGCAAATTATATGAATCACTTTCTCGAAGTTAATCGATGATTGATATTTTTATACGGTAAATAATCATATATACGTAAGGTAGCAATAAAGATAGGATGCTCCAAGAACATGAATACATTTCTAAATGGTCTAAACAGGCAATTTTGTTAACGTTATTTTAACGTTAGAAATTAACGTTAAATTAGTGATAATCGAGCTTCGATTGTTCAATTTAACGTTAAAATTTAACAATTGACGTCACATAATTCATCAGGAAAATTAATGTTAAAAGGTTTAACACTAAATTAATGTTAATGTTTAACACTAAATTAATGTTAATGTTTAACACTAAATTAATGTTAATGTTTAACACTAAATTAACGTTAAAAATTCTAACGTTAAATTATTGTTAAATTAACGTTAAATTATTGTTAAATTAACGTTAAATTAATGTTAATTAAGCTTAACGTTAATTTAACGTTAAGACAAATTACCTGTGTATACGCGCGCCTTAATCCAAAAACCACTGGCTATAAACCTTCATGAAACAACCACAATAAATATGAAAGAACAAGGTATGATAAATACCTAGTATATGGTTCAAAGTGCAACAAACTTACAAAACATATATAGTGGCAAATATTTTATGTCACCAAATATTTGCGAATTTTATCAATTATTTAATCACAAAAATAGATGATACATTTAAGTATATATTTCAAATGTTCACTGGTGCCTTTTCATAAAGCGATCATAAGCTTAACTTTAGCCCATTTAAATTGCATGCGATAACGAGCACGTTATAATTAGCGACTGCTTTATGAAACGGCACAGCTCAGTTTCATAAATGTTAAAAATGAGGACCACATCATGCTTTTATTATCCTTTGTCCTGAAAAGAAAGTGAACAAACAAATATAAAAAAAAAAATGAAATAAATAGTAACATACAATATTTTAGTATAAATGTCACGCATACGGTATATAGATATATAAATTTCAAGTTAAACATGTATTTTGATTATATGAAATATACCATTCTGGTCAGAGATGAGTCTAACATCTCTATAGAACTGTGAGGAAACTGGCCTACGTCTTGACATTTCTAAAACACTCCATGTCCATCAATAGTCTACGTACTGACAGTCCTAAAGAATTCATGACAAGCCATGTCTTATCTACCGACAGTAAACAAATCTTAAAGTTCTGCCCTATGAGAGCTATAGAAATGTTCTGATCCTGGCAGTGAGTTCTATCATTTTGAAAAAATAGTCGCTTCAAAATGCACATCACCAAGTTGTTGAAAAGCAGGACTCAAATGTTAATTTCACATATTCAACAACAAAAATATTGATAAGTGACCGCATTTATATATATCGTTATATGTTGTCTTTTGCCTTAGGGTTTTTTTCTGTTAAAAGTAATTAAGATACACGATAAGCATATAAAACAATAAATGTTTTTTTTAGTATTTTAATGTTCTATATTTTTTCCAATAAAAGTTTCTTTATTTAGTTTTCAGTTTTTTCAATATTAATGTTTCGGGCGATTCCTGATCAACTTAAGAGAAATAGTTGCTGCGATTCCAAATTACTCAATGATTTAAGGATGATTTGAAATCGTCCTAGAATGATTCGGGATATCCCGATATCTCCTACAATAAAGTGGAATTCCAAATCGCACTGGAAACAATCCAGTGTAAGCTGGATGTTGAATTCCAGGATGCCCTAAGACTATTTAGAATCGCACAGGATTCCAAAATTCCCTTTAAAAATCAAATTGTTAATTGTAATTTGCAACCATTAAATATCGGGTTTTGGCTAAAATCGAATATCTTATAATTGTAAATAAGAATCAACATTTGGTCACTGTCAGGGACATGATATCAGGACATAGAACAGTGTGAGGCTTCAGAGCCAGGGACGGATCCGGGAGTTAAAGTTAAGGGGAGCAAGCTCTTTTTTTTTGCCTGGCGAAGCAAGGCGCGAAAATTTTGTGATGCTTTTTACTTGATTTTCTGCCAAAAAACCCATAGTTTTTGCTAGTTTCCTTTTAAATCGACCCCCTAAGAGCAGTTTATGACTGTACTGGTGGTGGGATAAAGCAGTTCTAAAAGTTTTAGTCATAACCTGACAGTATATCTGTTAGAATAGTTCTCTTGACTATACTTAAATCAGCCGTTCAGCAGCTTAAAAAATATGAAACATAACCCTTTTTAAAAAAATGCACCAATACAACAGATGAACTAACAAACTGTAAGTTGAGTCTTAAGGTGTCTCGGGGCTATTATAATTCTACTATAGATTTTGTTCATTTTTGGCACATTGATAAACCTTTATATATAGATAAAATATACCAAATAAAAAGAGGGGGTCACCGTTCATTTAAGAGCGCTATCTGCTTTCTAAAAATAGCGAGGTATCTATATTTTTATATAGGATATATAGGGAAAAAGCTATAGAGGCACCTAAATAAGAATTTCTGCTATAGAATCAGCTCAAATTCAGAAGGAAAGTTCCTTTTCAAAAGCTTTTTGAAATTGTCTGAAAAAAATATTGGGTCACCGGTCATTTTTTCAAGATATTCATGAAAATTGAAAAATTTCCTATTCATTCTATATGAATTATCTCCCTTTGATTTAGTACGGGAAATTCTTAAAATGATTAAAATGTCACTTTTTGTATCCCAATTGCTTCTAATTTGATAAAATATATTATAGTAAAAGGTTTTTGTCTGCCAAGTTCAATTAGTTTATACAATTTTATACAAAATTCAAATATTTGCAAAAAGATGCTCAGTTTAAAAGCCTCTAGCCACCTTAAAGCAAATTATAAAAAAAAATACGCACACATATACATATCAAAAGAAAACACATCTATAATTAAATAAAAAGAGTATACATGAATATTTGTGCATGCAAAGTATAGATTAGTTCGTCCTGGATGCATTCAGCTGTTTTGGTACTTTCTAAATCTATGTTGTACCGTAAACACCGACTTTCTAACGATGTCGGGTCTTTG
Organism: Arcuatula senhousia; assembly: GCA_963971305.1. NCBI lineage: Eukaryota > Metazoa > Mollusca > Bivalvia > Mytilida > Mytilidae > Arcuatula > Arcuatula senhousia. The sequence goes on along the minus strand of OZ020307.1, from coordinate 1,114,084 downwards.
TATGTACATTTCTTCTTTAGGTCTGAAAAATAAATCTGGTCTTAATCGTCAGTAACAATTGCACTTTGATACTGTAATACACAGAGCTGTCAGAAGTCATTAATAAAACACAAAATACAAAATATTAAAGCGGACAAAAAACAGTTAATTCGGTTATGCAGTTTAGACATGTGTCAAGAAGTAACCTCCCAACAGCTACTTTTAAATAAGATATTAGAAGGTCGAGAACAAAATATTGAAGAACTAGAGGCTCCCAGGAGCCTGAATCGCTCACCTGATCTCTTATGCCAAAGTTTGAATAAGTTTTACAAACTTTCATGTATACAAAGTTGCGAAACAATCCTTTCAGTGGTTTCAGAGAAGATTTTTTGAAATCAGTTTAAATTAATAGTAAAAAAACCAGTTAAAGGGCAATAACTCCTGTAAGGACCTTTTGATGCTGAACAAGAAAAGTTGCTTCGGATTTTCTCTATCTCTTATACTTTTCGAGTTATAAGCCAAAAACAATTGTCTGACCCCCTGTTCTATTTTTAGCAATGGCGGTCATGTTGGTTGGTCGACATGTTTATAATTCACAAACTTGGTAAAGGACATCCTAAAGATCAAGTGTACCAAGTTTCAAAGCAATCCCTTCAATGATTTCAGAGAAGAAGATTTTAGAAAATCAGTTAAAATTAATGGAAAAAAAGGTTAAAGGGGAATAACTCTTAAATGGCTGATCTGACAATTTTAACCCTGAATTCATTTAGTAGATCTGAATAAGCTTAACAATTCTGCAATGCTAACTTTTCCTCTAGCTCTAACGGTTTTCAAGATATTGTCCAAAAACTGCAAAAAAGGTCAATTTTGACGATTAAAGGGCAATAACTCCTATAAGGATTCGTTTCACAATTTTGACTCAATGGAGAGATTTGAAGAGCTTTTGATGCTGAACATGAAAGGTTGTTTCGGATTTTCTCTATCTCTTATACTTTTTGAGTTATAAGCCAAAAACAATGGTCTGACCCCCCTTTTCTATTTTTAGCAACGGTGGCCATGATGGTTGGTCGACGTGAATATAATTCACAAACCTGGTAGAGGACATCCTAAAGATCAAGTATACCAAGTATCAATGCAATCCCTTCTGCGGTTTCAGAGAAGATTTTTGAAAATCAGTGTAAATTAATGGAAAAAAAACAGTTAAAGGGAAATAACTCTTAAATGGCTGATCTGACAATTTTAACCCTGAATTCATTTAGTAGATCTGAATAAGCTTAACAATTCTGCAATGCTAACTTTTCCTCTAGCTCTAACGGTTTTCAAGATATTGTCCAAAAACTGCAAAAAAGGTCAATTTTGACGATTAAAGGGCAATAACTCCTATAAGGATTCGTTTCACAATTTTGACTCAATGGAGAGATTTGAAGAGCTTTTGATGCTGAACATGAAAGGTTGTTTCGGATTTTCTCTATCTCTTATACTTTTTGAGTTATAAGCCAAAAACAATGGTCTGACCCCCCTTTTCTATTTTTAGCAACGGTGGCCATGTTGGTTGGTCGACGTGAATATAATTCACAAACCTGGTAGAGGACATCCTAAAGATCAAGTACACCAAGTATCAATGCAATCCCTTCTGCGGTTTCAGAGAAGATTTTTGAAAATCAGTGTAAATTAATGGAAAAAAAAACAGTTAAAGGGAAATAACTCTTAAACGGCTGATCTGACAATTTTGACCCTAAATCATTTTTGTAGATCTTAATGAGCTTAACAATTCTGCAATGCTTATTTTTCCTCTAGCTCTAACGGTTTTCAAGATATAGTCAAAAAACTGCAAAAATGGTCAATTTTGATGATTAAAGGGCAATAACTCCTATAAGGAGTCGTTTCACAACATCGACTCAATGGAGAGAATTGTAGAGCTTTTGATGCTGAACAAGGATGGTTGCTTCGGATTTTCTTTATCTCTTTTACTTTTCGAGTAATAAGCTAAAAACAATGGTCTGACCACCCTGTTCTATTTTTAGCAACGCGGCCATGTTGGTTGGTCGACATGTATATAATTCACAAACTTGGTAGATGACATCCTAAAATTCAAGTATACAAAGTTTCAATGCAATCCCTTCAGTGGTTTCAGAGAAGAAGATCTTTGAAGAAAAGTTAACGGACGACGGACGGACGACGGACGACGGACGACGGACGCCTAACGATGACAATAGCTCACATGACTCTTCGGGTCAGGTGAGCTAAAAATACTCAAATCCAAAACGTTCGAGTTATAAGAAGCAAAGAGGCACCAATAGGGTATTTAAGTGTCAAAAGTCCGAAAGGGCAACGACAAAACAGGTAAACACGATCAAGAACGGCACGAAGAAACACAAAACACAAAATCAACCGACTGGAAATCAGCAACGCAAACTCAAGTCGTAAAAAGAGTGAACTCAGGTGCCCCGGAAGAGGAAGGTGTTCCTGACGGCTATAACATACCTGTCGTACCTCCAATTTCCAATTCAGTATGTCAAATCCAGTAAAGGAAGACAAAACAAAATTCTACTACAAACCAGCATCTGCACTCATTTGCGAGATAGAAATCCAATATTTGTCTACGAATGCATGGTGTCTTCTGTATATTTTCTTGAGTGAGGACACCAGCCGTGGAGCAACATAACCCTGTGTTAGCAATTTTTATGTCAAACATGACGCTCTGCCAAGGAAATCGATGTAAATCTCGCAAGCTCTGGAGTAACGAATCAACTGTGATACGAAAACTCCATAAGCCGGAGCGGACGTAATGTTCTACACAAGAAGGGAAAATTGACGATTGGAAAGTTGAAGTCATCATGTTCGTCATAGAGCTTTGTTGAAAGTCTTCATTGAGAGTCAATTTCGTGATGTAGATCTAAATATGAAGCAGACTTTCTAGAATCTGTCGTGTCCTTTATCTCAAGTTCCTGAGGAGATATGAGATGGAGAAAATCACCAAATAGAGAATAGTTCAGTGAAAAGACATCATCAATATAACGGAACGTAAGGTTAAAAGAGAAAGTTAGTCTACCATCTTTTTTGTTTAGAAGAGATTGTAAGAAGTCTGCTTCATATGAATGAAGAAACAAATCAGTAAGCAAAGGTGCACAGGTAGTGCCCTTTGGAATCCATCTTGTTTGTTCAAAAACACATCCAACAAACTGAACAAATATGTTGTCGATAGGAAAATTAAGAATTCAACAATTTTATCTTCTGTAAATTGTTTTTTTTATTAGTAGTGCCCTTTGGAATCCATCTTGTTTGTTGAAAAACACATCCAACAAACTGAACAAATATGTTGTCGATAGGAAAATTAAGAATTCAACAATTTTATCTTCTGTAAATTGTTTTTTTTATTAGACTCGTTGATGACAAAGTAAGTGTTACTGTAATCGACGAACAGATTTTGTACTTTTGTTTTCCATTCCTTCTGAAAAAGCTGCGTTAAATCAGCTATGCCAATCGTGATTTGAGTTGTTCATGCGGAATATAAGTGTAAAGAGTGAAGACATCGAAAGTTTTGATGCTGTTGCAAGATGAAACTGATTTTGAGCTAAGAATCTCCAATAGCTCTTTCGAATTCTTTAGGACCCACATTTGATCGACACCATTTCTAGAATGACAACAATCGTATTAGTTCTGGAGGATTTTATTGCCGTTAAAATTGAAGTCAACAGAACTAAAAGAGGTTAAATGGTACATTTTGATGACCCTGCAATAAAGCGCTGTTTGTATGGGTTTTTATCAAATACAGGGATAGAATGTCATCATTGTCAGCCCCAACAGACAGCCCGAAGGGGGAATGGCAGACTTGTGATTGTCAATAATTTCCCCCTTAGACAGCATTGTAGCTGTGTAAATGGTGCTATTGTTGGTACAACCAACCTCTAATTCAGCTGTTAAGCAGTCAATATAGTGTTTCTTGCACACAAAAATGATGGTATTTGATGTATTGTCTGCAGGTACAACAATATATTTAAGATGGACAGTATTTCTGCAACATCAGCGTTGTTAAAATTGAATTTTGCTTTATTGCTCATTGGGCCCTTCAAATGATTCATTCTATTCAAAATCAATGGCCTCGCAGCTTTAACCTACTCTGACAAAACTTCATTTTCTTTCTCGTGTTCTTTCTTGGCCCATTTTCTGGCATAGACTTCAACTGAATCCAACATTGTTTTAAAAATTATAGTTTAAAATAATGGAAAGTATGGATTCTTTTTTGTGTGAACACAAAATAATTAACATTTTAGCAAAGACAAAATATAAATGATCAGATTTGTTATGAAATATTTACAATATACAATTTAAGAAAGAAGCAAATCATTCGAGTGTCCAAAGTCCGAAATGGCAACGACAAAACCGGTGATTACCAACGAAAACAGCACAAGGGAACACAAAATCAACCGAATGAAATCAATAACGCCAATTCAAGTCGTTACGAGAAAGAAACCTGGTGTTTTATACAATTTCTAATTTTAACAATCGGAAATTTGATAACAAAATTATTAAAAATTTAATGGCAAATTCGTGTCAGACAAGTCTTGTGATTACCCTCGGAGACCTCTGGTCTATCAGCATCAGTTATTGACCCAGTGGTTACAAAATACAAATACCAAAACGGGCATAAAAAACGGTTAATTTGTTGATGCTGTATATCAATATTTCAAGGAGCAGCATTTGAATAAAAACTATGGAAGGTCAAACAATGAAAAATATTGATTAAATGAAAGTACTCAAAACCAAAAAGTTCGAACAGGAAAGCCAAATCCAGCACCTAGGATATCGACCATGTGCAGTACAAGGAAAGAAACTAAGTGTTTTTATACAATTTTTAATTTTAACAATAGGAAATTTAATAACAAAATTATTAAAAATTTAATGGTAAATTCGTGTCAGACAAGTCTTGTGATTACCCTCGGAGACCTCTGGTCTATCAGCAGCAGTTATTGACCCAATGGTTACAAAATACAAATACCAAAACGGGTATAAAAAATGGTTAATTTGTTGATGCTGTATATCAATATTTCAAGGAGCAGCATTTGAATAAAAACTATGGAAGGTCAAACAATGAAAAATATTGATTAAATGAAAGTACTCAAAACCAAAAAGTTCGAACAGGAAAGCCAAATCCAGCACCTAGGATATCGACCATGTGCAGTACAAGGAAAGAAACTTGGTGTTTTTATACAATTTCAAATTTAACAATCGGAAATTTAATAACAAAAAATATTAGAAATTTAATGGTTAATTCAAGGAAGACACACCGGAATAATTTAGGATCGCAATGGTCCTGACTGGTTTTAGACATATTAAAAGATGGTTAGAGTTATGAAGAGGGTACTAACCGTAAGCCCTAACTGTGTAGCCACAAGAATTAATTGCTTATCCCGATTGCACTTTCATAACCACTTAGGATGCCGTTGTTGATAACATTTTGGTTTTATTATTATCTTTTTAAATTTTATCTGTTGTTTGTTGTTGTTTTCAATTGTATTCAACTGACTTTGTCTTTGCCTTTTCGGACATTTGACATTCGAACAAAAGACCTCATTGGTACATCTTGCAGAAAACCCATTTTCCTGACAAAATTATGACATACGCGTCTTAAGTTAATCAAATGAATTACGGAATACGGGTACGGAATATGTATTTTGGTTTAAATGACACGTACAGTATTGTTTTATTTGGTTCCTTCTTTGAATCATATCTACAATCGTGTTCCATATGTTTTTACATAGCAAAGCATGAAAAACTTTATAGATACGTGTACTCACTTGATTTTGTTCTTGGAATTATTTGAAACACGTGGAACACATCGTCTTGCTTTGCATCCAGCAAGACAGATTATTCCAATGAAAGCCACAACGCCAACACAAACAATGATGATAACGGTAACATCTTTTTCATCTGAAATTGGTTACATATTAATGGAAAAGTGTTAATTGACTAAGCAATCTTTAGTAAATTACTATCAAGGTGAAATATTCATAAATGCCTCCTCTGAAAAATTTAAGACGGATCTGACTTCCAAATTTTTATAGACAGAATAATTGATCAAAGTGGCAGATTTGATAATTTACTATCACTTGCTTTTCGTTTGAAATGCCTGTACCAAGTCAGGACCATTGCAATCTACCAATTCTCCGGTATTACTGATTCAAACCTACCATTTCGTTTGAAATGCCTATACCAAGTCAGGACCATTGCAATCCACCAATTCTCCGGTATGACTGATTCGTTTTTGTCATTTTCTCTGGAATGTGAAATTGATCATTCAATTTCGGTAGTTTTGTTATTACCTTAATTTGCTATAATACATACCAACACATTCTTTTCGATCATTACTAGATGTAGAACCCTCTCCGCATTTTTCACAGGAGAGCTGATTTTTCAGAGGTTGGAAATAACCATCATCACATGGAACACACGCTTCTCCATTAAAGTAGTCACCAGGGGAACATTCTTAAAATAGAAAAAAAAACTAATAGATTTGAGATTAAATTATCCTAATAAAAAAAACTTACGCGACTTAAATGTCCGTAATACTTTTCTTTCTTTCTTTCTTTATTAAGCCATTTTGGTCCCACAGTGGGCATTTACATTAAACAAATATGATTATGATAACAAGTGACAGATCTACATTGTTACAAATATAGTGGCAATTTTACATTAATAGCCATTGTATATATAGAGAAAATACAAAAAAACCCAACAAGACTCAACACAGACATTGTGAAGAATATAACAAAAAAGACTATTGGCAGGTAGTGCAGATCAGGAGTGTTTCGATCAGTAATACTATAGCTACATTTGTACCTTGTTGTGGTTGAGGATGTGTATTATTTTAGATTGTTAGCTTAAATCTTTCTTACAATCGATTATCAATCTACTTTTGTTTTTTGTTTGTTTATGAAATTGTTAATAAATTGAATTGGTATTGACATTATTTTCGAGTTGCTATTTTCATGCATCGATAGGATTTAATATTTAGCTTGAAGTCAGTGATATTTGTGTATACTTTAATCAACTGTTGTTCGTAAAACAATGCTTTATCTCAATATATACGACGCATTCATAGATGTTGAGAAATGATGTTATGCTTTTATTACATGGTTTGTAGTTTATAAGAGACCAAGATTTTTAATTTAAGCGATATTTGTATGTAGTAGCAGTGGACTTGACAATACTCATACACTTACCTGTAACCCCGACATCAAATTCACCAGAAACAGCCCTTGATACGATGTTTTCTGCTTCGCATCTGTATATTCCTTCATCTTCAACACCAATGTTCTCTAAGATGAGGACAGTGCTGTTTTCTCCATGCTTTATAACAGTATCATTGACAAACCATTGGATGACAGGAGTGGGATCCCCACTTACTATACAGGTAAAGCGCACCGTCTGTCCGACAACGGTTGTAAAGTTATCGAATTCTGAAGTTATAACTGGAGCTGTTGAGCACCACACATTTGATGTATTGAGCTCGCTGAGTTTTATTTTGATATCAACAGCCTGTTCTAATGATTCAGAAATGGTCAAAGTGTTGTTTGATAAAATTCCAAGGAAAAGGTCTTCGATGGCCATTGTCAGGCGCCGGCATTCCAAATTTTCAGCAAGAGATTCGTCTCCAAATGTATCATAAAGCCTAGAAACTGAGAATAGAACGCAATCTTGAAACCCGGAGCATTCTGATTCATTGAAATATTCTTTTGTAAGATTGACCATTCGCATGATCCAATAATTCATCACAGAAAGTTGACGTGCATCGTCCTTCTCCTTGTTGAGTGTTGCCATGACTTTTTCAGATTCATTAACCATTTGTGACATGTAGGGATCATTATGTATATTTTCGGTGTTGTTATTCATAATAACATACGTCTCTTCTGGGGTTATATTAAATTCCTGATAGGCGTATTCGATATCTATACCAAAATCCTCTGGGGTATTGTGGGAAAAATTCGAGGAAGTGAGATTCAAACCTTGTGTCTCAGTAAAGTTATCGACATCTTGCAAAGTTGTAACGGATTCATTTGTCATAAGTATCAAATCGTTGATCACTTCAGTTAGAAAACTAAATATACGACTATATTCGGAACATTGAAATTCAAAGTAAGCTATTCTGTCTTCATATTTGTCTTTTATATAGAGTTCATCACCATCACTACTTATGTTTCCATTGAACAGGTCATCGGTAAAATTAGAGTTTAGTGTATCTCGTTTGTACCGAAGCACTATGTGATGTAATTTTGACATCGCTTTGTATGTTAAATCTCTCTTTTTTCGTTTCCCAAAAAGATCAGTTATTATGTCAAAAAGCATTTTAATTGTAGATTTTGCTATTTTCCACATACTATGAACTGGATTTTTAAAATCAAACTCAAATCCAAAAGTACGCCAGCCGAGTCGAAATGCATTGATCTCACAAGAAACGTCAAATATGAATTTGTCCGTAGTGGATATCTGAAATTTGAATCCACAGTTCTTTACGTCAATCAGGTTTTTCAGGCCGTATTCGATTATGAGATCAACAACAGAAAGTGCTGACCTCAATATAAATTTGATCGCATCTAAAGCCACTTTTGCGTTCTCTAAAACATTTTTGGCTACATCAAGGGCGAAAGTTACCACTTCTAAAACCGCCACTGCCACATCAAGAACAATTCTGGACTTATCAACAACAAATTGAGCATTTGAAGTTGCGGCTTTAGCTATGTCAAAAGTTACTAAGGCAATACGGACAGCAAATTTAGCAGCTTCCAACACCAAATAGGCAGCGGCACGAAGGATCCTACATAATGTATTTGCAATCATGCAAGGTAAATTTGGAATACGGAACATACAACTGGTCCATCTTAAACATGGGTATTTGATCCATCCTCCACACCACCTAAATCTAAAGCCTGGGACACAAATACCACTACACTGTCGAATTCTACAAATTCTGTCAATGTCCTTTTGTGCTTGTTTCAAAGATTCCATTGCTCGATTGAAAGGCTCTTTTGCTCGTTCTAAAGCATTTTTTGCACTTTCTAGTGCCTCAACGGCTTTATCAAATGCACCATGGGCTTTTTGAACAGCTAGCTGCGCATCAGTGACAACAGTTTGTGCAGCACTCAAACCATTCTGTGCGTGCGTTATGTATTCTTTAGCTTGATCTAGTCGTTGAATTGCTTCGTCTGTTATACGCTTAGCCAAAAGTCGAAGTCCGTCAGCATAACTTACCGCGAAACCATGACCATCTTTAGCAAGAAAATCTCCATTCACATTAAATGTTAGACCGTACCAGTTACTACCAAGGCTAGCTTCAAATGCAACTCGAGCATAAAATACATCAAATATGCTTTTTTCTATTTGAAACATTATAAGTTGGTTAGTTATAATTACGTCTATGGTATCCGTTATTCCTAAAACTGTAACCGTTGCCTGGAAATGTGCCACAAATTTTACCGAGTTAACAGATAACGCTACACTGACTGATGCCCCTGTTGCTTTTAGAAAATAGCCTAATTTTTTCTCATATGTAAATGATAATAGAACTTTTAGCGACTCTTCATTTGCTAAAATGTTGTATGCTTTACTGAACCTGCTGCATTGACCTATGGCTTCTAACGAATAAACAAATTCTATATCAACTTTGCCAAATGGTAAATTTGCTAATGAAGCATCGCCGGAAAGCTTAATACCAAAACCCGTGTATCGGTTGATCATTCCAAAAATTTCATCTTGCTTCTTTAAAATCAACTCATTTATATACTTTCCAATCTCATCGACTTTTTCCTCCAGCATTTTTCGTAAGTTTAATGCCAAAGATAATGTTTCAAATTCCAATAAATCTAAAAAATCGTTGACTGAATTTTCTAGAACAGTTAAGAAATTATCCCACAAACCCGATATAATAGCCATGACTTGGAAGATATTGAATTTCTGTGATGATACAATAACATCCAATTCTGTCACATAGCGAGATACTTTTGACTCCAAATCTATTAGTGCATTTTCTATGAGGCCAGATACCTGATTTTTCAGGCTTTCCTTAAAAGCGCTAAGTAGATCTCTCAAATCAGAAAATAATACCTGTAGTCCAATAATGTCATCCAGAATAAGAGTTTCCTTATTTTGTAGTAATGCTGTTGAATCGGTACTGACAAAAGCTTTAACTTTGACGTTAATATCTATCAATATGTTTAAAACTGGGATATTTCTAAAAGGGTTTGCACTAACTAGAAAAGAAGCAAATATGCCTTCTGGGTTCGCACCATTTCCACATTGTGTTCTAGTTGATGTCCCTACAAATTACAAATTAACATATAAAGTTCTAAGTGTTAGAGAAAAGATAAGGACTGCAAAATTGTACAGGTCATTGACATGATTGAGATCTACAAATATAACGTTCACACTGCAAGCAACACTGGTAACGATTCCATTTTTTTAACTAACCCCTATATATATGTTTCTTTAATTTACTGCATTATCTTTACAATTAAAAAGCGAATCGAGTGAAATATTTTTATGCAGAACAATAGGTCTGAAGCCCGTAAGAATTTAATATGAAAAATTTAAAACAATTTTAGAATTTTTATTCGGCTTAATGTTTCTGCAAATAGTGTTTGTAAAACTATTGAACTCGAAATAGGAGGGATTCCAAATTGTTTGATATACTTATTACGACTTTTCCCTCTTCAATTGTTTTTCTAGCTAATCTTCACTTATTCAAAAAAAATCTCTCTAAAGACCCAATAACTTTGTATATTAAATTTTAGGTAGTAATACATAGTTTCAGGAAACGTAAAAAACGTTCAGCTTGGCAGCACACATGCTTCTATAAAACAACTATTCTAACGATTAACTTGAACCTTAGTAACACTTTTCAAACAGCATTGTATTCCTTAAATTCCACATTTTTTACCTTAAAACTAGCAGTAATAAATGACACCATGTCGGAAAAGTGACGCTAAACTTCCTGTTTTCCGTATACAATGTATTTTTATATTTTTGTCAAAATATTTTTTCCTGAAAGATTTGCTAACAGTTGACTGTATTACAAGGCATTCGATTATTGACAGCTGCTTAAGGATGGTCGCTGGTCGATTTAAAAAAACCAAACAAAACCAGGTTTCTAAATCTATATATTTGATGAATAGACAATAGGTAAAGGTACAAAATAAGGTTAAAAAAATATAGGTTGCCGAACTCGTTTTCGAGGTAATATGCGTTTAATATTTAGCGGGAAAAGGTTTTCTCTGACTTTTTCATAGGTTAAGCATTAGACTTGTTGCAGTGTTAAACATTTGAAAAAAGAACACACAAGAATTTTATAAAACTTTGTAAAGAAGCTCTTAATGACCCAATAAATCATATTATAAAAAAGAAAACAGTGGGTTACCAGCCAAAAAATTATCCATACATTAATGGTGAATTCAAAAGGATTCCGAAAATCTGACATAAATTTTAGAATTTGGCCAGCGATCATCCTTTAATTCAAACTTTGTTTTTGACTTCCAGGATATCACTATGCGAAACTAACTTGTAAACAAATTCTTACTGTGTTTAAGAAACATTGGGTGTTTTAGTTAAGAACCTCTAGAAATCAGTAAAGCGATTTAGGCTCCTGGAGCCTCTAGGTGTTCTAAAATTTTCAATTGAAAGAAAATTATTCAAATTTACTTTATTTTTTGATTGCTGACTTTTTCTTCTACATTTTTATTATATATTATTTGACCTAATAATGATATAGATAAACAGTTACAGCGCTATGGCTAATCTATCAAAAAATGTCGTCAAGTACTATACATCACGAGTATAGTGCTTCATATACATCATATAATGGTCAAAATAAAATTAAGTTAGACATTATTTTCATTTTGTGCGGTTAAATGTTGTCAAAGCATTATTATTGTATAGCTTACCTCCTATAGACATGTAAGCATCTATACTTCCCACAAGTATATCTTTGAAATCAATATCAATATTTTGTCCAAACACCTTGAATTGCAGACGCATGTGGGCCCTGCTATCGACTGTCAACAATGCATTCCATTCTTCAATGAATACACCGGTCAAAAACTGAAATAGACAATATGTTGTAGTTAATGTCAAATTCAATGGTCAAAACATTTCTATATGATGGAAGAGAATGTAAAACTTCTGTTGGCTGCAGAAGCATAAAAATAATTTCAATTGGGTATAATAGAACTGACGTCAACTCGATGTAAGAAATGACGGACCATAAGCAATACAAGATCATTTGGAGAGCAATTGTGGATTCGCTAACCTGCTATGTGACTCACAGTCTTAAAGTTAACATACTTAAATAAAGTTTTTACCATTTTCCATTTTTTTTACTTTTCCTGCATTCTTTAGCGCTATGTTTAACTAAAATTTTGTCTGCTGTTAAAGAAGGTCAACAAGCATACTGCGACACTTTTTATAATCGTAGTGGAATCAAACATATGTGGATTTTGGAGAACTCAAAAGATTTGTTAGATCATTTTAAATCTAGATCTTTTTCCGAGGTTTACTCTTTAAAAACGTTCGATTTTTCAACTTTATACACTATTTTGCGACACAAAAAACTAAAATGTCGCCTGAAAAAACTTCTCGAAAAAAAGCCTTTTCAAATTCTAGGAATTTTGTTGTTTTGGGTTATAACTGCATTCTTTTCCCAAACATCTTTCAAAGATAGAATTTGTTACACACTGGAACATGTTTGCAGTATGCTTGATTTCCTCATTGACAACATATTTGTCACCTTCGGAGGAGAGATTTTTCAACAACAAATCGGCATTCCAATGGGCACAAACTGTGCTCCTCTCCTCGCCGATTTGTTTTTATACTCTTACGAGACTGAATTTCTTCAGGGACTCGTAGAGAACAAGAAGATGAAAGAGGCAAGGTCATTTAATCTTACATTCAGATATATTGATGATGTCCTTTCTGTCAATAACACTTCATTTGGTAGATGGATTCCTTCAATGTATCCTCCAGAATTGGAGATTGAAGAGACCACCGATTCAAATTGCTTCACGTCTTTCTTGGATTTGCACCTCGAATTTGACCCAGGTGGTCATCTCAGTACAAAAATTTACAATAAAAGAGACGATCTTAATTTTCAAATTATTAATTTTCCTAATCTATAGAGCAATATACCTACTTCCCCTGCATACGGTGTTTATATTTCACAACTTATTTCTATATGCCAGAATTTGCACACATTTCACAGATTTTTTGATCAGACACCGATTTCTTCGTGACCGACTTTTGGAACGGGGCTATAAGAAAATACGTCTCTTACTCATCTAAAATTCATGTAATTTCTTGGTGGTGACTAAAACGAGTAACCCGTTCCCGGGCCAACATCCGCTAATCCAAATATTTCAAAATGCTCTTAAATCTTTATTTCTGAATATTTTCCGATGAAATTTGAAAATATTGTGTAAAAGAATAATTTTTTTATTATCTATTTTCGATTTTCCTAATAAAAATTTATAAATTTTAATTTCGAGGCAATTATCAACTTTTAGGTGACTATAATGTGTAACCCAACGAAAAGTGGAAAATTCATATTATCTCATCTAGAACACCTTTGGAATTAACAAGAACTTATCAACGACATCAGTGACGGACAAGTACATGTTTAAACTAAAATTACGGTAAAATATTGCTGTAAAAGCGATTTTTCTATTTTCATCGACCCCGGGCCGCCGATTGTCGAAGGGTATGACACGAGTGTTTCTAAAATATGATAAATGGTGTTGCGTACAGTATTATCATATATATGCTTATATTACTATACCAGTTGCGATCCAATTCTCTATCTTTCTCTCCCTACCCACCTAATGTTCATCGTGTACTGTGTTACAACCTTAGATTGTCTACGAGGAGGCTTAACTAGGCAACCAAAAGCTAGATTTTTAATCTAGCCTAGGTGGTCTAGTGGTCTAGGGCGCTGGACACAGTGCAGGCGAAGTTGCCATAGATGACAGAGTATGGGTTCGATTCCAGCTCAACCCCATGCTGGATTTTCCGGTGTCAATGGCTTTAAAAAGATGATTTTCATCACTGTTGGCACACGGACACCCTTTCTAACTTTACAGCTCACCATATCCATTCTATATTATTCCAATTTCTAAAATATGACCTGCGTAACCAATAAAATTGATATACCAACTATCGAAATTGGAGTATATTTATGTTATCAACATTTTTAATGAAGGGAACTCTTTCAAAATGTTTTTTTTTAGATATTATAATTCAATAAATCCATAGTATTATAAATGAAATTGTTTTTATGTCGGTACTGTATTACTTCTTTTAGCTCTACCCGGGCCACTGATCGGCTGCCCGAGTCTGTAAAACTGTATGAAAATAGCCGGGGAAAATAGCTTTATAACAAATATTCGAATACATTTTAGACAAACTCAATGGCCTATTATATCATTTTTATCCATATTTTTAATCATTATCTCCACTTTTTCATTTGATAAGTGTTTTGGATGTGCAAATCGAGTATTTCCACTTTTCGTCGAGTTACACATTTTAGTCACCAAAAAATCAAAAATTGCCTTGAAATTAAAATTTACAAATTTTTATTTGGAAAATTGAAAATAAACAATAAGATACTATACTTGTACACATTATTTCAAAATTTCATCGAAAAATATTAAGAAATAAAGTTAAAAGTTCATTTTGAAATATTTGGGTACGCGTATGTTGGACCGGGCCCGGGCTTTAGTCACCACTTTTTTCTTTAGGCTGGGTGGTTTGGTGCATTTGGAACAAGAAAGGGGGCTTGCTTTCAATTGTTCATTTCAGTCAACCTAAATGCACTGTAATTAGCACGCTCAACATCTATGATGTATGCATAGGAGCCGGATTTATTTATTTCTGAAGAAATATGAGAGAATAGAGAGAAAAAATGCACTCTTATTTTTAGATTTGTCACGGTTTTCTTTTTACACATGTTTTTCATGAATAATTCTTTTTTGCAGGCGATGACAGAAGGTCCATTGATGATTTTCATTGGATCATAATCCAAATAAAAGATGACAACAAAACAATTTTATGACATTGTCAAAAGATGCTAGAAGAAGAGGTACCAATGGGGTATCCAAATATCAAAAATCGGAAAGGGCAGAGACAAAACCAGTAAACACCAACAGGAACGGGACAAAAACAGACAACATATAAAACATGGAAACACAAAATAACTGAATATCAATCAACAACGCGAACTCCAGTGGAAACAAGAGTGAACTCATGTGCTCCGGAAGAGTAAGCAGTTCCTGCTTGCTATAGCACACCCGTCGCGTTGCCAATAGTCCATTCAGCGTGTCAAAGGTAAAGGAAGACAAAACAAAACCCTATGATAAACCAACATCTGCACTCATCTGAGAGATCGAAATCCCATATTTGTCTATAAGTGCATGATGTCTTCCGTAAAATTTCTTGAGTGAAGACAGCAACCGAGGAGCAACATAACCCTGCTACATTGACGTTCGCAAGTGCCCTTGCAAAAGAACACACTGGTAGCGAACGGCAAAATCACCAAAAATGGACAAATTTGCTATTGCAGCATAATTTTCAGGCTACATTTCTGGTTTTTATTTTAATGAAAAACACAAATCGAGGGGCTAGTGGAAAAAGGTGATGTAACTATATGAAAATGTGAAACACATAGCACCTTTTTCCACTACCCCCTCGAAATTTAATGAGTAATCTGAAAATCGATAAATTGAATTTTATTAAATGCAACCTCCCCAAAGCTTAAGACGTCTATGATCAATTTAAAGGTTATTTGATGAAAAAGGGACCATAATTTTAGTAAAATCTACAAAGAAGTTATTCTAAACCTTTTAAAGGAAAAAAACCACTAGGCAGAGCAAAAGATTTTTCGACATAGAAGGGGTCGATCCGGGGGTCAATCACAGTCAGTTAAGGATGAAAAAGGGAGTCGAGACCAATATTACCCAAGACTACAAATACAATACTGGTATATTAGATTCAAAACCAATACCTAAATTTTCATCGAAAAACCCAATTCTAGACATTAAACAAAAACAGATAGATGACAGGGATAGCCAAAAGCTTTGACAAGGATTCCTGGCTTAGGAAAGGCACATATTAAACGTGGCGGGATTAACTAGTATTTTGAGCCTAACCTTTCCCCTATTGCTAATCTTGTTCAAAGCACACTCTAAAAATTAAATCGATTAAAGTTGAATTGACTAATAGAGAATCAGAGACAAGAGCACAATACAAGAACAACAAGACACAGGAACTCTTGCAGTTACTGGCAGATAGCTTAGAAGCATTTATCGAGTGATGGAAAAATCAAACATATTGATTCTAAATCCAACACAACACTTCAAACAACTAACAATTTAATGTCATATCATCATAAAAAACGACATATTTGATAGATGTAATGCTTCAAAACAATAAAATACAATAAGCAAAAGATTAATAGATTAACGCTTTAAAGTTACCATCAAATTATCATTATTTCTAAATATTTTAACAAAAAAACCCACCAATTTTAAAGATTTTACTTTAACTTTAACTCGTATTCTTTTTTTGAAACGTTTTTAAGCCAATTTAACATGTCCAGAGGATTATTTTAGAATTTCCGTGCCTTATCACTATTGTTAAAAGTATCAATAAGGTGGTTTTTGTTTGTGTCTTGTACTTTGGTCATAATTGTGATCATAACAATATAAGAAATGATCTGCTATAAATGAAGCGCCATTGATTCCCATTGGAATACCAATAACTTGGTAAAATATTTGTTCCTAAACGTTTGTAAAAATTATCTTGAAGAAAGTTTAGTGCAGTTATCATTTCTACGTCAGTCCAATTAACATAACCTTTGCATTCGTAGACAAGTTTGGGATTTCTATATCTCAAATGAGTGAAGATGTTGGTTTGTCATAGAATTTTGTTTTGTCTTCCTTTACCGGAATCGAAACTGAATTGAAAATTAGCAACGCGACGGATGTGCAATAGCCGGCAGGAACCGCTTGCTCTTCCGGAACACCTGAGTGCTGTCTTCACTCAAGAAATTTTACGGAAGACATCATGCACTTATAGACAAATATGGGATTTCGATCTCTCAGATGAGTGCAGATGTTGGTTTGTCATAGGGTGTTGTTTTGTCTTCCTTTACCGGATTTGACACGCTGAATGGACTATTTGCAACGCGACGGGTGTGCTATAGCAAGCAGGAACTGCTTACTCTTCCGGAGCACCTGAGTTCACTCTTGTTTCGACTGGAGTTCGCGTTGTTGATTGATATTCAGTTATTTTGTGTTTCCATGTTTTACATGTTGTCTGTTTTTGTCCCGTTCTTGTTGGTGTTTACTGGTTTTGTCTCTGCCCTTTCGGACTTTTGATATTCGGATACCCCATTGGTACCTCTGCTTCTTTCACTCTTGTTACGACTTGAGTTCGCGTTGTTGATTTCCGTTCGATTGATTTCGTGTTTTATGTTTCTTCCTGCTGTTCTTGTTCGTGTTTACTGGTTTTGCCGTTGCCCTTTCGGACTTTTGAAGCTCGAATGGTCCATTGGTGCCTCTTTGCTTCTTTAACGATTTACTTAATACTCTTGAAACTTAAGAAAAGATGAAGTCACTTTAAGACCATTTATCTTTGTTTTCAAATTTGTTTTTTTAAGAAAGATTATGAGGTAGGTCTGTAGAAAAATAATAGCTGTCAACGGTCTGGAAAGAATTTACAAATGTCCGAAATATGTCCAAAACATATTTTTGACACTTCATGATTTACACCACTGTTTTTAAATTTTTTGTCACAAAATCGAATAATAAATTCTTTCATTGTAGTCAAAGCAAGAGAGAGAACTTTAGAAATATTGGTCAGAGAACGCTTACTAGAAGCAGAAACAAAATGTCTATAATAATTTATTACAGGTGACGGAAAATCGATATTGATTATTTCGCTTTTTGCATGAATACAGAAAACAACATCGCTCTGACTTAAGTATTACCGATTTTCTTTAAAAAATAATGGACGGCATCGTCTTTTTAATGACCAAACCCACACGTAGCATTATTTTCAACTATACCGCAACTACTACTGATGAAGAACTAAACATGAAAATTCCTTTGTCATTCGGTTATGCTGAATTCTCGGGTTTTGTCCCCGAAGACATTGGTATGTTGAAAAAATACCAATATTTTTTCGTGTTTACCTTTTCAATCACATTCAAAACTTAATGCAGGCAATAATTGTCAGTTTTATTCATTATTTATTCATTAAGTAGCTCTAATATTCGGTTGCCTTTTTAATTTTCGTCCGAGCTAAAACTTCGAGAAACAGATTATGCACCACCTGCAAGAACCATGGAAGTTTTCAATCAAAGAAAGTATAGTGCGCATGCTTACAGCTCATCTACATCTCATGAAAATGAATTTTTGTAAAGCTTTACAAATATTATATATTTTTCAATTTTTGAAGTAATAAGGTACACCTAGTCGCATTTTGAACGTTTTTATCTTTCTAAAGAAACAAAACGAATAGTCTGACGACAATATTTTGGTTTTACAAAACAATATTTTTTCGTAGACAATATGCCTTTAAAGGCTCATGCAACTTTATTCCCGTTCAATTTACGGAAGCATTGACGATCATTTCATAGCAACCACAACACTGCAAGCAGCCCCTACAGACAATAAATTACCCACTATGTACTGGATACCTAAATAACACAAAAATCCATATCCATCCTGTTTTATTTTTGCTGACTAATATTTCTTAAGTTCTTTCTCTTGCTTTGACTTCAATGAAAGAATTTATCATTAGATACTGTGACAAAATTTTTGAAAATAGCGGCGTTTATCATTTTTAGAGTGTCAAAATTCTGTTGATGTTTTGGACAAACTTCGGACATTTGAAAATACTTTCCAGACCGTAGACAGCTATGATTTTTCTACTTTGTATACAAACCGACCTCATTATCTTATTAAAAAGAAATTTGATAATCAAGGAATTTGTTTGAATCTTATGTATTTTTAGTCTTTGGCCAATGCAAGACAGCGGGCAGTGAGATCTGGTCATGCTGAAGACTGGTAGCTATTTTCCAATGTGATTTTTAAATTGCCGTTTCTTTAATGTTGTGTCGCGTACACTTATTCCACATCTCTTTATCGTCTATTGAATATTTAGTTATATGGTGTTTTGATATATCTGAAAGTGACTACATCTGTTCTTAAGTTTCAAGAGTATTAAGTAAATCGATTTAAGTAACGAATAGAAGAAAATGAGATGTGGAATAAGTGTACGCGGCGCAACCTACAATAATTAACGTAGGTGGTGTAATGGTTAAGGCGTTGGACTGTCGACCGAAGGGTCATGAGTTTGAATCCAGTCGCCGGCACTATTGTGTTGTATCCTTGAACAATATACTTTGCTTCAGTTGTTCCAGTCGACTCAGCTGTAAATGAGTACGTGGTTGGGTAGTGATGGAAATGTTGAATGATAGCTGTTAGTGCCTGTACGGCAGCTTCGGCTGTATACTTCTATAAGCTGAGAATGATTATAGTTCGCACGGCCTTATAACCTCGGATAATAATTTGTGAACAGTTTTGAGACGACTTAAATGTTGGGAAAAGCGATATATAAGAGCCTCAAATTATTACTATTAACGTAAATTTAAAACATCTACAATGGAAAACAGCCAGCAGCCTTCAGTGTGACCAGCAGTCGTTGCTCGCTGTTATTCAACTGACCATGGATTGAAAATAAACTACATATGATTCAAGCCCAATCCTAAAGTGCAATGAAAGGCCCTCTTCTTGACAAAAAACAATCATCATAAATTCGACTAAATACAAATATAAGCTTTGATCAATATTCCTGGCTTAGGACATGCACATTTAAAGGCTATGTACAATGGACTGACGTTGAAATGATAACTGCAATTAAATTTCTTATAGATATAATTTACATACGTTTGCAAAATATTTAAACCTGGGAGGTTATAAGCAAATAAGCCAATTAAAAAAAATGGTTTTATATGTTGATTATTAATGATATTTTAATAAATATAGCACATCTTAATGGTGTTTTTTAGAGTCTTTGGTTATTTGTATTATATAAAGAATTAAACCCCTCCCAGACATAAATGGATTATAGACTTTTTTTAATGAAAAATCTTGAACGCCCCACATTCAAGTAGGAAAAATCTTGAACCCTCTTTTTAAAAATGGCAACCCCCGCTACATTTTGACTAGCCCCCTTCAAGGTCTAAGTTGGGAGAAATTCTATCTATCTTTCAATGAAAATATGATTTTTTAGACAATATGCCTTAACAATGTAAGAATATAACATACAGTTGGAAAGCTAGGGAATTCAAGAAACATTTCTGTTCTACCAACAACATTAAGTTGAAAGTTGTCGTTTCCAGTTCCCCATTCAATATCAGTTGACATCCACAGTTTTGCTCTGTCAAACTTACTGCAAATATAAGAAGAATGGTTTTTAGTTGAGTACAAATGAACAGTACAGTAATCTTGTAAAATAACCGATTCATAAACAGATTGTTAAAGTAAAATTTACGGATAATAGTAGACATTTTAGGAAATGTACAAAAATGAATAGTTCCTGTTTCGTTCTTAGTTAAGTGATTTATACCAAATAGTATAGCAATTTATTTTAGACTCATAAACCTATCTTTCTGCAACTTTGAAAGGAATGAAATACAAAAATATGTATAATTGACCTCCTAAAACTGATTATCAACCACCTAAGCTAAATTTTACTATTTTATCATACATAATCACCCTAAACACTTTTGTCGTTGGATTCGTGCTATACACATTAAACTAGTTACTTCTGCTGACTCATTTTTTCACCTGAACTTTACTGACTTTGCAGCAAGGTATTTCAAACTCAAATTGTTTTTATTGGCAACAAAATTGACAAAACAGTAATTAAAACGAAGACTACCCTGGGGGTAAGTTGAGCTTGTGTAGTTAAATAAGCAAAACAGTCTTTTCCGGTTAGATGTTATTGATTTGTCTTTGTAAAGACTTAATAGAACCAGAGGCTCCCAGGAACCTGAACTGCTCACCTGATCTCTTATGCTAAAGCAACATGGTCTACATGTACTCGGTAAATAAAGGTAATAACAAAACTACCGAACTTGAATGATCAATCTCATAGTCCAGAGAAAATGACAAAAACGAATCAGTCATACCGGAGAACTGGTGGATCGCAATGGTCCTGACTTGGTACAGGCATTTCAAACGAAATGGTGGGTTAAACCAGGTTTTATGGCGCCAAACCTCCCTCTTCCATTGCGATCTTAGGATCCGGTAATGACCATAGAACACAACATAGTTGTGAGACACAATAGGGATATTGAGGTGATCATCTCAGTACAGCAGACCAGTCAAACACTAATTAAAACAATTAACTATCATATCTTTTAACTCAATTTTGAACTTTTCTACTAGTGGCTGATAACGAAGAAAGATTTTTTTTAGTGATCGTCATCTTCGCTAGCCAAGGGTTACGATCCGCTACCTCTCATCTTCTAGAAGGATTTTTGTGGGCATACATTCTCTCATCTGATTGGATGCAGTGAAAGTTGGCTGCATCCAATCAAATTGCTCAATTTCCATTTTTGAATAATCTGTTAACAAACATTTGGGTTTACAAAGGTGATAAATAATTATTATTTGTGCAAAAAATATTAGCAGTTTTGATCAAATCTTACCAAAATTACCTTTATTTTATCGTTAGATAAATGTTTGTCGTTAATGGAATGAAATATCTCCTATTGTTGCAACTATCTGGATGAAAATATTTTTTTTTAACTCGGAATAGAAATTGCTTCAAGGGAGATAATTAAAATGCTGAGATTATAAAAACCTTCTAGATCTGCCAAGGGTGAAGATGAGAGAAAGCGGATCGTAACCCTTGGCTAGCGAAGATGAGTGATCGTATGAGACGTATTTTCTTATAGCCCTGCTTCAAAAGTCGGTCACGAAGAAACCGGTGTCTGATCAAAAAATCTGTGAAATGTGTGCAAGCTCTGGCATATCGAATAAGTTGAGAAATATAAACACCGTATGCAGGAGAAGTAGGTATATTGCTCTGTAGATAAGGAAAATTAATAATTTGAAAACTAAAATCGTCTCGTTTATCGTAAATTTTTGTACTGAGATGACCACCTGGGTCAAATTCGAGGTGCAAATCCAAGAAAGACGTGAAGCAATTAGATTCGGTGGTCTCTTTAATCTCCAGTAGTAACATTAAAGAAACCAATCAGGACAGAAAACACTCTCAAGATTAATAATACACAGCTACATAGCTTTAAAAAATTTAAAAAAGTAAAAATTGATTGAAAACGGCTAAAAGGTTAATATTTTAATTTAGGCCTTGAGGATGTCGGCAATATTTTCGTATAAAATCGTACAATTTATATATGGCAAAAATAGGTACAGGGGATCCCCCATGTTATTTATAGTTCTGATGTATACTTGAACATTTATTGCATCAATCGTAAAATTTAGAATTTCTTTTTGAAGATAAAGTAAGTTTTTGTGTGAATTTAGTTTTAAAAAAATGAAATAAGAGAATGTATACAGAGGGGAATAAAAACTGAATTTCATGTTTTGAAAAGAATGTTAGTTTTAAGTTTTTACAGAAAATCAGATCCTTTTTTTAACGGTGATCGTACCCTTAAAGTGGACTTAATTAAAGACACCCAGCTCTACAAATTTCACTAAAAAATAAACTGTTAATATTGGTCCATTCTAAATTTTTCAGTACCTCAAAAAAGCAATATTGTATTATAAAATTGTCATAAAAAGGACAATATTGAATAGATTATTTAGCTTTAGGTCCCAGGGACCTAAATTCAGGGAACGCTGTGGAGGACTATGCCAGAGCCAAGATAACAAGAAGTGGAAACTATTAATAATCGTAGGGGAATCAATCACATGTGGATTTTAAAGAACTC
Organism: Arcuatula senhousia; assembly: GCA_963971305.1. Classification (NCBI taxonomy): domain Eukaryota; kingdom Metazoa; phylum Mollusca; class Bivalvia; order Mytilida; family Mytilidae; genus Arcuatula; species Arcuatula senhousia. The sequence continues at coordinate 1,091,100 of OZ020307.1, read as the reverse complement.
AAAAGATGTATAAGAAAATTTAAAATTTTGGTCAATTTCCGAGGTTCATTCTTTAAAAACTTTTGATTTTTCAACTTTGTACACCACATGGCCAAACGATAAAGCTTTTGTGAAACCTTAAAACATTTCTCGAAAAGGCTTTTTCAAATCCAGGAACTTTGTTGTCATCGGTTACACTTTTACATATTTTTCCAAAACATCATTTGAAGGGGAAATTCTTCAACAACAAATTGGCATTCCTATGTGCCCTCTCCTCGCCGATTTATTTTTATACTCTTACGAAAATAATTCCTTAAAGAACTCGTAAAGAAGAAAAAGATGAAAAATTGGTAGATGGATTCCTTTGAAATATATCATCCAGAGTTAGAGAGAAGCAGCCGAAACCACCGAATTCAAGTGCTTCATGTCATTCTTGGATTTGCATCTCGATTATGACAAGGATGGTCATCTCAGTACAAAAATTAACTATAATAGAGACGATTTAAGTTTTCAAATGATTTATTTCCCTAACCTTGAAAGCAACATACCTAGCTCCCATGCTTACGGTGTTTATATTTCACAACTTATTCGATATGCCAGGGCTTGTATATTTTTTTATAGATTTTTTATACGACTCCGCTGTCTGCGAGACCGACTCTCAAACCAAGGTTACAAGAAAATACGTCTCATACGGTTTCCTTCGTTATCAGCCACTGACGGAAAAATTCTAAATCAAGTTGAACGTATTGGTTAGTGATCGTTTTGTATAGTGTTTTGCTGATGTTGTACTGGGATGATAATTTATTATCCCTATTATGTCTTCACAACCGTGTTGCGTTGTGTGTTTCTACCGGCCCCTAAGATCACAATGGAAGAGGAAGGTTTGGCGTGCCATAAAACCTGGTTTAACCCACCATTTCATTTGAAATGCCTGAACAAAGTCAGGACGATTGCGATCTATCAATATTCTGGTGTGTCTTCCATGTTATGTCGTTTTTATGGACATTGCAATTGATATTCTAAGTTCGGTTATTTTGTTATTACCTTTATTTAATGATAATTATTTTGTCATAACTGTCTACATCTTTAAAAGGTAAACGATTTGGCTTCCTATTGATGTATAATAATATATGCTTAAAATTTGACATGACACTCAGCTTAAATAACTTAAAAGTGAGCACGTCGACCCTTTAATTTTTAAATGCCATTCTTTAAAAGTAAAAAAAATCGACATCATGCAGAAATTTCAAAATTATTGCAATGGATACCGTATAGCGGGAAATTTTCGCGAGATTCTAATTTTCGCTATATTCGCGACCATTACCCTATCGCGAAATTTGAAACCCGCGTAAAATAGATCAACATAAATTTGTATTAAGAATATTATTATATCGCGAAAATAAATGTCCGCGTATATAACAACTTTGGTATTTTGGTATGAAATCGCGAAATTTGCACGCCGCAAAAATTACCCGCTATACGGTAGATGATTCTTTGCCTTAATCACACCATTGTTTTTAACAAATTGGGACAAATACACATTGTATAGAAGAAACGTCATTTTGAATAATTCTCAAAATATATCACTTTTTCAAATTTTTGTGGAATGCATCTAATATTCAACTGTTGCAGAAACACTGTCCACCTTACATAAAGGTATGTTGTTGTACCTTCAAACAAAGCACCAAAAAGCATCATTTTTGTGAGCAAGAAACACTATTTTGACTGATTGACAGCTGAACTAAGGGTTTGTTGTACATCAATAGCACCACATACACGCCTACATCACTGTCTAAGGAGGAAATTATTGACAATCACGTCAAATTCGTCATTTCCTCCTTCGGGCTCTGCGGGTGCTGACAATGATGAAATTCTATCCCTGTATTGGATTCCTAAATTACATAAAAATCAAAACACACAGCGCTTCATTGCAGGGTCATCAAAATGTACCAATAAAGCTCTTTCAGTTATGTTGACTTCAATACTAACGGCAATAAAATCTGGCTTCCAGAAATATTACGATTGTTTTTATTCTAGAAATGGTATCGATCAAATGTGGATCCTGAAGAATTCGAAAGAACTATTGGAGATTTTTAGCTCGAAATCAGTTTCAACTTGCAACACCATTAAAACTTTCGATTTCTCCACACTTTATACTTTTATTCTGCATGAAAAACTCAAATCACGATTGGCACAACTGATGAAACACATCTTTTTCAAAAAGAATGGAAAACGCAGGTACAAATATCGATTACAGTAAGACTTACTTTGTCAGTAACGAGTCTAAGAAAAAAAAACAAATATACAGAAGACCAAATAGTCGACATGCTCAATTTTCTCATCAACAGCATATTTGTTTCATTTGGTGGGCGTGTTTTTCAGCAAACAATGTTGATTCCGATGGGCACTAATTGTTCACCTTTGCTTCCTGATTTGTTTTTAGATTCTTATGAAGCAGAATTCTTACACTCTCTTCTTGGCAAAAAAGATCGTAGACTAGACTTGTCTGGCACGATTTACTTTAAATTTTCTAATATTTTTGTCGCTGAATTTTCCGATTTTTAAATTCAAAATTGTTTAAAACACCAGGTTTCTTTCCTTGTAATGCACATGGTTTCGATAAACTGTATTCCTTGCTCTTCAGAAAATTTTCAAAAACTGTGAAAAATGTTAATGTTTACGATTAAGGCGAATTTACTCCTATAAGGAGTCGTCTCACAACTTCCACTCGTAAAGGAGTTAAATAAAGAGCTTGATGCTGAAGAAGAAAAGTTACTTCAGATTTTCAAGCTATAAGCCAAAAACTATGGTCTGACCCCCACCTTATTTTAAGCAATGGCAGCCATGTTGGTTGGTCGGAATGAATAAATTTCAAAAACTTGGAAGATACCGGTAAGATCCTAAACTCATTTCGACTTGAGTTCACGTTGCTGAATGCAGTTTTGTTGTTATGTGTATGTGTTTGTTGTTGTTGATGTGTGTTTTCTCTACCGATTTTGTCTTTGTATTTTCGGTATTATGATGTTTGATTACCTCTTTGGTACACCGTTGCTTATATGAAAAACTCATGGTAAAAACAATATGTCTCCTTTTGGTGAAGGGTAGACATAATAAGTCCTGTAGGGAGTCATCCCACAGCTTTGACTCAATGAAGAGTTTTGAAGAGCTGTTGATGCTGTAGAATGTGGGTTTCTCTGGAGTTTTTCTATATCTTCTACTTTTCAAGCTATAATCCAAAAACTCTTGTTTGGTCCCATACTCTTTTTAGTAATGGCGCCATGTTGGTTGGACCGTGTGCATAAATTACAAAAACTTGGTAGAGGACAACCTTAAGACCAAGTGTACAAATTTTGAAAAGTAATCCCTTCAGTAGTTCCAGGGAAGAAAAAATAACGGACGGACTGGCAGACGACGGACGCCTTTATATGGCAATGGGTCACAAAGAGCAATAACAAGCCACTGCTCACATATAAATAACCCACTACCTCAAATTCAGAAGAATGTTTATTTAATAGAATGCTCAAAAATAAAAAAAACCTTCCCTTAAATATGAGAAAAATCTATCAAGACATCTAAGAGAAAACAATCTATCAAGACATCTAAGAGAAGTAGAGAAGTAGCGGACACAACATTGTAACCTTGATGGGTCGATGATCAGTTAATGAAAGGCTGCGGAAGCCCAAACAATTCAAGAACAAAATAGTTACAATTTTACATTAGAAAGTTTCTCTAAAAGTTTAACGATAATTCAGCTAGGCGTCAAGGAGGATTAGCGGATGAAACATGCTAACTCCCATCTAAGTCCGCTGATGGCTATGGAGAACCCCTAAACCTTAAAAAAGTAAAATAAATTACACATCTACATTAGATAAGCAAGATTCCATAAAGGTATGAAGAAATCCGTATGGCGTCTATAGATGGAGAAGCGGACACATCTTTAAGTTAAAAGTCAAGATAATCAAAAGATGATTATGGGTTAGCATAGATGCATATATGTACTAGTCATAAATGGGTTTTACTTACGAGTTATAAAAATCATTATCTCCGTTCCAAAACTGAATTCGTTGGTTTGATTTACTGACATCAATTGTTTTTGGTATCGAAAAGCCTATTCCTATAGGATGAAATCTTAGTTTAAATTTTGTGTATAATTGTTTGAAAAAATTTAAACTGTAAAGAATATTTCGAGACTCAGGTGGTAGAAGGATGAAAATAGTACCAACATTATCCTGACATATATCAACCAAAAAGCAAATCTTGTTTCCAGCAAAAGGCTTTGGTACTTCTATTTTGTTGTCGTACAATGAAAATGTGAACTCCGAACCAATCACGAAAACATTGTAAATATGAGATTCTTGCAATGGAGCCCCTCGACATTCCAAAATATTAGCTACGTCATATCCATAACGATTATCAGTTCGAGTATCAGTCACTGATAGAATTCTGGTTCCATTTTCACTAAAACGAATCCATTTTGGGAGTACATTGTTCAATTGGTTAAAAAATGAAGGAATAAACGACAGAAGTAATTCTACTATATCCTTTGGTGTTATTTTGAATAAAAGACAATCATCTGTCCTCATATTGTCTGATAATAAAATGCTTTCAGAGTCATCGTAAGATATGAAACCAGATGTAAGATCGTATTCAGATTCTTTCCTCTGTACTTTCAATCCTGTTACTGATACAGGTAGAGAGAATCCTGAGACTTCGAGGAAAACAATACCATATGTAAACATTATGGTGGAGTCAGCAGCATGTCTAAACCAATGCGACGTCGACGAGTATAAAAGTTTTTCTGATCCATCACAAGAAATAAGCTCTAGTAAGGCACAACCTCTAGGTAGCAACTTTCTGGGAATTTTATGTCCAGAGAAAAAAGAAGATGTTTCACTGTTTCCTGTTTTTTAAAAGAAATATATATATATATATTATCAGGACATTGGTTTGTTGTTGCTAAATTGAATGTTATTATAATAATCTAATGCTCCAAACGAAATGCGGATATATAACTGGAGCACCAGAAACCCCATCTGATTACAAAGCATTGCGCTATTAAAAGTTAATCGCAGGTAAATATTATGTAAGATTTAAAGAATTATTTATTTACAAATATATATTACATAATTAGATAGCTAGGAAGTTTAAACTCATTAATAAGCACTAGGTTTTCAGAATAGTATCAATTGTTTTATGTATGTTATTAGATATTCATATGAAATATCGATTTTTCTCTGTGAAATAAACTCTTTTGAATTCACAGTGTGAAATAACCAATTTATTTTCACTCTTGCGTCATTTCCCGCCAAACTGTCAATTATGACGTCGTGAATTGTACTGCGTTGTCAACAGGACCTCTGATGTTCGCTCACCATTCATAAATCGGTTGAAAACGATTAGATATCGGGGTTTTAATCTATGTAATAAATACCATAATCAATTAGGTTCCATACTATGGATAACAAAAAACTGATCACTCGTGCGGGAACGCACTCAGATTTAACTCGTGCATGGAAGTTTCGCGAACTCGTTACATCTGGTGCGTTCACCGACTCGAGAACATATTTTGGTAATTCACTCGACCAATAAAATATCCGATAAATATAATACTACCTATGCATGATCCATCGGGGTATACATCATTGTCACATTTACACTGATATGATCCATGGGTGTTGATACATATGTCCGAACATCCACCATTACCATATAAACATTCATCAATATCTGAAAATGGGTGTTGGTCATCATCGAGTTCGTGTTCGAGTCAGAGTAAGAGTTAAAATTAGAGTGAGAGTTCGAGTTATTTTTCGAGATGAGTTGAAATTTGAGTTAACAGTGATTTTTATAGAAATTATTGAGTTATAAATCGAGTTAGAGTTGGAGTTGCCTTGCAATATACATGTTTATAGATAAATATAATGAAAACCCAATAAAAGTAACATTATACGGTGTTGGATATTTGGTGTCAGAATCCATAGATGTCCGAATTGGTTTTAGAAGAAAAATGAACTTTCATTTTACAGAAATTTCTAATCGTTTTTTTTACATTTTCAAAGTATATCAGATAAGAACGTAAGTATGCTGATTCACATGCAGAAGTATTACAAATATAAATGACAAAGATAGTGTGCTGAAATAAATATCACACTAGTTTTGTGACTCGATCTGTAACTCGAACTCTCTCTTTCATTTTCCTATTCCTCTTTGAATAGAAAATTTCTTTTTTGATATTCCTTTGTCTGTTCCAATATAGATATTAAAATAACTTACTTCAATTTTGACATTAATTTTCCCTTTTTCTCGTACTTTCTTTTGAATTAAAATTTTATATGTATGGCCATTTTTCTATTTAGATTCGAAAATGAATATGAAGAGACGAACATGTTAATGAAAGTTAAAAACGAAAACAGTTCATTTGGTTTTTCAAATGCGAATAGGAAAATGAAAATATCTAAATACTCAAATAGATGGAATCTGTTTTGTCTTTTCTTTTGTTATTAGAAATTGAAGATTAGAAAACATATAGAATACAAAAGAAGCGTGATAAAATATATTTTGTGTATCTTCATTCTCTTTTTCAAAAGTAAAGAAACATAACAGAGCTAGAGGTAACTTGGAAATAATACTTAATTGGTCTTACCGTGTTCACACAATTTGCCTTCAAAGCCTTGCAAACATTTACAGCCAAAACCATTCACAAAGTTTTTACACGATCCTCCGTTTTCACATTGTTGTCCAACACAATCGTCTATATCTATTATAAAATAGAATAACTCTGAGAAAATACCTCTTTCAAAATTATTAATCAAATTTTAAATACTGACTGATAATTGTTCACGGCCAACGAATCGTATCAAATCTAGTAAAGGACGACATAAAAAGCCTTTGAAAACAAAAATTCCGGATAAAAGATGGATACTGAAAGGTGCACAAGAAATTTGCCTCCATTTTCCCTTTTAAGCGGGTTAACAGAAACAAGTGATCGATTTAGCTAAACGTTAGTTTGAAGTAAGCAGACAGACGGAAATATTAGAAGTAAAACTATACTGTGATTAATTAATAAAAGGCATATTGTCTACCAAATCACTTTTTGTTTGTTCCAAATTTTTAAATGTAATTTAGACCAAAATGTAATAAAACAAAACCTTGAATAAAGGTAACAACAAAACTACCGAACTTGATGGATCAATCTCATAGTCCAGAGAAAATGACAAAAACGAATCAGTCATACCGGAGAATTGGTGGATCGCAATGGTCCTGACTTGGTACAGGCATTTCAAACGAAATGGTGGGTTAAACCAGGTTTTATGGCGCCAAACCTCCCTCTTCCATTGCGATCGCCAAGTCCATAATATATATAATTACATAGAATAGTGTGACACTGTAAAAGTTGCGTAACCCATGATATTTAGTTACGTAATATAGTGTGACACTGTAAAATTTTCTTTGAATTAGGTTTTATAAGTCGAACAGAATAAGACATGTGGATATGAAAATTATCATGAATAAAATACAGAAGCCTTTGTCTGGAACTTTGTTGTAAATTGTATTTGAGAGAAACACAAAACCAGAAGAATTAAAGATCGCAATGGTCCTGACTTGGTACAGGCATTTCAAACGAAATGGTGGGTTAAACCAGGTTTTATGGCGCCAAACCTCCCTCTTCCATTGCGATCTTAGGATCCGGTAATGACCATAGAACACAACATATTTGTGAGACATAATAGGGATATTGAGGTGATCATCTCAGTACAGCAGACCAGACAAACACTATTTAAAACAATAAACTATCATATCTTTTAACTCAATTTTGAACTTTTCTACTAGTGGCTGATAACGAAGAAAGAATTTTTTCAGGGATCGTATGAGACGTTTTTTCTTATAGCCCTGCTCCAAAAGTCGGTCACGAAGAAATCTGTGTCTGATCAAAAAATCTGTGAAATGTGTGCAAGCTCTGGCATATCTAATAAGTTGTGAAATATAAACACCGTATACAGGGGAAGTAGGTATATTGCTCTATAGATTAGGAAAATTAATAATTTGAAAATTAAAATCGTCTCGCTAATCGTAAATTTTTGTACTGAAATGACCACCTGGGTCAAATTCGAGGTGCAAATCCAAGAAAGACGTGAAGCAATTTGATTCGGTGGTCTCTTTAATCTCCAATTCTGGAGGATATATTGAAGGAATCTATCTACCAAATGAAGTGTTATTGACAGAAAGAACATCATCAATATATCTGAATGTAAGATTAAATGACCTTGCCTCTTTCATATTCTTGTTCTTTACGAGTCCCTGAAGAAATTCAGTCTCGTAAGAGTATAAAAACAAATCGACGAGGAGAGGAGCACAGTTTGTGCCCATTGGAATGCCGATTTGTTGTTGAAAAATCTCTCCTCCGAAGGTGACAAATATGTTGTCAATGAAGAAATCAAGCATACTGCAAACTTGTTCCAGTGTGTAACAAATTTTATCTTTGAAAGATGTTTTGGAAAAGAATGTAGAATTATAACCCAAAACAACAAAATTCCTAGAGTTTGAAAAGGCTTTTTCGAGAAGTTTTTTTCAGGCGACATGTTAGTTTTTCGTGTGGCAAGGTAGTGTATAAAGTTGAAAAATCGAAAGTTTTCAAAGAGTGAACCTCAGAAAATGATCTAGATTTAAAATGATCTAACAAATCTTTTGAGTTCTTCAAAATCCACATATGATTAATTCCACTACGATTATAAATAGTGTCGCAGTATGCTTGTTGACCTTCTTTGACAGCAGACAAGATTTTAGTTAAATGAACGGACAGCTCTGTAGTTGAACATAATGAAGATCCAGCTATATACCTTTCTTTGTACGGATTTTTGTGAAGTTTAGGTATCCAGTACAAATATGGCAACTCTTTATGTTCCTCTTTCATTGGAATATTGAAAGAGGACATAACAGAGCTATGGTTGGCTATGATTTCATCTTTGTTAAATGTAGTCCGTTTGTATGTAGCAATAGCGGAAGTATTGCCATCAATGCCTAGTTCTTTTATTAGACAATTGTAATAATGTGCTTTACATACAAAAACTATATTATTGGAAGCCTTGTCAGCTGGCGTGACAACATACCTGTCATGTAAGAAAGAGAGACAATTGAGAGCTTCACGATCTCTAAATACAGAAGAAGACCGGGGGTTCACACATTTGCGAAGTTTGTCTATTCGGCTTCGTACAAGAGATCGGATAGTCCTTACCAACTCCGACAGTGATTCAAGCTCTGGTTCTTGGTCCTTTTCCCTCTTTATCCAGGCTCTAGCATAGTCCTCCACAGCGTCCATGATGATCTTAAAGTTGTGATTCCAATTTATACGTTGCGGTTCCCTGAATTTAGGTCCATGGGAAACCAAATTACGTAATAAATCATTTTCAATTATCTTAAGATCACCCGTGATGAAATGACCAGATGGACCATAGACAAAGGGAGAAGCATAGCAATCACATGTCAGAGGGGACGTTAGATATTCTTCAATGTTTAGGTCCTGCAATGCCTTTTTGTGGTTGAAAATTTACTGCTTATGGTTTTAATGTAGCGGTAGGAAACATTTGGTGTTGACTGATTTTTGAAATATGGAGGAATTTGAGATGTAACTTCCTAACGATTTAAAATATTGCTGATGCTAATAGCATCTATCCCTTTGTTCTTAAATGGGATATGGAGAAAATTCAGTTCTTACAGGCTTAAAAAGACGGAAAAGGGCAACGTCGCAGATTATGCTAGTAAGTCTGTAAGAAGAACAAAATGGATCAGTACATGCTTTTTCTAACCCAAGATCACGTAGGTCTTTAAGTTTCGTGACTCGTAGTGAATAGATAATGGTACGAACATGATGGACTCCCAATGGTTGTTGTAGACTTGTAACCAGATCATTAAATGTGTCTAAAAGAGATCTGTTGTCAGTTTGACTGGCACCAGATCCCGGTTTGTATCGTGTGTGAGCATGACTACGTTTGTATCTACCATTAGGGTCAAACAGTTTCATAACATTCACCTCACTACATTGTGGGCTAGAAAGATTTCCTACTCCTTTGATGTTATCATTACATCCATAAGGCATTGCAGTACCTAAAGTTTTTATCCAGTGAAGCTCTCGTTTTTTACAGTGAGGTGTACTAAGATTAGGACTGTTGGTGTCGTGGTAAATCTTTTCGATAATCCGGACTTTCATGTTCAAACATTGGTCATGGTTAGGTTGATTAAAGTGGTTATACAAAACCCGATGATCAGAATTTTTGGTGTCATACCTATGACCATTCATGCGAGAACGCAATGAATTTTTGGTTTCACCGACATACAACAGTCCATATAAAGTACACTCAATTCACTCAAATACACTGAATATCAATTTGATACCAAATCTGCCTTAATCTTGGTTTATTTTGCTCAAAATTATTCGACCATGTTGATTGATTATTTGTTTACATTCGTGATGACAGATATATTTTTAGTGTATATAATACGGCCATCGATCGGGATCTCTGATATTTTGTTCCTGAAAACTTTAATATGGTGACAAATTAAACAAATTCAATATGAACTATCTAAATAATCTTCCTTTATTAGATGCAAGCCAAAAAATGTCATGTTCTTTGTTTGGCGAATTTTGCGTTTTCGTCGCCATGAATATATCTACGGACTAAAACCTTGAGATACAGTGTACTGGGAGCGATTTTGGACAAGCAAAGTTTACTAATTACTCCAGAGCTTGCGGGAATTAATTCGATTTTCTTGACAGAGCATCACGTTTGACACAGTAATTCTTGACACAGGGTTATGTTACTCCAAGGTTGCTGTCTTCCCTAAACAAAATGTACGGTAGACACCGTGTACTCGTCGACAAATTTGGGATTTCTGTCTTTCAAATGAGTGCAGATGCTGGTTTGTCGTGGAAATTGTTTCGTATTCCTTTAGCGGATTTTCCATACTGAATAGGAAATTAGCAACACAACGGGTGTGCTATAGCAGGCAGGAACCGCTTACTCTTCTGGAGCACCTGAGTTCTCTCTTGTTACGACTTGAGTTTGCGTTTTTTATTTCCGTTTGGTTGATTAATGTTTTGTGTTTCTTCGTGCTGTTCTTGTTTGTGTTTACCAGTTTCGTCGTTGCCCATTCGGACTTTTGACACTCGAATGCCCCATTGGTGCTTCTTCCCTTCTTGTGTAACAGCATTATGTCCGCTCCAGTTTATGGATTTCACATATTTCAATTGATTCATTATTCGAAAGTTTGTGGGACTTACACCGATGTCCTTAGCAGGGCGTCACGTCTGACACAAAAATTTCTCACACAGGGTTATGTGTTATGTTGGGTTATGTTGCTCCTCGGTTGCTGTCTTCACTCAAGAAATTTTACGGAAAACATTATGTGCTTATATACAAATATGGGACTTCCATCTCTCACATGAGTGGAGATGTTGGTTTGTCATAGGTTTAATTTATATTTTGTTTTTATTTACAGGATTTGATACTGAATTGACTGTTGGCAACGCGTCGGATGTGCTATAGCAAGCAAGAACTGCTACCTTTTCTGGAGCACCTGAATTCACTCTTGTTACGACTAGAGTTCATGTTGTTAAGTTACTTTCAGTACTTTTTTTGTTTCCGCGTTTTACCTGTTGTATGTTTTTTGTGTGCCGTTCTCGTTGGTATTAGCTGGTTTTACATCTCCCCGTCCGGAATTTTGATATTTGGATGCCCATTAGTACATATGCTTTCTTTCCTATTAATCTCAGTGGCGGAACGACAGTGAAGATGGGGAAAGTTAACCCTCGCCGCTTTTCTTTGTAAGTGTTGTTAGTTTCCTATTTTTTCTTAGGAAAACTGACACGCGGAAGAAGCCTATTTCATAATCAGTAGACTTAACACGAACCCCTTTCAAAAGATTTTGGATCCACCACTAAGTCTTACAAATTAATGAATTTAAAATCTCTAAAATTGTAATATAGGTTAAAAAGCACTCCACATCAGATAATTGATTTCACATACCAATACAGGTTCTATTGTCAGAATCTAACAAGTATCCACTATCACAAGTACATTCATAAGATCCCTCATTATTCACACAACGGTGATGACATCTTGTTCCGATTTGGCATTCATCAATGTCTAAAACAGTTTCATTATTAGTATTCATAAATAAAATGTTATACTGAATGGCATGAAAGATGTTTTTTATGTTCATGTGCTAAGCAACAATATAAAGAAAAGCTTGCTCAGACCTTCATCTCATTACGCGCTACAAAAGTCTTTGTAAGGCCGAAGTTGTCAGATGGCCCCTAAAAGGTGTTATGATCCTTAAATGGTCAAAAATAGTGTTATTTTCATGTTTTAACCAAAGAATGAAAACTTTTGCAGATAGAAAATGCTGTTGCTTGCTAAAACTTTCAGATCACTAGACCCTACAAAACTATCCACAGGGTTGAATTTGTCAAATGCCCCTAAAAAGAGCTAGGGACTTTAAAGGTAAAAAAAGGTTTTTATTTTCAAGTTTTTGCCAAATTAAATAAAAAATGCTGCAAATAGAGAAAAGCTGTTTTTTGCTGAACTGCAGCTCATTCAGCAAAAGTCCCTATTAATCAAATTGTCAGATGACCCCTACAAGAAAAGACAAAATTCAGGCTCTTGAAAGCATCCTTTTGCAGTTTCTGCTTTGCATATACTATTAAATAGAGGTAGAAATCTCCATATTGAATGAAAGGTACTGATGGATACTTCTACTTAAACCTTTAAATAATGTACAAGTACCATTATGTTAACAAAAGCAGTACACTTAAATGTTTGAATGCTTACAAGTTACAATAACCAGTTAACATGGGTTGTCTGCCAGTTGCATTTTTTAGTAGGTACAAATGTATTATACGGTACAAGTGCGCAATTCATATCCAAGACAACCGTAACGTCGGTCTACCAACATAAAACGAAGGGTGACAAATAAAGAGGAAATGCTTGTTTGATGTTTGAAGTGGTTTGTCGAATTCGATACGCTTGATTTTTTACATCAATCGATAAATGCGTCTTAACTAACTGTCAGCAATTAAGTGTTTTCAAAAGAGTTTCCCTACGTCTCGTTGTACTTGTAGAGTGATTTTGTTTCAGATTCTCTCTTGTTGAATTGAACTTTTATCGATTTGATTTTTAGATTCTGCAATTTTTGTGCTTTGTACAAGATGATCAATAAGGGAAGGTTGGGCCAAAAAATAGTTATACCCCGACACATTTTATATGTGCCGGCCTGTCTTAAGCCAGCTATATTTGATCGTTGTAACACTGTAATTTATTCTTGAGAACACTCCCAATTTCTGACAGCTAGCTAAGAAACATTCATCGACTGATGTAAAAAAAAGATCAAACATCGATCTTAAATCCAAAACAATACTACTAACACCAAGGTTCTTGGTTCAATCCTCTTCCAGGATGAAAATTTCTTGAACCAATTTTCCGACTCTCTCTTGACAGCATTTGCGAGGATGGTCTCAAGGAACGATGATAGTCCTTCGCGTGATCGGAAGGATTGAAAAAAGGTTGTCTCGTGTATGTGGTGAGCAATACCCCATGCACATTTAAGACCCCTTTGTAGAGTTCGATTAGAGTAGGCACAATGGGGCCGCTACAGAGACCACACTTGCAAACTGCTAGATGGTAAGACAATCACATAAGCATTAAGCTTGTTTTCCAATCCAGGGTAAATACAAAATAATTACATGATTGAAGAAACAACCTGGTAGCAACGTACCGCTGTGTTAACAATTTGCATGTCAGCCATGTTGCTCTATGATGGAAGTCGTTATACTCCCCACTTGCACTTGAAAAACGAATCAATTGTGATAAGTAAACTCTATATGCAGTAGCGGATGGAATATTGCTACACAGAAAGGGAAAGTTGACTATTGAAAAGTAGAAGTCATCAGGTGTGTCATTGAGCTTTTTACAAATTGATTGAATGATTTCTATTTGTTTAATGCCCAGTCGAAATTATTTTAGTCATAATCAGAACAAAAAACAAATCAAAACAACAAATTGTGTAAACCCTTCCAAGACAGAGATCATACAACACAGACCCAATTACCATGTGTAATGCGCCAACATATGACCACAAACCAGAAGGAAAATAAACCAATAGACGTTAAAGAAATGTGGAATAATAGTACGCGACACAACAAATATAAAGAAACGGCGATTTAAAAAATCACAATGGAAAACAGCCAGAAGTTTCAACATGACCAGAGGTCGCTGCTCGTCGTCTTTCATAGGCCCAAAAAATAAATACTAAACATAAGATTAAAAACTCCTCCCAAAATTATTAACGAAAGACCCATTTCTGGACAAAGAACAATAAACAGAAAGATGAAAGGGACAAACAAAAGCTTTGACAAAGATTTATTGCTTTGAATGGCACATTAAAAATGTGGCGGGTTTAACTAGTTTTTGGTCCCAACCGTCCGCTATTGATATTCTTGTACAAAGCACATAAATAACACAATCTAAAAAAATCAAATCGATAAAAGTTCAATTCAACAAGAGAGAACCTTGCACAAAAACACGCTACGAGTACAACGAGACGTAGAAGAACTATCTTGAGAACACTTAATTACCGACAGTTAGCTAAGATGCTTTTTTTCAACTGATGTAAAAATATCAAACATATCGATTCTAAATCCGACAAACCACTTCAAAACAATTTATGATTTAGTGTTACATCATCACACAAAACAGACATATTTAATCGCCGTAATGCTTAATAATAACAAAATAGTCAAAAGGTAATAAATAAATGTTTTAAAGGTATTATCAAGTTATCAATATCCAAACATAAACTTTTACTAAAACTTCCAAATTCGACCTTTCTTTACTACGCTCCCGAAGGGAGCGATAATGGTAGAAATGTCAATATTTTAGTTGTACTATGAGCTGAATTTTCCTTCAACGTCCGGTATAGCACGCGCTTGTTTTCCCGAACTTTCGGCGTCTTTTTGACGTTTTTATCTTTGAAAATTTTAGACGTCATTAAACGCTCACGTAACCCACAAGAAAAGCTAGTTTGTTTTTATATTCGAACAAAAAAAAAATAATTAATTGAAACATCGGGAGCGTAACAGGTTCTACCTGCCTCATATTAAGTTTTTAAGTAAATTTACCATCTCCAAACAATTACTTTTGAATTTCCGGACCTTAAAAGCAAGATTTCCATAAAATTACTTTTAAACTAACAAGACTGACCAATGCACAAAAAGTGACCAAACCTTCCACCCAATAGATATTTCGCATAATCTTGAACCTTTAACTCTGGTGACTGACAATGAAGAGTTGATGGTATATGAACAATTTGAGACTGTTTGATATAATATTATCATTTTAACTGATTGTTTCCATACATCATTTACCTTTGCATTCACTTTGGTTTTGTAAATGATAGCCACTATCGCAGGAACAAAAGAAAGACCCGACGGTATTGTGACAATGCTGATGACATCCTCCGTTGTTTGTAAAACACTCGTCTATATCTAATAAAAATTGAAAAAAATATATAGGTATTGAATGTATATAAAATGCTTCAGCAGCATCAAACATATGTCATTTTGAAAAAAATACATGATGCAATTCAACATGTACCTATCAAAACAAATGCTATTATTGGTTTAGCACAATCTCTCTTTTTAAAATCTTGGCTGATGGTAATTTTATAGGTTCATAAAAAAACTTACTAGTTAAAACTTTGAAACCTTCCCGTATAATTTGGAAGTTATTTTTGCATTAGTAAAATTAAAGATGCTTTATTTTTAGTGTAAAGTTGTTTTCTCGCGCTGTTCTTGTTCGTTTTTACCAGTTTTGTCGTTGGCCTTTCGGACTTTTGACACTCGAATGCCCAATTGGTGCTTCTTTGCTTCTTGGACCTTAAGTTGTATGATAAAACAACAATTTTAACTTTTCAGATAGGGAAAACGAATTCGATATATAAAGGTCAAAGTTACACCACGTAAATGAAAGAGTGTTTATAAACCCATACATACATATCGAAGATGTATATATTACTTCGGAATAAGTTGTAATTATACTTTGCAGGGAAAAGTATTACTACCCAAACAAAAGGTCTTAATTTTAGGAGCCTAGGATGGTGTAGTGGTTACAACTTCTGTTCTGTTAGGTAGACTCGTACGCCGTAGATGTCCCAAATGTTGTGAGTTCGATCCTCGCTGAGGGCACTCAAAAATCAAAATCTGTTTGTCAGATGATTTTCAGGGTTGAAATTATAGACATTCATATATATGATCAAATTTGAATAATCTTGCATTCTGTAGATTCTATGGAATCCAATTGAGAATGAACGTAAACACGTTAGAGATAGCTATAAAAAGACCATTCATGACTCCAGAAAGACGATTTACATTTCAAGTATATTAATTTAAGTCATCAGACATATTATAGGCTCTTGCCAGTATTTAATACTAATAAACCGACCGACCAAACTTGGAGAATTTATATCAGCTTTCCGACTGGAAATAGACAAAATGGCAGAGATAAGTGATTGTTTGACAATCTGATGATATTCTGACATCTTTAGCTTGAAAATGCGGAACGAATTATGATAGAACCTTGTGATATCACGTCCAAAGTCTTAACTGCTTTGTCATTGGGACCCAACATAACGAACGACCAGATGTTCTCAAATGCTGTCTTATTTTTAAAATATTTTCTTACTTTTCCGACGACATTGAACTCCGTCTTTTTTACAGAATAAACTTTTGATTATTACAAGTAAGATTTCAAGTACTTTGATGTTCCATTTATACAACAGAAACTCGTTTTCTTTGGGTTTTATCTGTGTAAAAAGATATATCGATTTTCCTCGTAAAACATCTAAATAATCAAAATATTTTGAATGAAAACATATCACTGGTTTGTTCTTGAATATTCTAATATCCTCTGATAAAATTTCAAATTTTGTTTATTATTACTGACATCGAAAGAAAATTCTTTTTGAGTGTATTAGAAGTATCGTTTATAACAGCTACCTTGAGGATCTCTACTTAATTCTTGGCAATTCGTTCTTATAGAGTTTTTCAGATAGTAAATTGGTACCGTAAATCAGTTACCTATGCATTCTGTTTGGTTTTGAAGAAGGTAACCAATATCGCATGAACAATAGAATGACCCGACCATGTTGTGACAATGCTGATGGCACCCTCCTTTTGCAGCAGAACACTCGTCTATGTCTAATAAAAATATACATATATTAAAGGTTTATAAATATTCTTAACACAGTCGTAATAAGCAGCATAAGAGTGAAAATTGATTAGTAAAAAAGTTTATTTGTCAGCTATTAAAATTTAAAACAATCCTTTAGATGGTGCCATGAGCACATTGTGACAAATAAGAATCATAACAAATTTCATGCTCACTGGCATGTCTTTGACTTGTGTTGTCTTTCTTATGTTTATTTTGATTAATCATTCCAATTCAATTTTAGCTATTATATTTTCCCAATAAAGGACGAAAAAGCAATCAAGTACTTTCATTTCGACGGTTATTGTCATCATTATCCTTCCAATAAAGGTTTTATTTTAATAGATTCAATTAGCGTTTATCTATACTGTTCTTCATACATTGTGTTTTTCCAGTTTTTTAAATTGCAAAAAATGTTATACGACTTTGATTTGGTTTCCAATGTTCGATATTTTAGGTTTTATTGTCCTCTGCTCTTCATAAATATATAGTGTTTGGCTTTTTCAATATTTTTGATACAGCGCCTCTGGTGAATCTTGAATAGAATCAGGCGTTGCATAATTTATTGTCTGGAACTTTTTTTGTCATTTTAATTTGAACTAACTTTTAGTTGTAATAAAAACAGGAATCTTAAGTCTCAATTTTAACGAAGCAGAGGTACCAATGGGTTATCCGAATGTCAAAAGTCCGAAAGGGCAGAGACAAAACCAGTAAACACCAACAAGAACGGGACAAAAACAGACATTATGTAAAACATTAAAACACAAAATCACGGTCGTTATACTTGTCCTGCGACAACATGTTTTCTACCGATGTTTATGCTTGTTTTCTACCGATGTCCTAGATTTCTACCGATGTGATGATGAAAAAAAAACAAACTTAGCAGACGATTTTTTCCAAACAATGATACCCGGCAATTACGGCACTTATAAACAAGTTAGTTTAATTTAAATTATTTTATTTTAAGTCCGAACATAAAAAAAACAGTAAGGTATTGTTTATTTTGTCCGGAAAGCGACAATTTCCCTTTTTTCAGATAATCATGAATATCTGTTTTCAATTACCATTCACTGGGCTGAAAATTATTCTCTATGTTCTAAATTATCGTACCTTTTTAAAGACATTTCCCTTTTCACTACAAATGGTATAATTTTGATTTTTCGATCATATTTCAAAACATTATGGTCCTGGTTTTCTACCGATGGTCCTGGTTTTCTACCGATGTGATATATTAAATGACATATCATCATGTTCATTACAAATTGTAAAACACTAGCTTTTCCTTCAAACCCGTATATTTTTCATATGTAATAACTGTGTTTCCACTGTTTGTCTAGTAATTATGCTTTATTGGTTACTTTTCTTTTGTTTTATGCTGATTTTTTTCAAAGCTTAACTAGATATGTCCAAGACAAATATTCAATGATTTAAATTTTTACAACAATCAGTATTAAAAAGGTAAAAACTCACGAAAATAACATGTTTAATGAACCACCCATGTAAGTACACCAAACAACATGAAATATCAGTACAGAAAAAAACGCGAAATATCATTTCTCTCGCGGACAGCGTTTACCTAGTGTGTATTTTATTGCACATAATATTGATGATAAAAAGAATATGGCGGTTCATGAGCAATTGCGCGCGACAAATGCTTAAAATAGGTCATTAAAATCTTAAACAAACTCGAAAACATTAAGGGCTCGTATCGTTAATAAAATTATCATACAGATAAACACAATGTCTTATATGACATGAACAATGGTCATATGAAAGAAAGACAGTTCATTCTGTTTGCTTATGGCTGCCATTCCTTTATAAACAGCAATTAGTTTAAATATAAATATACTTTATTGCATACAAACCCCAAAGGTCTACAAACACGAACAAACAAAAACAATGAACATATAATTATAGACACATAGTACAAATACAGCCAAATAATGAAACAGTAGCATTTACAAATATAAGTATTGTAATTGACAATTGTCGCAACTCAAATGATTGCTTTACAAAAGGGCAAAACAGCCACACATTTGGATTAAGTACAACAATTTATTTTTCAATAGTGTCAGGCTGGTTAAAATTTGAATATTTTGATTGTATAAAGTCAATAAATGTTTTTTCTTATATTATTATTAATTTTACAATAAAAAAGAAATGAGCTTCATCATCAATAATTTTACAGGTTAACACAGCCCTTGATCTCTTGGGAATTTTTTATATCTACCAAGTTTAATCTCTAGTAATGATCACTTATCATAGATTAGTACGTATTTTTTTACTATTAAATTTTTGAAGGTTTAAATAGTCTGAAATATGAACATCAGACTTAAAGTATAATTTTGAAGAGTCATCAAAGCCGGATATTTTATTTATTATAAGTTCATAATATCTTTCTTTAATAGTCTTTTTGTTTTCTCTTTTTAAGCTTGATATAATTTCATTAAAAGACTTATTAACATTCTCAAAATTTTCATAATCTATTTCAAATTTCTTTGTTACAGATATAGCAAAACTTTGCCAATTATACACACCCTCTATGTGGAGATTTTTATTTAAAATGAATGCCTCTTTTACAAGAGGGTTTATATCTAAAGAGTTTATTCTAGCAAAATAGATGTAGCAAATTACCTGTACGTTAATAAAAGAGTCTAATGGTAATCTACCAAGTTAGTTTTTGCAGCAATATAACATGCTGTTTTGCGCACACCCAGTACACTTTTACAAAATTTATTGTGTATTTTTTTAAAGCTGGCTTATCAGAAAATGATAGTATCAACAATTCTTCCACTTAAATTAGATTTGTGAAGTGCTTAATAAAATGGGATATAATCCTCCATATACCATATTCCACTGTTATATCTAGAAATGTTCGGGCTGAGACAGTATGATGAAGCTTCACTGTAAAACACAAGCATTTATGGTGTATGAATGCCATTAAAAACAACCAAAATGTGCAGTTATATGAATTTAAATCATCGGTAGAAAACAAGGACTCATCGGTAGAAAACACAGTAAAGAACATACCTAATCGGTAGAAAACCAGGACATATCAATTTTTTAAAACCTGTTAGTTATATGAAAAATCAAATGACTCTTTTACAAATAAACGATCATTTATTGCATATTCTCAAATAGGATGTATGTAAATGTTGAAAATAAACGTAATTTTTCATATTTCTAAAAAAACAATCTGTAGAAAACAAGGATCATCGGTAGAAAACAAGCAGAAAAATCGGTAGAAAACATGTTGTCGCAGGACAAGTATAACGACCGTGAAAATACTGAATATCAATCAACAACGCGAATTCCAGTCGAAACTAGAATAAACTCAGGTGCTCCGGAAGAGTAAGCAGTTCCTGCTTGCTATAGCACACCTATCGCGTTTCCAATAGTCCATTCAGCGTGTAATACACGTAGAAATAGTATATAAATACCTTCACATTGTGATCCTGTGAACCCCGGTAAACACTGACATGTGTCTGTAGCAATACAGGTTCCTCCATTCGGACAGATATTTTGGCCATTGCAGACAGCTGATCAGAAAGGAAAATAAAATAAAACAAAATAATCAAGTACCGTTATTCTCCAGCACAAAACAATGTAATGTTTTGAAAATTGAACAAAAGTTCGATCTTGCAATAGAAATTTGGATATATTTTTATACTTATTTGAAAAACCAAAAGAAAAAAAAAACTAAACAACAATCAAAACACACATATAGAAACCAAACAGCAATTATCATGTGTTAATGTTGGTCGAATTTGGTTAAGGGCAATTAAAACTACATGTACGTCTCTGCTGATCTTAGAGATAAAATTCCCGTAATTGTCTCCATGATGTCATCGATAAAAATTTCTGAAAGACGAAAAAGATCGGGGATCAACACAACCCATTGTTACCAAATTCAATGTCAGATTCGATGCTGTATGATGGCATTCAGAAAATATTCGATTGTTTCAAATCACGTTTTTTACACAAAACACCACGTTTCTTTCTATGGGTGATATCCTTGGTGTTGGATTTGGCTTATCTGTTCTTTTTGGGCACGGGTGCCTATCGTTTATTACTTTTGTTTATAGAACTTCCAATGTTTAGATAAGATGCTGAAGTCTGGAAATATGTTAATACAGCATAACCGAATAAACCGTTTTTATACCGCTTTGGTTTTATTATAGTTTTGAAACCACTGAGTCAGTAACCGCTGCTGATGTACCAGAGGTCACTGGGTGTAATAACATATTTGGTCATCAGATATTTCCTACAAGAATTAACCAATGAGTTCTATTTTGTTTTTGTGATCGAAATTTTTGATTGTCCAAATTCAAAATTCTTTATAACACCAGGTTTTTTCCTTTACTGCCTATCAACGATATTCTCGTTGATAGGGTACGAATGCTCTTTGCTCTTTTCTGTCGGTTTTGTCTTTGAAATTTCCGATTGTAAAATTCCAACTTGTCTAAAAACAGCAGTATTTTTTCCTTGTATTGCACATGGTCGATATTCCCGGTGCTGGATTTGGCTTCCATGTTGAACTTTTTAGTAATGAGTATTTTTCGTTCAATATTTTTGGTTTTTGATCTTCCAATGATTTGATTCAAATGCTGCCGACTAGAGGTTACTCCTTGAAGTATCAAACTACAGCATAATAAAATTTACCGTTTTAAACATGTTTTTGGTATTTGTATTTCGATCATCCGATTTTGACCAAATACTGCTCATGAGAGGTTGATCTTTGAAGTATGCGTAAACAACATAACAAAATAAATGGGCTTGCAACGCTAATTAATGTATTTTTTTACCTTTAGCCCTGTTAATGACATTTGATGTGCATATTTCACAACTCGAACGATATGATCAAGCTTGTTCTTAGTTCTTATTTTTTTAATTCTGACCCGACTTCGTTGTCGCTGTGGCCATTTTTAAGACCAACTTAAAAAAACATGTCCCGTATGGTTTCCTTATTTTTGGTTTCACTATCTACTATCAGCCTTCATTGAAAAAAATCCACAAAGGAGAGAATGAGTATTATTACAACCAGCTAAATAGAATATAATGAGATGTAGAATAAGTGTACGCGACACAACCTACAATATATAAACGACAATTTGAAAAACCCATAATGGAAAACAGCCAGCAGCCTTCAATGTTACCAGTGATCGCTGCTCGCTGTTTTTCAATTCGCCCTTGATTAGAAATAAACTATATATGATTCAAGCCCAATTTAAAGTGCAATTGAAAACCCTCTTCGAAAGCTGTGTTTATATGATTAACTTGCTATACCCTATTGTTAATCTTTTACAAAGCACAAAAAATAACACAATTTAAAAAATCAAATCGATAAAAGTTCAATTCACCAAGAGAGAACCTGAGACAAGAGTAATATACGAGAACAACGAGACGTAAAGGAATTTCTTTGTTATGTTTCCTTGATTTGTCATTCGATCGTCCCAAAATTGTTATTTTTACCTACATTTTAAATTCTTGAACGATCTTATTGTATCACAAAATTATCAGAAAAACATATTTAAATCAAGAGATATTCTCAAAATACAAGTTGTTCCAACGTCTTCAGTCAATGAACACGAACAACAAATTTGGAATTTTAATTGTTTACTTACGATTACAAGCTAGCCCTAGATCATCGATGTGACCAAAGGAATAACGTGTCACATAACATCCCGCTCGACACCCCATTCTACTACACTTGTATCCTATCATGAATTCTCTCTGAAAAAGAAACAAATGGTTCGAAGTCACATTTTATGGGAGGGAGAGAGTTTAAGACGCTACTTCGGTAACTTTCAACAAAGTAAACCTCATTTAACAATGCAACCACAGAACACGAGATTGAACACTTTTAGCTTCTTACTTCTTACCACCTCTTTTACAACTTTTTCAACGTTCATTTTGATATTGCAAAATAAGTTAAGGGTGGCATTTCATCATATCTATAACATACTTGCAGCTTTATAAAAGTTAACTTTAGGCAGTCATTTAGTTTGTTTTATTGTTAACTTGAGTTAACCACGGCCCATTATTTAGAAAGCTACGGACTGCTCTTGTCCGTAACAAAGACAGCTTTAGACAGTTCAAAGAAAATTTCAGGTCAGAGCAGTCCAAAGTTAACTTTGGAAGCTTGGAAGCAGACTTTAGTTAACTTTAGGCCAGTGCAGGTCGCTAGCGGATTAATACTATCTCTGTCTGAGAGTGAATTATTTGATATTTTCAAATAAAATTATGTGTTTATTAAAACTTAATTTGAAATGTAGTTTGCTAACGGATGAAAAGTACTTATTTAACATTTTTTTAACTAAAATAAACAAATCATGTTATAAAATAAAAAAAAATGAAATGAATATTTCATGTAAACCGATAAATATTCTTGATATGTTTTTTTTTTATTCTAAAAACGAATAAAACAAACTAATTAAGTTTAGTAAATAATAATGTAACCGAGTAAACATTTTTAATAAATAGTATATTTTAAGCCTTTTGGTTGAATTCAATTATCAAAGTAATGGTTCATAATGGTCTCCTGTTGTCAAATGCTATTAGATTTTGGTCATTGGATAAATCCTCATTGCATCATTTTCGCGGGTTTTGATGGTACGAGGTTGCAGTTAGCTCCCTTCAATTTTCGTTGTCCAGTAATATAGTAATATAGTTCTTATAAAAACATAGTTTTTCCTTCAAATTCTATTGTAATGTTAATTTAAATGATAAAAAGACAATCTTTGAATGAAATGAGAGATGAATGATTGGAGAAATTGATCAAATTTGAGTTTTTTTTGAAATTCAGTGATAAAGTTGTGATTCGGCTTAGTGCAAAAAGGTGAATTTTACAATTTTTTATGCTCTTCCGCCTTGACCCCCAGAGGGGTCAAATTTAAATAAAATTTTCTAAATCGTTAAACGGTAAAATTTTCTGAATTTTTCACCAATTTATGGAAAGTTAATAAATTTTATGCGGTCAAAATTTCTTTAGAAAAAAAATGGTGCAATTTTTTAAAATTCACAAAACGTTATATTGAAAATGCATTTCGAGCTAACTACCACCTCGTGCCTTATGAGAGGGGGGAGGGTGGTCTGTGTACAAGTGTTGCAGTTATCAAGTAATGAAAAATGTGGTCTTGTTGCGATCAGATAAAAAAGTTGTGGCAGTTTCAGTCTTTATTTGATGAATTTATCTCAATATTTTGGTAATTTTAAGCATATTTGTATGTCTATGGGATTTTCAATAGAAATGGCTTATTTTGTATTATTTTCCCAAATAAAAGGTCACTGCATGCAGATTAAGACTTACAATGGGCTAAAACAGCTATAAATCTTCTTATGTGATGTAGGAAAAATGTTTAAACTAAAATTTATTCAATATTTCTCACACAAAATCATTTTACTACTTGCAAAATAAGGCTGCGGCAGCATAAAAGCTTTTTTGTGTTGAACCTATGAATGCCATATCAAATCAAACTCTCTATATTGGCTTTATCATAGAAAAACCAGTCAAACTAGAATGAAAAATAGCTAAACAACACAAAATAGCACATGTAAGGTCTCTGGATTTCATAGAACAAGTCACATAATTGAACATATCCACTATTTCTTGCTGTAGATTTGGCTGTTTTTCCTTGTTTCGCACATGAGTCTTAGACAATTTTTTATCTAAAGTGCTATAACTAGTCTTTTTGCTGTTAAAATCTGTTCAACATCATCCTCTCATGCTAAAAACACCTTTAAGTTTGCATATTGTTCCATATTTTACATTATTTTACC
Organism: Arcuatula senhousia; assembly: GCA_963971305.1. NCBI lineage: Eukaryota > Metazoa > Mollusca > Bivalvia > Mytilida > Mytilidae > Arcuatula > Arcuatula senhousia. Next base: position 1,066,087 of record OZ020307.1, on the reverse strand, counting down.
CTAAAACATTAGTTTTTTGTGATATGCGGGAAAAACGCATTCTAAAATCACATGGTTTATGTACTCCCAAACACAATTTAGAACTTAATTTTCATATGAATATGGTGTTTTTTGTCTTATTTTGTAAACTTATTATGTATTTAACATTTTAAACCCTTTTTGGACTCAATATTTAATTTCCTTTCTTAAAAAATTCCCATGACCATATATGTACCCCTCAATAAGGCTAAAATGGCTTATTTCCTATCCGCAAATATGGGAGAGGGCCCAAATTTGAAACCATTCAGATATTTCACTAAAACTTGTGTTTTCCATGCTCAGAGAACATAATGTTATTACATAGATGCATATGAAATACCGATTTTTCCCAGTGAAATAAAATCTGGTAAATTCACAATGTGAAATAACAAAAATATTTTCACTCTTGCGTCCTTTCCGGTCAAACTCAATTATGACGTCGTGAATTGTATTGCGTTGTCGGCATGACTCCTGCTGTCTGAATTCATACGCCATTCAAATAAATCTATTAAAAACTATTTATTAGCGGCATTTTATCTATGTAATAAATACGATAATCAATTAGGTCTCATGAATAACCAAAATATGATCACTCGTGCGGGAACGCACTGAGATTTAACTCGTGCGAGGAACAAGTTCCGCGCACTCGTTTAAATCTGTGTGCGTTCACCGACTCGTGATCATATTTTGGTTATTCACTCGACCCAATTAACTATCCTATAATTATTGATTTCAGCCAACAGTTTTGTTAAATTTTATAAAATAATTTTTTTTTAGCCAAATAGGCCTCATGGGTTTTCCTGGTGTTTCTTCGAGCAAAATTCTTAAATGCAACCAGTGTTTTAAAGTGCTTATAATTTCAATGTTATTGGTCTGATCACTTTGAAACTTGTCAGTTAAGTTGGAAAAAGACTATTCTATGTGAATACAATTTTATTAGACTGTCCGAGGCTTTTCTGAGGACTATTAAGAGAGGGGAGGGTGGTCTGTGTACAAGTGTTGCAGTTATCAAGTAATGAAAAATGTGGTCTTGTTGTGATCAGATAAAAAAGTTGTGGCAGTTTCAGTCTTTATTTGATGAATTTATCTCAATATTTTGGTAATTTTAAGCATATTTGTATGTCTATGGGATTTTCAATAGAAATGGCTTATTTTGTATTATTTTCACAAATAAAAGGTCACTGCATGCAGATTAAGACTTACAATGGGCTAAAACAGCTATAAATCTTCTTATGTGATGTAGGAAAAATGTTTAAACTAAAATTTATTCAATATTTCTCACACAAAATCATTTTACTACTTGCAAAATAAGGCTGCGGCAGCATAAAAGCTTTTTTGTGTTGAACCTATGAATGCCATATCAAATCAAACTCTCTATATTGGCTTTATCATAGAAAAACCAGTCAAACTAGAATGAAAAATAGCTAAACAACACAAAATAGCACATGTAAGGTCTCTGGATTTCATAGAACAAGTCACATAATTGAACATATCCACTATTCCTTGCTGTAGATTTGGCTGTTTTTCCTTGTTTCGCACATGAGTCTTAGACAATTTTTTATCTAAAGTGCTATAACTAGTCTTTTTGCTGTTAAAATCTGTTCAACATCATCCTCTCATGCTAAAAACACCTTTAAGTTTGCATATTGTTCCATATTTTACATTATTTTACCCTAAAACATTAGTTTTTTGTGATATGCGGGAAAAACGCATTCTAAAATCACATGGTTTATGTACTCCCAAACACAATTTAGAACTTAATTTTCATATGAATATGGTGTTTTTTGTCTTATTTTGTAAACTTATTATGTATTTAACATTTTAAACCCTTTTTGGACTCAATATTTAATTTCCTTTCTTAAAAAATTCCCATGACCATATATGTACCCCTCAATAAGGCTAAAATGGCTTATTTCCTATCCGCAAATATGGGAGAGGGCCCAAATTTGAAACCATTCAGATATTTCACTAAAACTTGTGTTTTCCATGCTCAGAGAACATAATGTTATTACATAGATGCATATGAAATACCGATTTTTCCCAGTGAAATAAAATCTGGTAAATTCACAATGTGAAATAACAAAAATATTTTCACTCTTGCGTCCTTTCCGGTCAAACTCAATTATGACGTCGTGAATTGTATTGCGTTGTCGGCATGACTCCTGCTGTCTGAATTCATACGCCATTCAAATAAATCTATTAAAAACTATTTATTAGCGGCATTTTATCTATGTAATAAATACGATAATCAATTAGGTCTCATGAATAACCAAAATATGATCACTCGTGCGGGAACGCACTGAGATTTAACTCGTGCGAGGAACAAGTTCCGCGCACTCGTTTAAATCTGTGTGCGTTCACCGACTCGTGATCATATTTTGGTTATTCACTCGACCCAATTAACTATCCTATAATTATTGATTTCAGCCAACAGTTTTGTTAAATTTTATAAAATATTTTTTTTTTAGCCAAATAGGCCTCATGGGTTTTCCTGGTGTTTCTTCGAGCAAAATTCTTAAATGCAACCAGTGTTTTAAAGTGCTTATAATTTCAATGTTATTGGTCTGATCACTTTGAAACTTGTCAGTTAAGTTGGAAAAAGACTATTCTATGTGAATACAATTTTATTAGACTGTCCGAGGCTTTTCTGAGGACTATTAAGAGAGGGGAGGGTGGTCTGTGTACAAGTGTTGCAGTTATCAAGTAGTGAAAAATGTGGTCTTGTTGTGATCAGATAAAAAAGTTGTGGCAGTTTCAGTCTTTATTTGATGAATTTATCTCAATATTTTGGTAATTTTAAGCATATTTGTATGTCTATGGGATTTTCAATAGAAATGGTTTATTTTGTATTATTTTCACAAATAAAAGGTCACTGCATGCAGATTAAGACTTACAATGGGCTAAAACAGCTATAAATCTTCTTATGTGATGTAGGAAAAATGTTTAAACTAAAATTTATTCAATATTTCTCACACAAAATCATTTTACTACTTGCAAAATAAGGCTGCGGCAGCATAAAAGCTTTTTTGTGTTGAACCTATGAATGCCATATCAAATCAAACTCTCTATATTGGCTTTATCATAGAAAAACCAGTCAAACTAGAATGAAAAATAGCTAAGGTAGTAAAACACACTTCTAGGTAAAACGTAAGAAACGTCCATAGTTTTGCAGCACATATGCTTCTTCCAATAACTATTCTAAAACTATATTTAACCTTATAAACACTTATCATACATCGTTGAAATCCTTACATTCCATAGATTATCTTCCAGTTAGTTGTTACTTGCAAAAATAAGATCTTTTCATTACAAACCGATAACTCCGAAAACAAATTATACATGAAAAAACACTAAAATTTACACATTTTTACCATAATTCAAGCCTAGATTAGACTCAAACCTGCACTAAATCCTCTATCGTGCTATACATGCTCTGAAAGTACATAAACCTGGCTGTTTATTAAAAGTAAAAAACCTATACATCGACCGGCTTATTTTTTCAAGAAATGACGTCGCATTTTTTACCTGAAAAACAAGCATTAATAAAAACGTTCAAAAGATCGGTAAAACAAAAATGACACCATGCCGGAAAAGGGACGCTAAACTTCCGTTTTTTCGAATATTTTTATGTTTTGTCAAAAATGTTATCTCTGAAAGATTCCCTATCAGTTGAGCACACTTTCGTTACTTAATTATAAGGCATTCTTAATTTATAGCTACTTAAATTCGACCTTCGTATTTTACTTTAGAAATTCTAGGATGTCACCCTCCGAAACTAACTTGTAAACAAAACCGAACTGTGTCTTACTACCTTAATAGATAAACAATTTTTTATGTATGTAAGTGCTTTATATATTTCAAAACTTGATTATATTTGGAACAAAATGATGTTTGGCAATTTCTTTTAGGTCATATATAAGCCAAGTTGTGGCCAGTCAAAGTTGGAACCCTATTTTCACTTTTGACCGTAGTTTTGCAATATTTTTTGAAAAATATATCATATCATGGTGTCTTTATGTTTCTGAGATGAAAATCAACATTTTTACACATTTTTGTTATTTATTGATAAAATAATTCACATTTACCTTTTAATTGATTATTTTTTAAAGTCCGGGGAGATTTTACCTATGAAATTAACACAGTTTGCAAAGTAAAGACCAAGTACGACAATTTTGAATATCGTGTTCCTTAGAGACAAAATCGTCACATTTTGCATCAAAATACGGAGTTCTGTCGAAAAAGTTCAGCAAATAAATAAGTATCCATACATTAATTTTATTTTAAAGAGATTTTGTCTATTTGGTCGTTTTCACCTTTATAAAAACAGAAATGATGTAGCTGAAAAGTTGGCAAAACGTTACGTAACGTTTTCGCTCGAAATTTTTAAAATATGCTGTTTTGGTTGCTATGGCCTTTTTTCCAAGACAACTAATATTTTCCAAAAAATTTTTTAACTAATCTGTTGTATATTTATTTAGCTTTAATTCCACCAATTAACATAGGTATTTAGTTCGCGTTCAATGCTAGTATGATTGTTGACAATTACGTTAATGGTAGTAAAACACACTTCTAGGTAAAACGTAAGAAACGTCCATAGTTTTGCAGCACATATGCTTCTTCCAATAACTATTCTAAAACTATATTTAACCTTATAAACACTTATCATACATCGTTGAAATCCTTACATTCCATAGATTATCTTCCAGTTAGTTGTTACTTGCAAAAATAAGATCTTTTCATTACAAACCGATAACTCCGAAAACAAATTATACATGAAAAAACACTAAAATTTACACATTTTTACCATAATTCAAGCCTAGATTAGACTCAAACCTGCACTAAATCCTCTATCGTGCTATACATGCTCTGAAAGTACATAAACCTGGCTGTTTATTAAAAGTAAAAAACCTATACATCGACCGGCTTATTTTTTCAAGAAATGACGTCGCATTTTTTACCTGAAAAACAAGCATTAATAAAAACGTTCAAAAGATCGGTAAAACAAAAATGACACCATGCCGGAAAAGGGACGCTAAACTTCCGTTTTTTCGAATATTTTTATGTTTTGTCAAAAATGTTATCTCTGAAAGATTCCCTATCAGTTGAGCACACTTTCGTTACTTAATTATAAGGCATTCTTAATTTATAGCTACTTAAATTCGACCTTCGTATTTTACTTTAGAAATTCTAGGATGTCACCCTCCGAAACTAACTTGTAAACAAAACCGAACTGTGTCTTACTACCTAAACAACACAAAATAGCACATGTAAGGTCTCTGGATTTCATAGAACAAGTCACATAGTTGAACATATCCACTATTTCTTGCTGTAGATTTGGCTGTTTTTCCTTGTTTCGCACATGAGTCTTAGGCAATTTTTTATCTAAAGTGCTATAACTAGTCTTTTTGCTGTTAAAATCTGTTCAACATCATCCTCTCATGCTAAAAACACCTTTAAGTTTGCATATTGTTCCATATTTTACATTATTTTACCCTAAAACATTAGTTTTTTGTGATATGTGGGAAAAACGCATTCTAAAATCACATGGTTTATGTACTCCCAAACACAATTTAGAACTTAATTTTCATATGAATATGGTGTTTTTTGTCTTATTTTGTAAACTTATTATGTATTTAACATTTTAAACCCTTTTTGGACTCAATATTTAATTTCCTTTCTTAAAAAATTCCCATGACCATATATGTACCCCTCAATAAGGCTAAAATGGCTTATTTCCTATCCGCAAATATGGGAGAGGGCCCAAATTTGAAACCATTCAGATATTTCACTAAAACTTGTGTTTTCCATGCTCAGAGAACATAATGTTATTAATTTCAGCCAACAGTTTTGTTAAATTTTATGAAATAATTTTTTTTTTAGCCAAATAGGCCTCATGGGTTTTCCTGGTGTTTCTTCGAGCAAAATTCTTAAATGCAACCAGTGTTGTAAAGTGCTTATAATTTCAATGTTATTGGTCTGATCACTTTGAAACTTGTCAGTTAAGTTGGAAAAAGACTATTCTATGTGAATACAATTTTATTAGACTGTCCGAGGCTTTTCTGAGGACTATTAGGTACGAGGTTGCAGTTAGCTCCCTTCAATTTTCGTTGTCCAGTAATATAGTTCTTATAAATACATAGTTTTTCCTTCAAATTCTATTGTAATGTTGATTTAAATGATAAAAAGACAATCTTTGAATGAAATGAGAGATGAATGATTGTAGAAATTGATCAAATTTGAGTTTTTTTGAAATTCAGTGATAAAGTTGTGATTCGGCTTAGTGCAAAAAGGTGAATTTTACAATTTTTTATGCTCTTCCGCCTTGACCCCCAGAGGGGTCAAATTTAAATAAAATTTTCTAAATCGTTAAACGGTAAAATTTTCTGAATTTTTCACCAATTTATGGAAAGCTAATAAATTTTATGTGGTCAAAATTTCTTTAGAAAAAAAATGGTGCAATTTTTTTAAATTCACAAAACGTTATATTGAAAATGCATTTCGAGCTAACTACCACCTCGTGCCTTATTAGAGGGGGGAGGGTGGTCTGTGTGCAAGTGTTGCAGTTATCAAGTAATGAAAAATGTGGTCTTGTTGTGATCATGCAGATAAAAAAGTTGTGGCAGTTTCAGTCTTTATTTGATGAATTTATCTCAATATTTTGGTAATTTTAAGCATATTTGTATGTCTATGGGATTTTCAATAGAAATGGCTTATTTTGTATTATTTTCACAAATAAAAGGTCACTGCATGCAGATTAAGACTTACCATGGGCTAAAACAGCTATAAATCTTCTTATGTGATGTAGGAAAAATGTTTAAACTAAAATTTATTCAATATTTCTCACACAAAATCATTTTACTACTTGCAAAATAAGGCTGCGGCAGCATAAAAGCTTTTTTGTGTTGAACCTATGAATGCCATATCAAATCAAACTCTCTATATTGGCTTTATCATAGAAAAACCAGTCAAACTAGAATGAAAAATAGCTAAACAACACAAAATAGCACATGTAAGGTCTCTGGATTTCATAGAACAAGTCACATAATTGAACATATCCACTATTTCTTGCTGTAGATTTGGCTGTTTTTCCTTGTTTCGCACATGAGTCTTAGACAATTTTTTATCTAAAATGCTATAACTAGTCTTTTTGCTGTTAAAATCTGTTCAACATCATCCTCTCATGCTAAAAACACCTTTAAGTTTGCATATTGTTCCATATTTTACATTATTTTACCCTAAAACATTAGTTTTTTGTGATATGTGGGAAAAACGCATTCTAAAATCACATGGTTTATGTACTCCCAAACACAATTTAGAACTTAATTTTCATATGAATATGGTGTTTTTTGTCTTATTTTGTAAACTTATTATGTATTTAACATTTTAAACCCTTTTTGGACTCAATATTTAATTTCCTTTCTTAAAAAATTCCCATGACCATATATGTACCCCTCAATAAGGCTAAAATGGCTTATTTCCTATCCGCAAATATGGGAGAGGGCCCAAATTTAAAACCATTCAGATATTTCACTAAAACTTGTGTTTTCCATGCTCAGAGAACATAATGTTATTAATTTCAGCCAACAGTTTTGTTAAATTTTATGAAATAATTTTTTTTTTAGCCAAATAGGCCTCATGGGTTTTCCTGGTGTTTCTTCGAGCAAAATTCTTAAATGCAACCAGTGTTGTAAAGTGCTTATAATTTCAATGTTATTGGTCTGATCACTTTGAAACTTGTCAGTTAAGTTGGAAAAAGACTATTCTATGTGAATACAATTTTATTAGACTGTCCGAGGCTTTTCTGAGGACTATTAGGTACGAGGTTGCAGTTAGCTCCCTTCAATTTTCGTTGTCCAGTAATATAGTTCTTATAAATACATAGTTTTTCCTTCAAATTCTATTGTAATGTTAATTTAAATGATAAAAAGACAATCTTTGAATGCAATGAGAGATGAATGATTGTAGAAATTGATCAAATTTGAGTTTTTTTGAAATTCAGTGATAAAGTTGTGATTCGGCTTAGTGCAAAAAGGTGAATTTTACAATTTTTTATGCTCTTCCGCCTTGACCCCCAGAGGGGTCAAATTTAAATAAAATTTTCTAAATCGTTAAACGGTAAAATTTTCTGAATTTTTCACCAATTTATGGAAAGCTAATAAATTTTATGTGGTCAAAATTTCTTTAGAAAAAAAATGGTGCAATTTTTTTAAATTCACAAAACGTTATATTGAAAATGCATTTCGAGCTAACTACCACCTCGTGCCTTATTAGAGGGGGGAGGGTGGTCTGTGTGCAAGTGTTGCAGTTATCAAGTAATGAAAAATGTGGTCTTGTTGTGATCATGCAGATAAAAAAGTTGTGGCAGTTTCAGTCTTTATTTGATGAATTTATCTCAATATTTTGGTAATTTTAAGCATATTTGTATGTCTATGGGATTTTCAATAGAAATGGCTTATTTTGTATTATTTTCACAAATAAAAGGTCACTGCATGCAGATTAAGACTTACCATGGGCTAAAACAGCTATAAATCTTCTTATGTGATGTAGGAAAAATGTTTAAACTAAAATTTATTCAATATTTCTCACACAAAATCATTTTACTACTTGCAAAATAAGGCTGCGGCAGCATAAAAGCTTTTTTGTGTTGAACCTATGAATGCCATATCAAATCAAACTCTCTATATTGGCTTTATCATAGAAAAACCAGTCAAACTAGAATGAAAAATAGCTAAACAACACAAAATAGCACATGTAAGGTCTCTGGATTTCATAGAACAAGTCACATAATTGAACATATCCACTATTTCTTGCTGTAGATTTGGCTGTTTTTCCTTGTTTCGCACATGAGTCTTAGACAATTTTTTATCTAAAATGCTATAACTAGTCTTTTTGCTGTTAAAATCTGTTCAACATCATCCTCTCATGCTAAAAACACCTTTAAGTTTGCATATTGTTCCATATTTTACATTATTTTACCCTAAAACATTAGTTTTTTGTGATATGTGGGAAAAACGCATTCTAAAATCACATGGTTTATGTACTCCCAAACACAATTTAGAACTTAATTTTCATATGAATATGGTGTTTTTTGTCTTATTTTGTAAACTTATTATGTATTTAACATTTTAAACCCTTTTTGGACTCAATATTTAATTTCCTTTCTTAAAAAATTCCCATGACCATATATGTACCCCTCAATAAGGCTAAAATGGCTTATTTCCTATCCGCAAATATGGGAGAGGGCCCAAATTTGAAACCATTCAGATAAAACTTGTGTTTTTCATGCTCAGAGAACATAATGTTATTGATTTCAGCCAACAGTTTTGTTAAATTTTATGAAAAATTTTTTTTTTAGCCAAATAGGCACAGGCGTTTGGGTCCAGGATTTTATTGTATTATAAATAACGTGAATGTAAAAATTTTCATCTCGTCTATATAAGGTTGAATTCAGTAAATATGCATACGTCATTAAGATCCGCCCCTTTGTAGGATAGCTTTCTGGTACGTAATTGACATCTTTGAGCTCCAGGATTGGTTGATAATTTTTCAAATAATTTAAAAAAAAATCTCTAGTATATGAACAAACTCAAAAACATAAAAAAGTTTCATTAAAAGTACATTCTGATTTTTTGCCAGTGCATTTATTGAGGTATGGGTATTAAAGGAATTTACTGCGAAATTACAATGTTTACAAACAGTGACATGTGAAAAGCCAAAATATGCCGCATAGGTATATGGTTTTATTAGTGCAAAAGAACCTACTGCATCTTATCTTCATTGAATGAAATATGGAAGATTTGGCATTTTAAAGATGAAATTTCTATGAATTTATTTCTAAAGTTGGTAATGCATTAAATCCAATGGGGCTTTCAATACTGGATTCAACCCTATACCTGAGGTAAATTATGAATGAATATTTTGATATTTTCAAACTTCTTGGAACTTTTCTTCTATGTTTGCATAGATATAAGTGAAAGCAGAGTAAATTTGACATACTGCACACCCAGGTTTACTGAAAAAACTGCTGAATCAGCATTTTTACATATTTTCTATGAATTTAGCCCTTAATTGTAATTTAACAAGACATGGAAATCATAATTATTTCAAAACAATTGATTTTTAATCTTGAAATTTATATTGATGTATATTCATTCTTACTTTTCGCAAGCTCAGGTCACTCCACAGTTGCTATTTTTTTTTGTCGCGACACTTGCGAAATGTCTCAGATCTTTACAAATTTAGTCCGCCATGGGAGTCCGGATAAAAAAATTGATATAGTCAAAATATTTTCTAACATAAGGTCATGTTTGTCAGTATCTTCTTCCTTTTATCTTAATTATGCCATACATTCCCTGAAAACCTGTATATTGTTTTAATACAATTCATATTCTATTAAAAAGAGGCTCCAGGAGGCCATTTATCTCCCAAAAAGTGTCAGTTGTTAAGTAAATTAAGAACTGGTCTTGTTTACTAATTATACTGGTAAAATTTTGAGATTATTGTACTAGAATGTATGAGACACTAATATTCTTACAAATAATATGCATAAATTCTTATAAATGACATCTCCTTTGTGTTTTATAGTGAATTGTGTGTTAGACACCTGCATTTTGATATTTCATATAGAGCCTTAAGGTCATGAAATGATAGTTTGTTTTGTTTTTATATGTTCAAAAGGTATTTAATTTGTAAAATCTGACTCTTGTTTTCTTCTTTTGTGTAAAACATAACATAAATGGTCCAAAATACAGAAATTGGTTCATTTTAGGCATGCTGTAAAACATGGTCTGGCATGTACATCATTTCTTTATATAAGCTTCTATAGTGCATCTTTGAGTGGTTTCAGTTGGCTAATTATGAGAGATAACATGCACTTATTTATTTAATGGCTTTTATTCATCATGTTTTACAATTCTAGGCAGACTGAGAGTATTTATAGACAGAAATACTAAGATGAAGTCAGATATTTCAAAATGCATTTTTCTGCAATATGGACACACACTTTCATGAACCTGGCAAAATACCAGAAAGAGGAATAGGTGGAAGGTCATACAATGAAAACAAAGAGTATCCATCAGAATATAGCAAATCATAATTTATTTAAGAATTTGAAGAAAACTCTTTCCTTATAGGATTGAATTCAGTAAATATGCATACGTCATTAAGACCCGCCCCTTTGTAGGAGAGCTTTCTGGTACGTAATTGACATCTTTGAGCTCCAGGATTGGTTGATAATTTTTCAAATAATTTAAAAAAAAATCTCTAGTATATGAACAAACTCCAAAACATAAAAAAGTTTCATTAAAAGTACATTCTGATTTTTTGCCAGTGCATTTATTAAGGTATGGGTATTAAAGGAATTTACTGCGAAATTACAATGTTTACAAACAGTGACATGTGAAAAGCCAAAATATGCCGCATAGGTATATGGTTTTATTAATGCAAAAGAACCTACTGCATCTTATCTTCATTGAATGAAATATGAAAGATTTGGCATTTTAAAGATGAAATTTCTATGAATTTATTTCTAAAGTTGGTAATGCATTAAATCCAATGGGGCTTTCAATACTGGATTCAACCCTATACTATTTCCACAAGGCAAGAATGTTTGAAAGTTCTAAACATAGTACTGACGGAAACTCCCTTTTTTCTTGTAGAAATATTTTTTACCATAAACAACTAGAACATTCTATAACTCCTTTCAGCTTTAACTCTCTTTAGGAAGCAAAAGTAAAGCATGTCAGTATGTAAAAATCTCACATCGGGTCTTTTTTCCTACGAAGCGAAACAAAAGATCACCACGGACGGAAGTGGCCAAGATTTTCAAGGGAAAAAAATATTCCGCCAAATAAAAGGACTTCCGAGTGACACTACAGTAAGGTAAAATCTGGGCGAGTTCGAACAAATCATTTGTCGGAAAATGTGGACTCAATTTTATTTGAAATATTTTTACTGACGAGTTGGTAGTATAATAAAACGTACATACAAACTACGACTCGATGGGTGTTCCATAAATTTTTAAAAAGACGTTCAAGGATAATAAATACGTGGTTATTTCATTTCAATGATAAAATTTGAAAAAGTAGAAGAATATTGTCTCCCTTTAAAATTTTAAACTACTTCCGTCCGTGGTGGTTTGTTTGGCCCGCTTCAATGGAACAAAGATTAGATTCAAAGTCATTGCGAATTGTTTCACGATAAACGTGTTCCCAATTGTGAGATTATACTGAAAGGATTTAGAGAATCACCAATATTTCATGTAAAACATTTGATTCTATGAGAAAATATGGGGGTTTTCCGCGTGTAAATTTTGTTCTATTTTTAGAACTTTCAAACATTCTTGCCTATAGGAGATGAAAATTTTTATAGACACGTTTGTTATTTATAATAAAATAAAATCCTGGACCCAAACGCCTGTGCAAATAGGCCTGATGGGTTTTCCTGGTGTTTCTTCGAGCAAAATTCTTAAATGCAACCAGTGTTTTAAAGTGCTTATAATTTCAATGTTATTGGTCTGATCACTTTGAAACTTGGCAGTTAAGTTGGAAAAAGACTATTCTATGTGAATACAATTTTATTAGACTGTCCGAGGCTTTTCTGAGGACTATTAGGTACGAGGTTGCAGTTAGCTCCCTTCAATTTTCGTTGTCCAGTAATATAGTTCTTATAAAAACATAGTTTTTCCCTCAAATTCTATTGTAATGTTAATTTAAATGATAAAAAGACAATCTTTGAATGAAATGAGAGATGAATGATTGTAGAAATTGATCAAATTTGAGTTTTTTTGAAATTCAGTGATAAAGTTGTGATTCGGCTTAGTGCAAAAAGGTGAATTTTACAATTTTTTATGCTCTTCCGCCTTGACCCCCAGAGGGGTCAAATTTAAATAAAATTTTCTAAATCGTTAAACGGTAAAATTTTCTGAATTTTTCACCAATTTATGGAAAGCTAATAAATTTTATGTGGTCAAAATTTCTTTAGAAAAAAATGGTGCAATTTTTTTAAATTCACAAAACGTTATATTGAAAATGAATAAAATAAAATATGTTGCACTGTGGCTTGTGTATAAATAAAATAGATAAATAAATGGATGGTGAAGCCACATTTAAAAGGTAAAAACTAAATAAGAAATATAAAGAAATAAAACCTTTAAAACAAATAAAACAAGAGTGCCCAAATTTTCGGATATAAAGTCCTTCTTCAGGGGCTAAAAAGTAGAAAGATGTTCACACATCGACTGACGAGGACAGAATGACATAAAATTGACTCGAAGAACATCACGTGGTATTTTAATCCTGAACTTGATGACTAATTTATATATATTAAGAAAAGGTCTGCTTTTTACATTCATACCAAAGGGTTGAAAAGTGCCTAAAAAGTTGATTATTCTTTGCTCAAGGAACTGTCTTTGTTTTTCGCCGGTGCATGTTTCAAGGAGAACGGTCACCTGCATATCCTTGACGCCATGGTTTGGCAATGAAAAGTGCTGGCCGACTGGGCAGTCGTCGCATTTGAGAACACTTCTCCTGTGTTCAGCAAATCTGTCACCCAGTCGACGACAAGTTTCTCCTACGTAAATTTTAAGGCACTTGGCACAGCGGATAGCGTAAATGACATTTTCGGAGATGCAGGTGTAACCGTTCTTCAACTTGAAGGTGTTGGAGGGGCCAACTATCTCTTCAGTCTCCCAGGTAAAAGGACATGTGACACAGATTGATCGACCACAACCCCTGGTGCCTGAAAAGTCAGAGCGAGGACGTCTCTTGGATTTGTCAAATGAACTGGAGACAAGATGTTGCCTCAAACTCTTACCTTTGCGAAAAGCAGTCAGGGGTGGCGAGTCGAACACTGTCGACATGTGTTCGTCCTTCAAGACGATGGACTTGAAATTGCGCAACAGAATGTTCCGTATAACGATGTTATGAGGGTGGTATGTAAGTACCAAAGGTATACGGTCATTCTTGCGTCTTGACCTGGGCTCCAAAGCCTTGGATAGTGTCACCCGGGAAACTGAGTCGATAGCTTTATCCAAGATGTTGTTTGGATATCCCCTTTTGACAAAGAATGAATGATTTCATAGTGCTGCTTTGAACTTTAAAATCATCCTCTTTGCTGCAAATACGTTTAAGTCTCAGAAATTGAGACCTAGGAATGGCATTTTTGCAGCTCTGGGGATGACAAGATTGGTAGTTCAGGTAGCAGTGTGCATCAGTTGGTTTATAGAATACAGACGTTTCTATTTTGCCGTTAAGGATGCTACATTCCAAGTCAAGGAAGGAGAGTTTCTCTTGCGAGATTGTAAAGGTGTACTGAATGGCAGGGTGATAGGAAGAGACAAAGCTGATGAACGAGTTCAAATCATCTTCACTATCAGAGGATACACCGAAAACATCATCTATGTATCGTTTGTATCGGTCAGGAACAGGACCAACGTATTCAGAAAACATTTTCTCTTTCAAATACCCAACAAACAGACAGGCGAAACTAGGACCCATCTTAGTGCCCATGGCAACACCGCCAGACTGGGAATAAAACTCTCCATTAAACTGAAAAGTGTTGAGATTGAGAACAAGTTCTGCTAATCTCAAGATGACATCCGTTTTCACATAGGGATTGGGTCTTCTGTCCAAAAAATGTTTTAAAGCGATCATGGCATCGTTGTTCGGAATACTGGTGTAGAGAGCAGTAACATCCATGGAGAACAATCTAAAGTCATTCGGATTTTCAGGTTCAAAGAACTCTAAGATATTAAGAGCATGAGTGGTGTGAAAATGTTTTCTGAATACGTTGGTCCTGTTCCTGACCTATACAAACGATACATAGATGATGTTTACGGTGTATCCTCTGATAGTGAAGATGATTTGAACTCGTTCATCAGCTTTGTCTCTTCCTATCACCCTGCCATTCAGTACACCTTTACAATCTCGCAAGAGAAACTCTCCTTCCTTGACTTGGAATGTAGCATCCTTAACGGCAAAATAGAAACGTCTGTATTCTATAAACCCACTGATGCACACTGCTACCTGAACTACCAATCTTGTCATCCCCAGAGCTGCAAAAATGCCATTCCTAGGTCTCAATTTCTGAGACTTAAACGTATTTGCAGCAAAGGGGATGATTTTAAAGTTCAAAGCAGCACTATGAAATCATTCTTTGTCAAAAGGGGATATCCAAACAACATCTTGGATAAAGCTATCGACTCAGTTTCCCGGGTGACACGATCCAAGGCTTTGGAGCCCAGGTCAAGACGCAAGAATGACCGTATACCTTTGGTACTTACATACCACCCTCATAACATCGTTATACGGAACATTCTGTTGCGCAATTTCAAGTCCATCGTCTTGAAGGACGAACACATGTCGACAGTGTTCGACTCGCCACCCCTGCCTGCTTTTCGCAAAGGTAAGAGTTTGAGGCAACATCTTGTCTCCAGTTCATTTGACAAATCCAAGAGACGTCCTCGCTCTGACTTTTCAGGCACCAGGGGTTGTGGTCGATCAATCTGTGTCACATGTCCTTTTACCTGGGAGACTGAAGAGATAGTTGGCCCCTCCAACACCTTCAAGTAGAAGAACGGTTACACCTGCATCTCCGAAAATGTCATTTACGCTATCCGCTGTGCCAAGTGCCTTAAAATTTACGTAGGAGAAACTTGTCGTCGACTGGGTGACAGATTTGCTGAACACAGGAGAAGTGATCTCAAATGCGACGACTGCCCAGTCGGCCAGCACTTTTCATTGCCAAACCATGGCGTCAAGGATATGCAGGTGACCGTTCTCCTTGAAACATGCACCGGCGAAAAACAAAGACAGTTCCTTGAGCAAAGAATAATCAACTTTTTAGGCACTTTTCAACCCTTTGGTATGAATGTAAAAAGACAGACCTTTTCTTAATATATATAAATTAGTCATCAAGTTCAGGATTAAAATACCACGTGATGTTCTTCGAGTCAATTTTATGTCATTCTGTCCTCGTCAGTCGATGTGTGAACATCTTTCTACTTTTTAGCCCCTGAAGAAGGACTTTATGTCCGAAAATTTGGGCACTCTTGTTTTATTTGTTTTAAAGGTTTTATTTCTTTATATTTCTTCTTTAGCTTTTACCTTTTAAATGTGGCTTCACCATCCATTTATTTATCTATTTTATATTGAAAATGCATTGCGAGCTAACTACCACCTCGTGCCTGATTGGCTCTCGCCAAATTGTTTAAATCATATCTTTCTGGCGAGAATCTGAAAGGAAAAGACGCAAAAAAAATTCTGAGAAGAACAGTTACTGATGGATAAAATATTATAAGATATCATTGTCGGGGGAGTTCATTTTGAGTGACATTAAATTTTAAATCAAGTACTGTGAAGCATTGTCAAAACATTTTTTATTAAAATGAACCTACTAAAACCAACACAATAGGTTAAAAAGAGGGATAAATCTTTTCATGTAAAATTTTAGGCGGAAAACAAAAAAAAAGGATGCCGTCTTAAGGAAACGGAATTAATATTGCCACTTTTTGTGGAAAAATCTAAAAAAAATAATGTCGTAATAATTTTTTCTGAGCACCATGTTTGGTCTCTATCCCATACGACACGATTCCAAAATCTCATTTTCTGTAAAAATAATTTTGAAAGAAAATGTCATTTCGATACCACAAATTAGGAAAATATTTTCTAAATTTTCTACAAGTATCGATCTCTTATTGAAAAATTTAATTGTACACGTCGTTTTCTTATAGTAAAAGGAATATCACAGCCTGAATTTTATGGTAATGTTTTTTTATAAAGCTCACAAATTTAAACGAAATCCATTAGAAATGAAAAATTGGCTTCAAAATTTATTACGGAAAGGATATGAATTGAATATCTTGGTTAAATCTTTGAATTTAGTTTTTTTTTTGCAGAAATATTGAAAACTTGATACTTGCTTTAAAACTTCCATAAACGTTTTTACTTTTGTTCTTTTTAAGCATTATAGCGATCAAGCGGGTCGGTTTTGTGTGATGACACTTCACTAAATCATTATTGTTTGAGGTGTTGTGTCGAATTTAAAATCGATACGTTTGATTTTTTTTTACATCCGTCGATTGATGATTCTCAGCTAGCTGTCAGTAACAGCGAGTGTTCTATAGAGAGTTCTTTTACCGTCCTTTTGTTTGTTCTTGGTTTTCGTCTTAGGTTCTCTCTAGTGGTATTGGACTTTGATCGGTTTGATTTTTATTGTGTGTTTAGTTTTTGTGCTTTGGCTAGGGATATTGATAGGGGGAAGGTTGGGCCCAAAAAACTAGTTTAACCCCCCATATATTACATATGCCTGTCCTAAGCCAGGAATCTTTGACAAAGCTTTCGTTGTACTTGTCTTTTTGATGTTTTATGTTCGTTGTTTAAGAAGGGGGTCTATCTGTGACTATTTCAGGGCTGGATTTAAATTATATGCATTTTATTTAGACCATGGGTCAATTGCAGAACTGCAAGCAGTGCCAAATGGCCTCGTTGAAGGCTGCTGGGGGTTGTCCATTGTGGTTTTTCTAAATTGCCGTTTAAGTGCGGGCTGTGTCGCGTACACTTATTCCACATCTCATTATTTTCTATCATAAATAAAAAAGTTCGCTGACATGTTTTTTCCTTCTCCAAACAATACTGTTTCTTCATAAGTATTATGATCACACAATTTCAATGACAGAAATGTTTTGTGGAAAGAGGTTTTGCTAATTTTTTTTATATTTTACGAAAAAAAAAAGACATTAAAAAAAACCATGAAGAAAGATGTTTGCCTTATCTATCTGACAAACCGTTAAAAACAAATTCAACTTAATCGTCATCGAAAAGTGACATATTTTTTCCAAGCGGTTTTAAGGAGAAATAAGCAGTTGGAAATTGATAGGGTAAGAAAGTCGGGAAAAGCGGACATTTTCAAGCAGGCCTGAAAAACTGTAACACCCATTCTATTGCTCTTCGAAACTTGAATTCAGGATCGGGAAAAATCACCCAATGAAATATACCCATATTTTTGATATCTAACTTTTATTCATCATGTTTTATATTCTAGGCAGACTGAGAGTATTTATAGACAGAAATACTAAGATGAAGTCAGATATTTCAAAATGCATTTTTCTGCAATATGGACACACACTTTCATGAACCTGGCAAAATACCAGAAAGAGGAATAGGTGGAAGGTCATATAATGAAAACAAAGAGTATCCATCAGAATATAGCAAATCATAATTTATTTAAGAATTTGAAGAAAACTCTTTCCTTATAGGATTGAATTCAGTAAATATGCATACGTCATTAAGACCCGCCCCTTTGTAGGAGAGCTTTCTGGTACGTTATTGACATCTTTGAGCTCCAGGATTGGTTGATAATTTTTCAAATAATTAAAAAAAAAATCTCTAGTATATGAACAAACTCCAAAACATAAAAAAGTTTCATTAAAAGTACATTCTGATTTTTTGCCAATGCATTTATTAAGGTATGGGTATTAAAGGAATTTACTGCGAAATTACAATGTTTACAAACCGTGACATGTGAAAAGCCAAAATATGCCGCATAGGTATATGGTTTTATTAGTGCAAAAGAACCTACTGCATCTTATCTTCATTGAATGAAATATGAAAGATTTGGCATTTTAAAGATGAAATTTCTATGAATTTATTTCTAAAGTTGGTAATGCATTAAATCCAATGGGGCTTTCAATACTGGATTCAACCCTATACTATTTCCACAAGGCAAGAATGTTTGAAAGTTCTAAAAATAGTACTGACGGAAACTCCCTTTTTTCTTGTAGAAATATTTTTTACCATAAACAACTAGAACATTCTATAACTCCTTTCAGCTTTAACTCTCTTTAGGAAGCAAAAGTAAAGCATGTCAGTATGTACAAATCTCACATCGGGTCTTTTTTCCTACGAAGCGAAACAAAAGATCACCACGGACGGAAGTGGCCAAGATTTTCAAGGGAAAAAAATATTCCGCCAAATAAAAGGACTTCCGAGTGACACTACAGTAAGGTAAAATCTGGGCGAGTTCGAACAAATCATTTGGCGGAAAATGTGGACTCAATTTTATTTGAAATATTTTTACTGACGAGTTGGTAGTATAATAAAACGTACATACAAACTACGACTCGATGGGTGTTCCATAAATTTTTAAAAAGACGTTCAAGGATAATAAATACGTGGTTATTTCATTTCAATGATAAAATTTGAAAAAGTAGAAGAATATTGTCTCCCTTTAAAATTTTAAACTACTTCCGTCCGTGGTGGTTTGTTTGGCCCGCTTCAATGGAACAAAGATTAGATTCAAAGTCATTGCGAATTGTTTCACGATAAACGTGTTCCCAATTGTGAGATTATACTGAAAGGATTTAGAGAATCACCAATATTTCATGTAAAACATTTGATTCTATGAGAAAATATGGGGGTTTTCCGCGTGTAAATTTTGTTCTATTTTTAGAACTTTCAAACATTCTTGCCTATAGGAGATGAAAATTTTTATAGACACGTTTGTTATTTATAATAAAATAAAATCCTGGACCCAAACGCCTGTGCAAATAGGCCTGATGGGTTTTCCTGGTGTTTCTTCGAGCAAAATTCTTAAATGCAACCAGTGTTTTAAAGTGCTTATAATTTCAATGTTATTGGTCTGATCACTTTGAAACTTGGCAGTTAAGTTGGAAAAAGACTATTCTATGTGAATACAATTTTATAAGACTGTCCGAGGCTTTTCTGAGGACTATTAGGTACGAGGTTGCAGTTAGCTCCCTTCAATTTTCGTTGTCCAGTAATATAGTTCTTATAAAAACATAGTTTTTCCCTCAAATTCTATTGTAATGTTAATTTAAATGATAAAAAGACAATCTTTGAATGAAATGAGAGATGAATGATTGTAGAAATTGATCAAATTTGAGTTTTTTTGAAATTCAGTGATAAAGTTGTGATTCGGCTTAGTGCAAAAAGGTGAATTTTACAATTTTTTATGCTCTTCCGCCTTGACCCCCAGAGGGGTCAAATTTAAATAAAATTTTCTAAATCGTTAAACGGTAAAATTTTCTGAATTTTTCACCAATTTATGGAAAGCTAATAAATTTTATGTGGTCAAAATTTCTTTAGAAAAAAATGGTGCAATTTTTTTTAAATTCACAAAACGTTATATTGAAAATGCATTGCGAGCTAACTACCACCTCGTGCCTGATTGGCTCTCGCCAAATTGTTTAAATCATATCTTTCTGGCGAGAATCTGAAAGGAAAAGACGCAAAAAAAATTCTGAGAAGAACAGTTACTGATGGATAAAATATTATAAGATATCATTGTCGGGGGAGTTCATTTTGAGTGACATTAAATTTTAAATCAAGTACTGTGAAGCATTGTCAAAACATTTTTTATTAAAATGAACCTACTAAAACCAACACAATAGGTTAAAAAGAGGGATAAATCTTTTCATGTAAAATTTTAGGCGAAAAAAAAAAGGATGCCGTCTTAAGGAAATGGAATTAATATTGCCACTTTTTGTGGAAAAATCTAAAAAAAATAATGTCGTAATAATTTTTTCTGAGCACCATGTTTGGTCTCTATCCCATACGACACGATTCCAAAATCTCATTTTCTGTAAAAATAATTTTGAAAGAAAATGTCATTTCGATACCACAAATTAGGAAAATATTTTCTAAATTTTCTACAAGTATCGATCTCTTATTGTAAAAATTAATTGTACACGTCGTTTTCTTATAGTAAAAGGAATATCACAGCCTGAATTTTATGGTAATGTTTTTTATAAAGCTCACAAATTTAAACGAAATCCATTAGAAATGAAAAATTGGCTTCAAAATTTATTACGGAAAGGATATGAATTGAATATCTTGGTTAAATCTTTGAATTTAGTTTTTTTTTTTTGCAGAAATATTGAAAACTTGATACTTGCTTTAAAACTTCCATAAACGTTTTTACTTTTGTTCTTTTTAAGCATTATAGCGATCAAGCGGGTCGGTTTTGTGTGATGACACTTCACTAAATCATTATTGTTTGAGGTGTTGTGTCGGATTTAAAATCGATACGTTTGATTTTTTTTTACATCCGTCGATTGATGATTCTCAGCTAGCTGTCAGTAACAGCGAGTGTTCTATAGAGAGTTCTTTTACCGTCCTTTTGTTTGTTCTTGGTTTTCGTCTTAGGTTCTCTCTAGTGGTATTGGACTTTGATCGGTTTGATTTTTATTGTGTGTTTAGTTTTTGTGCTTTGGCTAGGGATATTGATAGGGGGGAGGTTGGGCCCAAAAAACTAGTTTAACCCCCCATATATTACATATGCCTGTCCTAAGCCAGGAATCTTTGACAAAGCTTTCGTTGTACTTGTCTTTTTGATGTTTTATGTTCCTTGTTTAAGAAGGGGGTCTATCTGTGACTATTTCAGGGCTGGATTTAAATTATATGCATTTTATTTAGACCATGGGTCAATTGCAGAACTGCAAGCAGTGCCAAATGGCCTCGTTGAAGGCTGCTGGAGGTTGTCCATTGTGGTTTTTCTAAATTGCCGTTTAATTGCGGGCTGTGTCGCGTACACTTATTATTTTCTATCATAAATAAAAAAGTTCGCTGACATGTTTTTTCCTTCTCCAAACAATACTGTTTCTTCATAAGTATTATGATCACACAATTTCAATGACAGAAATGTTTTGTGGAAAGAGGTTTTGCTAATTGTTTTTATATTTTACGAAAAAAAAAAGACATTAAAAAAAAACCATGAAAAAAGATGTTTGCCTTATCTATCTGACAAACCGTTAAAAACAAATTCAACTTAATCGTCATCGAAAAGTGACATATTTTTTCCAAGCGGTTTTAAGGAGAAATAAGCAGTTGGAAATTGATAGGGTAAGAAAGTCGGGAAAAGCGGACATTTTCAAGCAGGCCTGAAAAACTGTAACACCCATTCTATTGCTCTTCGAAACTTGAATTCAGGATCGGGAAAAATCACCCAATGAAATATACCCATATTTTTGATATCTAACTTTATTTTGATTTTTTTAGGATGCGAAATTGTGCTAACATCGAAAGGTTCTTGTCTGCAAAAGATCAGGATATTTCAATGAATAGACGATAAAGAGATGTGGAATAAGTGTACCCGACACACCCAACATAAAGAAACGTCAATTTAAAAAATCACAAGGGAAAACAGCCAACAGTCTTCAACATGACCAGAGGTCACTGCTCTCTGTCTTGCATTGGCCCAAGACTAAAAATACAAAACATAAGTTTCATACAAATCCCTAAATTATCAACGAAAGACCCATTTCTGGACATAAATCAAAAACAGATAGTTGACAGAGACGAACAAAACTTTGACAAGGATTCCAGGCTTAGGACAGGCACATATATGAAATATATAAAGAGGGTGCTATTTAAAAATATAGTGGTGTTTAACGTTTGGCGGACTGTTTATATTGCCTGTACCTATCAACTATACAAAACTTACAGCAGATTCATCCGGATATATTTCTACCATTTCTTCCCAATCACAACCTTCACGACATTCCTCATTTGCACCTCTTTTATGTCTTCGATGTGGCTTGAGAAATCTTTTAGCTGTTTCTTTGTCAATTTCTATTGATGATGTCACACTCTCTCTTGTTGACATCTGTTTATGAACTTGTAAAACAAAATGGCAATAGTCATTGGTTCTGTAAATGCAGTGCATTCCTAATGTGATTTCAAGCTTTAGAGATATTTTCTCTTAAATTTCATATGCATTTACAATTCAATTTAAAACTGTTTCGTGCTTAGAAACCATCAACGAAGCAATATTTTAGTTTTCATAAAAACCAAGGTAAGACATGAGCATACATTACAACAAAGTGAAAGTAGAAATTAGCATGACTTTGATTTACATTTATTTATATACTTATTTATATATATATATTACATAGGCTTAGATATGTTTTATCACGAAGGAATCACTCGGTTAATAAAACTATATTTCTATAAAGCAAAGTTGACCGAGTGGTCTTAGTGCAGGCGGTGATGCCATTTTTACACATCAGTCGATAGTTGCTTCACACCTAGCTGTCAGTAACAATGACTGATCTCAAGAAAGTTCTTGTATTTCTCGTATTTTTTTCTTGTCTTATTTTTTTCTATGGTTTTCTCTTATTAAAAACTTTCATCGGTTTGATTTTCACTTGGTGTTATTTTGTGCTTTGTTATTACTCTATTTTATTGACCGGGTTGGTCACGGGTAAATCATTTCGGGATTCTTCGTTTAAATCTTACCTAAAACACTGGGAAATTTAAGCTCCGCTCAACCATGTGAATAAAATAGAGTAATAAGGGTTATCTAAAGGGAAAGGTTATCCCCCCATAACTAGTTTTACTCCGCCACATTTTATTTATACGTGTTCTAAGCCATGAATCCTTGACCAAGATTTTGTTTGTCCCTGTACTTTTTGTTTTCATTGTTTTATGTATATAAATGGGTATTTTACTGATAATTTGTTGTTCGTATTGTATCTAATGTATTTCATTTTAGTCTTACGCATCTTTACGTCTTACGTAGTCTTTAGTCTAGTCATAAAGGACATTTCAGATTCTAAGAGTTTCGCTTCATATCTAAATTTATATCTCGAAATTGACACGCCAGGAAGGCCTTGTAAAAAGCTCTTTGACAAACATGATGACTTCAACTTTCCACTAGTCAACTTTCCCTTTCTGTAAAGTAACATTCCGTACGCTCCAGCAAATGGAGCTTACATTAATTCGCTATTCAAGAGCTTGTGGGGAGTATTTCGACTTCATTGATAGAGCAACACGGCTGGCGAGTAAAATTGTGTAGCACAGGGGTACGTTGCTCCTAGGTTGTTGTCATCACTCAGAAAACAGAAGACATCATGTGCTTGTACACACACCCGGGGTTTCTATTTCTAAAATGAGCACAGATGTTGCTTTGACATAATGTTTTGAAAATCGATCTGTGGCAACGTGACGGGTGTGCTGTAGCAAAAAGGAACTGCTTACTCTTCCAGTCCATCTTAGTTCACTTGTTTTTTTTATATGTGTGGTTTGTTTCATTGTGACGAATTTTTGTCTACCGATTTTTCTTTGCCATTTAGGGATAATGATGTTTGCTTGCCCTTCGCTTCTTTAAGATAGTCTTAAGTGTTTGTATCGGTGTTCAAGACAGTTTCAAAATGTTTAAGTTTTAAATAATACACACAATATTAAAATGTTGGCAAAATAACAACATTTGTCTATGCATCTAAGTGCAATTCAAAGCAAACTAACATGAATTAGAAATAGATTATTTACACGTAAAAACGAATATCGCCAATATCCTTAAAAAGACATTGGATAAAAATAGTAATAAGGTAATATTTTTAAACTGATACAAATAAATCATGCCAAATAATACTCAAATATAATCAGTGTAAAGTAGATTATACTTTTATTGTCGAATCTGACATGTCATACAAATAAAGCGAATTTTGACGTAACCTAAAGTGTGTTGTTACAATTTGGTGAAAAAGTCATAACACGTTTTTACTTAAATTGAATAATTTCCTGTAATTCCAACATGTAAAAACATGAAATTCTTAAAGAAGCAGAGGTACCTATGGGGTGTCCGAATGTCAAAAGTCCTAACGGGCAGAGACAAAACCAGTAAACACCAATAAGAACGGGACAAAAACAGACAACATGTAAAACATGGAAACACAAAAATAACTGAATATCAATCAACAACGCAAACTCCATTCTAAACTAGAGTGAACTCAGGTGCTCCGGAAGAGTAAGCAGTTCGTGCTTGCTATAGCACTCCCGTCGCGTTTCCAACAGTCAAATCAGTTTGTTAAATCCGTTAAAGGAAGACAAAACCAATCCCTATGACAAACCAACATCTGCAGTCATCTGAGAGATCGAAATTACATATTTGTCTATAAGTGCATGATTTCTTCCGTAAAATTTCTTGAGTTAAGACAGCAACCGAGGAGCAACATAACCCTGTGTGAGCCATTTTTTGCGTTAGCGGTGACGCTCTGCTAAGGAAAACGATGTAAGTCCCGCACGCTCTTGAGTAACGAATCAATTGAGATACGAAAATCCATAAGCTGAAGCGGACGGAATGTTGCTACACAAGAAGGGAAAGTTGACGTTTGGAAAGTTGAAGTCATCACGTTTGTCATAGAGTTTTGTTGAAAGCTTTCCTTGAGAGTCAATTTCAAGATGTAGATCAAAATATGAAACAGACTGACTTCTAGAACCCGTAGTGTCCTTAATCTGAAGTTCCTTGGGATAAATAAGATGGAGAAAGTCACCAAATTGAGAATTGTTCAGTGAAAGCACATCATCAATATAACGGAAAGTGAGATGAAAAGAGAGAGAGAGCTAGTCTACGATCTTTTTTGTTTAGAAGTGATTGTAAGAAGTCTGCTTCATTTGAATGAAGAAACAAATCAGCAAGCATAGGTGCACAATTAGTACCCATTGGAATCCTTATTGTTTGCTGAAAAACACGTCCACCAAACTGAACAAATATGTTGTCAACAAGAAAGTTATAAGAAAGTTAAAGGCAAGTTATTAGAAGAAATAACTAATTTCAAAATGAAAATATACACCCTTTTTTCTGACAAATATGTCTATATAACAAATATATTTTGATTTTATTATACTAGTTTTATTTAGTATTATTTGATAGGCAATGAAAAAAAAAACATTAAAAAGGTTAATTAAATAAATTTACTTTTACGTGTTTTCCTTTATCACCTGTAATTTAAAATTTAAATTGAAGTAAACCTCCACAGAAAAAATCCTGAACCACCCAATGGATTTCGATGAAAATTTTAACGATTGGATGGATGGCTTCATCTGGGTATTTGCATAAAGAGTTTCTTTACTCTCGAATGTGATTAAAAAATTATCAGTGGCGGATCCAGATCGGGGATTGGAGAGGGAACTATAGCCCCCCTTTTCACCGATAATTTTGTACTATCGTGCAGATTTAGTGTAGCAGCAAAATTGACCTTAAATCATCTTTCGTCCTCAGGTAACTATAAGCGGACCCCCCTTTTTTTATAGAAATTCCTACATTCGATTTTTTGTATATATTTATTTTACCTTCTCCATTTTTTGGAAGCACAGATCCAAAACACATCAACATTGTCAGAAAAAGATGAAGGCAAATCTTTTCTAGACTCATGTTTTGATATCATTCTAAAAAGAAAAAAAATACACACATTTCAGATAACACAACATTTTTC
Organism: Arcuatula senhousia; assembly: GCA_963971305.1. Lineage (NCBI taxonomy): Eukaryota > Metazoa > Mollusca > Bivalvia > Mytilida > Mytilidae > Arcuatula > Arcuatula senhousia. The sequence goes on along the minus strand of OZ020307.1, from coordinate 1,039,839 downwards.
CTTGTTATATCTGTTCATAATAAGGACTTGAACATTACATTTTTACCCGCATGATTATGACTCTTATAACGTCTTACATCGGACATTCTTTTTAAGTCACACTTTGGTTTTGTCATCTTTGATCTAAATTCATATTTTGTTTATGTTTTGCTATTTTTTTTATAAACATAACAATTTTAAAAGATAATCATGTTTGACTTTCCTTAAACTTTACTTGTTGAGATATGCGTAATTATCGTCGTCATTTTGTATATTGTTCATGAATACGTTCTCTAGCGGTGGATTGGACATTATTTTGAAAAGCACAGGTTTGACACAGTTTTGTTCAGCTCTCTATTGGTAGTTCTATCTTGTACAAAATTCAGAACTCGATGCCGGCTAGGACGTCTCCCGGATTACCAAGGTCCTCCTTTGCTACCTCTAGGAACAAGGTAGCAAATGAAGTTGTTGTTCCTATGAATATCCTTAAGGATACCACCAATTTGACTTTTGTTCAGCCAGAGGGTAACTATTATTTCAAAACACCCCATTGGTACCTCTGCTTCTATCAGATTCATTTCAAATTATCAAACCATGTTCTATTAAACTCAATGACGTTCAAAAATCATCCCCTATTCCTACTATTTCGACATGCAGATCTAAAACCGGCAAAAAATCAACTTGCAAGACCTGTGATATGCTAATTATTTCTCCTGAATTTACCAGTAACTTAAACGGTAAAGTTTACCAAACCCTTTCTCACGACCCTCTGGACTGTTCTACCGGAAATGTCATTTACGGAATTGAGTGTACTTTATGTGGACTGTTGTATGTCGGTGAAACCAAAAATTCATTGCGTTCTCGCATGAATGGTCATAGGTTTGACACCAAAAATTCTGATTATCGGGTTTTGTATAACCACTTTAATCAACCTAACCATGACCAATGTTTGAACATGAAAGTCCGGTTTATCGAAAAGATTTACCACGACACCAACAATCCAAATCTTAGTACACCTCACCGTAAAAAACGAGAGCTTCACTGGATAAAAACTTAAGGTACTGCAATGCCTTATGGATGTAATGATAACATCAAAGGAGTAGAAAATCTTTCTAGCCCTCAATGTAGTGAGGTGAATGTTATGAAACTGTTTGACCCTAATGGTAGACACAAACGTAGTCATGGTCACAAACGATACAAACCAAGATCTGGTGCCAGTCAAACTGACAACAGATCTCTTTCAGACACGTTTGATGATCTGGTTACAAGTCTACAACAACCATTGGGAGTCCATCATATTCGTACCATTCTCTATTCACTACGAGTCACGAAACTTAAAGACCTACGTGATCTTGGGTTAGAAAAAGCAGGTACTGATCCATTTACTCCTTCTTACAGGCTTACTAGCATTATTTGCGACGTTGCTCTTTTCCGTCTTTTTAAGCCTGTAAGAAGTGAGCCTCTTACTACTGAGGATAGGAAATTTCTCCATATTCCATTTAAGAACAAAGGGATAGATGCTATAAACATTAGCAATATTTTAAATCGTAAGGAAGTTACATCTCAAATTCCTCAATATTTCAAAAATCAGTCAACACCAATTGTTTCCGACCGCTACACTAAAACCATAAGTAGTAAAATTTTCAACCACAAAAAGGCATTGCAGGACCTAAACATTGAAGAATATCTAAAGTCCCCTCTGACATGTGATTGCTATGCTTCTCCCTTTGTCTATAGTCCATCTGGTCATGTCATCACGGGTGATCTTAAGATAATTGAAAATGATTTATTACGTAATGTGGTTTCCCATGGACCTATATTCAGGGAACCGCAACGTATAAATTGGAATCATAACTTTAAGATCATCATGGACGCTGTGGAGGACTATGCTAGAGCCTGGATAAAGAGGGAAAAGGACGAAGAACCAGAGCTTGAATCACTGTCGGACTGGGTAAGGACTATCCGATCTCTTGTACGAAGCCGAATAGACAAACTTCGCAAATGTGTGAACCCCCGGCCTTCTTCTGTATTTAGAGATCGTGAAGCTCTCAATTGTCTCTCTTCCTTACATGACAGGTATGTTGTCACGCCAGCAGACAAGGCTTCCAATAATATAGTTTTTGTATGTAAAGCACATTATTACAATTGTCTAATAAAAGAACTAGGCATTGACGGTAATACTTCCGCTAGTGCTACATACACACGGACTACATTTAACAAAGATGAAATCATAGCCAACCATAGCTCTTTTATGTCCTCTTTCAATATTCCAATGAAAGAGGAACATTAAGAGTTACCATATTTGTACTGGATACCTAAACTTCACAAAAATCCGTACAAAGAAAGGTATATAGCTGGATCTTCATCATGTTCATCTACAGAGCTGTCCGTTCATTTAACTAAAATCTTGTCTGCTGTCAAAGAAGGTCAACAAGCATACTGCGACACTATTTATAATCGTAGTGGAATTAACCATATGTGGATTTTGAAAAACTCAAAAGATTTGTTAGATCATTTTAAATCTAGATCATTTTCTGAGGTTCACTCTTTGAAAACGTTCGATTTTTTAACTTTATACACTACCTTGCCACACGAAAAACTAAAATGTCGCCTGAAAAAAAACTTCTCGAAAAAGCCTTTTCAAACTCAAGGAATTTTGTTGTTTTGGGTTATAATTCTACATTCTTTTCCAAAACATCTTTCAAAGATAAAATTTGTTACACACTGGAACAAGTTTGCAGAATGCTTGATTTCCTCATTGACAACATATTTGTCACCTTCGGAGGAGAGATTTTTCAACAACAAATCGGCATTCCAATGGGCACAAAGTGTGCTCCTCTCCTCGCCGATTTGTTTTTATTCTCTTACGAGACTGAATTTCTTCAGGGACTCGTAAAGAACAAGAAGATGAAAGAGGCAAGGTCATTTAATCTTACATTCAGATATATTGATGATGTCCTTTCTGTCAAATAACACTTCATTTGGTAGTTGGATTCCTTCAATATATCCTCCGGAATTGGAGATTAAAGAGACGACCGAATCTAATTGCTTCACGTCTTTCTTGGATTTGCACCTCGAATTTGACCCAGGTGGTCATCTCAGTACAAAAATTTACGATTAAGGAGACGATTTTAATTTTCAAATTATTGATTTTCCTAATCTACAGAGCAATATACCTACTTCTCCTGCATACGGTGTTTATATTTCTCAACTTATTCGATATGCCAGAGCTTGCACACATTTCACAGATTTTTTGATCAGATACCGGTTTCTTCGTGAACGACTTTTGAAGCAGGGCTATAAGAAAATACGTCTCATACGATCACTAAAAAAATTCTTTCTTCGTTATCAGCCACTAGTAGAAAAGTTCAAAATTGAGTTAAAAGATATGATAGTTAATTGTTTTAATTAGTGTTTGACTGGTCTGCTGTACTGAGATGATCACCTCAATATCCCTATTGTGTCTCACAACTATGTTGTGTTCTATGGTCATTACCGGATCCTAAGATCGCAATGGAAGTGGGAGGTTTGGCGCCATAAAACCTGGTTTAACCCACCATTTCGTTTGAAATGCCTGTACCAAGTCAGGACCATTGCGATCCACCAGTTCTCCGGTATGACTGATTCGTTTTTGTCATTTTCTCTGGACTATGAGATTGATCATTCAAGTTCGGTAGTTTTGTTATTACCTTTATTGTACTTCAATTGCGTTAATGCATGTAAATATATTTTGTTAATATCATTTACTGTTAAAGATATTTCCCCGTAATAATAATAGAGGATAATGCATGTGTTAGTTATTCCCCTAAGGGCGGATGCCCGATGGGGGATAACTGATTTATACCACGAGACTGTAGAGGGTGCTAAATGAAAGTTTATGATAATTAATGAGGGGGGTCTTTCAGGAATTGAGCCTTATCTACTGATAAAGCATGATTAGTGCAGGGTATCTCGTTACATTTTATGACATAGTGGTATAATTTGTGATAAACTACTCTTTCCATTCATTATGTTTCTAGTATATATAATTAGTTAATTTATTGTTATTTGTAACTTTTTGAAACCTTGTTAATTACTCGTCCATGACTATGAAGCCATGTGTTGTATAAAGGATTATGAAAAGCTTAGAAAAAACCCACTTAAAATATCTAACGAATATCTAATATGTCATAGTTCCAGGTTCGTGTACATTTATGGCATGTATGATCTGAATACCATTATTTCCAGATTGTAGAAAACAATCTAACAAATATCAGTTCTATATACTGAAAAGCGTTGTTGACATTTATTCAAATGGTATCTCAGATAACTTCAGCTTTTTTATTTAATATTTTTTGTGTTGTCTGAAAAACATAAAACACGACTTTTATCTAGATTTCTAGCGGATTATTGTACTTTAATCAAAAACACGCATTTCAGTAGTATTCAAGATAAGGGTCAGGCAGTGGGAGACACATCAATCATTTTTTGATTTTAGTTTTTATGACTTAGATGCATTTATTTTGATACAAAAAACAAGTCCCAACACGATTTCACTTTTAAGTATATGTTTATTTCCTGGATAAATTTTGACTTATCAATTGATTATATCTTAAAAAGCCAAGATAACTCAGGTCTTTTACAAATTAAAAATATGTTATTTTAGTTAGTTTTATAAAATTTCGATCATTATCAAAAGTTTGCCTTTTTTTCTTCATCTGCCACCACATCTATGCAGTCTGCCTGATTCTTTCGTACACTGATACCCTTAGCTTAGCACATGACCGTTAAAACATTTACATTACTAAGTAGTTTTTCAAAACCATAAAAAGAAGACTGACGGTAAATATCATGTTTATAGATTAAATGAGAATTGACAGCATTTACTTCTTTTTGTTGCCTTGCCTAATAGTGTTAACCACAATTATTGTACTTCTGTACAATACTTTCAAACAATTGGCAAGTGAAATTGTAAACTCTTTGCTTCAAATAAAAGTGAAATCTTAATTTAAATCTTCATCTAATACCAGTAGGTAAATGTTACATGTGAAGACTTTATCTTTTTAGAGGAGCCTTTTTTTCTCTGAACACAAACATATAGAGGTGTAGAATTTAAAATTCAACATATTTGTCATTCTTCGAAACAAGTCTTCAATAATTAAATCCTTATTGATGGTTTTAAAAGATGAATCTGTTTTAAATCTATTATAAAACAATATTTGTATTGTACATTGATTTTGACAAAATGAGAAAATGAAATGAAGACACAGGCGTTTGGGTCCAGGATATTTTTTTTATTATTAATTATGTGTACGGAAAAATTTTCATACTCGTCTATATACTACTTGAAATAGCATTATAGATGAACATGAAATTTTTTACATTCACTTAAATAATGATTAAAAAAATTCTGGACCTAAACGCCTTAGACAATGTTTGGCCACCTGTATATGAAATCAAAGCGCTAAAGCGTTTATAGGCAAGCGAAATATATATCCGTAAGTACTGTAAGAGATTTCTACATCTACATCGTTAACTTGTAAAGGGGTAAACCCATCGCACAAGTGGAGTTATATGATGGCGTCATTCAAATGGTGCTCTTAAAATCATATGTACATGTGAGGGTTCAAAACTGATGTGATCTACGAGCCTCCATGGTTTTGAAGGCGTCGTAGTCCCCTATGTCTAAGATGTATTGTGGTATTTGACTCCATTCTTTGATTGTTCTGCTGAAAAAACTGTATTTGTATATTGGACTACTGTAGATCCTAGCCTTATAAAACGTTTCTGGTGTGACTGTCGAGTTTCTCTTTTAGTTGGCCTGATGTAATCTGGCATTGGAATGGCAATCGTTTTGTGGTATACTTTGTGAAACATAAGTAATCGTGAGATTATCCGTCGTTCTTGAAGAGCTTTTCAAAGAGAGATGTTACTGTTCCTGGATCTCTAGAGTACTCTTTGGCGATGATTCGTGCCGATCTGCGTTGGACCATCTCTAGCTGGTTAATGTGATTTTGTTGGTATGGGTCCCAAACGCTACTCGCGTACTCTAGGTGTTAAAGTATAATTATTGTTCATAATGTTTGCGAAATTATAATTTTGGTGAGCGAAGAAAGGATCGTCATGCATATGCAGCCTCTCCAAGTTAATGAACACAATTACACGCACAAGACAGGTATCGTGTGTAAACGGTATCGATTGAAACACCCCTTCGATTTAAATGCACTCGTCCCATTTATGTGTATTAGGTAATGAATTTATAAATGAACAAGACCGTATCCTTGCGTTGACCAATCAAATAAGAGAAATATTTATACGAATCAATCAAGTAATAGATGGGTACATAATTTATATTATATCGCCTTAAACCAAATAGGTCGTCAGTAAAATGCAAAGGAATAAATAAAACTTGTGCCGATCCTATAAAATGCCAATAAAAATGGAGATTTATAAAAGTGTGTATCATGTTAACAAATATTGAAAAGTAATAAAGAAAATAAAGCATTTTTCCAAGGCTGTATGCAGGAAGATCACTCCGTCTAGACTAAAAAAAAAACGCGAAAATCATCACTACTCTATAGACTCCATAAGGCTTCGCTGCGCTTGCCTAAAAATAGAAAGAAATGCTGTTGTTTCGCCATGTGCCTATAAGTCTTACACAATTTAATTTAATTCAATATTGTCAATAGAAAGAGAATACAAATTTTAATTGTTTTTTTTTTAAGATCCAAAATTAATACGCAAATTATCAAAATTATTTTTACATTTTAAGATATTGTAAATTTTGAACAAAGCTTGCTCTTAAAGACCGTTTTACAGCTGTTATGTTAGATTAATCACATGTTTTGAACCTAATTATAAAAGATAATACTTATGTCACCATGTAAAACAAAGGTTGGTAAGCTAATTTTAATTCTGCAAACAAGGGAATTTTAATTATTAATCACTTGCCAATTCACCAATAATAATGGAAAGAAGTCAAATATATTTGGCACACGCTAAGATGCATTGCACTATTACATAAAAGATTCGAAGTCTAGAACTGATATCCATTTTATGATAAGCTTTTAAAAAAAACATGGTCCAATTATTTATCTGCACCACATTATGCATTTTAATCAGATTTTTATCTGTAATTTTAAAATATAAAGCAATATAATGATGTTATTTTTACAAACTTGCAAGTCAACACGCAATATATGACTATATTGTATACCTGTATTATCAGAAAAATAATTTTGTGCCATAATAAAAACAACCCAACATAAATCATTGAACAAATACAATTTTAAATTTGCTACCTTAATCAGGTTGTCCTTATAAACTGTTGCCGTGTTGAAATATCTAGAAAGAAGCAAAGAATCACTGATTGAGCAATATAGTGTCAAAAGTCCGAAAGAGCAACGACAAATCCGGTAAACATGAACAAGAACAGCACGGGGAAACACAAAACACATAATAAACTGAACAGAAATCTGCAACGCGAACTCGATCCGTAACAACAGTGAGTTTGAGTGCTCCGGAAGCGGTTCCTGTCTGTTGTAGCACACACGTCGAATTGCTAATTTCCAATTCAGTGTGTCGAATCCGGTAAAGGAAGACCAACAAAACTCCTTGTCAAACCAATATATGCACTCATCCGTTTAAATTTCAAAGTTATCTAAACCTAAGGTTCTACCTACCCCCAGACATAGGTTGACCATCTTAGTTTCAATTTGGTTTCCCATTTTGGTATTTTTGGTTTCATTGTTCTATGCTCTTCATAATCATATATTCTTGGCTTTTTCAATATTGTTGGTAGAGCGCCTCTGATGCGTCTTGAAAAGACGAAACGCGCGTCAGGCGTAACAAAATTAAATGTCTGGAACTTTGTTGTCATTTGAAATTATAAATAAAGCTGTAAATAGTGATGAAATATAAAGAAGGTTTATTCTGTATATCGTCGCTATAGTTCCTTTAAAATGTCATAGTAAGCAAAAGAAAATAGAACGAAAAAGTTTCACCTATTTCCATTAGTTTGATTTAGACATTTTTGACATAGCTTGCCTTTTAATATAAAGATTTTGTTCCAACATTATAGATTTTGAATGTAAAACACATTGTTAGAATTGTATAATTAAAAGATTAAGCGTTGCTGGTAAGTAATCATCTAGTACTACATACACTTGGACTTCATTTTACAAAGATGATTGCAACCATGATTCTTTCATGTCCTCTTTGAAAACTCATATGATTAACGAACATGCAAAGTTATAGTCCATTAGACAGTGGTTCGTAAAGGGAAAATAAGCAATAAAAATCACTAATTTTGTTTATGCAAATAAAGGTAAAAACAAAATAATTACATGGAAGATAATCATATATACATACATATCTTGTATAAATTTCCCAACTTGCATAACTTTGAAATAAAAAAAAGTTTTCCATAAACCAAACTACTAAATTTCTATTGATTACAATAATGGAGTACAGCTCCATTGAATAAAAAGCATAATAGGTAACACTTCTTTTCATATACATTTCCCTAGTAAACTGTTGTCAAACGGACTATTTTCAAAAGAGTATCTATACGTCCCTTTATTTTCTAGTCATGTTTCTTTTGTCCCCAGTTCTCTCTTATTGAATTGAACTTCTAACGATTTTATTTATACTGTGTGCAAGTTTGTACTTTGTTATTGATTATCAATAGAGGAAGGTTGGGCCCAAAAAACTAGGTCAACCCCGCCATATATTAAATGTGCCTGTCCTTAGCCAGGAGTCTTGATCAAAGCTTATGTTTGTATTCGTCGAATAATATTTGTTTTTCTCATGAAGATGGTCTTTCTTCGGCACTTTAGGATTGTGCTTGAATCATATGTAGTTTATCATCAATTCAGGGCAATTAAAAAAACAGCAAGCAGCGACCGCATTGAAGGCTGCTTGCTGTTTTCCTTTGTTGATTTTTTTCCAAAGTGTCGTTTATAATTGGTGGTTGTGTCGCATACACTTATTCAACATCCCATTACTTCTATACCATATTTGTTATGGATAATCAAACTTAGCAAAAAAGTCCATACAAAGAACGGTATAAAGCTGGATCTTCATAATGTTCTACTACAGAGCTGTCTGTTCAACTCACTAAGATCTTGTTTGCTGTAAAAATAAAAAACAAGAATATTTTGTGACAGTATTTATGATCGTAGTAGAATCAATCATATGTGGAACTCAAAAGATTTGTTGAATAATTATAAAAGTTGGTCTTTTTTCGGAGGTTAATTCTTTAAGGAAATTTTAATGACAATTTTTAAAGAAATTTACTGTTTTAATCGTGTCAGACATGTCTGACGACCAGGCTTGTAATAACCATATGCTACCTTTGGTTCATTAGCAGCGGTTCCACGTGGAATAAAAATACAAATACCAAACAAAAACGGAAATGAAACGAATAATTTGGTTATGCGTTTTATCGATATTTCATGGAAAATAATGAGATTTGGAATAAGTGTACGGAACAAACCCACAGTTACAGGAGCATCCTCTCATCAGCAGCATTTGAATTAAAACATTGGAAGACAAAAAACCTAAAGTATTGAACGAAAAGTATTGACTTTAATTTCCAAATTATTAACATTCTTGTCCTGGAAAATAAAATAACTATGTCACCCACGTGTTTATATTTATTACTCATTAGGCAAGGGCTTGTTTTTTTGTTATCAGGCACCGCTTTCTCCGCAAGCAACTGTAATTTCAGATCGAGTTATAAGAAAATACATCTTATAAAAGTTTTTTTTCTTCGATATCAGCTAATGGTTGGAAAATTTAAAACTATTTTAGATTAAATGATAAGTGATTGTTTTGATTAGTATTTTGCTGGTTTGTGTACTGAGATGATCACCTCAATATTCCTATGATGTCTCGCACAGTCTCAAAGCTGTGTTGTTTTTGTTTTACCATCGGACTCTAAGACTGCAAAAGGAAGAAAAAGGTTTGAAGGTAAAATCCAAATAACAAATCACAATAAAAGGTAAAAATTGAACCAAAACAATAAAAAGGTGCCCAAATTTTTGGACCCCACGTCCTTCCTCAGGGGCAATAAAAGAGAAAAGATGTTGACACATCAACTGACGAGAATTAAATGACAAGTGCCGACCCTGGGTACATCACCAGTGAAAAATACTAAAAGTTCGTTTGAAATGACCAGATCTATGAAGGATTACATACGTCATCAAACGTCGTCAAAGTAAATCTGTAACTTTATAATAAATAAACATTTGTCTTTTGATGTTGATTTCAAAAGGGTTGAAATGTTCCTAAAAATTTGATAATTCTTTGCTCAAAAATTGTCTTTGTTTTTCGCCAGTGCAAGCTTCAAGGAGAACGGTAACCTGCATGCCTTGGACGCTGTGGTTCGGCAAACAAAAGAGTTGAACCCTGGTAGACCAATAGTATATGCATGTAATAATAGGCTTAAGGTTAAGGCAACTAAAAGCTTTTCTGTGTCTGCAAATGTTACAGAATGGCTGTAATGAAATCAAATTGTCAATCCGTAAGGTGCAAACTTTCAAAACTGTTACTACACTATATTTCTACCTTTACAAGTATGGACTCTAATGCATATTGCCTAGCAAGCCGCTATGGACACAAAAAGCAAAGGTCGGCTTTAGTAACATAAAAAAAAACTTTATTATTTCTAGGTCCTGCTAAGGTTTATTGTTGAATTCTATAAGTAGCCTTTGTTGTACACATACTATAAAATCAATCTAAAATTAAGCCATTTTAAGATAAACATGTTGATGAATCTAAGTCATGTAAGCGTTTATCCTAAACATTATTTGTTTTTAGATCAAGTACATTGTACATGTAGTTTATTATCTCCTATTTAGTTTAAAATAACTGCATCAAAGTTTGGTTATGTTAGTGGATGAAATAGGAAACTATTGCAGATAGAGAAAAGCTGTTGCTTGCTTAAACCTTCAGCTCATCGAGCTCTACAGAAGTCTACATTGGATCATAGATGTCACAGTCTGTTGTTTATAGGTCTTGATATATACTTATAAATCAGCTTAATGTTTAAGTTTGAAAAAGTTTCAATCTTCAAATTATTCTTAGAACAAAAGCTACCAACGGGATTCTATGAATACCGAAGACGAAAATCAAACATTTATTTTTTGCCTAGAAATTTTTACAATTTTCGTTTTATAATATTACTATTTTCAACATTTAGTTGCATTCCAAGCATGCGAAGATGTAAAAAAAATCGTACATTGTTATTTTGACTTTCTTCTAAGTGTGACCAAAAGGCAAACTGGACTCATCCTTTTTTTGTATTTTTAGTCTTGGGCCAATGCAAGACGGCGAGCAGCGACTTATGGTCATGCTGAAGACTGCTGGCTGTTTTCCATTGTGATTTTTTAAAACCCGTTTTTTTATGTTGGTTGTGTCACGTACAATTATTCCACATCTATTTATCGTCTACTTTAATGGTTATCATTTGTCAGATCAGCCTATGATTTTGAAGTATATAATATTATATGAAATAAGTTTAAACCCAATGTAGATCTCTTTATGAAAATTTGCAATGTACATGTATGCCTTTAGATTTTTTACGTTTAATAGCAATAAATTATATTATAACTCAAACAGGGCCAGATCCAGAATTTTTTGAAAGGGGTTGGTCCACAGAAAGTCCGCTGTGGACGAATGACGAAAAGGGGGTGGTTCCAGACAAATTTTGCAGAATACCTGCACGTTACTTGCGAAATTTTTTGCGGAAAGGAGGAAAATTCCAACCTCGGAACCTCTCCCCCCCGCATCCGCAACTGCTCAAATATTTTTGATTGTCACCTGTTCAAAGATTGTCCCTCCTTTATGATAGAGACTAAAGCAAACTTATACAGGAACGTTGCAATCCATGTTCCGCACACAGGGGGTTGGATTCTCGTCATTTATATTGACTTAAAAAAAAAAATCGACCCCCTACTCTATAATCCAAGCCCATGTGGTTCCGCACAGTTAAAATTATTTTCTGACATGTTTGTAAGACAAGTGTGTCGACTTTGGTCTCTGTGTGGTGAATCGACAAAATTGTCAAGCAATGATAACATTTTCGAACAACCAATAACTTGTGACAAATAAGTTTATTTTTCCGGATCCCGCAATAGCTATGTGAGAAATACATAAAATTATTCATTCTTATTAAAATGACCTAGATCAAGACAGACGAATGACCCAATGTGGCTATTTTGTCATTTTCTAAAAATCAATAAAATGCTTGAATTGTGTGTGTCTGATTGACCTATATTTCTGTCTGTGATAATCACGTGGTGATAATAAACTATCTCCAATGAATAAACATTTTGCAGTCAAAATCAGTCAATTTATAAAGAAAGTACGCTTAAACATGTGCACAACCTGATAAAGTACGCTACATGATCTAGTTGAATCGCATTGTTGCTTTAAAACACCGCCAAATAAAAGCATGAAATACGAAGATGCTGTGTACAACTTTTTTGCATGATTAACTTATTTTTGGTGTCCGATTAGTATTTTTGTCCTTTAAAACTTTATTCAATTAAGTAAATTTTCGCAATCCAAAATAAAATATCCATTTATACGCTAAAGTTACGCAAGATATGCTACACTGACTAAAATATAATCCGAAGCGGAACACATAATCTACTGGTCGCGGCCATATTGTCTTGATGGGAATCCGAAGATTGAGAATCCGAATATAGCCACCGAGTGAAAAGTGAAAGTATGTACATTGCAAAGAGCTTTTGTAAATATAGAAACGACGGAAACAAACGACCTAATTGATGTATCGCTGACAATCTTTTTATAATAGGTAGTAAAAAGACCATAACTTCTACAACCTGACAATTTCCATCCAATGTAAAATTTGTAAAGCTGAATTGCTCTTCATAATTATAAATGTGTTTGCCTTTTTCAAATATTTTGGGTAGAGCGCCTCTGATAAGTCACATCAGGCGTAGCAAAATTTAATGTCTGGAACTTTGTTGTAATTTTGATCAAAACAAACAACACAGTTTGTCTTTACCTGCAATAGTTTGCATACTTTGGTTTTGTCTAAGAAGCAGAATTGTTTTTTTACTTTTTGACCAACATAATGGACAGACCTTTTCACAAAAAAATTGATCCAGCATTAGCATTGTTCGTTAATACAATTTCCACAAAGGAGGATAATAATGAAAAATACAATACAAAAAAAAAAAACGGATACAAAACGGTGAATTTGGGTATGCTCTATATCGATATTTCAAGGCGTAACCTCTAATCAACAGTTTTTGAATCAGAACATTGGAAGATCAAAATGCAAAATATGAATGAAAATATCCTTAAACCAAATAGTTTGAACAGGAAAGCCAGACGAGGATATCTACCATGTGCATTACAGGGAAAGAAACCGGGTGTTTTAAACAATTTTGAATATTTTAACAAATTCACATTTCCTTTACTATAGGATTGAACACCTATTTTCGGTCGTTCATGCATGTATGAACGGATCTTGGAGCTCACAAACTGAATGAATGGCCGAAGGCCGTTCATGATACAGTTTGTGAGTGAAGAGATCCGTTCATACATGCATGAACGACCGAAAATAGGTGTTCAATCCTAATAATTCTTCAAATTTTTACCTTTTTTTAAAAAGAAAAATAAATAAATTCGGAAACAAGTCGTTATTTAGGACGACGTCATCGCCACCATATTTGTTTACATTGGAAACGAGGCAGAGGCGTTCGTGAAAGTATGACGTTTCGACCAATCAGAAATGAGTATACGCATGAACGCATGTCTGATAAGAATTATATAAAAATAGTTGTTTTTTTTCAAACGATATAATTAGTTTAATAATTTAGCAAATGTCAATAGAAATATTGAATGAAAAATCTCAAAACCAAAAAGTTTGAACAGGAAAGCCAAATCAAGCACCGAGGATATAGACCATGTGAATTACAAGGAAAGAAACCTGGTGGTTTAAACTATTTTTAATATTTTAACAAATTCCCATTTCCTTAACATAACAACAGTTTTTTTCATACGCTATAATTAGTTATCTTAATTATCAAATGTCACTAAAAATATTGAGGGGCGTATTTCTAATGCAAAGTTAAGTTCAGTTTTGAATGTTTGATAATTAATTATCAAGACTTTTTTTAAACAAAGAAAAAAAAAGCAGGCAATTTTCTAAACTGTTTATCTAGATTTGTACTAATGTGTACAGCATTTATAACAAAAACACTTAAAATATGAAATCAGTTTTTATCAAATTTTATAGTTAGGGAATATGTGTCATTTTTTTATTTTTCAGGAATTTCAGGTTATAACTGACTTTTTAGGGATTACATGAAATCCCCAAAATGGTCAGGAACTACATGTAATCCCTGATTTTATTAGTGATTACACGGTTATCCCTAATTACGCTTATTTACAGCAACAAATTATATAACTACACACTATCTTACCTTTTTGTGAGATCCAAGAAAATCCTGACTTTTCGTTACAAAATTGTTATGTAATATTGAGCGTCTTTTCAAACAATATAGTACATATATTTTCTTATATACTTATAGCCCTTTAAATAATTACATTTCATAGGTCCAAGTAGGAGGTCCTAAACAAAAAAAAGCATATTTTTACGCTTCAATAAAGGTACTTCTTTGTAACATCTTATCATCGATAAACAAAATATACTGTATATTTAAACAGACAATTCTATTAAATTGTTTTAACAATAGCAAATTATGAAGAGACTGTGATGAGGTAATTTTCAGACATTTGAATTATGCAATGTTATTGTTATTCCTTATTGATAATTCTCACGTGTGTTATTTTGATACTTTGTTTATCTTAAGCTGTGGTCCTTATGTGTGGTATAATCAGATCGTTATGTCGTTTGCGAAAGCGCGGGGATAATGTTTTGCTGTTCAATGTTCGTATGGCGTTAATATCAAGGATAATCTCTGTAACCACTGGGAGATAGAAAGATGAAACTTGGGTTATTAATTACATTGTGGGTGAGGACTGTGCCAAAGGTTTCGGAATTTGGATAATGCCCCTAGGGGTTTGGCTGCAAAAGTAGCCTAAGGGCACATTATGCCTTCGTCACGCATCTCCTCGTAGGTTATTTGGAATACAGAACTGAAACTTTGCCCAGTAGTTGTACTATGGATGTAGATTCTGCCAAAGGTTTTGGAATTTTGATAATGCCCCTAGGGGCTGGTCTGAATAGGTAGCCTAAGGGCATATTCCTTTGTCACGCAGCTCCTTCCAGATTATTTGGAATACCGAACTGAAACTTTGTTCAATATTTGCACTATGAATGTTTCAGAATTTTGATAATGCATCCAGGGGCTTGGCTGCGTAGGTAGCATAAGGGTACATTATTCCTTCATCACAGATATTTCTCTCCCAAAAATTCTCACATCAATTCATATATATGTATATATTAGAACTAGTAATGATCATTATAGTCGCAGTTAATTTCTTTCTATCATTTGCCCTTATACTACAAAACACCAGAGAAGCGCGGGGATATGCAGCATGGCTGCTTCGACTAGTTATTCTGGTATCGATCACGTGATTTGCTTTTCGACGGGAATCTATTTATAAAGGCACTCTTTATTCTATTAATTGTGATAGCCATTAGTGTTTCTGGACTTCTCATATGTCTCTTATTGTCAGGCCCTCGGTCCTGACTTTCATGTCATATACAGTTTTTACCATACTTTCGATCATCTAAAAAATCTTGGACGCTCTAGCCAACTTTCATTGATGTTGTATAGGAAAAAAGTAAAATTTGGAGATCTTCTCTACTCAATTAATATTTTGTATGTTTTAAAACTGTGAAACTTTTGACGTGTAGCTTGCTTACAAAAATTTTAAAAGCTAAAACAAATGTTAAAATGACTAAATTAGTTGAATTTTGATATGTACATGTCACATAATCTAAAAACAATAAGACTTTTTGTCAATAGAAATCGATTCAGAATATTAGTATGTAAATATTTTGGCTTGAAAATACCGATTTACAGGACTTGGAATTAATAGAACAAGATGTCTTTGAAATGGACATGATGGAGTGACCTAGTTATGAGAGTCGATGAACGAAAGCAATAACATATATACCATGTTTCCCGCTGGGGTTAAAAATTTGTTAAATACATTTGAAATATTATATGTTTGCCCAGTCAACAATATATCAGTCATGATCAGGACAAGAACTAATTAAAACAACAAAACAAAAACAAAGTCCATTTTAGTAAACATGGTTCATAGATGTAGATTCTAAACAAAAATAAGTGTACCGAGGCGACTACATAAGCTTTACTAAAGATCTATAAGGGTATTTTTTAATTAATTAGTTTATCAAAATACAAATACCAAAACGGATATATAAAACGTTTCATATGGTTATGCTTTATATCGATATTTCGAAGAGTAACCTTTCATCAGCAGCATTTGAATTAAAACATTGAAATTGAAAAAAAAGTAATCAAAACCAAAAGATTTGAACAGGGAATAGAAAATAAAGAGATGTGGAATAAGTGTACGCGACACAGCCAACAATTAAACGGCAATTTAGAAAAACCACAATGGACAAACGCCAGCAGCCTTCAACGAGGCCATTTGGCACTGCTCGCGGTTCTGCAATCGGCCCATGGTCTAAATAAGATGCATATAATTCAAATCCAGCCCTGAAATAGTCACAGATAGACCCCCTTCTTAAACAAAGAACAGAAAACATCAAAAAGACAAGTACAAACAAAAGCTTTGTCAAAGATTCCTGGCTTAGGACAGGCACATGTAATATGTGGCGGGGTTAAACTAGTTTTTTGGGCCCAACCTTCCCCCTATCAATATTCCTAGACAAAGCACAAAAACTAAACACGGAAGCCGAATCCAAACTCTACGATATCGACCATGTGCAGTACAAGGAAAGCAACTTTGCGTATAAACAATTTTGAATTCAACAATCGGAAATAACAAAAATATGTGAAATCTAATGGTAATTTTTTGTCAGACATGTCTGACGACCAAGCTTGTGATTACACTCGGGAACTTCTGGTCCACCAGCAGCGATTATCGACCAAGCGGTTTCAAAATGCAAAAATGGAGTATTAATTTATCGAAGTTTGTTTGCTCCGGTATCAACATTTTTGTGTTTAAGAATACGTCAAAGTTATTGAATTTTCCAATACATTTATCAATTCCAAAACTTTAGCAGTCAGACAGGTGGTGACAAAATATTATCTCCCTTGTAAATATTTTGTATGTCTAACTGATCCGAAAAACACATCATTTTGAATGACGCGGTGAGCTGAAATCACCAACTTAATCTTTTGATTAATAAAAAGTAGGTCATGGTTATTTTCAAGTTCGGGTACAAGTGAATGGACAAACTATTGTTCTTTTTTCTTCGTTAGGATGTTTTACGCATAGAATAATAATTTGTGACAAAAAAAGGAATTTATTATCTCTAAGGAATAACCGGAACTCTATAAAGGTGATAAACATGTTGAACTTAAAAAATAATGGTAAGTGCGACGGGTTACATACTTTGACAGATGACGACCAATCTTATGCTTTTTTTGTTGACAAAATTTTAAGGAAATCGGAGAAAAATGTTTTTTTTTTGTCACAAGCAAGTCTAAAACGTTGCTAGGCAAATGAAGGGAGACGATTACAGTTTTACAAATCGAACAAACCTCACTTAATAGACCTCCCCCTTCTAAAACGTCTTTTTACATTTGCTTATTATCACTTTATTATAAAAACATGTATTATATTAATAAAAAGTAAAATTTGAACAGTTTCACCAGTTATGGCCTAATATATTGCAGAATTAAAGAAAAAATATTTTTGGAAGTCGAGTAGACCATTGCTATTTTTAGCTGGGTATGAGATACCCTCAATGTTTATTTATTTTATGAATGAAATTTCTATATTAAGAAAGGGGGATTCACAAATAACTTATGAAATTAGCACAACTTTGACAATCATTTTTATCAATACCGCTATAGCGACGGGTTCAGGATTTTTTTATCAGAAAGAATGGAGTCTTATCTGTTGTATATACATGTATTTTTTTCAGATTTTTAGGAGCATGATGTTTAATTTGTCACAAAGGAAATCAGACCCCATAATATCACTTAACATGAGAAATGTGCTCTTTTCACGCTGCAAATTTAATAAACCAAGGCAAATTCGGTGTTGTTTACTTTCATTTTACATATTTTATATCACAATTTATTTTAAAAGTTGCTCTAATAAACTTTTTAATGCCCATAGTTACAACGTAAACATGCCGAATCAAATTCTTCCTTATTTACTGAAGAGCGCATATTCTTTTGTCTCGTTCTGACCACCTTTCTGACTGTTAGGGCCATGTCTATTCCAGGCAAAAAAATAATATAAGTCATAGTATGGGTTCCAGTTCACATAATTGGTTTTATTGATGCTCTTCGTTATATTTATAGCACAGTACTACCAGATATCCTAATAAACTTCGAACGCAAAGCGTGGGTAGTTTATTTGGATAACGAGGTAGGCGGTGCTATAAATTATTTGTAACATGAATTAACTCCGCCCACGGATAAAAATATAATTGAAAGGCGGAGCACATGATTGTAGAGTAATTATATTTTAACCAATCAATTTTTTTATTAATGAAATACTGGCTAGTGCCATCGTCTGGCGGGAAACATCAAATAAAATAAATATTCAAATATTTTTTTTCATTGTTTGAAGGAGTAGTCATGTTTTGGAAGCGGAGCTTTTGGTATGCAATATTTGGGCCTTTGGTTTTGATTATTGCATGGGAATTTTCCATTGGGTTTATATAACACAGGTGACATTTTATGCAATATCATTCAGTTGAGGTGATTTGGAATACAAATGCCTATTAGTACTTATTTATTCTTTCTGAAGATCAAAGGAAAATTCTCAATTCATGTTACAAGTATTCATACGGTATGTGAATATGAATGAAATTCATCAACTTTAAGCTTAATCGACCGATATAATCTAGACTCCATACGGAAATTAAAATGGGTTCGCAAATTAGTCTTGAATAGACGAAACGCGCGTCAGGCGTAGCAAAATTTATTGTCTGGAACTTTGTTGTCATTTGTATTGCTATTTTGACTAATTTAACAAAATATGTTTTACTGTTTAATAATGTCAATGGCCGAAATTCTAGGTTGCTGGAAGGGACCAAATGAATAAGCATCTATATGACTTAAACATATTTGTAAAAACGTGAGACTTGTTTCTCTCAAAGAATATAACATTTGCTCCTTGAAGTGTTTGTCAGACATCTTTTAGGAAACTACTGCTACACATCAGTTGACAATCCTAGATGTGTTGTCCTTATATAAGTACGATAATAAGCTTTCGTTTGAAAAATATCAAAATTAAGGCTTTAAAAACCTTGTAAATTTGCCAGTTTATTTAAATGGCAAATACTATGTAAGTTTGCGTGTACCCTTAATTTGAACACTTCAGCTGTATCGTTTCATTAATCTCTTATGAATCAATTTAGTTATTTATTTATACTTTAATCCCTATTGCGTACTTATTTTTGTTGTGGTAGTTTTATTGCTTAAATAAGCAACAGCTTCATTGAATATATGGAAGATATAAGAATTTACACGCAAATATGTTAAATTATACAAATGCCTGTTATAAAAAAAATATGAAGTTGTACTCTTGATATCATTATATTTTCAATGGTTTCATGACGGTTTTGAGTGGATCTGTAAGGACTTATATAGCGCTTATATAATTAAACAACTACTCTAAGTATAAGTAAAAGTACAGTAAAATTACATTAAAAAATGCAAATAGAAAGTTAATAAAACTAAAAAAATCAAAAATAAGATAACAAACATTATCAGGGATACTAAAACATTTTACTGCAAAATATAAAAAAAGACTTAAAAATGGAACTAATACAATGTCTTTACCAACTTTAACCCTCTTGGTGCGGGAGGGACAAATATGTCCTCATCTGTGCAAGTGCGGGAGGGACATATATGTCCTTATCGGTTTACTGCGGGAAGGACATATATGTCCCCTTTACAAAATATCAAAATTGTGATTTCGTCAAGGTATTTGCTAAAATCACTTATTTGTTTAAGCAAAATGGTGCATTATTTAACATCTATGGTTTTGTAAAAATCAAAAATATTTGTTTTGCACTTGTGAAAAAAATGTTACGTCATTATCAAAATGCGTCACAAATTGACAATGACGTCGCATTTATTTTCAACACTTTTTGTAACGTTTCTCGGATCGGTTCCCGCACCAAGAGGGTTAAGTAAAAAAAATCATAAACCCAGGGAGCATAAATGCGTAAAAAGTTAATAACATAATAAAAATCCGACTCAATTTAAAAAATACAGAAAAATGACAAATATATGGTAACAAATACGAGTTTTTAATATTTACCTCTAGAGAACGCATGTTTAAAAAGATGAGTTTTAACACTTTTCCTAAAAACTTCCAATGATCTGATGTTTCGAATGTTACTTGGTAGACTGTTCCACAGTTTGGAGACTGTTTGCTCAAAATGTCTTTCGCCGTAGGTTTTTGTCCAAACTCTCGGTTGTTTGATGAGCATGGCTGTCTCTGACCGCAATGATCTTGATGGAAAGTACAAAGGCACTAGTTCTTTGAGATATATCTGAGTGCGGCCATGTACTATATTAAAGGTGTACTACAACTGGAAGCCAGTGTAACTTAATCAGAACCGGCGTTATGTATTCACGTATTTTTGTCCTTGTGATTAGTCAAGCGGCCGTATTTTGGATGCGTGGTAGCTAAGAAGTACTTGCAGCAGTAATTCCATAAAAAAAGCGAATTTCCATAATCAAACCGGGACGTAACAAGCGAGGAAACAAGTGTTCTACTTGCATTTTCAGATATAAACGGTCTTATACGTCCAATGTTCTGGACCTGAAAAGACACAACTGACTCGTTATTCCAAAGATTGTTGTGTTTATACTTATGTTTATTAACTCTTATACTGCCAGCGGGCCGATTTGGGCCGATTGACGTTACCTTTTACTGCCAGTGGGCCGATCGGGGCCGATTGACGTTGTCGATAACTGCCAGCGGGCCGACTGGGCCGATTGACGTTGTTCTTTAACTGCCATTAGGCCGATATGGGCCGATTTGATTAAAGGAATGTCTTATGTTAATTAAATATGAATAATATGTTTCTTCATTTGTTGTTTTTTTTCTTTTACGTTCTGTCTTTCATGGCGTCATAATAATCGTGACGTTATTCTGACGTCATATCATTGCCCGATCGGCCGGGTAGGAAAAATGAATCCAGTGTGGGTGCGTGCCTTTTCTCCGGAACCGGACCGTTCCGCTAGAGGATTTAGTGGAAGACCGGGATTAAGAAACAGAACAAGAGCAACATCTTCACCAGTAACCTACTTTTTTCTCCTGTTCACCACAAATCTAATGAAAGAAATTGTCAGACGAACAAACGGGTAAGAAAAAAAATCATATTTTAGACTTTCGGGGAATCATGTTCAAAATTCAGAATGTTAGATTTAATTCGTTTGGACTCGAAAATTTATTCCAACCCTTCTTATTAATTTTTTTTAATACTATTGTTAAGTGTTTTTTTTTAATTAACGGGATACGCTCCATATTCAGATATATGATTTTGAATCATTGTATATACGATATTGAGATGTGGAATAAGTGTACGCGACACAACAAACATAAACAAACAGCAATTCAAAAAATCACAACGGAAAACAGCAAGCAGTCTTCAACATGACCATAGGTCACTGCTTACCGTCTTGCATTGGCCCAAGACTTATAATACAATACAAAAGTATCAAAACCAATCCCTAAATCATCAACGAAAGACTCAATTCTTGACATAAAACAGTAAACATAGAATGACAAGGACAAACAAAGGCTTTGGCAAAGTTTCCTGGCTTAGGACAGGCACATATAAAATGTGGCGGGGTTAAACTAGTTTTTTGATAGTATTCATAATTATGACGATAGAGTTTATAAAAAAATGAAATATTGTAATGGTCCATTTACAAGTACCGGTAATTTATTTAATGAATTCCATAAAAAGGTATACATATATTACAGATCTTCTTTCAAAAATAAATACTGTGTTTAGTAAAAGCGGCCGGTAAACAGTAACTGTTATAATATTTCTAAGTTTAAAGATCAAATGATCATATTTTGCAGCTATGCAAGGCAGTTTATTAGATATGGAGTCGCAACAGCAAGAAGATATGCAAGACAGAGATTATTGAAGCCACTTTCAATCACAGAATTCCAGTCTTCCCTGGCAATAGTTTTTAATATGAGCCTAATCAAAAAGTCATCAATAGAGGAATTTTGGAAAACGAGTTTACCAAGTCAAGCATCTGTGTGGTTTCGGAAAGTAATGTCCAGAAACAGGTTCCAGAATATCCTGAAGTTCCTTTATGTCACAGATCATACCAAGAATGTCCCTAGAGAGATATATTTTTTTATCATTAAGAAAGTCAACACCGAAATTTCAATCATCATCTTAATACTTAAAACTAACGGTTCCTATATACTGAAATACGTTTTCATTTTTATTTATGAATAATTTTGAATAATTTTGATTTAATAATAGAGAAAAGATACAGACTGTGCATTTTTATAATGCTGGATTGGAAAGATATAACGAGTATAAACACATACTAGAGTTAAGAACAAATAATTAAGAAATAGAATTTCACACGTTACATGTAATTAAAACTTATTTTACAGCACCAAGCCTATGACCCAGCTTCAAGATTTAGACCCCTCCTTTCCTTCATGAACAAACAGTTCTGTCGTTTTCTGAAACCCGTAAGAGAAGTTTGCGTTGATGAAACTTTAATGCCGACAAAAGGCCACACCGTGATGAGACAATACATTCCTTCAAAGGCGGCAAAGTTTTGGATAAATTTCTGGATGCTATGCGAGTCTGCAATGGGATATATTCTTCAGATGACGGTATATAGAGGTCGTGCGTTTGATCCCACACCTGCTGGTCAGCTTCAGGGTTCTAAAGTTGTTACGGACTTGATGACATCAGCAGATATCTTAAAACTTGGTTACCATCTATTCTGTGATAGTTTCTTTTGTTCGATGAACCTAGCTAAAGACCTTCTCGAAAAGAATACATATATAACAGGTAAATATGCGTATTTCAGTAAAGGAACAATGAAAAAGGGATATGTACTTACAACAATTCAAATTGAAGTTAAATATGTAAAAAGTAAGAAAAAAAAGAATGATTATGCATGTTTTAAAAAAAGCAAATTATACAAGAAAAAAACAATAGGTTGGTCAAGCACAGTAGAAATGCTAATTTAGTTTGAATTCTCCATGTTTGTAATAGAGCCTTCTTTAATTCCAAGAATTGTATTATCTTAATTTTTCTAATTTATTATGTTTTGTAGGAACTTTAAGAAAAAATCGCCAAATGCCAAATACTATAAAAAAACGCTGATCCGACACCTACCAATCCGGTTTATATGAGGAAAGGAAAAATGTTATGTGGAGCTTTCAGAGACGGTGAGGGGAAGAAACCTGTTCGTATGCTGAGTACATTATTGCCCGCTCAAGAATTGCCGTCTGGACGCCCTAAAATAGTGAACACTTACAATAAAAACATGGGTGGTGTTGACATGACCGATGCGTTAATGAAAGCCTACGGTGGACAAAGAAAACATAAAAAACCGTGGAAAAAGATAATTCTTTATCTCTTCAGTAGAATCCTACATAACGCTTACATTCTGTATGAAAAAAAAACACCGCAGATACACCCGTAAAGTGTAGGCTCAGATTTATACAGGATGTAATTGAAAGTTTGGCCAGCTTACAGCCTAATCCACCACCACGACAAGGAAATCGCAGGGCAAGTATTATCTCCGTTAGGACTCTACCTGGTTAGAAAGAAAAGGACTGTTGTGGCTGTTCTGGTCGGTACACCGGCGGGGTCAGACGGAGAAGTCGAACTGTTTGTACTTTGTGCAGCAAAGGTCTACACACAAAATGTGTCCGGCAACACAACGATTGTATAGAGTTTTGACAGTTAAACATGTAGTACAATGAATTACACTTATAGTGCAGGCGCCAGATGATTTATTTCTTAGATGTTATATAATGTACTTGACTTGTATTTCATAAGTAATAAAATAAAATTGTATAGATGAATAATCATATTTCATTTTTTAATGACAATCTAGAAAGTGATGGAGTTTATTTTCAAGAAAGTTCTTGAAATAGAAATAAAAAGTGTGCGGTAAAGCAAAATGCTACAAAATGATCCCTTTGATGTAGTTTCAAATTATTCAACATGCATCTATAGTTTTGTTGCAATAAAATAAACATCAAAACGTCAATAACGTCAAACAAATTTTAAAATATTTGGGGTTTACGTCTTCCATTTGTATGAATGCTTAAACGCAGCTTGTTCAAATTTGTTTTTTTTTGTACACATGGATTGGCATTTCTAAGACTTACAACATCTAAATAACCAATACTGATAAGTTCCGTCTTTTCCTGATGTCACAAGCAACTTAGAACATTTTTATAATTTACAAATCCACGCATTACTCTATTTCTCAAGATACATGGCTAAAGATACACCAAGAGAAAGAATGGAGATAGGAGAACCAATCTGCAAATTTTCATGTTAATCGTTGGAATAATGAAGCCACAATGCGACTTCAAAATTAAATCGTAGTAAAGAATATCACGCATTTTGTTGTCGACGTTATGGCTGGCAAATGACAGATTGACGGTCGATATCGGCAACGTCATAAGTCTACGTCGCATTGAAAAATTCAAAATCTTTGGCAGTGAAAAGGTGAAAAGTGTCAAACTCTCTCTTATAAATTGTATTTATGACAAAAGGTTATATTTTTATCTTGTTATTGTCGAATTTATCATGCGACCATAGACAAATACGGGGTTTTTACCTCTAAGATGAATATAGAAGTTGGTTTGTCATACATTGTTTGTCAGATTTGACGAAACGAACCCTCATATTTGGTCCTAAATTGGGCCATTTTTTTTTCAAATTCATTTGTTAGATAAGAATTTTGTGGCCAAGTAGTCTAGAATGATTACTTGTTACAAAACACAATTAATTTACAGTTTTCTGTACTTGTGACGTTGTAATGACGTCATAAAGTGACGCTAAAATTGAAAATATGCTAATTTCAGCTAAATTTTACAATTTTCCACCAGGTTTATGATGAAAATGACATGGGCGCCACCCCTCGCCCATGAAAAACAAGTCATTTTGGCTAAAAAGGGAAAAATCACTGATTTAGGCTATTTTTGAAGGGTTAGGGTACTTGAAAATTCGTTTATACACCATAATCGAATCTTTTTCTTTTAGCACAGATATCCAGCTATACATACACAAATTTTGATATTTGAGTATTAACAGGGCCAATTATGGGGGTTCGTGGCTCTAGTCCTTTATATCACTATCCCCATGATGGAGAGAGAGTGAAAGATTTAAAAAAGACAACAGTTCAATGCCTGAATCATTTGTTTTGTTGAAGTGTTTGTCAGATATTTTTATGAAACTACTACAACACACCAACTGGCACTCCTTCATGTGTCGTCCTTTTATTAGTACTCTAGTATGCTTTCGTCTGGAAAATACCAAAGGTTAGCCTTTAAAGGCCTTGCAATTTCTTTACGACTTTAATTCGCCCTGATGGTTGCTGTTTTTTAGAAGTCTTCTAGGTGTTCTCATTGTGTTGATTAGTTTTGTATGTCCCTTCTGGACTTTTGATATTCAAAATTCCTTTTAGTCCCTAATAGTTTTATTTGTCTTTTTAAATGTTTTTTATGCGTCTTTTAGGAATGAACTTTTTTCGGGACGATTAATTCAGCGTCACGTCTTTAGGTTATGATATTATTGTTTAGAGCAAATTGGTATCTTTGCAACTGCGAGCATTATAAAATTCTGAATTAGATGATTTTTGTTTGGGTCTTTTTGTTTAAGCCAAAGATCCATTTTCATAAAGAACAGATAAAACTCTATACTTGGTGATTCAGAAAGCAAATACATTGTTCTAATCATATTTAATTTACCGTACCAGCTAAGCAAAACTTTGTTAACTGTATGAATTGTAAGGGCTTTTCTTATTTGAACTATCAGAAAATAAGTACGTTTATCGACAATTTTATTGCAGAAACTGAATTATCATTCATTAATCATGATTGTCTTTAAGTGTAAAAAAGATGCTATCTGAAAACAAGTATTCGGTGTAACATATTTGTATGAAGCGTAAAATGGTTGTTAAAGAGAATAACAATATTTGTTTTGTTTAAAATGCCAAAAACTTAATAAAACATCACTTATAATTACGAACTGATGCCATCACTTTATACCACATGAAAAAATGTCTTCAGATTGAAATGTCAGATAAAATATAATTTGGCCAATCCAGGGGAGACAGAAATAACCTCTTTTGAATAATTTTAAAACAAATTGTTAAGGGTCTCCAGCTTCAAACTATAAAAGGTGAGTTTCTATATTTAGAATAGTATATATATACTGTATATATTTTTTAAGTACAGAGTAACTGGGGAGTTGTAGAACAAGGACAGACAACCCGTTACTGAAATGTAATAAAGCAAAGCTGGGATTTTATTCGGAAAAAATAGGTAGGACTGTGTGTAGCTGTATATACGATTTCAAATCAAGCGCTCAACCAAATTTGACTATTAGGTGTAAAATAATAAAAAAACATTTTCAACACAAAGTTCTGGGTATGATGATTTGAAGTTTAAATAGTGATCAAAGCACACACATGTACACATGGGATTATTATGTTGTAAAACTAACAATCTTTCTTTTTATTGTTAGGTTTTTTAACATGATATCTTTCAATTTCGAGTAAAGTGAGATTTTGGTATTTGTATTTTGAATCCACTGGGTCGATAACCGGTGCTGGTGAACCAGAATACCCCGAGGGTAATCACAAACCTGGTTTTCAGACTTGTCTGACACGAATTTACCAATTAAATCTAATATTATTTTGTCGTTGAAACTTCCGTTTGTTTAATTCTTAATTTTTTTAAACACCAGGTTTCTCTCCTTTTACTGCACATGGTCGATATCGTCGGTGCTGATTTTGGCATCCCTGTTCGAACTTTTTTGGTTTCAATAATTTTGCGTAATGGAAGAGGGAGGTTTGGCGCCATAAAACCTGGTTTAACCCATCATTTCGTTTGAAATGCCTGTACCAAGTCAGGACCATTGCGATCTTCCAATTCTCCGGTATGACTGATTCGTTTTTGTCATTTTCTCTGGACTATGAGATTGATCATTCAAGTTCGGTAGTTTTGTTATTACCTTTATTTGCGTTGTTCAATACTATTAGGTTTTGACCTTCATATGTTTTGATTCAAACGCTGCTGATGCGAGGTTACGCATTGAAATATGCATATACAGCACAACCAAATTACCAGTTTCGGTATTTGTATTTTGAAACCACTTGGTCGATAACCGCTGCTTGTGGACCAGAGGTCCCCGAGAGTAATCACAAGCCTGGTTGTCAGACTTGTCTGACACGAATTTACCAATTAAATTTAATATTATTTTGTCGTTGAAACTTCCGTTGATTTAATTCTAAATTGTCAAGTTTCTTTCCTTGTACTGGGCATAGTCGATATCCTCGGTGATCCCTGTTCGAATTTTTTTGGTTTCGAGTACTTTTCGTTGTTCAATACCTTTGGGTTTTAATCTTCCAATGTTGTGATTCAAAGGTTGCTGATGAAAGGTTACTCCTTGAAATATACATATGTCGTGTACATGTTATTATTTTGTACAAGTTATAACTTGTATGAAAAAATCGTACAAGTTATTACTTGTATGATGGCATCATACAAGTTATAACCTGTACAAACGCAGTTGTACAAGTAATAACTTGTACGGAAATTGTTCATGAAAAAATAATAACTTGTACAAGGGCTTAACTGTAAAATAATATAAGAAATATGTTCAAAAGCTAGGAAGCAACCTTACAATATGGTCAAATTGTATTTATCAATAAACTGTTGGAAAATAAACAGTTATTTTTTAAGAACAGTTTATAGATTAAAAGGTTAACTTGGCCATGAGAATATATCAGCTATTGTGAATAAATATTTAGTGTTAAGTACAAAGTTCTTGAGTTATTTCAAGTCTTTATAATAAAGAAAAATATATTTGAAGTCAAATTACTTTTCAAGATTCGCTTGTAAATGTGTTGTTCTGTGACTGTATAAATGTTGCAGGTAAGTCATACTTTATTTCTCTTCTGGATATTGTTGTAGGAGTTTGCTCGCATTTCAGAAGATATCTTAGCATAGCTATTATGGATGAATTTATAAAAAAAAATTCACAAATTTGTCCCAAAATTCTATATCGTTTTGGCTTGAATATAGCAAATTTTCGGACAAAATACATAACTCAAGAATTAATCAGGATATAGCTATTTGATAAGATATCAGCTGAAAAGGGAGACACCTCTTTACACTATAGAAAATAATGAGATGTGAAATATGTTTATGCGGCACAATTTAAAAATCCATGATAAAAAATACCAAATTAAACCTAAAAATTTGAAGTCCTTGAAATAGAGTCAAACTAAATCCAACAGACCTACACAGTTAGAATCATTGAAGAGTTGTACAATTTATTATTTTTTCTTCAAAAATTTCCGTACAAGTTATTACTTGTACAACTGAACTTGTACAGGTTATAACTTGTACGATGTCATCATACAAGTAATAACTTGTACAAATTTTTCATACAGGTTATAACTTGTACAAAATAATAACATGTACACGACATATATACAGCATAGCCAAATTACCCGTTTTGTTATTTGTAGTTTGTTAGAGCTTCTCTAAGCATAATTATTTATCCGAATATATGTTTGATAAAATTGTTTGAAAGCTTCCAATGAACGACCAAAATCTTACAGCAAATCTTAATTACAAACGTGACGACTTCAATGTTAACATTCCTTTCTTGTGGAGCAACATTCCGTCCGATGAGCTAAGTGAGTTTACGTATCACATTTGATTCATTATTCCAGAGCTTGTGGGTCTTTAGCAGAGTGTCACGTCTGACACAAAAATTGCTTACACAGAGCTCTATTGCTCCTCGGTTTCAGTCTTCACACAAGAAATAACACAGATAACATCATGAAGATGTTGGTTTGTCATATATTTTGTTTTTTGTCTTTCTGTAATAGATTATTTTTTTTTAATGTAGGGCGTATTCTTTCTTTAAGATATCATTTCTTAAAATGCCTACATAGCATAACAAAATTAACCGCTTTGGTATTTTGTATTTATCTATCTACAATTAAAGCTCGAATTGACCGAGACTGTATGGCTGTAACCAATCAAACTTGTTAAGAGGATTCGTTAAATGATAAATTGAAGAGGTTTTTTTCAAAGCCTTTTTTTATTTAGATATGTTGAAATATTACGCATACATGTAATCTATTGAATGAAGAAACAGGGGTTTAAATCAAACGAGTAGAACTAAATGTAAATCTCAGAAACACCATGCAACAAAAAAAAAACAAATGATGCAACTAATTCACGGTAACAATTGAGCTGGAATGATCAACCTATGTATGATTATAGAAATTAAAAAAAAAACAAACAAAGCCATACCAAAGAAACCCGAGTTCAGAATTTTCAGACCTGATAAGGCATATAAACAATGGTGTGTTAAAGGTTTAATGACCAACAAACATCCCTCTTTCATTCCGATCTGAGTGTCCAAAAGTAACTCACGGATGTCGACCACGACAGGGATGGCAAGGGGATCATCTATTATTTTTAATAGTACAAGCCTTTGCATACGATATGCCAATTATGTAGATGTGTTACCTCCGAGGTAAGGGAAATTATTAATTTAAAACAAAGATCGTCTCTTTTTTGTATATTTTTGTACTCCGATGACTTATCACGTCCCATTCGAGAAATGAATCCATTCATTTGATCCTCTTTACGAGTTCTCAAAAATATACCCAGTGTCTCCTCATTATAAAGGTAATAACAAAACTTCCGAACTTCGTAGATTTACTTCCTATGTTTAAGAAAAAAAAGACAAATAAAGAAAGGAGAAAGGCAAACCTGAGAAAGGTGGCAAATATATGACCATTTTGAAAATCAAACATTTGGCAATCTTGGTCGACCATGTGAAAAATCTTAATTTTTTTTATGATGTCAAATGTCCGACAGATCAAAGACAATACTAGTTTACACAAAGGAGAACAGCACGAAGAATGCAACACAAGTGAAACTGAAAAGCAATCAACAACGAGATCACAGATTGTAACGAGAGAACATTTAGGTGCTTCCGGAAAGGTAAACAGTTCCTGCTTATTACAACACATCCATCGCGTTGTTAACGGTCAATTCAGCGTGTCAAAACCGGTAAAGGAGAATAAAATAAAACCCTATTACAAACAAACATCTGTAGTCACCTGAGAGATAGAAATCCCATATTTGTATATGAGTCCAAGATTTCTTCCATGAAAAATTCTAAATTGAAGATAACAAACCTGTATTAGCTAGAAATTTTGGTCAGGCCTAGTAAAATTTATTGTGTTGAACTTTGTTGTTATTCATATTTCTAACATCCGTGCAGTTAGCGCTGCTGATGGAGTTTTAATTCCCCGAGGTTAGCCCGCTCCGGCATCAACACTTTTTGTATTGACGAACAAATAAAAAATTAGCCGTTCAAATTCCTATATTGTCAAAACCCTAAGGCTCTTCCTAGCCCAGAAATAGGTTGGTCTTAGTTGTTAATTGGTTTTTAGTTCGACATTTTTTAGTATTATTCTATGCTCTTCATAGTCATATAGTGTTTGGCATTTTCAACGTTTGGTAGAGCGCATTTGATGAGTCTTGAATAGACGAAACGCGCGTCAGGCGTAGCAAAATTTATTGTCTGAATCTTTGTTGTTATTCATATTCCGAAGCGTAACGCTCTAGCAAGGAAATCAATGAATGTCACAAAGCTCTGGGATAACAAAAACGTTGTGATGATTAAATTTAAGCTGGACCGGCCGGAATGTTGCTTCACAATAAAAGAAAATTGCAATTGGAAGTTTGAAAGCACCAGGTTTGTCATATAATTTTGTTGAAAGTCTTTCTTAAGTGTCTATTTCGAGATGTAGATCTAAGTAAAAAGATCACTTTCTAGAACTAGCAATGTTCTTTTATCTCAATTCCTTGGTATATATGAGATGAAGAAAGTAACGAAACTTGGATTGTTCAGAGAAAGGGCATCATAAATATAACGGAAGTACAGTTAAAGGGCAGAGCTAGTCTATGATTTTTTTTGGATTAAAAGTCATCGTAAAAGTCTATTTCATATGATTGAAAAACACACCAGCAAGTACAGAAGCATATTGAGTGTGCATTGGAATGCTGATAGTTTGCAGAAAAACACGTCAACAGAACTGTACAAATGTGTTGTCAATTAGAACGCTGAGCATGTCGATTATCTGGCCTCTTTATATTTGTTGTTTTTCTGAGAATTTCGTAGCTTCGATTTCCGTTCCTTTTTTTAAAGCAACGTTTAATCAGCTGTGCCAACTTATTTCAGAGTTAAGAATTTCTATCAAATCTTTCGAGTTCTTTAGGAATAACAACAATCGATTTTTTTAGGCCAAATTTAATTTCCGTCAGTATTGAAGTTAGCGGACCTTCAAGAGGTTAAGGGGTATATTTGGATAAAGCCCTGCTTAGAATGTATTTGGTTTAGTTAAATAGAGATATGAAATGTCTTCATATTTGCACGAACAGAAAGGCCGAGGAATGAAATGACCGATCTATGACATTGGCAATTCTGTTGTAAAACACGATAATGGTTTATTTATATACCATGTATTGTATGGATGTTTGTGTAGTTCAGGTTCATATATATATATATAACAAATATTGCACCTCTTCGAATTTTTTGTTTATAAAAGATTTAAAGAGGATATGGATTAGTAATAGATAGCAAGTCCGATTGAGTGTAGCAAAAATAGAGGTCTTACCATTAATGCCTAGTTCTTTGGTTCAATTGGTATTGTGTGCTATGCATACATCATCTAAGATTCAATAACGCTTTAACATTTTGTTCAATGAGAAACCATCTTCGTAATGAATCATTTTAAATATCTTTAGATCCCCTGTGATTCAGATAACAGGTCCAAATGGAAGATAAAATTAAATCGTTGTAACATTTAGACAAAATGGTACGTTGTCAATTCATATGAAGGTGTTCATATTTTTTGTTTTAAATTACCGTTTGATAAATGAGTAGAAAAGCTACTAAGCGTGTTATTTTGTCAGTGTATATGTCGATAAATAAATAGGATAAGATCAAATAAAGCATTGTTTTCAAAAGTGCATATTGAATCGATTTTATATCATCAAACTAGCAATTCAAATAAAAACCTTTAAAAAATTTAAAAAACAGTATCATGAATATAAAAAAAAAACAATGCTAATCTAGTGCATTATTTTTTCAGTTGTACTTCTGAGTACCATGAATCTTTCATCTACAATTATATGGCTGCTATTGTTTCTGCCAGTCGTATTTGTTGCCAAGTAAGTATTATAAATATAATGATACCTTTGTTAAAACAAATATTTGTTAAGGTAGTACGGAAAGGACAAAATTCTATGCATCTATAAGATGTACAAATTGTCCCTTTAAAATTTTAGATTTGAAACAGGTTCATTAACTAAAATATAAAAAAACACCAAACTTTGGTGACAAATGAAATATGGCCTTGGCCAGCATGAAAAGACAGGACATGGTAAAGACAAAGCGCAAAGGAAAAGGCAAAACTTACCATAAATGCTAGAAAAAAACCTATATATTTGACATACATATAGTCAAAAAAGTAACTTATGATCTGGCTTTGATCGATTTGATTTTTATTGTGTGTTTAGTTTTTGTGCTTTGTCTAGGAATATTGATAGGGGGAAGGTTGGGCCCAAAAAACTAGTTTAACCCCGCCACATATTACATGTGCCTGTCCTAAGCCAGGAATCCTTGACAAAGCTTTCGTTTGTACTTGTCTTTTTGATGTTTTCTGTTCCTTGTTTAAGAAGGGGGTCTATCTGTGACTATTTCAGGGCTGGATTTGAATTATATGCATCTTATTTAGACCATGGGCCAATTGCATAACCGCGAGTAGTGCCAAATGGCCTCGTTGAAGGCTGCTGGCGGTTGTCCATTGTGGTTTTTCTAAATTGCCGTTTAATTGTTGGCTGTGTCGCGTACACTTATTCCACATCTCTTTATTTTCTATTTAACATTTTTAAAATCATAGACCTATCTGATTAAAATCAGATCTATCAATTGTACTTGGTAGATCTGAAGACATCCTATTCTATTTCTGTTCTTATGACCTTTTGAATTGGCAAATCAGATTGCAGCTTCGAATATTTTGGAAGCATTACTTCTTATGATAAATCCAGAGGATTCCAAAATAGGTTTTAAGAACAGAATTACCTACGCCAAGTCAGCAAAATTCTGGCCAATCCTTTAGGCAGTTCTGTCAAAATAATATTGCATATTGCAATGATTCTAATTAGGTAAATTCATTCAAAAAAATATTGGGTTAAACCATGTTAAATCACGCCTTATACTCCTCTTTCAATTTTTTATCAGTTACGGGACGCAAAAAAAGATAAGGATTATAGCAAAATAACCGAACTTCGAGGATCAAGATCAATGTCTCAGAGAAAAGACAAAACATGGAAGTAAAGCTGAAATAGTCATAGATCGATATGGTCCTGACTTGGTACAGGCATTTCAAATGAAATGGTGGGTAAAATCAGGTTTTATGGCGCGCTAAATCTCCATCTCAGTAACACAAAACTCAACACGATTGCGCAGACAAAATAGAGAAAATAAGCTGATAATCTCAGTACAACAATCAGTAAAACACTGATCATAACAAACACTTACCAATACGTTCAACCTAATTGTGAATTTTTCCACAAATGGCTTATAACGAAGGTAGGTTTTTTAACAAACCGTATGAGACGTATTTTCTAGTATATTTTCTTGTTACATCTGTATAACAGTCGGTCACGGAGACAGCGCTGTCTAATAAAAGAATCTGAAAAGTTTGTACAAGCTCTGGCAAATCGAAAAAGTTGAGAAATAGGTATGCTGCTCGCGGTCTGCAATTGACACATGGTCTTAATAAAATGCATACAATTCCAGTCCTATAATAGTCACAGATAGACCCCCTACTTAAACAAAGAAGAGAAAACATCAAAAAGATAAGTACTAGTCTCTTTTATCGTATTTTTGTGGTACTGATATGACCACCGTGGTCATATTCGGTACGCAAATCCAAGAACGATGTGAAGCAATTGGATTTGGTGGTTTCCTTAATCTCTTTACTCAAAGGAATCCATCTACCAAACGAAGCGTTGTTTACAGAGAGGACGTCGTTGATATATCTGAAAGTGAGATAAATGGACCTTGTCTCTTTCAACTTCTTGTTTTTTACCAGATCTGGAAGGAATTCAGCTCGTAGGAGTATAAAAATAAAACGACAAGGAGAAGAGCACAATTTGTGCCCATTGGAATGTCAATTTATTGTTGAAAATTTCTCCTCAAAATGTGATAAATATGTTGTCAATAAGGAAATCAAGCAATCTGCAAACTTGGTCGTTTGTGAAACATATTTTATCATTATAAGATGTTTTGGAAAAAATTATGTAGAATTATAACCTTAAACAACAAAGTTTTAAGAATTTGAAGAAACCTTTACGATTTTTTTTTCAGACGACACTTAAACTTATCGTGTGGCTATGTGGTGTACAAAATAGATTAAAAATGAAAGTTTTCAAAGAATGAACCTCGTAAAATGACCGGGATTAAAATCATCTAATAAATCATTTGAGTTCTTTAAAATTAGCATGTGATTGATTCCGCTACGGTTATAAATAGTGTCACAGTATGATTGTTGTCCATCTTTGACAGCTTTCAAGATCTTAGCAAGTTGAAAGGACAGCTCTGTAGTTGAACATGATGAAGATCCAGCTATATAACTTTCTTTGTACGGATTTTTGTGAAATTATTTTATAGTGAGATGATTGCTCAAGTACCTCGGACAGTCCATTCCAATGAATTAATACGATCATATATATCTATCATATAGAAAATTTAGAAATTTACAGATGGGTGCACACATGACCTGCACGACAGTTAACATTAAGTTAACTTTGTGACTGTTTTCAATGTCTGATGATTTGTGATATAGCACTAATTCAAGTTAACTGGATTTTACTCGTGACTTGTCAAAACGGACTCTCGACACCATTTCTATGAGTAGTCGTAACTAGTCACAAAGCTATGACTGCTCTTACAAGAACAGTCATTGATTAATTACAAATACCAAAACGCGGGTATAAACGGTTAATTTGGATATGCTATATATCGATATTACAAGGAGTAACCTCTCATCAGTAGCATTTAAACCAAAACATTGGAAGGTCAAAATCCAAAACAGTTGAAAACGAAAAGTTCTCAAAACCAAAACGTTCGAACAAGGAAGCCAAATCCAGCACCGAGGATATCGACCATGTGCATTACAAGAAAAGAAACCTGGTGTTTTCATCAATTTTGAATTTAACAATCGGAAATTTCAGCGACAATATATTAGAAATATTATGGTAATTCGTGTCAGACAAGTCTGACTACCGGGCTTGTGATTACCCTCGGGGACCTCTGGTCCACCAGCAGCGGTTATCGCCCAGTGGTTTCAAAATTACAAATACCAAAACGCGGGTATAAACGGTTAATTTGGATATGCTATATATCGATATTTCAAGGAGTAACCTCTCATCAGTAGCATAGGTCTGCTCTAACCGGAGAAAATCTAATAATACTACCGAATAATTTTATGCAAAAAACTAACGTAAAAAATGAATTTCGACAACAGTTTAGGCGATAGAATGCGAACTTTGTCCTGTGAATGCTTTTACATTGTACATTCGGTCTATAAAGCAGAACAGTCACAAACAGAAAATATGAAATATGGAATAAGTGTACCCTGCACAGCCCACAAATAAGCGATAATTCAGAAAAAAAATTAAAACCACAATGAACAACCGCCATCAGCCTTCAACGAGGCCAGTAGGCGCTGCTCGCGATTCTGCAATTGGCCCATGATCTATATAAAATGCATATAATTCAAATTAAGAACAAATCGGTCGTGTCTGCTCTAAAAAGGAGATATGGAATTATGACTGCTTTTCAAATTAACTTGTAAAGTGAAGTTGAAGTTAACTTTCTGTCTGATTATCAAGTTAACTTACCGTATAGGTTAGTTTGCATCCATCTGTATTTACTCAAAGATTATATTTAAGGAATCTTTCTGCCACCGTGTCAAACGTTTTTTTTTATATAATAAAGGTATCAACAAAATATCAGGAAAGTCAATCTTATACGTCTTAAAAGAGACAACACAAAACAAAGACATATCCAAGAATGTCAAGTTCGCTATAATAGTCCTGACTTGATGAAAACATTTAAGAGAGTGGTTTCCGTGTGGAGGTCGTAGAGAGCTTTCCCGTGCTTCAGTTGTATGCTCTTATATATTTTCGAGTACTGGAATATGTGTTGGAAAGGCACATTTTACATATTTCCCAAATTTGACAACGTTTGGCTATTTCTTTAAAAATTGATAAATTTATCTGTTAGGTCATTGTTGTAATATTTTTGGCTTCTGTTTTTGTTTCATCAAATCTAATATTTTACCGGTTTTCCAAGTTTTTACTCCTAGCGTGTCTGATGAAGGTTAATCCAGAAAAGCGCTTCACACGCAGTGAAATTTTGCTTTTGTACATTTATCAAAATCATGTCAATATGTGGATCGTGTCTTTCTGGCACATATTCCATATTCTTTCGTTTTAAAATTATTTCAGAGTTTGGCTATAGTGCCGTGTGGAGGTCGTAGAGAGCTTTCCCGTGCTTCAGTTGTATGCTCTTATATATTTTCGAGTACTGGAATATGTGTTGGAAAGGCATATTTTACATATTTTCCAAATTTGACAACGTTTGGCTATTTCTTTAAAATTTGATAAATTTATCTGTTAGGTCATTGTTGTAATATTTTTGGCTTCTGTTTTTGTTTCATCAAATCTAATATTTTACCGGTTTTCAAAGTTTTTTACTCCTAGCGTGTCTGATGAAGGTTAATCCAGAAAAGCGCTTCACACGCAGTGAAATTTTGCTTTTGTACATTTATCAAAATCATGTCAATATGTGGATCGTGTCTTTCTGGCACATATTCCATATTCTTTCGTTTTAATATTAATTCCATATTCCCTTTGCAAAAGAACTTGGGGAAAAAGTATGGAACTGGTCAATCGTTAATCCGTTTAACATTAAAAACATTAATTAGAATGTAATTTGTCAGCTTCCTAAGAAAATCGCGCCTCACTTTTACCTAAAAATAAGCACAGGCATGTTTTCAATCTATACATTGATGAACGAGGAAGACAAAATTGTTTATTAGTTTTTTTACAGGTTATAAAACTAGCTATAAAACCATATGTTTAGAATGATGCATGTATGTTTGCTACATGTAGAGGAATTATTTTGATTCATCCTTCAGGGCTTAGTAAAAAACCACGCTGTGTGTACTTGGTACATGCCATTCTAGATTGAAAGCTTGAATTTTGGCTATTGTGATTATTTTATCTAGTACAACAATAATTATGCCAAAAACCACGATAAACTAGATTTACGAACTTGAAAATTCAAATAACATGCCTTATTCACTGGTTTAAAGAGTTTATATTAAAATGCCCCGCTTCTACCTTTTTCTTTTTTGACGCGACACAGATGTCTCCGTAAAATACATATACTGTATATCAATTAATATTATGTCCTCTTTGTTAACAATGTATCCTAGGTAGACAGATCCATTTTATACCTTGTTCTATATTAGAGATAAAATCACTAATTCTACTGTTTTTATCCATTTCCCTTATTTGCAACTCGAATTCGACTCGGGTGCCCATCTCAGTACAATATTTACTATATTTCAATATTCAAAAACGTAGAAATATCTGGTAGTCGATTATACTAAGACTGACTTTGTCATCAACGAGTCAAAGGATTTTTTTCAGCAAACATTAGGGATTCCATTGGGCACTTATTTTGCCTGCTGATTTTGTTTCGTCATTCATATTAAGCAGACTCCTTACAATCACTTCTAGGCACAAATGATCGTAGACAAGCTCTCTCTTTAAACCTCCTTATCTGTTATATTGATGAAATCCTCTCACTATTTATGGAAGACATCATGCGCTCATAGACAAATATGGGATTTCAATCTCTCAGATGACTGCGGATGTTGGTTAGTCATAGTGTCTTGTTTTACCTTCTTTGACCGGATTTGACACACTGAAATGTCATTGGGTGCGCAAAGGAAGTGATATAGGAAGCAGAAACTGCTTACTCTTTCTGAGCACATGATTTCACTCTTGTTACAATTTGAGATTGCAATGTCAGGTGCTATTCAGATGTTTTTGTATTTATGTTTCTTTTGTCTTGTTTTCGTTGGTGTTTTTGCCGACATCTTGTCGGGCCAATATGTTTGCGATCGGTAATAAACTTTAATAACTTTTGAATACAGCGAAATGGGCGATAGCACTCGAGCGATTTATGCATCTTTATTGCTATTGAAAATATGGAAATGTATAATAATTTGAATACCTCTTATCCTTGAGTTCCCTCTGGTTTCGTAAAAGTTCAAGTTCGTGTTATTGATAACTTTTAAGCTATTATTGTAATTTTTTAGTTTTTGTGTTGTCTGTTTCGTCGTGCTGTTCTCGTTTGTGTTTATTGGTTTTGTTTTCCCTTTTCAGACTTTTGACAATCTTTTGCCCAATTGGTACCTCTACGTCTTTGATGTTTGGTAAAATGTCTCAACACAAAAC
This sequence comes from Arcuatula senhousia, assembly GCA_963971305.1. Lineage (NCBI taxonomy): Eukaryota > Metazoa > Mollusca > Bivalvia > Mytilida > Mytilidae > Arcuatula > Arcuatula senhousia. The sequence goes on along the minus strand of OZ020307.1, from coordinate 1,000,875 downwards.
ACGCCCGGTAGTTTACTGTAACATGTAACTTGTAAGCAATGTAAGCGACTTCTTCTTTTTAAAGAAAAAAAAAATAGTGTGAAACAAGTTGTTAGCATATTAAACTACTTCCACTCGTGCACGCCACTTAACTTGTCTATTCGAGAAGTTACTATTAGTGACAGCAAGTGTTTTCCACATTTAAGTCTCTTTGAAACTGGCATTTTTTTTTTATAAAACTTTGATTTGAACTGTTATCATTCAAGGATGTAATTTCTTATCCCTTAAGGAAGACAATTGCTTCCATCGCGATAACATGCAGGGATGTTTCAACCTTTTTCAGCCACAGTCGTCTATATTTTCTTTGAAAAACAAGAACATTTAAGGATTTTTGTTCAAAAGTCAGAATAATAAATTACAAGCTATTCGTCTGGCTAGTCTCCGATACTTTAATTGATTCCTACTTTTTTTATAGTAAATGTGGCCGTTATTTCCATCAAATGACTACTGGCTGTTATCCCAAGCGAATTGAAGTTGAATGTGATGACAATATAAAATACAAGTAAGTTTTTTCCCATTATTAACCATATGTTAAGAATAGGATGTTTATATTTTGATGTTTTATTGGTGTTAAATCGTTGGCTGTAGCACATTTCTAATGAAGCATATGAAGCATCAAAATACAAACATTTAACTCTTTAAATTACATTTTCATAATTTTGTTTTAATTCGTTTTAAGTTTTGTTTTGTTGTATGCTGTGTGTTTTTGTTTATTAATATCCATTTGAAAGGTCACAGCCATATGACACAAGTGAAATTTCATCAAGCGATGATGCTATTGGCCAATTCATCAATAGAATAATTACCACATTTTAATTATATGCAAGGATAATGTAATCAAAACTGCCTTTTACGAGTTCTAGATAGAACTGGAGAGTGTACATATAAATGTGTGCACTTTTGCTTCTTTCTTAATACATGTAATTAGAGTACTTTAATTGTAATCAAGGAAAGGGAATTCAGTTTCATTTTTTCGAAGCTGCCTGGATATGTTGAATATTGATATGGCAAGACCTTGGAAAAAATGTCTATCAGTTATTTCCAACTGTTTATTGCATGTATATTTTTTTATATTTCAACATTATACATAATTCAACACGCACAACGACACAGCTTTAAATTTTCAAGCACAGCGAAGAACCCGTTAAAAATATGATAGCCGACTTTACCAAACCTAGTAAAAAATGTTAACATTTACAGAATAAATAATAGAAATGCAAACCTTTCTTATAAAAAAATATGTTACAATTTGGTCGACGGTTTTTTTTTCAGGAAACAGTTAACGCCCGAAATATGATAAATTGATTTTGCATTCATATGTAGCGGACTTTATACAATCCTTTAGAGATAAAAAAAAAGATCGTAGACAGACTTGCTATATCATTTAATCTCAAATTTCGTAAGGGAGCCAACATTTGGTTATATTGGAATTTGGGTGGGGTGGAGGCTAACGCTTTTTTCATCCTGCCTTTAATTTAAGTTAAAATCGGAGCTGACGGTCGCAATGATTTTTCTTCGATAAACGACTATAAGCAATTATCGAATACTTGTAAGCTAAAGAAACATTATTTTGTTAAGCGCTAATTTATCTGTATCTTTTTAGATCAAAGTATGAAGAATACTGTTGTCCAGGTTATCAAAATTATCCTTATTGTATCGGTAAATATTCCTTTTTTGATATAGGTATTAAAAACAACCCTTAAAATTGTACAAAGTGTAAACAGAAGAAAAAATTGGTTACTTGTGCATGGAAATGTGAAAATATATGTTAAGTTGATTTACATACAAAGTACAAAAAAGTATCAATGCATAATATGTTTTCATGAAGTTTGCACGAAACCAAAATCAAAATATCCAATGTTTTTACATTAAATTAAATCTTGTTTTTAATTGTGGAAATGTGATGAATCTCTTTGAAATAACAGAAAGATAGAAACGCAGTCATGTTCATCGTAAATACAATTCACAAATGCTTTGCGATAATTACAATTGACGGATTGCTACGTCCAAAAACCACTAGGGATTCATCACATTTGCACTAAATTGTACCCTAACCCATTTCAGAACTTAATACTTGCATACAGAACTGAGAGCTATGGTTCTCTTGATATCGGTTTCAACCGTTTATTCAAACCTGTCGGAGTCTATACGAAAATAGTAAAGACAACCGTTCTTTTCTCTCACCACACCCTTTTTAAACAAAGCTTAAGAAGCATTAAATTAAGGAAATATTCTACATCCTAAATCTGTAACGGTACATATTCTTCCTTATTTCAAAGATAAAGTAGAAGAAAATGAGATGTGGAATAAATGTACGCGACACAATCTACAATATAAACGTAAATTAAAAAAAAAATCCAACATGGAAAACAGCCATCAGCTTTCAACTAGCGGTTGCTGCTCGCGAAATGTTCCAATCGTCTCTTATACTTTTATTTCCACTATTGACACCATTTACCATAAAATTTCTAATATTTTTGTTGCTGAAATTTCCGATTATTAAATTCAAAACACAAGGTTTCTTTCCTTGTAATGCATATGGTCGATAGTCTCGGTGCTGGATTAGGCTTCCTTGTTCAAATGTTTGGTTTCGAGGACTTTTCGTTTTCAACAGTTTGGAATGTGACCTTCCAATGTTTTGATTTAAATCTACTGGTGAGAGGTTACTTCTTGAAATATCGATATATAGGATATCCTAATTAACCGTTTATACCCGTGTTTTGGTATTTGTAATTTTGCACCCAAGGTTTTCAACTACAAACAAGTGTTGTGGGACTTCCATATCAATGTGGCTCCCACAGGGTTCAAAACGACATGCGACCTGATGGCTTTTTAAGGGCAACTTCCGACCTACACTTCATAAAATCGACCTATAGCAAAAAACGACCTGCGACCTCAGCCAAAATATGCCTTTTAAAAGCGACATTGCAACCTCAGGATACTTTTAAAAGCGACCTTGCCACCTGAGGGGGGTACCCTGCGGGAGTCCCATCAATGACATCAAAGCATAATCTCAAGACTGCTCTTGTGAAAAATCCCCATTCAGTTATAACCCGTCTGGCCACGTTACCACTGGTAACATAAACATCGTAGAAAATGACTTACTTTGCGATGTTTTGGATAAAGAACCAAAATATAATGAGCCTACACGTATCAACTGGAACCATAATTTTAGAACAATTATGGATTCAGTTCAAGACTATGCCAGAAAATGGACCTAAAAGAACAGGAGAATGAAAATGACGTTTTGTCAGAGTGGGTTTAAGCTGTAATGCCATTGAACAGAATCGATTCTTTGAAGGGGTCAATGAGCACTAAAGCGACATCCATTTTTAACAACGCTGACGTTGCAGATACTCGTCCAACTTACATGACACATATGTTGTGGTTCCTGCATAAAAATCAACAAATAACATCATTTTCTTTGTGTTTACGAAACACTATATTGACTGCTTGACAGCTGAATTAGGGGATGGTTGTACCAGCAATTGCACCACATACACTGCTACAACATTGTCGAAGGATGAAATTACAATCACAAACACAAATCTGTCATTCCATCCATCGGGCTCTCATTTGGTGCTGACAATGAGGACATTCCATTCCTGTATTGGATTCTTCAATTACATAAAAATCCATACAAACAGCGCTTCATAACAGGGCTAACAAAATGTACCATTAAAATTTTCTGCTATGTTTACACAAATATTGACGCAATTAAATCCAGCAACAGGGTGTGCTATAGCAAGCAGGAACTGCTTACTCTTCCGGAGCACCTGAGTTCACTCTTGTTTCGACTGGAGTTTGCGTTGTTGATTGATATTCAGTTGTTTTGTGTTTCCATGTTTTACGTGTTGTCTGTTTTTGTCCCGTTCTTGTTTGTGTTTACTGGTTTAGTCTCTGCCCTTTCGGACTTTTGACATTCGGATACCCCATTGGTACCTCTGCTTCTACCAGAAATATTACGATTGCTGATTTCTATTAATGATGTAGATCAATTGCGGATCCTGAAGAGTTCGAAAGAACTGGTGGAGATTCTTATCTCTATATCAGTTTCATCTTGCAACAGCACCAAAACTTTAGATTTCTCCACTCTTTACTCTTCTATTCCGCATGAACAATTTATAGGCCTGCAACCTTAAGATAATTTTTTTTGACTTAATGGACCGGAAGGCCATACAGCTATATGATATATCATTGGAAAAAGAATCATAAGACGCATTCAGAAATTTTGTTCGTAAAAATGAGAAATGGTCACGTTTTTATCAATTGGAGGTCAACTCATAGAAATTGTAAAAAATCTGTCAAATCATAAAAAAGCCAAATTTTGAGGTTTTTTTTTACTCAACGGCAATAAAACTCATTATTGTGTTAGATAAGAATATAGAAAAGAGGATTTTTGTCACCATTCCCCTACATGTTGACGGTGCGATGCGTAATAATAGCGCCAAAATTCAGCTATGCATTTTTGAAATTTTTACCCCCTTAATTTTTTAAAATAAAATTTGTAAATTTATATGGACATTTTAAACATTTCATCATAATGTGCTAGTTTATACATCAAATTTATTTTTTAGCTCATAATTTACCTGAGAAAGTTACACTGTACTTGAAAAAATACTTCCGGTCTCTCATAATATTTGCTACTTTTGCCTATAAGTGACCCCTTTAATCCTTATGTCTAGTTTTAAAAGTAAAATTTAATTTAGAATAAATTATGTATGAGACATTACTTTTAAACACTTCAAAAAGCTATTTTGCGAATAATAAACTTAATTCTGAGGCGTTAGCGAGGTACTTGCTTTTGAACCGAATTTTTAATTGAGTCTACTAGTATTTTTTTCAAAAACATAACCTTCTGTAAAGAATAAGGGTACTTAATGATTCATAGGATATGTTTTTTTTATAAGATATTAAAATTACAAATATTTTATCGAATTTATATGGTACAGGCATTTCTCCGAGTATTCGTTGAAATAAGGGAGACAACTCTTGGATACCTTTTTTTACTTTTGGCGGGACTAACATCATTAACATCACTGCGTACAATTCAAAGCTAATCTTTAACAATGTCAAAGAGATAGAAAATGTCATAAAAAAGTAATTAATTTGAACAAGGTTTAGAAACTAAAAGAAATCGTAGAGTTACCAAGCATTTCTCTGCATGTAGGTGGCGAATTCTAATAATTCTTTGCAATAGAGTGACTCAAAAACTCTTATTTGGCGACACATAATAACACAAGACATTTTTTGTCGGGAACCAGTAATTAAATACAATTATATGCGTTTCAACTTTTCAATATTGTTACCAAAATTTTGTAAGATTAATATCCCAAATAACATAATGCCTATTTGGTACTCTTTTGAGTGGATGTAAGTGAATCATGTATGCATAGTTTCGTTTAATCATGTAAAAATGCTTGTGTATTAACCGGTGCATTTCATTTACTTTAATTTACACAAACCGTTATCATTTAGACATCAACGAGTGTTCCACTAACAACGGAGGATGTCATCATCATTGCCACAACACAGCCGGGTCTTTCTATTGTACCTGTAATAGTGGTTATCGATTACAAAACCAAAGAGAATGCATAGGTAATTGTTGTTTTTTGCTCTTTTTTTCCTTGGGTATTGCTTCCCGTACGACATATTTAAGTATGGAGAAATTGAAGATCACAATGGTCCTGATTTGGAATAGGCATTTCAAAAATATTGTGGTCCATTGAACCATGAAATATTGCGCCAAACTTCAATCCTCCATTGCTAATATAGGGTCCGGTGGTAAACAAACCACAACACTGTCATGGGACAAAATAGGAAATTAGAGGTGATCATCCAAATACAACCAACGACCGAACACTTATCGAAATAATCACGAAATATTTTGTCTAGTGAAATTCTGAATATTTTACCGTTTGTTGATATGGAAAAAACTTTTAATCGACTGTATGCAACGTATAATTTGATAATTCTGTTCTAAAAGTCGGTCATGGTGACAACAGGGCAAGATAACAAAATCAGAAAAAGATCTTGTACAAACCTTGTCGTTGCCTTTCGGACTTTTGACGCTCGCATTCCCCATTTGTGCTTCTTTGCTTCGTACAACTCTGAAAGGTGGCTGTATTTATATATGTATTAATACCCCTTCATCTTACTTTTATTGTGAGTGTAAAGGTTGTTATATTCTTGATGCCAATAGACACGGTTTTAACGATATTGACATTTATTTGTTCTGAGATGATCACCTCAATATCCCTATTGTGTTTCACAACTATGTTGTGTTCTATGGTCATTACCGGATCCTAAGATCGCAATAGAAGAGGGAGGTTTGGCGCCAAGAAACCTGGTTTAACCCACCATTTCGTTTGAAATACCTGTACCAATTCAGGACCATTGCAATCCACCAATTCTCCGATATGACTGATTCGTTTTTGTCATTTTCTCTGGACTATGAGATTGATCATTCAAGTTCGGTAGTTTTGTTTTTACCTTTATTTTCCGAGTATGATATTCTTCAAAATATTTTGTTGAACTTGTCTCTAATGGTAATATGTCTTTTTTCTTACATAAACAAGTTTCTGAGTCTGGTATTTTATAACAAAAAATGGAAATTCATATACGAATATTAAACTTGTTCAGGCTTTTCAAAATATTTTGTTGTTTTTAAAACAATAGGGCATGTGGTCACAAGACACCCTTTTGCATAATGTTTTCACCGGTTTGAATAAACTCAAAAACATATTGTTTTGTTAAACCAGTTTCAACCATAAATTGGTCATCTAAAAATACAATTAAGAACATGTTAATCTACAAGTAAATTATGCTTGTATATTCATTTGGGTATTGTTCATATAAACATGCTTGTATGTAAATAACGCATTGTTAATATCATTCAAATACCGTTATTAGTTTCAGACATCAACGAGTGTTCCACTAACAACGGAGGATGTCATCACCATTGTCACAACACGGCCGGGTCTTTCTATTGTACCTGTAATAGTGGTTATCGTTTACAAAACCAAAGAGAATGCACAGGTAATTATTTTCTTATTTTGTCTTATTTTCTTTGGTTTTGCTTCTCATTCAACATATTTTTAGCCATCCGATGAGCGTTTTGAAACACGAAATTTAATTTTAGTAGCACGTGTGTCAACATAAATTCAAATAATTTATATAATGAATAACAAAACTACCGAAATTAGAGGATCAATTTAAAAGATCAGAAAGAAAGGACAAAAGCATTTATGTCAATGACCTATTTTCATACTATGATTTATAAACGATTATTTTGTTCTCAGACATCAACGAGTGTTCAACTAGTAACGGAGGATGTCATCAACATTGTCACAACACGGCCGGGTCTTTCTATTGTACCTGTAATAGTGGTTATCGTTTACAAAACCAAAGAGAATGCATAGGTAATAGTTGTTTTGGTATTATTTTCTTTTGGTATTTATTCCCATACGACATATTTTCGTCGTATTGTTACTAAATTACATAGAACCTATCAATGTGGCAATACCTTTACATTGAACAAAAAGTAACTTTTACCGACATAAAAACTCACATTTTTGCAGCTTTATATATAATTAAAGTTGATGAATTCAACTCTCCAATCGTCAACTTTCCCTTCTTGTGTAGCAACATTCCGTCCGCTCCAGCTTATGGAGTTTACGTATCTCAATTGATTCGTTATTCCAGAGCGTGCGGGACTTACATCGATTTCCTTAGCAGAGCGACACGTCTGACGCAAAAATTGCTCACACAGGGTTATGTTGCTCCGCGGTTGTTGTCTTTACTCAAGAAATTTTACGGAAGACATCATGCACTTATAGACAAATATGGGATTTCGATCTCTCAGATGAGTGCATATGTTGGTTTGTCATAGGTTTATGTTTTGTTTTCCTTTACCGGATTTGACACGCTGAATGGACTATTGGCAACGCAACGGGTGTGCTATAGCAAGCAGGAACTGCTTACTCTTCCGGAGCACCTGAGTTCACTCTTGTTTCGACTGGAGTTCGCGTTGTTGATTGATATTCAGTTATTTTGTGTTTCCATGTTTTACATGTTGTCTGTTTTTGTCCCGTTCCTGTTGGTGTTTACTGGTTTTGTCTCTGCCCTTTCGGACTTTTGATATTCGGATATCCCATTGGTACCTCTGCTTCTATCTTATTTTAGTTCTTCGCGGTGATTAAGTATTTTTATTGTCCAGCATAAAAAAATTACTTTTGGTAAACCGTTATTCACATGAACTTTACTGGGTACCGGAAAACTGGGAAATGGAACGAAATCAAACGAGACGAAAAGAAAATGAAATCAGTAAATTAAAAAAAATAAAGGTAATAACAAAACTACCGAACTTGAATGATCAATCTCATAGTCCAGAGAAAATGACAAAAACGAATCAGTCATACCGGAGAATTGGTGGATCGCAATGGTCCTGACTTGGTACAGGCATTTCAAACGAAATGGTGGGTTAAACCAGGTTTTATGGCGCCAAACCTCCCTCTTCCATTGCGATCTTAGGATCCGGTAATGACCATAGAACAAAACATAGTTGTGAGACACAATAGTGATATTGAGGTGATCATCTCAGTACAGCAGACCAGTCAAACACTAATTAAAACAATTAACTATCATATCTTTTAACTCAATTTTGAACTTTTCTACTAGTGGCTGAAAACGAAGAAAGATTTTTTTTTGGTGATCGTATGAGAGGTATTTTCTTATAGCCCTGCTCCAAAAGTCGGTCACGAAGAAATCGGTGTCTGATTAAAAAATCTGTGAAATGTGTGCAAGCTCTGGCATATCGAATAAGTTGTGAAATATAAACACCGTATGTAAGAGAGAAGCAAAGGTGTACCAAAGGGGTAATCAGTATCATAAAACCGTAAAGACAAAGACAAAACCGGCAGACAAAAAAATCATCACAACAAAACAAACCTCATAACAACATAAAACACACACAAACATAACAACAAAACCGCAATCAGCAACGCGAACTCAAGTCGAAACGAGAGTGAACTCAGGTGCTCCGGAAGAGTAAGCAGTTCCTGCTTGCTATAGCACACCCGTCACGTTGCCAAAGATCGATTAAGTGTTGGTCAAATCCGGAAAGGATGAAATTACAAAACTCTATGTCAAACCAACATCTGTGCTCATCTGAGAGAATGAAATCCCGTATTTGTATACAAGCACATGATGTCGTCCGTAAAATTTCTTGAGTGATGACAACAACCTGGGAGCAACGTACCCCTGTGTTAACAATTTGCTTGTCAGCCGTGTGGCTCTATCAAGGAAGTCGTTGTACTCCCCACATATTGCTCTGTAGATTAGGACAATTAATAATTTGAAAATTAAAATCGTCTCTTTTTTCGTAAATTTTTGTACTGAGATGACCACCTGGGTCAAATTCGAGGTGCAAATCCAAGAAAGTCGTGAAGCAATTTGATTCGGTGGTCTCTTTAATCTCCAATTCCGAGGAGGATATATTGAAGGAATCCATCTACCAAATGAAGTGTTATTGACAGAAAGGACATCATCGATATATCTGAATGTAAGATTAAATGACCTTGCCTCTTTCATCTTCTTGTTCTTTACGAGTCCCTGAACAAATTCAGTCTCGTTATAGTATAAAAACAAATCGGCGAGGAGAGGAGCACAGTTTGTGCCCATTGGAATGCCGATTTGTTGTTGAAAAATCTCTCCTCCGAAGGTGACAAATATGATGTCAATGAGGAAATCAAGCATACTACAAACTTGTTCCAGTGTGTAACAAATTTTATCTTTGAAAGATGTTTTGGAAAAGAAGGTAGAATTATAACCCAAAACAACAAAATTCCTAGAGTTTGAAAAGGCTATTTCGAGAAGTTTTTTCAGGCGACATTTTAGTTTTTTCGTGTGGCAAGGTAGTGTATAAAGTTGAAAAATCGAACGTTTTCAAAGAGAGAACCTCAGAACTGAGACTGGTGTCAGGTAAAATCGATTCAGTTTTCTTTTTTTTTACCGGTTTGGCTCGATTTCGTTTCCTTTCTTTACATAATTCGGTTGCTTACTTTACTATTTTCGTTTCCTTCTTTATCGATTTGGTTGTCATTCCGTTTCGTTTCTCGGTTTACCGGCACGCAAGTGTTTGCATGTTGAATATCCTCGCAAATGGCGTTAATACAGAATCGTAAAATTGGTCCATAAAATTTCTTCCCATGAGAGTTTCGAAACACAAACTTTGATTTCTGTAGCTAGTTTCTATCATACTTTCAAATTCAAGAAAAAATGTAACACAAAACTGCCGAAATTTAAGGACAAATTTCAAATATTAGAGAAAAAAGACGAGATTATGAATGTTAATGACCTATTTTAAAAAAACACTGTTCTGTTCTTAGACATCATCGAGTGTTCCACTAACAACAGAGGATGTCATCATCATTGTCACAACACGGCCGGGTCTTTCTATTGTACCTGTAATAGTGGTTATCGTTTACAAAACCAAAGAGAATGCATAGGTTTTTACAATAGGGCCGCAACTACATGCAATACTAAAAAAAAATGAAAAAAGAAGTATTTTTTCATTAAGCAATCAAAATCAATAATTAATCGGGACACCACTAACTTAAATAACAATACTACAAGCAAAATTTATAAATAAAATAAATTGTAAAGCAAGTGGATTCAAGTACTCCTCATTGCAACAAGATATTGCTGTTCGTTGCGATTGGAAAGAAGCAAAGAGAAAGAGACGCCATTGGAGCATTCGCATGTCAAAAGTCCGAAAGAGCAACGACAAACCCGTTTTTGCATCGAGGTCATTTATTTGGAAATTCCGCAACACTTGTTTATAGTTGAAGACCTCGGGTCATATAGTGAAAATGTAGGTATGAGAGATGATTGGAATACTTTTATCTTTTAAATAAAGAGAATATGTACCAAAACAGATTTTTGCTGTAGACGTTTTCCTAAATTTATTGCATCTGAACCTTTGTTTCAAAAGGGAAATGATAGAAAAGAGCGGTTGTCTTAACATTAATTTTCATGAGGATATTCGACACGTTTGAATAAACGGTTGTTACCGATATAAAAAATAACCTTCAGTCACTAAATTAAAAGTTGAAATTTCGGACATTGACTGGATTTTCAAGACATTCTTTACAAGTTTCAAGACATTCTTTTTTCTTTATTCAAACATCGGTAAATTGCAGCTCTATTTGCAAGCTATCCATGTAGGATTGTAAAAAACACAATAATATTAAAACAGAGTTCTAAACTATTAAAATTATAAATATGCTTATCACATCGCTTGTCACGTTTTTCAATCAAAGCGCTAAAGCGTTTAAAGGCAAGCGAAATATATAAGAACTATAATAGATTTATTCTCTGTTAAAGTATATTGTTCAAAATGTTTGCGAATTATTATTTTTGGTGAGCGAAGAAAGGATCGTCATGCAGATGCCCTCAAATTTAAAGTTAATGAACACAATTGCACACACAAGACAGGTATCGTGTAAAAACGGTATCGATTGAAACACCCCTTCGATTAAAATGCACTCGTCCCAATGATGTGTAGTTTGTTCTGGTTTTATGAATGGTGAAGCTAGAATCTGAATCCATGCATTGACCAATCAAATGAGAGAAATATTTATACGAACCAATCAAGTAATAGATGAATACATAATGTATATTCTATCGCCTTTAACTAAAAAGTTCGTCATGAAAGATACAAAGGAATAAATAAAACTTGTGCCGGTCATATAAAATGCCAATAAAAATTGAGATTTATAGAAGTGTATATCATGTTAACAAATATTGAAAAGTAATATAGAAAATAAAGTATTTTATTCCAGTCCGGATGCAGGAAAATCACTCCGTCTAGACAGAAAAAAAAAACGCGAAAATCATCACTACTCTATAGACTCCATAAGGCTTCGCTGGCGCTTGCCTAAAAATGATTTACATAAATCGCAATACTAAAAAAGTCGATTTTATTACAAATTTATTTAATATATCTTTGTATAACATTTTGATTATTTTGACATTCACCAAGGTAACAAATAAATAAAGCATAAAATTAGATTATTTAAGGTGGTTCGGGAACATAAAACGGAGCATCTTTTTCTGACATCTTGCAAATTTTTAGTCTGAAAATCAATCAAAATGACTTAAAATACAACAAGACATTCAAAATTTAATTCCTGATTTCTTATTATTACTGAAATTGATAAAACATAAATATTAAAAAAGGAAATAAAGCTTCTTCTGAAAATTCTATTTTCAGCAGAGATAATTGGCAGGAAATTGTGTAATTTCTTTTTTATAGAATAATGTAAAAAATGTCAGTTTTTCTTGATTACCTAGTAAGGAAGGGTTCGTGAACCCAAGTTTTTTTCACCTTTTTCAAAAGATAGTATAATATGGCTTGTCATTTGACAAATATAACTAAAATCTTATGGGATTCCAGCTAACAATCTTCCGAAAAAACACGTATCCCTATATAATCTATTTAAAAGCAAAACTTAAGGTCACCAAATTCGCAAGGTCATAAATCTGTATCAAGATTCGTGACCCCCAATTTTTTTTGCATTTTTTAAAATATTTGTTTAAGAACGTTTAATTCTGTAAAATTTCAAAAACAATCTGATAGATTTTGCTTATACCCCCGAACCACCTTCACAATATCTAAGTTATGTAAGTTTTTCTTGTATTCATGAGCAATTTTGTAATAATTTTCCAATTTATAAACTTAGATATTGATGAGTGTGAAAATCTGAATGGCGGATGCTCACAACATTGTGAGAACTTACCTGGAACCTATCAATGTTCTTGTAACTCTGGTTTAAAACTTGACATGGATGGAAGATCTTGCATAGGTAAATTATTAAAAAAAACCGACCAATTTTAATTTGGCTAATCAAAGGTATTTATGCATACTATCTATCTTATTTTGTTAAAATGAATGCAAGTAACTTAACTTACATCAGAATATAACATGAGAGCTTAACTATTTTGTGTCTGAGACCATCAACTACATGTTTAAACAGGCAACCAAACTTGTTTTATGATCATTTTTAAAAAGATTTATAATCGACATACCATGACACGAAAAACATATATAATATTTAAGATAGCAATGAATTTCAAAGAACCTTAACCCTAATCGAGCAATCAAAAGTTGTTAGTTAAAAAGCAAATGAAAATTCGGTTGACATAAAAACACCACAACACCAACCACCACATGTTACAAATAAACAACCAACAGAAACGCAAACTCAAATTGAAATAAGAGAAAACATACAGTTGAGTCCAGTTCTAACATCTCTTTAGAACTGTCAGGAACTGTCAGGAATCTGTTCTAATTCTGTTCTGCTGACAGTTCTAGGACATTTTATGACAAGCCCTGTCCTGTCATTAAACAGTTCTGGACAGTTCTATCCAGTGACAAATTTAAAACTGTTCTAACCCCTGACAGTTCTAAGCTGGCATACGTCCTGACAGTTCTAACCTGTTCCGTGCCCTGACAGCTTAGAACTGTTCTAGCCTCGGACAGCTATATATAAATTTATATATCGAGTTTCATTATAGATAATGCCAAAAATATGTGCATTTTCCGAATTAGGAGTATTATTATAACCACGTGACGTCATTAGAACTGTCAGGGTTCAGAACTGTCCAAGGCTAGAACAGTTCTAAGGTGACAGGTTCCAGAACAGTTCTAAGTTGTCAAGGCCTAGAATAGCTCTAAAGGTGTCATGGGTTAGAACAGGTTATGACAGTTCTACACTAGAACAGGTTATGACAGCTGCTGTCCAGGGTTAGAACAGTTCTAGAACTGTCAGGAAAGCTGGACAGTAGAGAAGTTAGAAGTGGGCTCAACTGTAGGTGCTTTGTAAGACCAAAGATTTAGTCGAACAAAATAATGCAAATGGTAAGACGAATAATTTGCCAAGTTAGCTTTCACTATGGGAACTTGAGTAGACACTTGTGACAGATATAATTTTAGTTCAGTCGTTGTGTTGTTTGAAGAGTATAAGGCAAAAGAGATATATTTGAATTTTTTTTCCCAAAGGTAATGTTTAACCTCGTATTTAATTTAACGTGTAATTTTATCTTAAAGATTTTAACGAATGCACAGCTAATAATGGTGGCTGTAGTCAAATATGTGTCAATATTCCTTCATCCTACTACTGTGAGTGTCACACCGGATATACGCTTGATGCTAATAGACACGGCTGTAAAGGTATGTTTCATATAATCAGATGCTAACCCTTATTTTTGCTTCTTGTTTAACTGTTGTCTTTTCTGTTTGTTATGATTTCATATAAGGTAGCACTACTACACTAACATAAATATTTAAAACATCCAAGTTGTAAAAAAAAAATTATCCATTTGAGTAAGTGTACACAGTACAACCTAAATCGAACAGTCACAACTTGAAAACAATCAGCGGCTATTAATGTGACCGGTGGTCGCTGCTCGCTTTTTTTTTGCAATTAGCCTTAAATTAAAAAAAAGTTCGTAGGTTTGAAAACCTTTTTAGATACAAATACTAAAACGGTATAAAACAGGTAATTTGGAAATGCTATAGATGCATATTCCAAGATGTAATCTCTTATTAATAGCAAATGAATCAAAACATTGGAAGGTCAAGAACCAAAAGTATTGAACAAAATGTACTCAAAACCAAATAAATTCGAAACGGACAGCCGAATCCAGCACAGAGGATATCGATCATTTGCAGTAAAAGGAAAATAAACTGGTGTGTTTACAAATTCTGAATTGAACGATGGGTAATTTCAACGACAAACAAATATCAAACTTGTTCGAAAATTCGAGTCAGACAAGTCTTACGACCAGACTCTTGATTACCCTCGGAGACCTAGGGTCTACCAGCAGCGGTTATCAACCCAGTTGTTTCAAACTATAGATATCAAAACTGATCCAGGTAATTTGATTATGCTGTATATATGCATATGTCAATGAGTAACCTCTTATCAGCAGCATTAGAGGGTCATATATATTTGGATTTTATTTGGTTTTATGCATTTTGAACATCTTTTGAATTATGGAGTTCAAGTGCTGCTGACGTCGGAGGAATCATTTTAAATCTAGATCATTGTCTGAGGTTCATTCTTTGAAAACGTTAGATTTTTCAACTTTATACACTACTTTGCCACACGAAAAACTAAAATGTCGCCTGAAAAAACTTCTCGAAAAGGCCTTTTCAAACTCTAGGAATTTTGTTGTTTTGGGTTATAACTCTACATTCTTTTCCAGACATCTTTCAAAGATAAAATTTGTTACACACTGGAACAAGTTTGCAGTATGCTTGGTTTCCTCATTGACAACATATTTGTCACCTTCGGAGGAGATATTTTCAACAACAAATCGGCATTCCAATGGGCACAAACTGTGCTCCTCTCCTCGCCGATTTGTGTTTATACTCTTACAAGACTGAATTTCTTCACGGACTCGTAAAGAACAAGAAGATGAAAGAGGCAAGGTCATTTAATCTGACATTCAGATATATTGATGATGTCCTATCTGTCAATAACACTTCATTTGGTAGATGGATTCCTTCAATATATCCTCCAGAATGGGAGATTAAAGAGACCACCGAATCAAATTGCTTCACGTCTTTCTTGGATTTTCACCTCGAATTTGACCCAGGTGGTCATCTCAGTACAAAAATTTACGATAAAAGAGACGATTTTAATTTTCAAATTATTTATTTTCCTAATCTACAGAGCAATATACCTACTTCCCCTGCATACGGTGTTTATATTTCACAACTTATTCGATATGCCAGAGCTTGCACACATTTCACAGATTTTTTGATCAGACACCGATTTCTTCGTGACCGACTTTTGGAGCACGGCTATGAGAAAATACGTCTCATACGATCCCTAAATAATTCTTTCTTCGTTATCAGCCACTAGTAGAAAAGTTCAAAATTGAGTTAAAAGATATAGTGGTTAATTGTTTTAATAAGTGTTTGACTGGTCTGCTGTACTGAGATGATCACCTCAATATCCCTATTGTGTCTCAAAACTATGTTGTGTTCTATGGTCATTACCGGATCCTAAGATCGCAATGGAAGAGGGAGGTTTGGCGCCATAAAACCTGGTTTAACCCACCATTTCGTTTGAAATGCCTGTACCAAGTCAGAACCATTGCGATCCACCAATTCTCCGGTATGACTGATTCGTTTTTGTCATTTTCTCTGGACTATGAGATTGACCATTCAAGTTCGGTAGTTTTGTTATTACCTTTATTTTCTGGAATTGCCATACAGCTCATAAAAATTAATTACAGTTGGAGTTAACATATGTGTTGTGGTCTCGTGTTCATTTACTCCATATCCTTTTACAAATTATAAAAACAGGTGACTTGATTTTGCAAAACATGCATATTTCAAAAAAGGACCTCTCACCAGGAGCATTTGTATCAAAACATTGGAAGATATAAAACCAAAAGTATTGAACGAAAATTACCCAAAGCAAAATAAAAACGAAAAAGAAATCAAATCCAAAGATATAGACCATGTGCATTACAAGGAGAGAAACCTGGTGTTTTAACCAATTTGAATTTCATAATTGGTAATTTCAACGACAAAAAGTATATTGCACAAAAAATGTCCATTCTGGTCTTGGATCAACAAATATAAAGATGACAAACAAACATTAGTGCGGATGAGTATTCTTAGCTTAAGACAGGCATATGTAAAATGCGCCAAAATTAAACTACTGTTTTTGGTCAACTTTTCTCCTTATTGATGATTTCCAACAATGCACTTAAATAACATACAGTAAAAATCAAATCGATCAAACAACAACTGATGTCTAAAGACACAAACAAAGAGACGTAACAGAACCTTCTTGAAAGTACTTACTGTTACTGACAGCTTAATTATAAACATCTATCGAATCATATATGAACATAGGGTATTGTGATTTTTAAGCCATCACAGCACTTTGAACAGTTTATTAATTTGGTGATAGATCATCGCAGAAAACTGATTTACTTGATAGCATTCACGTACTAATCACTGTGTTGCATGCACTGTTGTCAATTAAATACTGCAATCAATTAATAACATATAAATATGGTAAAATGTTGACATGGCTTATTTTATGCATACTATATGTAATAAACTAATATAAGATTCACGAATCGACATTGTTATGTCGAATCTAGTTTTTAAGTAATGTCTTGCATTGCACTACAAATAGACTAAAGGTATCGTAATCATTAGTTAACAGGTTTAAAGTTTGTTTGTTGAAAAGTAATTAGTAAGTATGTAGCATTTATTTTCTTTCTTTAAGACATTGATGAATGCCTCATTGGACCAATATGTGATCACCAGTGCGTGAATATGGACGGATCCTACGTATGCGGTTGTAACAGCGGATACCAATTGGACTCGGACAAAACCACATGCATCAGTATGATATACCTTTCCAATAACATTTGATTTATTTCTTGTATATTTTATAAATTTTTTTTAACAAAAATCTGAAAATAAATAGTACTAGTCGTGTTTTCACTGCAAAAATGGTTCAGAGAGGAAATTTTAAGCACGTTGGAGGGCGGGCTTCAAACCAGCACTATTTTTTCTATCTATGTATAAAATATATTAATGATGCTACGATGTCGTTTCTTTTTCATACAGATCAAACAAATGAACATGCTAACCTTGTTTAAATGATTCGTGTTTTTGATACTTTACATCTAAATTTAGATCCATTCTGCAGTATGATTTTTAAACTAAAATATGTATACCTACTTTAATTTGGCACTAAGTCACTTGGTTGGAAACATTTGCTGATTGACCGAAAGTCACCGAGGGATATTTTAAGCTGGGTGTTCAGACGTGTCCGAATCGTTAAACTACCCTTGTTAAACACTTTTACAATATTATCATCTTGAATGACATCCACCTTGATATTTTGTTTTTGAAACCAATTAATTGATAATCTATGCTGGTCTTCCAGAGATCCCTTAGGGAAAACTTTCATTGTTTTGTTCTTGTTTGGCATGAATTGACCAATTCATTATTAAAAAAAAGTAAAAAAAAAGTTTTTTAAAAAATATTAGGTTTCTTTTCTTGTATTTCACCTCAAATATGAATTCCGCTTTACTGATTTTATTTTTCTAAGTCAAATTAGCTTCGGAAAGAGCATGTCTTTTAATGAAAAATTAAAACAATAATGCAACTAGCATAATTATACATTGTAATTAATTAAGTGCAAAATATTGTCTGAAACTTTTTGTGTGAATATGAAAATCAATATAGAACTCGTGATAGTTTTAAATTTCCACCACTATCTGACGTGATTCCCAATGAAGATAGTAGTCAAGACAAAAAAAAATTAAGCGCTTACACAGTAAGCAGGCAAAGAGGGAGTGTCAGTTTATCGTATATTTAATGGTACAATCGACATGTTGTTATTCTTATTGTTTTATTGTCATCACTTGGCGTCGGTAGACCGTCCGTCGTCTGTAAACCTTTTAAAACGTTAATTCCTGTGACACCTTAGTTCAATTGCAACCAAACTTGGTATGGTTGTTCATAAGCATTCGCTGTTAGAAATAAATGTTGGGATTTTTTATTCGTCGTAAAACATGACTGTCGTGGCTAAAACAGAATATAAGGGTAAAAATTCTGGCTAAAAAGTGATCACCTTCTCAAGATCTATAGCTAACTACCCTTAGATTTTGAAGAAAAACCATCAATCCATGTAGGATTAATTGTCCTTTTTGTAGATATTTTTGTGCAAATATTTATATGACCTGTTCATCTTAATACCTTAAAAACTATACATGATATTTGAGAAATATTAATTGCATATTATTCAGCACCTCAAGATCTGCAAAAAATATAATGGGTTAACGGTGTAGGACCTTTCCTTTTGGGAGTAATTCAACTAAGAATGTCACAATTGAGCATTTTCACAGCATTTCCTCATAGCATTGAAAACTCCTCTAATACCTCAATTCCAATTTAAGCCAAATTTAATAAAGTTGTTTATTAGCATTAGCAGTATATAACTGATGTGAGGATTTTTGATTGCTGCGGCTAAAAATAGATCAAAGGGGTAAATTATGTCTTTCGAAATGAAAATAGTATACTTCCACTATACCTCCACTATTGCACGCAATGTTTTCAACTACAAACTAGTGTTGCTGGTTTTCCAAATCAATAACATCAAAGCAAAACCCTATTCCTGCTCTTGTGAAAAGTCCACATTCAATTATGGTCTCTCTGTCCAGGTGTTACTGGTGACCTGAACATCGGGGAAAATGACTTACTTCGCGATGCTTTGGCTAAAGGACCAAAATATCGTAATCATAGACGTATCAACTGGAACCATATTTTTAAAACAATTATGGATTCAGTTGAACACAATGCCAGAAAATGGGCCAAGAAAGAAGGGAAAGAAAATGACGTTTTGCCAGAGTGGGTTAAAGCTGTGAGGTCATTGATCTTGTCAAGAATCAAATCTTTGAAGGGCTCATTGAGCACTAAAGCAACATCCATATTTAACAACGATGATGTTGCAGAAACATTGTCCGCCTTATATGACAAATATGTTGTTGCACCTGCAGACATTTTTTTGTGCAAGAAACACTATATTGACTACTTGACAGCTGAATTAGGGATTGGTTGCACCAGCAATATTGCTGCATACACATCTACAATATAGTCTAAGAAGAAAATTATTGAATTTCATAAATTTGTCATTTCCTTCTTCGGGATCTCTGTTGGTGCTGACATTGGCAATTCAATGCCTGTATTGGATTCCTAAATTACATAAAAATCCATACAACCAGCACTTAACTGCAGGGTCATCAAAATGTACCTCTTACTGTTTTGTTGACTTCAATACTATCGGCAATAAATCCAGCCTCAAGAAATATTACGATGGTTTTTATTCTAGAAATAGTGTAAATTAAATGTGGATCCTGAAGAAATCGAAAGAACTGTTGGAGATTCTTAGCTCAAAATCAATTTTATCTAGCAAAAGCATTACAACTCTCGATTTCTCCACTCTTTACACTTCTATTCACCATGAACACCTCAAATCACGATTGGCACAGCTATTGAAACGCAGCTTTTTCAGAAAGATTGGAAAACACCGGTACAAATATCTGGTACTCTATTACAGTAAGATTTACTTTGTGATCAACGAGTCTAAGATAAAGAACAAATATACAGAAGACTAAATTATCAACATGCTCATTTTTTTTAACGACAACATATTTGCTCAGTTTGATCCAACAACCCATGTAGAAGTTATTGCCTTTTGGGCGGATATATCTGCAAATTTTGCACCTGTTAAGCTTAATATCTTAAAAACTATAGAAGATATTTGAGACATTTAAGTTGAATATTGTAAAGCACATCAAGATCAACAAAATATGTAAACGGTCAACGTTGTAGGACCTTTCCCTTTAGCTGTAATAGCCCTTAGAACGTCGAAACTGACAATTTTCACAGCATTTCCTCATTATATTAAAAACTTTGGCTCCTCTGTCACCATAAGTCCAATTGGAACCGAACTTTGTATGGTTATCTATTAGCATTAGGTATATAGAATTGATGTTGGGATTTTCGATTGGTTGTAAAACATGGCTGCTGCTGCTAAAAATAAAACATAGGTGTAAATTGCAGTTTTTTTGCTAATAACCCTTAAACGGGTAATATATTTCTCTTAGTATATTGAAAGAAGAAAATAATTAAAAGGTTTAATTGCTAATGTGTTACTCTGCACAATCATTAATACGTTAAGTTAATTCATATTGTCAGATGACCCCTTATTAAACTTATGACCCTGTCAATGTCAAATAGATTTTTCCTAATAGCCTATACTTCAGGAACATAAGTCAGGTGAGCGATTCAGGCTCCTTCGGCCTTTTGTTTATAGTTAAATGACAATCATAAAACGTGTGTATAGAATTGATAAGGCAGACATTATCTTTAAACAAAGGTGTTTTGTTTTATTTTCCCGCTGTCTTTTACAGATATAGATGATTGTATCGGACAACTTTGTGACAACGGAGGAACCTGTGTAGATATGGTCAATGATTTCAGCTGCAAATGTTTACAAGGCTTTGAAGGAAAATTATGTGAAAAAGGTACATGCAAATATGTTATGTATAATCTAAGGAAATATATTAACAAATGTATATTGATATTAAGTAATATTCCTTGTTTATGTCTAGAAATGATGGAATTGAATGGTCTATCATAACAAGACAACAGTGCCTATTGTGGTTCGATTGTATTTTATGATTTTTGCTTTGTGGAGATTTTATGTCTAAAGAATATGTCTTCGCCTTTTCAGATCACAATATTATATTTTACCATTGTTGACCTTAGAACGTCACCCAGATATGATTTCAATTTCATTTTTAAGTTTATATGATTTCTATTAAAAATAATTAATTACAGATGATTCAATTGAAGCTTAAGAAACAGTAAGTTTCCTGAAAGTATTGAACAATGCAGAAAAGGCAATTTTTGACAAATTACAAATGGTACCAATTTTTAAAAATTTGAGGCAGTTAAGTGGCGAAAACGTCAATGTTTTGGTCACAAAAATAACATAAAAATGAGTGTTTTCCTGACATATTGGATAGCCTCTTTCTGACTACATCGTTATGTTTAGTCTTGAAACTGTTTTGAACATTGTCACCTAGGTATTTAATTAAGCCAATAAAAAGTTCTGTTGAATATGCATTGATATGCACTTTATAAATTTTACCATTGGATCACAAAAATAATGACTGTTTGTTGTGATTGACCATGGTTGCTATGGTTCCTGTTGCGGCCATTATGGACCATTTCTGATACTGCTTAATAAACTGCTTTCCTTGTAAAGCACATGGTCGATATCCTCGGTGCTGGATTTGGCTTCCTTGTTCGAACGTTTCGGTTTTGAATACTTTTCGTTTTCAATAGTTTTGGTTTATGACCTTCCAATGTTTTGATTCAAATGCCGCTGATGAGAGGTTACTCCTTGAAATATCGATATATAGCATATCCAAATTAACCGTTTATATCCGCGTTTTGGTATTTGTAATTTTGAAACCACTTGGCGATAACCGCTGTTGGTGGACCAGAAGTCCCCGAGGGTAATCACAAACCTGGTCGTCAGACTTGTCTGACACGATTTACTATAAAATTGCTAATATATATGTGCTGAAATTTCCGATTTTTAAATTCAAATTTGTTAAAAACACCAGGTTTCTTTCCTTGTAAAGCACATGGTCGATATCCTCGTTGCTGGATTTGGCTTCCTTGTTCGAACGTTTTGGTTTTGAGTACTTTTCGTTTTCAATAGTTTTGGTTTATGACCTTCCAATGTTTTGATTCAAATGCTACTGATGAGAGGTTACTCCTTGAAATATCGATATAAAGCATATCCAAATTAACCGTTTATATCCGCGTTTTGGTATTTGTAATTTTGAATTAATTAGAGGCTATTTAGCAGTATTAGAAATGGTCCAAAATGGCCGCAACAGGAACGATAGCAACCATGGTCAATCATAAGAAACAGTCATTATTTTTGTGATCCAATGGTCAAAATCACTTTAAAAATGAAAATTCGAAAAATCTGAAACATGGCATGTCCCAGGTATTATGATGCTAAGGGATAACTAGTCTAAAATACGGGATGATTCTGCTGAATACTAAAACCATGATTTATACACGATTTCGCTCTGACATTTTATCATGTTCACGTATAAATACGTTTAAAAAATAAAGTGATAGATTTTTTTTTCAATCCTAACAAGTAAAGGGTCTTTGTTTTCTTTGTCATCTTTTCACTATTTTTGGTAGTCATATAATAATACATTCATAGACTTTGATATCAGTGAATACCAGTTTTATCAAACCCCAAAATAATTACCACCTCGCTGTTAGCTTTGTGTGAATATTATTTTATTATTTATTATTTTATGATGGTTGATTAAATCTTATATTCACCTCTATCAAATCGAATAAATGTATAATATTAAACATTTTCGTTTGTGATTTTACTTTGTAGATATCGATGAATGTTTGTATGGCAATGGTGGATGCGCAGAAATATGTATTAACACTGTGGGATCATATCTATGTAAATGTGAAAATCGTATTAATCCTGAAGGATCTTGCGCAGGTAAAAATAATATTTATCATTGCTGATATGGTTTATAAATTAAGGAGCTAATGGTTATTTTGCTGAAACAAATTTATTTGCTACTCATGCTTGCAATGTATATTTATAATGCAATATTACATGTATTGTATCAAAAACTAGTGAAAACCTTTTTTGATGAACAGGATATTTCAACATTTAAGCAAGTTTTATCTATCATAATATACCCGTCGCATTGCTGACGATAAACACTAATGTAGGAACCAAATGAATAACAAAATGTGGAAGCGCTTTTGGTATGGAGTTCTGCATGGTATAGATAGTGAATTCAAATAAAAGAAAGCAAATCATTCACATAAATCTTACAAATACTAGTACTGTCATTTATGTTGCCCGACAGATACATACATACTCATAACATTTCAACAACACAAACAGGAAGTTCTACCAAGCCAATCAAGTTATTTGTCAAATGACTTGGCAAAGAAAATTGATACAATTTGGACAAATCAAATCAGTATGCTGGAATTGCTCGATATATCACTGACTGAAAACGAAAAACAATAGTTATCCCAATGGGCACAAATTGTGCACCATTGCTTGCCGATTTGTTTCTTCATTCATATGAAGCAGACTTCTTACAATCACTTCTAGACAAAAAGGACCGCAAACATGCTTTATCCTTCAATCTCACATTTCGTTATATTGATGGTGTCCTTTCACTAAACAATCCTCGATTTGGTGACTATTTATATCTCATATATCCGAATGAACTTGAGGTAAAGGACACTACAGATTCTAGGAGGTCTGCTTCATATTTGGATCTATTTCTCGAAATTGACACACAAGGAAGGCTTTGCACAAAGCTCTATGACAAACGTGATGACTTCAACTTTCCAATAGTTAACTTTCCCTTTCTGTTTAGCATTATTCCGTCCGCTCCAGCATATGGAGTTTACCTATCACAATTGATTCGTTATTCCAGAGCATGTGGGGAGTACAATGACTTCCTTGATAGAGCTACACGCGTACGGCTGACAAGCAAATTGTTAACACAGGGGTACGTTGCTCCCAGGTTGTTGTCATCACTCAAGAAATTTTACGGACGACATCATGTGCTTGTATGTAAATACGGGATTTCTATCTCTCAGATGAGCACAGATGTTGGTTTGACATAGAGTTTTGTAATGTGATCCTTTCCGGATTTGTCCAACACTTAATCGATCTTTGGCAACGTGACGGGTGTGCTTTAGCAAGCAGGAACTGCTTACTCTTCCGGAGCACCTGAGTTCACTCTCGTTTCGACTTAAGTTCACGTTGCTGAATGTGGTTTTGTTGTTATGTGTGTGTGTGTTTTATGTTGTTATGTGGTTTGTTTTGTTGTTATGATTTTTTGTCTGCCGGTTTTGTCTTTGTCTTCACGGTTTTATGATACTGATTTCCCCTTTGGTACACCTTTGCTTCTTATTGTTGTATCAATGAGAATCTTTTTTACTCAAAACTACAAACGACATAACTGTAATGATAAAAGCATAGATTTATAGAACATATTTTAATATCAAATGTCATTCATTGATAAAATCCAATAACACCATACACTGTAGTCCACATAAGTCCACATGTGCATTTCTAACAAACTATACTAATGGAAAAAAGAAACTGTGCATCACTTATAACAATCACAAGTTCCACATCTTATTTTGTATTTGATGCATTTTATCAGAACATCATTGCAAAATCAATTTCCTTCAGATCTTGACAAAAATTTTCATTTTTAGTCCGTAAGAGATGTTTTGTTTGTAGTTTGAAATCAGGTAATGTCAATCAGGAATTCATAATATCACACTTTAAAAACAACAAACATTTTTGAAATTAAGTTTTCACAGCTGATTTTTACGTAAAACGTTTCATATTTAAGTGGTTGAAAGTTAACAGCTTAAATTTTTGGCGAAATTGTTGATTTTTCATTTTTTGGGTAAAAGTTTTTTTAAATCTCGAAAACTGGAATTTAGATATTTTCGAATATTTATCCCAATATGATCTGCATCATCCACTTGACATTCGGTGAAAATTCCTAGTCGATAGCTATATTTTTTACGATTTTCTGTTTAAAAAAATTGTGTACAATGCATTTCCCATAGGCAAGCTCAGTTTCTTTTTTCCACGAGTATATTACATTGTAATCATACGCTTTTGATATTTGGTATGTAGCTCTAGCTAAAGGTCCTATAATGTTGGATACGTTATCGGGTCGGTTTACCATTTACCTCCTGTTTGACGAGCCGACTTAAACTCTTTTCAGTAAAATTCAGGGTTGAAAATAATCATTGATTTCTCTGCAACTATTAATCGAAGGCTTTTTATATTTGCTATGTAGCTTTATTTAGGGGTCCCATATGATTGGATACGTTTTCTGTATATCTGTGGATAAATAACTGCCAGTTTAATGGGCCGCCTTGGACTATTTTCATCTAATTTTCAGAATCTTGAAAATTTTCGCAACATATTTCTCAGCGACTATAGATCAAAGGCCTTTGATATTTGATATGTACTTAAAGGTAGGGTCCATTATTCGATACCTTTTCGTCTCTGTCAATCATCTTATTTGCGTTTAACGAGGCGGCTATTAAAGACAACAATTCTGACCTATGATTCGTAACTTGAAATTGATAATCTCAAACATGTAGAGCCGTTGTGGTATATTAGCGTGTTAACTAAGGCTCTTTAATGAATGTTTCTCTATTATATTGAACCTGATTTTGCTTACTTTTATACAGTTTCTGATAATTCATTTTTGACTTAAACATTTTTCAAAATTATTGTTTGAAAAGATAAATGGAGTAAAGGGTTAAGTTGTAAGATTTATTGTAACAACTATGAAGCACTTTTATGCTCAATCTAGTGTTTGAAGATATTCTAATAATCTATGTACCAGTTATTGTCCTTACCCTTTTCAAAAACTTACACTGGCTTGGCCCGAAATATGCTCAATAAGCATTACCAACACTGTCAGATGACCCCTTGTAGGAATTGTTAATCTCTTAATGACAATGTACTGTGAGTCTTCTTTTTCTTATGTACTTTGGGACCTCCGACGTATATATTTCGGAAATTTTAGTTTTTTCTTTTAATTATGACCTTTTTTCATAACAAATGAATTTTTAGCTATCTCTGATTCTTTTAGTTTTTTTTTCTTATTATGTTTCGTCTAACAGGAAATGGCACATCTTCTTCTTTTTTTACTGAACATAAAATTCCTGGAAAGTGGTTACCTAGAGGGTGTGCTGTACTAGAGCTAATATCTTGTGATGGATCAGAAAAACTTTTATACTCGTCAACATCCCACTGGTTTAGACATGTTACTGACTCCACCATAATGTTTACATATGGTATTGTTTTCCTCGAAGTCTCAGGATTATCTCTACCCGTATCAGTTACCGGATTAAAAGTAAAAACTAAAGGAACTGAATATGATCTTGTATTTGGGTTCAAACCATACAATGAATCAGAAACTGTTTTATTATCAGACAATATAAGAACAAATGACTGTTTGTTATTGCCAACAGCATCTAAAGATATCCCTGAGTTACTTCAGTCGTTTATACCAACATTTTATAACCGTTTGACCAATATACTTCCACATTGGGTTCGTTTAAGCGAAAATGGAACGAGCATTCTGTCAGTGACTGACGCAAGAACTGAAAATCGTTATGGATACAACATAGCCAATATGAGAGAATGTCAAGGTGCTCCACTGCAAGATAATCATATCTACAATGTTTTTGTGACTGGTTCGGATTTCACGCTGTCATTGTATGACACTAAGAGTGCAGTTCCAAATCCTCTTAATGGAAACAAAATTTGTTTTTTGGTCGATATATGTCAGGATAATGCTGGTACTTTTTTCATTCTTCTACCACCTGAGTCCAGAAATATTCTTGACAGCTTCAATTTTTTTGCACAATTACATAACAAGTTTAGAATAAGGTTTCGACCATTAGGAATAGGTTTATCACTACCAAGAACTATTAATGTCAGAGACTCAGCCCGACGAATTCAGTTTTGGAACGGAGATAATGATTTCTATTATCCGTGAGTACACTCATTTACTTTAGTCATGAATAAGAGAACATTTAATTTTAAACACAAAAACATTGTCCCTATAAAAATAATATGCATAAAGATATGCTTCAAAAGAATGTATAAAGATCATGCCACGAAAGAAAATTTAACAAACTTAATATTTGTTACTTCTAATACTTTGTCAAAAGAAAATAAAATGTCCCCTGATTTCCTGGCAATATTTTGTTACGCATTTAAAAAAATGTTTCTAAGATTAATCGTTTGACTTGTTTCGGTTAAACTGTTTAAGGCCTTAAATTCAAAATGTAATTTATTTTATGGTAGCAAATGACCCCCTAATTAAACTTATGACCCTTTCAATGTCAAAAAGATTTTGCCTAATAACCTTTACTTCAGGCACACATGTCAGGTGAGCGATTCAGGCTCCTGGGAACCTCTTGTTTAGGCATTCTTCTCACAATTACTATGTGCAGGTACTGAATATAAAATGTTTTATTTGCAGAATATTTAACAGAGCAAATATTTGGATGTCAACAGATTTTGAATGGCGGGCTGCAAATGACAAAGATGCCTTTCAACTTAATGTCTATGGTCGAAGCAATATGTTTTTTGGAATTCCTAATATTTCAAGTGTAAGATTAAACATTTTTCCTATCTTACTACTACGCAAAAAGAAAGATAACCAAGCTTTATATTTAGTTGAATGATTCTTTGATAAAAACAATTGAAACTTGTAAATAAAAAAAAAGTAAGAAAATAACAAAACAGTTGGTCGAGAAGATGTTAACAGCGAGAGATTCTTTTTACAGGAGAATTAAAAGCAAATAGGAGAGTGTACATAATCAAAATTCATAATTCATAAGACAAAGCAAAGCCGGGGATGACCATTGCTTTTTAGTAGATTTCCATCGCTTTCGACCAAGCTTAATTGTCGACGGTTAAGTAAAGATTTCAGGTTTTCTGTAGACAATAGTATATTGATTTTTCCAGTTGCATCAGTGAGCTTCAACGCGATTACTTGAGCTAATATGCAGACGCTAGATTAATTCGCATGCAAAAAATAAAAACTCACATGAGCGAAATGCACATTTTCACTCAGAGGAGGGTGTTCATTGTGGATTTTTTTAAATTTAAATCCTATATGAAATCCAAACACTTTAGATCCTATTTGCACTGAGGACTAGATAGATTCTCAAAATGGCCGCAACAATGGCTTAAAACTTCGGTACCTCCTAACTTCTACTTTGCTTTGCTTTCGATTTCGACTTTAATTTCTAGATCTTCTTATATCAATTTTAAAAAAAAATATATATCAAATAACGATTGGCACAGCTGATTATTAAAAAAGAATGGAAAACGCAGGTACAATTATCTAGTAGTAAATATTAAGATTTACTTTGTCATTAATGAGTGTAAGAAAAAGAACAAATTTACAGAAGATAAAATTATTGACATGTTCAATTTCCTTATCGACAACATATTTGTTCAGTTTGGTGGACGTGTATTTCTTCAAACAATAGGAATTAAAATGGGCACTAATTGTGCAACTTTGATTGCTGATTTACTTCGTCATCCATATGAAACAGACTTCTAACAGTTTCTTCTGGACAAAAAGACCGTAGACTAGCTCTCTCTTTTAACCATACTTTCCCATATATGGACGATGTTCTTTCACTAAATAATTCCCGATTGGTTTACTTTCTCCATCCCATATATCCAAAGGAACTTGAGATTAATGACACAACGGATTCTGGGAGATTTTTACATATTTATATCTACATCTCGGAAAAGACATAAACAAAGCTCTACGACAAAGGTGATGCCTTCAATTTTCTAATTGTCAACTTTCCCTGTTTGTACAGAAATATTCCGTCTGCTCCATCTTATGAATTTTTTGTATTACAATTGATTCGTTGCTTGCGGGAACTACATCGATTTCCTTGGCAGAGCATCAAGATACTAACACCCAAGAAATTTTACGGTAGAAACTTATACTCGTACACAAATATGGGATTTTTATCTTGCAGATGGTTGCATATGTTAGTTTAATTGTCTCTGGCTAGAGAATATAATTTTTATAACTATATTGGCAGATATCTAGACATCGGTTGAAATTGAGCACAAACATTAATAGAAAAGCTTTTGTCGCAGGATAAGTTTAACGACCGTATTATGTTATTAGAAGCTAGAACATTTACATAGCTTATGAACTGAATTTGAAAAAATACTAATATTTCAAAAAATATATATATGATATGCCAAAAAATTAGTTTATATTTAAATTGCATTTAGATTGCATAAAAATAAGGATTGCATAAGAAATCAAAGTTATCTGAAGCGATAATCTGTAAATTAAAAGTAAATTTTGTAGAATCTCCATATTTATTCAATTTCACTGTAACATTATACTTTAACCAATACTAAGGTTGTATTTAATATTTTTAGAAAAATCCATATAACATTTATTTTTCACTGTTGTTTTAGCCTTTTAGAAGATGACGTTTCACAACAGGTTAAATGTAAAAGTTTAAGTAATGTTGTCTTTTTCAGTTTATGACTGGATTATTTGTTGACGAATGGAATGCTCTGTTGACAATTGATAGCAGAGCGAACATGAGTCTGCGGTTCAAGATGTTAGGACAAAATGTTGATCTGAGTTTTAAAGATATACTTGTAGGAAGTTTAGATATTTATATGTCTATTGGCGGTAAGATATAAAAAGTGCCCATCTATGCCTTTAAGGTGGTTCGGGAGTATAACATGGAGCATCTTTTTCGGACATCTTGCAAATTTGTAGTCTGCATATCAATTAAAATAGCTTTAAATACCTGAAGAGATGTAAAATTTAATTCTTTATTTTATTTTATGAATGAAATAAATTTAACATAAATATTTAAAAAGAAATTAAGCTTTTTCTGAAAAGTTCTATTATCAGGGGAGATAATTGGCGGGAAACTGTGTGACGATTTTTTATATAGAAATGTGTAGGAAAATATAGTTTTTCTTAAATATCTAAAAAAGAAGGTCCGTGACCCCAAGTTTTTATTATGTTTTTCAGAAGATAGTATATGTGGCTTGTCATTTGTGAAATATAACTAAAATCTGATGGGTTTCCAGCTCACAGTTATGCTAAATAACTCTTTTTCCTTTACAATCTATTGAAAAAACAGAACTCTAGGCCACCAACTTCGCAAGGTCATAAATCTGTAGAAAGGTCCGTGACCCCCAATTATTTTTGCATATTTTAAATGTTAGTTTATCAAAGTATAGTTCTGCAAAATTTAACAAAAATCTGATGGATTTTTCTTATACCCCCGAACCACCTTAAGTCGTAAAACCTGTAGCTTTTTATAAATTATAGGTGAAATACACATTATATAAGTTATTAGAAGTAACAATAATGAAACAAATCATTTAGATTCTGGAAAAGACCGTTCTGAATATTAGAATTATGGGGAAAGAAAATGTGAACACTCCATTATCTAGAATAATAGAACATAATAATTGTAATGTTATATGATTCTGTCTTCATTTGTACTTTAACATTTTTCTTTATCAAAAAGAATGTATACCCCTTGATAACGAGTTATATAAATTCGGTCTCCAGAAATTTTACAATTGTTGTTCTTCTACAAATGGTGTCAATCCAATGTGGATCCTGAAGAATTCAAAAGAACTGAAGAAGATTTTTAACTCTTAATCAGTTTACTTATGTAACAGCATCAAAACATTCGATTTCTCCACACTTTACACTTCTATCCCGCATGAACAACTGAAATCGCGATTGGCACAACTGATTAAACGAAGCTTTTTAAAAAAAGAATGGAAAACGCAGGTAAAAATATTTAGTGGTCGATTATACCAAGACTTACTTCGTCATCAGTGAGTATAAGAAAAAGAAAAAAATTACAGAAGACCAAATCATCGACATGCTCAATTTTCTCATTGACAACATATTTGTTCAGATTGGTGGACATGTTTTTCAGCAAACAATAAGGATTCCAATGGCCACTTATTGTGAACCTTTGCTTGCTGATTTGTTTTTTCGTTCATATGAAGCAGACTTCTCATGATCTTTTCTTGACAAAAAAATTCGTAGACTAGCTCTCTCTTTCAACCTGACGTTCCGTTATATTGATGATGCCCTTTCACAAAACAATTCTCGATTTGGTGACTTTCTCCATCTCATATATCCCAAGGAGCATGAGATTAAGGACACAACGAATTCTAGGAAGCCTGCTTCATATTTAGATCTACATCTCGAAATTGACTCTCAAGAAAGACTTTCAACTATTTCCAATCGTCAACTTTCCCTTCTTGTGCTGCAACATTCTGTCAACTCAAGCCTATTAAGTTTACGTATCTCAATTGATTATATACTCCAAAGCGTACATCGATTTTCTTAGCAGAGCGACACGTCTGACGCAAAAATTTCTCACACAGGGTTATGTTGCGCCTCGGTTGCTGTCTTCACTCAAGAAATTTTACGGAAGACATCGTGCACCTATCGATAGATATGGGATTTCGGTCTTTCAGATGAGTGCAGATGTTGGTTTGTCACTGAGTTTTGTCTTGTCTTCCTTTACCGGATTTGACACGCTGATTTGGCTGTTGGCAACGCGACGGTTCTGCTATAGCAAGCAGGAACTGCTAACTCTTCCGGAGCACCTGAGGGTACTCTTGTTTCGACTGGAGGTCGCGTTATTCAGTTGTTTTGTGTGTCCATGTTTTACATGTTGTCTGTTTTTGTCCCGTTCTTGTTGGTGTTTACTAGTTTTGTCTCTGCCCTTTTGGACTTTTGACATTCGGATGCCCCATTTGTACCTCTGCTTCTTGAAAACCTTTTTATGCAATTGATATTTTCTAAGTAGTTTTACATTTAAAATCACTTTCAAAATTTTCAAATTTTTACAACCAGAAATGGTCATCGATTTATGCTTTATACGTTTATCTTGGTGTGACTTAAATCCTGCAATTTTCTGTTAACACGAACATTGATTATTTTTTTTTGCAAGCCAACGGTAGACATACTTTAATTTCGAAGTTTTCTGCAAGTTTTTGCAACCAGCGTCAGGTTGACGCAAACGCTTAACAAAAACAAATGCGAAATGATTGCAGCTATCTGCATTTACCAGCAAACGTGTCATTGTGTGTTTCTGAAAAATATTGTTTGCTGCAAACATTCTGGCGTTTGTTTCACATTTTGTATTTTGCTACCTTAAATACATAACAATTTTTAAGTAAGTATGGACTTTTTATCAGTTATTTTTGTCTACTATTAAAGGTAAAGATGAAAACAAACATTTCGATTGATAGATCGTATCAATAAATAAAATAGTCAACAATTGATCTAATGGTTTCAGTTATATAATCAGTGCATGCAACAAGCTTTTGATAATAAGTAAGAAAGAATGCATGAGGTTTTTTCATTATCTCGATTTGTCTAAGACCTATTCAAGTTTTGACCTCCAATTGTCAAGCATTTGGATTTTTTTATGTCATTAAGATAGAGACATCAATTGATTATACATTTCCCCGTTTCTTGTTAGTGTTATGGTATCCTAAACAAGTACTTTAGACAATTGAGTCTTTTTTTTCACGATTAGATAATGCAAATAGTTTTTAATTTTGCTCCAGAATAAAGATCAAGGGGCCTTGTGTGAGAAAATAATATGGTTGTTAAGGACTTTTTGTTGGTAGCTATGGACAGATGGTCACTTCCGGTTAAAAAAATCTTACTTCTAAACTCGGTTGGTTAAGAATACATATGGTTGCTATGGACTTTTCATCAAAGTAACGTTGTTGCTTGGGAATGACCTTACCCACGACCTTCGACCTTAGACTCAAATTCTAGCTCTTTATATACTGAAATCTTTTACTACATTCGTTCATAAATATGGGGACCTTATTAAAAATTTAACTGTACACGTCATTTTTTGATTGTAAAAAGAATATCACATCCCGAATTCTATGGAAATGTAGTTTCAAAAACAATCCTCTTGACATGGTAATTTGCCTAACAAATTATTAAAGAAAGGATAAAAATTGGAAGTTATAGTAAAATCTTTAAATTTGGTGTTTTTGTGGTAGAAATATTTATAATGTGATGGTTTATCTTTTACTTTTTGACTATTGTATTGTTTCGAAGCATTACAGCGATCAAATATGTCGGTTTTGTGTGATGATATAATACTAAATCATTAGTTGTTTGAAGTGTTATGTTGGATTTAGAATCGATATGATTGACTTGTTTACATCAGTCTATAAATGCTTCTTAGCTAGCTGTCAGTAACTGCGAGTGGTCTCCAGAGAGTTCCTTTACGTTTCGTTGCTCTCGCATAGTACTCTTGTCTCGGGTTCTCTCTTGGGGAATTGAATTTTTTACAATTTGATTTTTCAAGTGTGCTATTTTTTGTGCTTTGTACAAGATAAACAATAAGGGGAAGGGTGGGCCCAAAAAAACTAGTTTAACCCCGCCACATTTTATATGTGCCTGTCCTTAGCCAGGAATCCTTGTCAAAGCTTTTGTTTGACCTTGACAACTATCTGTTTTTAGTTTTATGTCCAGAAATGGGTCTTTCTAATCTAATCTAGGGATTTGTTTGCACCTTATGTATTGTATTTCTAGTCCTGGGCAAATGAAAGACAGCGAACAGTGACCTCTGGTCATGTTGAAGACGGGTTCTGAGTCAAGCTGGCCTGCTAATGTTGGAGAGATAACTCTGTTACTAAAAATAGATCAGTTTAACAAAATACAACCTTAATAAAAGATTGTAATAAAAAATTAACCGTTTATACCCGCGTTTTTTGGTATTTGTTATTTTGAAACCTCTGGGCGATAACCGCTGCTGGTGGAACAGAGGTCCCCAAAGGTAATCACAAGCCTGGTCGTCAGACTTGTCTGACACGACTTACCATAAAATTTCTAATATTTTTTGTCGCTGAAATTTCCGATTAAAATTAGAACACCAGATTTCTTTCCTTGTAATGCACATGGTCGATATCCTCGGTGCTGGATTTGGCTTCTTTGTTCGAACATTTTGGTTTTGAGTACTTTTCGTTTTCAACAGTTTTGGAATTTGACCTTCCAATATTTTGATTTAAATGCTACTGATGAGAGGTTACTCCTTGTAATATCGATTTATAGCATTTCCAAATTAACCGTTTATACCTGCGTTTTTGGTATTTGTTATTTTGTTAGAGTTTGATATTTTTCTTTGCAGGTATATCAAAAAGAACACAGTGTGGAAATGGAGCGAACCCAGAAGGCATCTATGCTTCGTTTCTTGTCAATGCCAATCCCTTTAGTAATATTCCAGAATTCAACATATTGTTAGATATCAATGTTAGGATGAAGGCTTTTGTTAGTACCAGTACAGATTCAATAGCTTTTTCACAACACAATGACACTCGTTTTCTTGAAGATGTTATTGGACTACAAAGTTTATTTTCCGCTTTGGGTAATCAACTGAATACGGTTATACAAATTCTTACAGACCAAGTATCTGGACTAATTAACAATGCGCTGATCGATTTGAAATCAAAAGTATTACATTATACAAACGAATTGAGTGTTATTCTGTTAACCAAACGGTTAAATCTCTTCAAAGTCATGCCTATTCTTTCTGATATGTGGAATTTTTTTTCAACTGTTCTTAAAAAATCGGCCGATGATCTAGTAGACTTATTGGAGTTTGAAACAATAACTTTGACATTTGACATACGAAAAATGCTCGAGGAAAGAATTAATGAGATTGGAAAATATATAAATGAGCTGATTATAAAGAAACAAGATGAACTTTTTGGAAAGATCAAACAATACATGGGTTTTGGAGTAAAGTTTTCCGGTAGTGCTTCTTTAAAAGGTTTATTGCTTGGAAAGGTTGATATAGAATGGGTTTATTTATTAGGAGATTTAGGTCAATGTAGCAAATTCAGTAAAGCATACAGCATTTTAGCGAATGAAGAAGCGATAAAAGTCTTACTATCGTTTAAATACGAAAAAAGGTTAGGCTATTTTTTTAAAGTAAGAAATGGTGGGTCAGCCAGTTTAGCTTTTGCTGTAAATTCTATCAAGTTTGTGGCACATTTTCAGGTCACGGTTACAATTCTAGGAATAACAGATACCACAGATATAATTGTATCTAACAAAATGTTAATATTTCAAATAGAAAGAAAAATATTCAATGTGTTTTATGCTCGCGTTGCATTTGAAGCTAGCCTTGGAGGTAACTGGTACGATCTAACATTTAATGTTAAAGGACTTTTTCTTGCTCAAGATGACAATGGTTTTGCTGTAAGTTATCTCGATGGAATTCGGCTATTGACTAAGCGTATAACAGATGAGGCAATTAAACGGGTAGACAAAGCTCAGGAAGACTTGACGCGTACTCAAAATGATTTAAGCAATGCACAAACTAAAGTTACAGAGGCACAGCGAGCCGTTCAAAAAGCTCATTTTGTATTTGATAAAGCCATCGAAGCACTTCAAAGTGTAAAAAATGCTTTAGAACAAGCAAAAGAGCCTTTCTATCAAGCTATGGAAGATTTAAAGCGAGCTCAAAGAAATGTTTATAGACTTTGTAGAATACGACACTGTAGTGACATTTGTGTCCCAGGAATACGATTTGGATGGTGTAAATGGGGGTGGTTAAAGTTTCCTTGCATTTTATTTACAAATTGCATGTTTCGAATTCCAGATTTATTTTGCCTACTCGCTAATGCAGTTTGTATGATCATTCGTGGCCTCGCCTTTTTGGTTTTAGAAGCTGCAAAAATCGTTGTCAGTGCTGTCTTGATAACTTTTGATATAGCAAAAGCAGCAGTATCAGTAGCTCAGTTTGTTGTTGATAAGGCGCGAATTGTGGTCGATTTGGCAGTGTTGGTTTTAGATGTGGTAAAAGTTGCCTTAGATGTAGCCAAGTTACTTTTAGAGATCGTAAAGACAAGTTTGGATGCAATTAAATTTATTTTGAGAGCAGCTCTGTATGTTGTTAATCTTATAATAAAACACGGGCTGCAGAACCTTATTGATGTAAAGAACTGCAGATTCGAATTCCAGATATCTACGACTGATAAATTTTTATTTGATGTTTCATGCGATGTTAATGCATTTCAACTTGGCTGGCGTTCTTTTGGGTTTCAATTTAATTTCAAAAATCCAATTCATAGTATGTGGAAAATAGCAAAATCTACACTTCAGATGCTTTTTGAAGCGGTAACGGATCTTTTTGGAAGACGAAAAAAGAGAGACTTAGCCTTTCAAGCAATGTCACGATTGCATCATATATTGCATCTTTACAAACGAGATACATTTAACTCTAATTTCACTGATGACCTGTTCAATGGCAACCTAACTATTGGTGATGATGGACTTTACTTAAAGGACAAATATGAAGATAGAGTAGCATATTTTGAATTTCAATGTTCCGACTTTATTCGAATATTTAATTTTCTGAGTGACGGAATCGATGACTTGATACGCATGACAAATGAATCTGTTTTAACGCTGGAAAACATTACTGAGATACAAGATTTTAATTTCACCACCGCGAATTTTTCCGCCAACACCTCGGAGGATTTTGGTATAGACATCGAATACGCATACCAGGAATACAATATAACCCAAGAGGAAATTCTTGCCATTATTAATAACAACACCGAAAACATACATAATGATCCCTACGTGTCACAAATG
This sequence comes from Arcuatula senhousia, assembly GCA_963971305.1. Classification (NCBI taxonomy): domain Eukaryota; kingdom Metazoa; phylum Mollusca; class Bivalvia; order Mytilida; family Mytilidae; genus Arcuatula; species Arcuatula senhousia. The sequence continues at coordinate 963,915 of OZ020307.1, read as the reverse complement.
GTTAACGAATCTGAAGAAGTCATGGCAACACTCAACAAGGAGAAAGACGATGCCCGTCAGCTTTCTGTGATGAGTTATTGGATTCTAGGAATGGACAATGTTACAAGAGAATATTTTAGCGAATCTGAATGTTCCGGGCTTCAAGATTGCATGCTTTTCTCCATTTCCAAATTCTATGATTTATTTGGAGACGAATCCATTACAGAAAATTCTGAGTGCAGGCGATTGACGATGGTTATTGAAGATCTTTTCCTAGAGCTATTGTCAAATAACAGTTGGACCATTTTTGAATCTCTAAAGCAGTCTGTTAGTATTCAACAAGAACTCATAGAACTCAAAACGTCAAATGTATGGTGTTCAACCGCTCCAAATATTACTTCAGAATTCGAGAACTTAACAGCTGTTGTCGGACAGAATGTTACTTTTATCTGTCTAGTAGATGGGAATCCCTTCCCTTCTATCCAATGGTTTATAAACGATACTGGTATAAAACATGAGGAAAACAACACTGTCCTCAACTTGGACATTGATGTGGATGATGAAGGAACGTACAGATGCGAAGCAGAGAACATAGTATCGAGGGTCGTTTCTGGAGAATTTGACATTAGAGTTATAGGTAACTACATGAGTAGATTTGTTATGACTACAATAGTTATCTACGATTACATATCTCACCACAAATTAAATTCTTCATAAATTTGCTTTGCCTTCTTCAAAACAAAAGCGCGTTATATATTCTGTATGAGCATTGCATTCTATGCCACATCATATGAAAACTGTCATTATCATCTCCGACTTTTAGTAAAATCCATTGAATTGTTTGTTTTTATTAGTGTAAGGCCAACTAGCATTTACGTTGAAGTGAAACTAGTGTCGAACACAAAGATGGGTATCTCATATATGTGTTAAATATTCTATTAATACGTACAACTAATATTTGATTCAAAAGAGGATGATAACCAATCTCATAATATCAAAGAAATGTACACAAAAGCAATAGACACCATATTATGATACTAAGATATAAGTCGCATTGTGTTTTATATCATTTTAAAAGTAAGCATGTTTTCAATATGTTTGCATTTGATTTTATTTCAAGAATGTTCCCCTGGTGAATACTTCAATGGAGAGACATGTGTTACTTGTGATGATGACTATTTCCAACCTTTGGATAATCAGCTCTCCTGTGAGAAATGTGGAGCGGGGTCTACATCTAGTAGTGATAAAAAATCATGTGTTGGTATGTTTGAAGTCAAATTCATACAAAATAGATAGTTAACTATCGGTTCATCACTGATAAAATCAACTATCAATAAAATAATTTCAAGAATCAAAGATGTACCAATACAATGAGAATATTGTAAAGGGAAGACTAAATCAGTAGACAAAAAGGACAAAAGGAATGACAAAAGCAACATAGCAAACAAGGCAAACTAACCGAGATCAGCAAAGTGAACTCACGTTGGAAGGAGAGTAAAGTTCCTTCTTGTTGTCATGTTGCAAAAGATCAATTAAATGTATGTCAGAACCGTCTTTAGATTTTCAGCCGGGAAAAAAAAATACGAATTTCTTTATCCGTTTAGTTCATAAAGTACGTATAATAGATTGTACATGTACATAATGTAATATCTATTTAATTTCAGAAAATAAAGGTCTTACGGTAATCATCATTGTATGTGTTTCTGTCGTCGCTTTCATTGGTTTAAGCTTTTTTGCTGGATACAAAGCCAGAAGATTTCTTTCAAACAGGTCAAAGACAAAGGTTAAGTAAGTATCTACAACATTTTATGGTACAACTACCTTTACACGAATTTCAACAAAAAGGTCACGGGGTCAGAATGTAAGAGCTTGTATTGTACTTAAATCTACGACTTCCGGTTTTGTTTTCTGATAATTAGAAGGCATTTAGTTATTTTCTTAAAGACAATTTATATTAACATTTAAAGTAGTGCAAAAATCGGAAATTATTTTACATTTATTTTACATTTATAGTTAAAAGTCATAATACCGTATAGAGGGTTATTTTAGCGGGGTGCAAATTTTGTGTATTTTAGCAGTTGGACTAAAATCGCAAACATAAAAACCGCTTAAATTTCATGATTTTTAAGTTACGGTAAAATGCACGACCAGTTTTGTAAATTAAGGCAATAACATGATTTTTTTTAATTTTGGAATCTCATATCTTGGTGTAAATTAAAAGTTATAGTTAATAAATTAATTAAGGTCCTACAGCGAATCTGTACAATACTTTGCGCAGAATGTTTTCTTATGAACATTTTAATTATCAATTTGAAGTTATTTGAATAAATAGCAAATTTACCTAAATTATATTGATTAATTTATGCATGTGTTTTAGCCGTGTTTATCAAAGGTCAAAGGACTGACTGTGATCTAATTGTCACAAAGACACCTGGTTTAACTCTCATTTAAAACGTTAGATGAACATACAGATTAGCACAATAAGCCAATCACACAAATTATAAATCTTTCATAATAAGGAAATTGGTATGAAATGTGACTTTAAATGTAATCGAAATTGAAATTATCAAATTATCAAATCATATGATTTAGGCATTACCTAGCTGCGAGCACAGCATAATTATTCAATTGTCTTCATTTGAAAGGGAAAAAAAAGACAAAATGTTTAAACTTTGTAACCAGAAAAACCTCTTTCAAGTACTTCAAATTTCATTTTAGTAAACGACGCCGTGAATTATGAGTTGTTTCTGAAAATGGCGCCTATGAGCGCGTGACGTTGCGCTGGAAATTTTGAATAATGACGTTGACAATAATTTACCCCATTTACTTCATTACTTCATTGATATGCAATGTACAAAAATAAATGTAAAGCGCAAATAAATAATGTTGCTAGCAAATATTTAACCTACTAATATTTTAACTTTTTCTCCAATGTTTTAAAACACAAAATATATTTTTAACAGATATTTTATTTATATTCATGCCGGACCTGTAACTTTGAGAAACATGCATTAGGAAAATTTTTCTCCGCTCTCGTGGGTCTGCTACGAGCTGTAACTTAATAAAGGAAATATTAGTTCAATTAAAAAAAATAAAAAATAAATTATGAATCCAATTACAAATGAAGAAATAAAGAATGTAACATCCTGTATTAAACAGCCATTAGAACTCAGAGGGAGACCCGACATGAATATGTTTAGTTGTACAAATGATATTTGACTATAATAACTATTATAATTAAAGTTTTTATGTTTTTTGTTTTATTTTAATGTTTATATGGTTTATCATAATTATGTAAAGATATAATCAAAGTGGAAATGCTTTATTTCTAATTAATTGATGAATTTCTTACAGTGCAGTTTTATATTTTTTCTAATTTAGGCCGTCGGAAACAATGTGCAGTCAAAACTTTGACTATGTGGCGAAGTCAGTGTTTCAGAAGCAAAACAAACTATACATGCAAACAAAACGATCTTATGGATTCAAAGAATGTACCAACGATTAAATAGCTTATTCACACAAGAAAAAAATGATTGTTATTCATAGATGTGTTTCATATACTTTTTGAACGAGTTGTGTGCTTATTTAATCCTTTTATTTTTTGTTAATTTTAATTTTACCTAATATTTTTTTGTTCAAGTGCAAACGACGAGACGTAACGTCTTTCAATGGCCATTAACACTTTACTAATGGTATTTGTTTCTGTATTCTTTCTTGCTTAATGGTCATCATGTATGTTAAAAATATTCAAGGGCTGATAAATATTTGTCATTCGCTGAAACCTTTAACTATTCTCATGATCAGCTATTGATAATAAAACATAAAGTTGCAAAACCATTGTTATATTTTCTCATTTGACGTTGGCTTTAGATGTTTACCGTTGTTTTTATGGCTACATGTACACAATGCGATCTATCTGGAGCGCTTTACCAAAAAGATTGAAAATGCAAAACAATATATCAATATGTAGAGAGAAAAAAATAATCGAAATATGCCGAATTTGAACCCAAATTTAGGAAAAAAGCTCAATTTCTCCATTTTTTAGATTATGCCTATAAGGATGATCATTAGAGTTTGATAATTTTGAAATTTGCACAACAATTAAAACTTTGATGGGTTCTTCAATACAAGTGTTGATGTCCTTACCCTAATACAAAGTTTTTCACTGGATATATTTCCATTCGAGCTTTATCGGAACTGAAAATAATATAACTCAAGTTTTTGAGTTTAAAGGTTCCGGTTCTTCTCTTCAGTAATAACTTAAGTTTTTTTGCGAAAGAGGGGACTTACATTGTAACACCGTTAAATGTGCGAGCAGGAGGATAAAATTAAACGTTAACAAAACAAACGAACAAGTCCAAAAACTAGGTATCATTTTGATATGACCTTAAGCAACCATTCATAAAAATAACATAAGGCTTTAATATGATTTACATAACATACAATTTTTTTCAGTGGTGTTCTCTATTATCGCGTCGCAGATTGTAATCGTGTGAATTGATTACATATATAAATGGTGATTTAAAAATCCACAATTGAAAATAGCTAGCCTACTGCCTTCAGAGTGACAAGTGCTATAATGCGTAAGATTTATATTCAATCCTTAATGAAATGCTAAAAAAGAACCCATTCTTATAAAACAAAAACAAAACAAAAAAACTAAACTGTACTCTATTTCCCTTTCTTAACTTAATACTTTGTACAAGGAATGTCTAGAAAATCCGGTTACTGACCCTAAGTCAAACATTTATAGACTCACTGCTATGGTTCTTGATATCGGTTACAACCGCTTATTCAAACCTGTTGGAGTTCCACACGAAAACAGTTAAGACAATCGTTCCTTTCTTTCACTTCCATTTTTAAACATGGGGTTAGATGCTATTAATCAAGGAAATATTTTACACCACAAATCTGTCACGGAACATATTCCTCCTTACTTCAAAGATAAAAGCATTCCCATTATCTCTTATTCCTACACTTCCACCATTGCACCTAAGGTTTTCAACTATAAGCAAGTGATGCGGGATTTCCAAATCAATGACCTCAAAGCAAAACCTCCAGACTGTACCTGTGAAAAGTCCCCATTCAAATATAGTCCCTCTGGCCACGTTATCACTGGTGACCTCAGCATCGTGGAAAATGACTTACTTCGCGATGTTTTGGCTAAAGGACCTAAATATCGTGAGCCAAGACGAATCAACTGGAGCTATAATTTCAAAACAATTATGGATTCAGTTGAGGACTATACCAGAAAATTAGCCAAAAAAGAACAGGAGAAAGAATGTGACGTTTTGTCAGAATGGATGAAAGCTGTGAGGTCATTAGTTTTTTAAAGAATCAATTCTTTGAAAGGCTCAATGAGCCCTAAGGCAACATCCATTTTAAGCAACGCTGATGTTGCCAAGACTTTGTCCAACTTACATGACAAATATGTTGTTGTACCTGCAGACAAAGCACCAAAATAACATCATTTGTGTGTGCAAGAAACACTATATTGACTATTCAACAGCTGAATTGGGGGTTGGTTGTACCAGCAATAGCACCACATACACGGCTACAACACTGTCTAAGGAAGAAATCATTGACAATCAAAAATCTGTCATTTTCTCCTTCGGCCTTTCTGTTGGTGCCAGTAATGATGACATTCCATCCCTGTATTGGATTCCTAAATTACATAAAAATCCATACAAACAGCGCTTCCATGCAGGGTCATCCAAATGTACAACTAAGCCTCTTTCAGTTCTGTTGACTTCAATACTTACGGCAATAAAATCCGGCCTCCAGAAATATTACGATTGTTGTTAATCTAGAAATGGTGTCAATCACATGTGGATCCTGAAGAATTCGGTAGAACTGATGGAGATTCTTAACTCTGAATCAGTTTCATCTTGTAACAGCATCAAAACATTCGATTTCTCCACACTTTACACTTCTATTCCACATGATCAACTGACATCACGATTGGAACAGCTGATTAAACGCAGCTTTTTCAAAAAGAATGGAAAACGCAGGTACAAATATCTTGTGGTCGATTATACCAAGACTTACTTTGTCATCAATGAGTCTAAGAAAAAGAACTAATTTACAGAAGACCAAAATAATCGACATGCTCAACTTTCTTATTGACAACATATTTGTTCTGTTTGGTGGACGTGTTTTTCAGCAAACAATAGGGACTCCAATGGACACTAATTGTGCACCTTTGCTTGCTGATTTGTTTCTTCATTCATATGAAGCAGACTTCTTACAATCTTTTCTAGACAAAAAAGACCGTAGACTAGCTCTCTCTTTCAACCTCACGTTCCATTATATTGATGATGTCCTTTCACTAAACAATATTCAATATAAACGTGATGACTTCAACTTTCCAATCGTTAACTTTTCCTTCTTGTGTAGCAACATTCCGTCCGCTCCAGCTTATTAAATTGCCGTTTTTTTTAATGTTGGTTGTGTCGCGTACACTTATTCCACATTTCTTTATCGTCTATTCTTAAATGAAAATCTGAGACATGTCATGTCTAACCCTATATTGAAATTCTTATATCCTTACAGATCAAATAGGACGAGTACTAATATTAGCTTCGATCAAGATTCCCTGCATTAGACAGGCACATATTGAATGTTGCGGGGTGAAACCAGTTTTTTGGATCCATCCCCTAATTTTTGATAATTAACAAACCACAAGTAAAAAGCAAATCGATTAAATTTTACTTAAACAAAAGAGAAAATGAAACATAAGGAGCAAAACAAAAGGAACTTATGAGACTTTTTTGATGATCTACTCAAACGTCTACTAAAACATTTGGGTGACCATAGCACCTTGTATCAAAGCAAGCTACGAAACTGGGATTGGAAAAAAGGGTGCTGGTTTATTTTATCACTCTTTTATACTTTCTAGGATCCTTTTCTATCTCTTTAAAAATTTTAAGAAGTGAACCTCTTCGCACTGAGGATAGAACATTTCTCAACATTCCATTTTATAACAAACACTATCAAGATCAATTTCAAGAATCGTAAAAAAAGTGACAGCTAAGATTCTTCCTTATTTTAAGACACGCTCATTACCAATTGTTTCCCAATATCAAGTTAATTTTCCTTATAGGGATCATTTGTTGCATTTAGAGAGATTTTAAAACAGCAAATTGACATTTCATTTGAAACAAACAGTGCTCTTCTCCTCGCCGACTTGTTTCTTTTTCCTAATAGACTTGTAAAGAATGGTAATAACAAAATTACAGAACTTAGAGGACCAATCTCTAATGTCCATGATAAAAGTCAAAACAAGGAAGAGGCAAAGGTACCAATGGGTCACCCGAATGACAAAAAATCGAAACGGAAAACAGAAACCTAAAAGCACCAACGAGAACAGGACGAAAAAAGACAAAATAAAACACAGAAATACCAAAAAAAAAAAAAAATTGAATAGAAATCAACGACGAAAACTAAATAAAAAATAATGAGATGTGGAACAAGTGAACGCGACACAGTTGCAATGAGAGTGAATTTAGGTGCTCCGGAAGAGCAAGTCATTCCTGCTTCCTTACGCATATTCGTTGCTCTAGATCTGCCAACCCTCAATTCAGTATGTCAAATCTGGTTAAGGGAGACAAAATCTATGACAAACCAACATCTGCACTCGTCTAAGAGATTGGTATCCCATATTTGTCTATTAGCGCATGATGTCCTCCGTAAAGTTTCTTGAGTGAAGACAGCAACCGAGGGAGAACATACCAGAGTTATTGAAGATCGCAATGGTCCTGACTTAGTACCGACATTTCAAAAGAAATAACAAAAACATGTTTTAGTGCTTGCAAAATCTCCCCCCTCCATTGCGATCTTTGAATTCGGAAGTTACACAAAACACAACACGGTTATGTAGTCATAAAAAGGGATATTGAAGTGATCATCTCGGCCCAACAACCAGTCAAACAATAATTTTGAATTTTTCTACCAGTGGCTGATAACAAAGGAAGATGTTTTTAATGATCGTATGAGACGTATTTCCTTATAGCCTCTGTCACGGAGATAACAGAGTCGGATACAAAAAAAAAAGTGTAAAGAACAAAAAAATGAAAAAGGCAAGGTCCTTCTTTCCTTTAATCTCTTTGATATAGATGATGCAGATCTCTGTCAACACCGCTTCGTTTGGTAAATAGATTCCTTCAATTCTTCAAAGTTTGAGAATAAAGAAACCAAGGGTTACATCTGAATCACGTTATTTTGGGGTTTTTGTTCTGCATTTCATATTTGCCCCGAATGGTTATTTTAGTAACAAAAAATACGATAAAAAGATAACTTTAGTTTGTAAATTATGACCTTTCCTCACCTGAGGTATATGAATACGATATTTTTTAAAAATTTATCGGTTATAGCACGGATTGAACGTATTATGCAGATATTTTCATCAAACACCGCTATCTCCGTGACTGACTATTAGACCAAGGTTATCATGGCTATAAGAAAAGAAGTCCAAAATATCAATGCAAAACAATGTCTTCATCATCAACCATTGGTGAAAAAAATGATGTTAGACGGAATGTTTAGTGATTGTTCTGCTTAGTTGTACTGAGGTGATAACCTAAATATCGCTACAACCGTGTTGTGTTTTTTGTTACTAATGGACCCTAAGATTGCAATGGAAGAAGGAGGTTCGGCGCAATAAAACCTGGCTGCATCCACCATTTATTTTTGTAATGCCTATACCAAGTCAGGGTCATAACGGTCTTAAATTTCTCCGCGATTGTCATTACCTTTATTCCCTATCAATATTCAAACATGTATTTTTACTTTTCTTCTTCATGTAATAGACTGACACCAAGTAGCACCTACTGGCCTCGTTGGAGGCTGCAGGTGGTTGTCCACTGTGTTTTGTTTTAAATTGTCGCTTGTAATGTGAGCTGTGTCGCTTATCTCATTATTTGCTATATGTTTATTGTTTGCTTATGAATATTATAATTTTGAAAAGTATGTAGTTTTCGCTTCCTAGGTTTAAACGAAAAGGAGATAATAAAAAAAAAATTGTTTAACAGTGCACTTGTATACTGACTGTCTGTTCCATGGTATTGTTATATCAATTCACTGAATTAGACTTAAACTTAAAAACACAAATAATCGTGCAGGTAGGGTAAGTGTATTAATCAAAGAAAATAAGAAACTTTTGAAAACCTAATAACATTAACTCTTCTTTGTTTAGTCCCTTTCATTGAATAATATACATATGATTTCTACATTTATTCCCACAATAATGTAAGTTTGCATAAAATATTCACAGTCAATAGAAAGAAGCAGTAGAGGTACCAATGGGGTATCCGAATGTCAAAAGTCCGAAAGGGCAGAGACAAAACCAGTAAGCACCAACAAGAACGGGACAGAAAAAGACAACATGTAAAACATGAAAACACAAATTAACTGAATATCAATCTACAAAGCAGGGGGTCTATCTGTGACTATTTCAGGGCTGGATTTGAATTATATGCATCTTATTTAGACCATGGGCCAATTGCATAACCGCGAGCAGTGCCAAATGGCCTCGTTGAAGGCTGCTGGCGGTTGTCCATTGTGGTTTTTCTAAATTGCCGTTTAATTGTGGGCTGTGTCGCGTACACTTATTCCACATCTCTTTATTTTCTACAAAGCGAACTCCAGTTAAAACAAGAGTGAACTAAGGTGCTCCGCAAGAGTAAGCAGTTCCCGCTTGTTATAGCACACCCGTTGCGTTGCCAACAGACAATTTAGCGTGTCGATTCCGGTAAATGAAGACAAAACAAAACTCTATGACAATAGAAGAAAATGAGATGTGGAATAAGTGTACGCGACACAACCTACATTATAAACGTATATTTTAAATATCCACAATGGAAAACAGCCAGCAGCCTTCAATGTGACCAGCGGTCGCTGCTCGCTGTTTTTCAATTGGCCCCTGGATTGAAAATAAAATACATATGATTCAAGCCCAATCCCAAAGTGCATTGAAAGACCCTCTTCTTGACAAAAAACAATTAACAAAAATTCGTCTAAATACAAACATCTGCACTCATCTGAGAGATCGCAATCCCATATTTGTCTATAGGAGCATGATGTCTTCCGTAAAATTTCTTGAGTGAAGACAGCAACAGAGAAGCAACATAACCGTGTGTGAGCAACTTTTGAGTCAGAATTGACCGCACGCTCTGGAGTAGCGAATCATTTGAGATACGTAAACTCTATAAGCTGGTGCGGACGGAATGTTGCTACACAAGAAGGGAAATCGTATATTTGGACAAGTTAAAAGAATATAACTGGGTATTTAGAACAGTAGGACATTATTTTGACAGTAGCTAGGTAAAAACGCCAGACATAGTCCTTTAGAACAAAATTTTATTGCAAATGAATGGCATTATTCAGATATACCTCACATAAGGGGATAATGTACACAGCCGGGTTAAAGCATTTGTATTTTTGTGTAGATTTAAAAAGCATTTGACATAGTTTGGCAATTTAACAAAATCAAAGCGCTAAAACGTTAAAAGGCAAGCGAAATATGAAAACACTTAAATAGCAGATATCTTAAAAGTTAATGAATTCATGCTTACAACCGGCAATGTTACAGACTCCAGTGCAGACTCTAATGTTACAGTTAGACGACTTTCCCCGTAACAAACGACTTCAAATCAAGATAAAAAATGTCTCAGTAAAAATAATTCAGTAGATAAATGTAAGATAATTTAATTCGCATGTCTTTAGTGTTTCTCAATAGACGGTGTAGATTGAGTAACTGTACGTGGAGACGTACACTTTTGGTTTATTTCAAAGTAAACTTTTACGGGAAATGATAATACAAATATTTTTATGTGTTAATGATACTATATCATGTATATCATTAATATGTTCTTTTACAGGATAAGTCACGATTTTGAGAAATTGCTAAGGAATCAATAAAACTTGATGTGTGTCGTTTAAAAATGGAGCATTTTTGAAAAATGCATTAATTGTAACATATAAGATCATATTTCAAAAAGAAATATAGAAGATAAAGAATTACAGTATGCAGATTACTCCGTCTAGACAGAAAAAAAACGCGAAAGCCAGAAGTAACCTTAAACAAACAAACAAACAAACAAAATATTTTATTGTCAATCAAAGACGCCCGTTAAGGCAGAATAATTAACATTAATTTCATACATTGATTACATTGATTGAAATGATTAATAAAATAATTTGACAAATACATGAAAATATGAACTCAAACAGACAAAATTATGTTTATTTATCTAACAAGCACAGGATACAGGACTTCAAAAAAATTATTATTGTAATTATTTATTATGATATTTTTTTTATAGTTTGCTATTGAACAATCTTCAAATATAATAAAGTCTCAAGAATTACTATCTGTACCGCCACCGAGAATTTCTTGTCTTAAAGTATTCATTTTGCTTATTAGCAAATAAAGTTGATCAAGTACAAATTCGTCTTCTGCAGAAAGAAGCCATAAGAATTTGGCACCCGTATCAAGAGATTTAATGTTTTAAACCGGTTTTCTATCTGATCTAATATATTCTGTCTAATAGTGTCTAATTTAGGACATGTTAATAGAAAATGTTGCTCATCTTCTATTTCATTTAGATTGCAAAGTTTGCAGATTCTCTGAGATGCTGCTATATCTTTATAGCGTCCACGCTCTATTTCTAATTGGTGCGAGCTAATTCTAAAATTTATAATCGTACGCCTCTTTTCATAATTCCCCCAGTTTAAATAATTTTCAAATGTAAAGTTATTCTTGAAAATCCTATATGTTCTCAGTTTGTTTCGCCTTTCTGGATTTTTATTGTCGTTAAATATATTTTCTCTCCATAATTTTTTATATTTAAGATGTATATGTTTATATACATATTTTTTTAAACTAACTTTAAGATTTATTGCTACTTCTCTATCTATGCCAAAGAAATTGAAAATTTCGTCTACACATTTATACCAACATTTTTTCTTATTCTCATGTAACTTTTTAGATAAACTAAAAGCTTCTGCTACAAGGCTTTCATTCTCATTAAATTTTGACAACTGTACCCAGTATTTTATCATATTTAAAAAGGATTCTAATAAAAGTGGAAATCTGCCTAATTCTCCAACCACTGCTAAATTAGTAGCCCGTTGTCTAACTTCTAGTAAGTATTTACATAATTTAATATGTACTTTTTCGGCTGTAAAATCCATACATAATTTATTAAAATATGTGTCTTTATGTTTTTTAAGTTTATCTGCATCAAATGTTCCCCAAACTTCACTTCCATACATTAAAACAGGTTTAACAGTGTGATCAAATACGTGTAGAATGGTTTTGATTTTTGGTTTATGGTGTTCAAAACATTTTTTCATCTTGAAATATGCTTTGAGACCTTTCTGGCATAACGTACTTTTGGCCTCTGTAAAATTTCCCCTTATACCGAAGGTTATACCAAGGTAAGTATAACTTCTTACATTTTCAATGACGGTGTTGCAATATGTAAATACAGTTTTGTCCAGTTTTCCTGTGATATTGAAAATCAAAGATTTAGTTTTTTTAATATTGACTTGTAGACCCCATTTTGAACAATAATTTTGTAAATGCAGTAAACTAGTCTGCAACCCTTCTTTAGTTTCAGATAATAAAACTACATCGTCAGCATACATGAGACAGCTGATTTTACTTGAATTAAGAGTAACTGGGGTACAGTTATCAGTGAAAATATCTGGAAGGTCGTTAATAAATAACTTAAATAGATTGGGACTCAAATTATCACCCTGCCTTACTCCTACATGTGAAGCAAAGCTATCTGTCAGGTTATTAGCATTAGCTTTGACACTTAGTTCAATCCTACTGTACATGTTTTTTATTACATTATAAAATAGATCACTGACACCGTTTACTCTTAGTTTATAAAGAAGTTCTTCATGTCGAACAGTGTCAAAGGCCTTTTTGAAATCGATAAAACAGGTATATAGTTTTTTTGATCCCTGTTGTGTATACTTGTCTATCAGAGTTTTTAGTACAAATATGTGATCGCTGGTACGCTTACCTTTACAAAATCCAATTTGTTCAGGTGAGATAAGATTTCTTTTTATATAAAAATTTTCAAGTCTAGTATTAAGTATTTTAGTAAACAATTTACATATATTACTACCAATGGTGAGTCCTCTGTAGTTAGATGGATCATCTTTTGGTCCATTTTTGTGTATAGGGACTATAATCCCTTTTGCCCAAGATTTTGGAAAGTTTCCAGATGAAAGGATAGAATTTAAGAGTTTTTGTAAACCTGTTATTACATAACTTTGACTGTATTTTAACATTTCATTTAATATGCAGTCAAAGCTGCTAGCTTTATTATTCTTTAAAGTTTTTATTGTTTCACTTATTTCTGAAATTGAAATTTTATTATCTAATTCTGAATAAATTTTCTGATTTTCTAGAGCATGTAAATTATTTAAAAGTTCAGTATTAATTTCATTTTTTCCATTTAGATCTTTGAAGTAATCAAACCATGTTTTTGGTTGTTATACCTGTATCAGAAGTTTTATTACAATTATTGGCTAAATCATCTAAAAGAGACCAATATTTTTTGGGGTTATCTTCTAGCAATGAATCAAGCTTATGACTACATAAGGCAGCTAACGCTTGCCTAAAAATCATAATATACAACTACTACAGCAAAGCATAAGAATCTGAATATTGTTGATATTCTATCTATATTTATAGTTTGATTAAATGGAATTTGAATTAAGAAAAAAAATACTACTATCAAGCTAAAAGGTAGAAGCATTGTTGATTTTATGCTACCCTTATGACGATTGCTTCAAAAACATATAATGTGGTCATTTATCAGATCATTGTCCTTTTGTGTCGAGTAGTGAATTTGGAACCCCTGCCAGTGACCGAGAGTCGTTTGAGCTATTGCATAATATTCATAAAACTAGTGTAAAGATAATTACAAAATTATCAAACTTGAAGGATCAATGTCCTAGAGAAAAGACAAAACAAGGAAGACATACATCAATCGATAAATGTTTCTTAGCTAGTTGTCAGTAACTTCGAGTGTTGTCAAGAGAGTTCCTCCTTGTCTTGTTGTTTTCGTACAGTATTTTGTCTTAGGTTCTCTCTTGTTGAATTGAACTTTTGTCGATTGAGTTTTACAGTGTGTTTTATATGTAGCTTTGTGCAAGCTTATCAATAGGGGGAAGGTTGGATACAAAAAACTAGTTTAACCCCGCCACATTTTATATGTGCCTGTCCTAAGCCAGGCAACTTTGCCAAAGCCTTTGTTTGTCCTTGTCATTCTGTGTTAACTGTTTTATTTCAAGAATAGGGTCTTTCGTTGATGATTAAGGGATTGGTTTTGATACTTTTGAATTGTATTATAAGTCTTGGGCCAATGCAAGACGGTAAGCAGTGACCTATGGTCATGTTGAAGACTGCTTGCTGTTTTCCGTTGTGATTTTTTGAATTGCTGTTTGTTTATGTTTGTTGTGTCGCGTACACTTATTCCACATCTCAATATCGTATACAGATACGACCAGACATAACCTGTATACCAAGTTAACTTGAAAAGTAAACTTTTTGACTGCCTAAAGTTAACTAAGGTCTGCTTTTTAGATAACAATGGGCAGACTTTGGACTGGTCTAAACTTTACTATTAGAGCAAACTTGGTCCACGGTTAGTTCTTCTTGACCGCTCTACTAGTTAACATTAGCCTAGAACCAACCTAAAGTTAACTTTAGCCTAAGAGCGACCTAAAGTTATTTTAGCCTTTAGCGACCTAAAGTTAACTGCATTAAAGCCAAGTGATACCTAGAGTTAACTGGGCTCCGATTTAATTTATCATTTGACTTGATTTATATAAACATTTTCTTTCTATATTTATTGATTTTAAGATTATTACCAGAATTTATTAAGTGATTTTTTGAAAAACAATATGTATTTGTTGTTATTTTTTAATGTTGATTTCATTTATTTATTAATTTACTATAAATAATATATTGATCTATTTACATGAAATAATTATTTTAAAAATACGTATTTATTTTCAAGATTTGTTATTTTACATGTAGAAAGATTAATTTCATTAAAATTTCCCCTTTGGTCTTACACTTCTCTTTAACGGGTCTCAAAAAGGTTTATTTATAGGTTATTCAGACTTATATATTAGACACTCCATTTCTTTCGAAAATAATGTTTTAACGTGAAAAGTAAAGGCGAAACAGGTATAGAAATCCTCTATTACTCTTCATTGAACAGTTGGTGGGTGGACACGCTCCTATATGTACAATCAATGATGGGTATGAGGCATTAAAACTTCATGATATTTGGTGTACACAATCAAGATGGGGTCCTATAACGTGGGATTCGATTTCAGGTCTGCCGCTAACCTACTTTCTGTTTAACAAAATCCAGCCATATTTTACTTTGACAATTTTGTTATTAATGGAGTGATGCTCTGGAAATATTTTCATCGACCCAACATCAAAGGGTGGGTAAAAGTAGACAATTAAGTACTAAATAAAGGTAATAACAAAACTACCGAACTTGAATGATCAATCTCATAGTCCAAAGAAAATGACAAAAACGAATCAGTCATACTGGAGAATTGGTGGATCGCAATGGTCCTGACTTGGTACAGGCATTTCAAACGAAATGGTGGGTTAAACCAGGTTTTATGGCGCCAAACCTCCCTCTTCCATTGCGATCTTAGGATCCGGTAATGACCTTAGGACACAACATAGTTGTGAGACACAATAGGGATATTGAGGTGATCATCTCAGTACAGCAGACCAGTCAAACACTAATTAAAACAATTAACTATCATATCTTTTAAGTCAATTTTGAACTTTTCTACTAGTGGCTGATAACGAAGAAAGATTTTTTTAGGAATCGTATGAGACGTATTTTCTTATAGCCCTGCTCCATAAGTCGGTCACAAAGAAATCGGTGTCTGATCAAAAAATCTGTGAAATGTGTGCAAGCTCTGGCATATCGAATAACTTGTGAAATATAAACACCGTATGCAGGGGAAGAAGGTATATGGCTCTGTAGATTAGGAAAATTAATAATTTGAAAATTAAAATCGTCTCGTTTATCGTAAATTTTTGTACTGAGATGACCACCTGGGTCAAATTCGAGGTGCAAATCCAAGAAAGAAGTGAATCAATTTGATTCGGTGGTCTCTTTAATTTCCAATTCTGGAGGATATATTGAAGGAATCCATCTACCAAATGAAGTGTTATTGACAGAAATGAATGTATCTATTAACAAATCATTTAAGTATAAAACAATTTGATTTAAAGATCTATAGAATAATTCAAAACAATAATATATACTAACAAAATGAATATTTTTTAGAAAACAAAAATACATGGTCTCTTCATATCTGACTCTTTCTTTTTATTTTCTCCCGAAATATTAAAGACTCCTTGAGCAATAAACGTTATTGAAAGACACATATAAACACGAATAAGATATATTATATTAGATATGCTTAAAATAAAATTGATTGCAAATATGCAAATACTTGACCAACATTATTACCCCTGATATGGAATGTAAACATTGTGAAAAAGAAAGTGTCTTTAATTCTAAAGATACTAGTAAACTTAAGGTGATGCTGGTTATCATGATTTATATTGTCTTAACATGATTGTATAATTAGGTAAATATACCGTATTTAACGTAACTTAATGTGATACATCAATCAACTGATTGTCTTGAAAGCATACAGTCAGCTATAAGGTTTTACAATATAGAGTTGTCACTAATTCCGACATAAAGACCATTTTCAGTCATAGCTCTAACATAGAAATAAAACTGTAAATTGGATTTATCCTTCAGTTTGTCTGTTATTTCTACTTCCATATAATCCTGAATGGTTTCTTGCCACTGTATGACATCAGCGCCACCTGGATATGTTCCCACGGAAACTTCATACGTCACACGTTTTTTGGATAGAAAGCAACTTTTCCAGCTGACGGTAATTATATCTCCTGCTCTGGACGTTGTCATAGTAGATCCCACTGTAATAAAAATCAGAAGCAAATGAGATGTACAATAAGTCTACGCGACACATCCTTCCTATATTGGTGGCAATTCTGGAAATACACAAAAGAAACCAGCCAGCAATGTTTAATGTAACCAATAAAATCTGCTCGTTGTTTGTTTTGCATTTTGTCCTAGATTGAAAATAGTATGAATACGATTGAGAACCAATGCTCCACTTCCCAATAAAATACCCTGCACATATTACAACTAATAAAAAGATGACGTTTAAACCTGACGTAGGACTTGACCCAACTCAGATAAAAAGACAATGCTTTAACTTATCTTTGTAATACAACATCCCTATAAATTGAAACATGGTTATAGAATAAGACATGTCTGAGCTTTTCTTTGTTATTCTAAATAACCCTCAGAATGTTATACTGAGACAACTGTACCAATGAAATATATTGACTGACGTGTGTGATTAGTTTATATTGATAATATGTTTTTATTTTAAATCTTACCTACAACTGATAAAAATATATGACTCTTTTTTTATATTGGTAAAGATTCTGGTATTTCTACTGTGTAAACCCCTGACATTTTACCTAAAACTGACGGAGCTGTCTAATTAATAGTTGGTAGAGATTCTGTATTTCTACAGTGTTTAACCCTGATATCTTACCTACAACTGACGGAGCTGTCTGGTTGATAGTTATATTGGTAGAGATTCTGTATTTCTACAGTGTTCAACGCTGACATCTTACCTACAACTGATGGAGCTGTCTGATTAATAGTTATATTGCTAGAGATTCTGGTACTTCTATAGTGTTAACCCTTGACATCTTACCTACAACTGATGGAGCTGTCTGGCTAATAGTTATATTGGTAGAGATTCTGTTACTTCTATAGTGTTAACCCCTGACATCTTACCTACAAATGTTGGTGCTCTCTGATTAATTGTTATATTGGTAGAGATTTTGGTTCGTCTATAGTATTAACCCTTGACATCTTACCTACAACTGATGGAGCTGTATGGTTAATAGCTATGTCGGTAGAGATTCTGGGACTTCTGATGTACATTTCATTAGTAGCAGCAACTTTCGCTGTGTATAGATCGTCTGTCAACTCTAGTCCTGTCATTACCAGGTAACTTACTCCTTTGTTGATGTTCAGTAAAGAATTGGTCAGATGTAGGTTATTTCCGTCAAGTTTAACCTTAATAATGTAAATACATAACAATATATGATATTATATTCCTACAGTAAGAAGTCTTAACCTGCTTGAAAATATGTTATCATTCTCTCTTAAGTAAACAAATGGTTAAAAAACGGAACAGTCATCCTGCAATTTTTAAGCTTTTATTTTCAATTTAAATGACATGTTATAACATAAATGATGCAGAATTAGTTTTTTTTTTATTTAATAAATGAAAAGATTACAAGATTAACACAGAGATAGATCTCATTTCAGTGGATGTAAATGGTAGGAAAATTTGTGACTAATATTTATTTGAGATGTATTAAAAATTAAGTTTTTCTTAATTGCATCCTAAAGAAGTACCGTCACCCCATGATTATATTAGAGAAATCAAAAGCACATCCTATCATTGTTATCTTACATACATTTAATGTAAGGTTTTTAAAATATATGCATTTTGAAAAAAAAAATCTTTTATAATCTATACAAATTCTGAAAGATATCTAAAAAAAAATCATCGTGACCTATTATTTTATTGTATATTGGTGATACACATACCGATGTCTATTTACTAAAAATGTATAAAAAAGTTAATAATAATGTCGAATAAGTAGATCCCCAACTACCTCCATCTATCTTACGCTAAATGCCCCTATGCCCATTTTATCTTTATTGATATCTTATGCATTTGATAATTGCTGTCTATCTAAATTTGCCACAAATTCCATTTATAATATAATAATAACAGAGATAACAAATATGAATATTGTAATACGTACCATAAATGACATGATACCAAACTTGTCAGTAAATCCTGACCACTTCATCCTAACAGTGGATGTATCAGCCTGTGTTGTAGATCTATACTCCGTCAGTGATACAGGCATGATGGAAACGACAGCATGGTCACTAGAAGGTGGACTGTCAGACACATACACTCCGTCTGTTGTTGCTGTTGTATACAGCCCAGCTCTGTTGTAACATCGTATTGTACTGTATATAGTTCTTTGATATACCAGGCTAGGGTCAAAGGTTATCGTCGATGATTGAATATCATCTGTTTCCATAAATGTCTGAAGTTCATTTCCATATGGCTGTAAACCTTGTGTAAATGAACAAATAATTTCTTAAGCAAACACAACGTAAAGTATACAATATCAGATTTTTTTTAGAAATGCTGATAGTCTCGAAATGAATAAACCCCAAATGCAAACCCAACCTATCTATTAATTTTTGAAAATGTTAGGAAACGCATCTGAATTGACGAGGACGCGGAACTTTTTCTGCGCACGAGTTATCATATTTTTATTATTCATGAGACCTAGTTGGTTATCGTATTGATAACATAGATAAACACACCGATATTTAATAGTTTTTAACATTTATGAATGGCGTATGAAATTAGACATCATCGGTCATGCCAACAACGCAATACAATTCACGACGTCATAATTGAAAGTTTTGCGTCAAAGTTGACAGTTTGTGCGGAAAATGACACAACAGTGAAAATATTTTGGTTATTCCACACTGTGAATCTACCAAAATTTATTTACAGGGAAAAATTGGTATTTCATATGCATCTATGTAATAAATGTACTCAATCGTTCTTACTTTGGAGTGAAACAACATAACAACAACATACCAATAGACCATTCACAATAACTGATACCAGATTCTTCATCTTGTGCTTCCCAGTTTGATGATATAGTACTAGAAGTCTGGCCGTCAATATCAACTCCTGAGAAAAAAATAAAAATATGCTAACATCAAAACATAATTAAATGATTATTGAAGATAAATTCACACCTGACGACATTTTGAAATATTTGTTGCAGATAATTATAACAATAGGGGATGTTGGACCCAAAGACCTTTTAAAATCATTTGTAAGTAAGACACAACAGAACAAACAAAGGACTAAATGTTTGTGGCATATAGATTGGTCCAGACATAATACGTGTCCAAAAAGATCTCGAAAAGCTGACTAGAAGTTTAGGTCTGCTTTTTGTGGGCTATGGTCCACTTTAGAATTCACTTTAAACGCAGACTTGGTTCTAGGTCCGCTTTATTTAACCAGCAGTCTAGTTCTGTACACACAGAACTGACTGACCATTGTTCTGGTCCACTTTTGACAATTTTACTAAAGATAGAAATCAGATCAAACCCGTGGTTAGGTCAAATTTATTGGCGTCCTTGATAGAGCTACAAGGATGACAAGCAAATTATTAACACAGGGGTACGTTGCACCCAGGTTGTTGTCATCACTCAAGAATTGTACAGAAGACATCATGAGCATGTAGACAAAAACGAAATTTCTATCTCTCAGATGAGCACAGATGTTGGTTTGACATAGAGTTTTGTAATGTCATCCTTTCCGAATTTGAACCGATCTTTGGCAAGTTGACGGGTGTGCTATAGCAAGCAGGAACTTTTTTTGGTATAATGATGTTAGATAACCTATTTCGTACACCTTTACCTTCTTTTATCAGATATAATATTTAGAAATTGATAAGCTTTAACAATAGTAATTTATAAACATAAAAAAATATGAATGAAATGGTCCGATATGTAAAAACACATGCATGGAACAAGTCAGGACCATTGCGATCATTCTCCGGTATGTCTTCCTTGTTTTGTCTTTTCTCTTGGACATTGATCCTCCAAGTTCGAGCAGGAACTGCTTTCTCTTCCAGAGCACCTGAGTTCACTCTAGTTTTGACTGGAGTTCGCGTTGTTATTGATATTCAGTTATTATTGTGTTTCCATGTTTCCATGTTGTCTGTTTTTGTCCCGTTCTTGTTTGTGTTTACTGGTTTTGTCTATGCCCTTTCGGACTTTTGACATACGGATTCCCTTGGTACCTCTGCTTTTTTCGATGATTTTGTTATATCCTTATTTTACATATAAATATGTAATTACATACAATCACGTTTCTCAGAAAAGATTTTTAAATTGAAGAAAAACTTTCCAATACTTTTCAATTTGTTTTATTGAACACCTTTTTTAATTAGAATACTTTTTATTTACTTTTTTCTAGTTTTATTTGATAGTACATGATAAAAAAAGTTAAAAATGACGTCAAATGTTTATATGAAATGCCAGCTGATTCATTGATTTGCAGTTCAGTCCACTGCTTTAAAACATTTTCCAAGCAGACCCGTCCTTAAGTCAGATCAGTTCTAGACATGTTTCTCTCCACAACAAGCTAATAAGACCTACAAACTAGTCAGACGGCAAATGTCTATTTTTTCCGTTAAGGATACAAAAGGACGGATTCCGGATTCAGGGGCGATAATTTTTACAATTTTGGCCACCAGACGTCGCTCCGCGGAAAATATTTATTGATTTTTGTAGGACTCGCGGTATTTTTAAAAGTTTTCAATAAACTGCTGAACATATTTATCATATATTGATATTTTAAGAAATAAAAATTTATGAAGAACACTATCAGACAAAACTTAGTTTATTTGATGCTGAAATTGAATGGTTATTCTGATTTGAAGTAGGCGGAAAAAATCGCCATTTTTCGTTCAGCGACTTCACTTTGTACCCCTTGGAACGAATTGACACAATCAAAATCATTTCACTCGATAAACTTGAAATGAATTAAAAACGAAGGATGAATAGTTTAAGAATGCTCATGCAAAATTTCAGATTTTTACCTGTGATATTTTTTATGCAGCATCACTTTTTTCACAACATTCCACGTCATTTGGGGTCATTTTACGGGTCAAAAACCACATGACGTATGTGGCGGGATGTAAACAAAACGTAAAAAACGTCAGTGAAATTTACCAAAACTTATGGATAATGCTTGGGAATTAAATAGACTCTGTTGTCAAGGTAAGTTCTTTAAATCTTATTACTTTTTCTTTACTTTTAACCCTAATAATGGTGATGCTGACATTGACTGACTGGTAGCCATTTTTTTCAATATTGACCTTTGATAAACTTGAATGACTGACAGGAATTTTTAAAACAAATGATTAACTATCAGAATTGGTGACAGAATTGTCATTTTCAACTGCTGTTGAATCGTGCTTGGCTGAATAACAGCCGATGCAATTTTTAAATTCATTTTTTCCAACAAAGGCAAACAACCTAGCTGTAGGGCTTATCTGCATGGCAAGCATGCACAGCTCAAATTTAACACTCACAACATTCACATTTTATTCATTTATTCTCATAAAAAGTTCTTTTCCTTATCAAAGAAATTCTCTTTGCACAAATAAATTTAATTTCAACTGATGATAATTGAGAATAATTAAATTTTAAATGCATGAGTTGCAGAATTTGGTAGTACTTAGTGAATCTTAATAACTCTGTTAGTTGAAAATACTTTATATTCAGCCAAATCAGTGGTTCAAGAATCTTGAAATGTGGCTTGATTTTTTAAAAATTATGAATGAAATTGTTATTTTATAATTCTTCCATGTAATTTTCTGCAATGGATATATTAACAAAACAGTTTTACTTTGAATATCAGCTTGAAATATCAAACTGGTACATTTAAACATGGCATGATGTATGTAGGGACAAATATATTTATAAGTGCATGTTTATTCTATATATTGTTGCCAATTTTCTCTTTATATGACATGATATCAATTGAAATATAATTGTTGTTTTATTTAAGATAATTTGATAGGTACCTAGCTGTGCTTTTGATAATTAAATTGATAATTTTGTTCATTTAATAATTTTTCTAACTATAACTTATAGAAATGTCATTGAGCATAATGATGATAATTAAAAATCTTATATGCTTTCTAGAAGATAAAAATATTATAAATTCTTCATAAAAAATAAAGGAAATTTTACAATGATGCTGACTGCATTATAAATATTGTGTTAAGTTTTGCAAAGAAATAGTCATACAAATCAGTACAATTTGTTGATACAGGGCATTCAGATAAAAAAAATTCATTTATTCTTACTGTCCTGAAATGCATAAATTACAATAGTCAGATATTCTTTAGTTTGTGTACAAATAATAAATTTGCAACTAAAATGCATAAATTTTTAATAGAAATGTTAAATTGAATTACTGTGAATCATTCCATACAGAAAAAATAATCTGTGATATTTCAAAAAGTAAAAAAAACCAATATTTTGGGTCATATTTTTGGCAAATTTCCCAATCCTTTATTTTATTTTGTAAATTTCTAGTACATTTACAAGACTTGAATAATGAATAAACATCCAATAGTACACATTCAAGTTATATTTTACTCATAGAATATTCCCAAGTTTCATTGAGCCATTTTTTTAGTGATTTTTCATTGTTTTTTACTATTTTATGATTTTGATATTGTGAATGTTAGAGAGTTATCTCCCTTTTTATTGACAGGTGCTCGACCAAAAGGGTTTGATACACAAAATCAATATTATTAAGTTAAAACGAACAAAACCTAGTTGATAATGACAACAAGGCTTAATATAACATTTTCTTGGAAATGTAGCGTCTTTTTTCAAGTTTTTGTCTTCTATTTAACGTTTTACTTGCATTGAAGCTGTCACGGGCGGCCATTTTGTCTGTCCAAAATGTGCCAATTTTTGGTCGATTGAATTGACACAATTTAAAAGAAAGATCTTAAAAAAATCTTAGTAAATAAAAATCGTTTCAGACTAAAATTTCCCTCCTTTATGAAAAAATTGAGCCCATAATTCAACGCTTTAAATTCACAATTGACGTTTTTCTTTCCACTGGGGTCGTTCAAGACGGGCAAAAGATTCTACGCTGTTGGCCTGTTTTCTGTTCTTAATTTATTATTTTCATTTTACGCTATCAAAAATTCGAACCTCTTGGGTCTTCAGATTAGACACATTATAATTTTTTTATTGACAAAGCAATTCTTTTGACATTTTTTGATGGACAAATCAAGTCACGGACGTAATTTTTACAAATGTAAAAATGTTATTTTGACACAAACGAATTGACACAATTAAAAATAAAGAATTGCTTTAACATTTTGATGACAAAGACTTATTGGCAAACCAATTCTAGATTAATTTGTAAAATTCGAGTGCTTTTCCTTTCCGATTAAAATTTTGGTGGGTATTTTTCTGAGGTACACTGCCGTCACTTTCACGTCAATTTTCGGACACAGCGTACAACTTAATTTGTTTATTTCTCCCTTTAAACACAGTATTTCATCTAGAATTTAATATAAAGATAATCTGTAAGATCTGTAGATTTAATTAACATTTCAAATGAAAGAAGATATGTACAGAAAAGGGGTTTATTTATTTTATTTCCAATGACATGTCAACATTTTATGACAATGTCGTATTTTTTTCTATTTTTGAATTTTAAGTCACGTGCGCGGTGTTCGATAAAGCGCCCTCTAAAGACAGATCTGCCGTCCTACTAAACAGTCGGGTGTTTTACTGGCCTGACATGATGACAGGTCCGCTCTGGTCCACTTTGAAAAGCAGAACAGACCAGGAAATCTTCCCGTGGTCTGCTTTGAGCTATCCATTCAATCCTTAAACAGCTTCAGCGGACCAGAAAACCAAATATTTAATGAAAGAACAAAGTACGCTTTATTTAAACTTTTGTTTAGGTTAGTACTGGACCAATCTGTATGATAATTTAGTGGACAAAACCATTTTATTTTTTTGTCCGTTGACAGACCTGGAGGTGAGTGAATTATCAATACATTGATTGCTTCTAAATTTACAGTTGACAGAACCGGCGGTGTTTGATCAATATCTGTTGACAGAACTAAAGATGTTCTGTCAATACTTACCTGTCCCATCATTGATAGTAAACAGAACAGGAGGTGTGCCATCAATATCTTACCTGTTCCATCATTACATGTTGACAGAACTGGAAGTTAACTGTCAATATCATACCTGTTCCATCATTAACTCTTGACAGAACTGGAGGTGTACCGTCAATATTTAACCTGTTCCATCATTAACTTTTGACAGAATTTGAGGTGTACTGTCAGTCAATATCTTACCTGTTCCATCATTAACTGCTGACAGAACTGGAGGTGTACTGTCAATATAATACTTGTTCAATCATTAACTTTTGACAGAACTTGAGGTGTATTGTCAATATAGTACCTGTTCCATCATTAACTGCTGACAGAACTGGAGGGTTACTAACAATATCTTACCTGATCAATAATTAACTGTTGACAGAACTGGAGGTGTACTGTCAATATAATACTTGTTCAATCATTAACTTTTGACAGAACTTGAGGTGTATTGTCAATATCGTACCTGTTCCATCATTAACTGCTGACAGAACTGGAGGGTTACTTACAATATCTTACCTGTTCCCATCATTAACTGTTGACAGAAATGGAGATGTACTGTCAATATCTCACCTGTCCCATCATTAACTGTTGACAGAACTGGAGGTAAACTGTCAATATTGTACATGTTCCATCATTAACTGATGACAGAACTGGAGGTGTACTGTCAATATCTTACTTGTTGCATCATTAAGTGTTGACAGAACTGGAGGTGAACTGTAAATATCTTACCTGTTCCAACATTACATGTTGACAGAACTTGAGGTGTACTGTCAATATCTTACCTGTCCCATCATTACATGTTAACAGAACTGGAGGTGTACTGTCAATATTCAGCCCTTTCGAATAACCAAATGACCGTAATCCTGCAGCATTTACAGCCACAACGGTAACAAACACTTGAGATCCATGTACTAATGTCACATCATAAGTATAGGCGAAATTACGTACTCCTACACTTGTGAAAGGTTTTAATTCTGTACTTCCTTCGGTGTTACCTACAGAAATTTATATGTATTTCAATATAATCACAATTTCTATGTACGACAACTTTTTAATTCTATTTACAAATAAAAAAATTATCTGTGATTGATCAGTTATAACTCTTAATATCATCAGTTTTACGAATGGTAAAGTTGTTAGAGAAACAATTGTTAACAATAAAAGAAATGTCAATGAAATGGCGAAGAAAAACTAAGGCAATTGAAAATTGCATTGGTTCTGACTAAGTACAAACATTTTAAAACATATAAAAGTTAAACCAAGTTCTTTGGCAAAAAACCTTCCGCTTCCTTTGCAATCTGAGGTCTGTTAGTAATACAAAACTTGACACGTTGAAGTAAGAGAGGTGATCAAGTTATTACAACAGATAGTCAAAGCAAAATAAAACAATCATGGATGAATTGAGATTTTTCCGTAACCAAACTATACAGAGAATGCTTCCTGAAAAGATAGGTACAAAATGTATCTATGTCTACAACAAGACACTAACCTTTCAACCTACGTGATGTCGTATTGAAGGCAAAATGATATAAGAACGAACTTCTAAAATGGTGCACAACATCATCAAATATGATGATAAATACAATTAAAAAAATCAAAAACAAAAGACTGTGTTGTTGTGCATCATTTAAGAAGTTTCATATTTACCATATATATAAGTACTCACCTATAGCCCATAAATATTCTGTTATTGGTGATTCTTCGTCTTTGAAATGCCAGGCAGCATGAATGGAAGACCATCTATGTAAATCAAACGTGTTGACTGTCACTGCTTGATTATCTGCACTGGTGGGATTTATTTTCATAACTTCTAAATCGTCCAGGATAAATCCGTTGTTAAACTCTGGGTTCTGAATTGTAATGTTTGAATTAGCTTGACTTGCTCTTATATAAAATGATTGAGAATGCCATATAATGTCAGACTGGTTTTCCTTCGTGAACACATGGAAAGCATGGTTCTCATTATCAAATCTAAATGATCCTTCAATGTTTGAAACATAAGCATTCTCATTTGGTAAATGTCCTACTGCAAAGGACACTTTGTATAAATTTCCAGATACGAGACCAGAAAGCGTCTGAGAAATTGCTCCATTAATGAAAACAAAAGATCTGCCTTCATAGGCATGAATGGTATCAGAGCGTATAACAGCAACACATCCATTGACTTCCCATGACGACGGTAAGGAACATTGTACATCACATAGGTTTACATGTTGAAGATCTGTGAAATTGACATAGCATCCATCGGTTGATTCAAATGAAGGGTTATCAACGTTTTTTGTGTCTGTATACTCAAACTTTACTGGTATTGGTGGAGTGGTATCTACAATGACCCCATCGGATGATATAGCATCTGTCTGATGACCAACATTATCTACAGCACGTAGTCTATTATACATAGTTTGTCCTGGAATAAAAAAGACTAAGATATACATTTTGTAATAATTCAGTCTAACAAGCTCCGACTTTCCTGAAATAATTAGATATATATACAGTATCATGAATACGTTTTTTACACAGAGTACAGCTTACCAATTGTAAGTGACGTTGATAACTCCCTGGAAGCAGAAGAATACATTCCAATATTTGTCCAAGGCACCAAATCGCAGGTGTTTTCTGTTGATCCAACACACCATAGGTATTTAGCAATACCTGAATCAACGTCTGTAAATCCGTGCCAACGGGCCCCAGCAATGTCTGATTTATTTTGATATTGAAGATCATTTAGACCTAAAATTGTTATATATTTTAAAGATTAAAGTTTTATTACATTATTTTTGAAGAACAATTCCACCTACTTTCTGCTATATGTATGCAATAGAGCAACAATAAAAAAGTCTTTACACCTCCAATAACGGTACCATACAAAAAGGATATAAGCACATTATAAAAATGTCAGCTAACATCAAAACCGTCCATCAACGGTGCAAAACTGTGGATATATTTAATGTTTCATTAAGTTTATATCTATTATTTTTTTCACAACGTCTAGAATTCCTAACAGTTGAACATTAGTTTCACTTATACATTTAATGCAATATTTTGTAGTTCTATAGGTGTGTAAAAGCTTGGGCACAACAGCTTTATTAATGAAGCGCAGTAGCGCTTCGTGTTGAAAATATGCGCAAAGTTCCACGCTTTAACTCACCAATAAAACTACAAAATATTGCATTCAATGTATATAATTACATTCCGTTAAAAGTATGAAAATGTTTGCACAGATTAATTGATCAGATTGGAAAAACAATCCATTGTTTATTTTTCTTTAAATTACTCGGCGTTAGTCATCTTCATCGAAGTACTATTAACTAATCGAAATCGCCGCTATAAACACTATAAACAAAAGGAATGTAATAATGCAACAATAAGAATTGTTTAAATAAGTAACAGGTACATGTTTAAACCAATAACACCATAATTTTTATATTCTATCCAGTTTTTCTTTTCCATACAGTATTCGGCCTGAAAACGTGATCTTATTATGGTTTTTTTTATAATTATAAGCCCACAGCTTAATGAATCATCAACAATAAAATACCTATGCCATCATTAATCTGTCCTACAATCGGAGATTCGGAGTCCACCATGAAGCCATCAGATGTCGCTGTAGTCTGAATTCCTGTATATGTGTACGCTACCACGTTACTATAGTAATGTACACCAGGTGTCAGTAGTAGTCGGCTTATGTTTACAGACCAGGTTGACGAATCAACATCAAAGTTAACTGTGTGGGTATCAGCTCCTACAGAAGAAAACACATTTCATGAAAGGTGTATAAAAATGTAGATAGCAACGTAAAACAACTGTTAAGCCAGTCGGTTAAAGCGATAATTTACTGCCATGCAATACATGTGCACATATTTTGTCATGTTTGACATCCTCTACTTCTACATCTTTTACTTGTTTTGTTTTCTTTGGTCACTAAAACATCAGTTTCTGCTTTTCTTTGACTTTGTTTGAGCTCATTTATACATGCAGAAACTTGCATTTCGTGTTAAGCATTCAACCTTTTTTGAAAATAAGAAAAAAAATAATACTCTTTTACAAATTACTAGTAACTAAAATATTTTTGCGGTAATAATTGAAACTTAAAGCAGTTAGGCATTTGTATCTTTAGTTTTACAGTATAATGACACTTGTGTTTGTTAACTAAGTAGTTTACTTCCAATCAATTAACTTTGTTGACTACCTATAGAACAAATTGTCAACTTTTGCCAAAGGTTACACATGGAAAAAAGGTATTTAAAATGTGTACCTCTTGGAAACGTGCTGATGTAGACGTTAAACTTTTGTAAACTTCCAGCTTTAACTACATATGTATTTGTCCAGGACACAGTAAATAATTCCCCAGGAAGGATAAAGTCAACGTCATTTTTCCAGTGACCAGGTAGAACTTCTCTTACCTAGTAAGCAACAATCAGTGTTAGATATTTCTTGTCATTTTTATGTCTTCTTTGGAAATATTTGTGTATTTTAAGCATACTTAAATATGAACGTTTTAAATTCCTATTCGAAAAGTCATAATTATCTTAAAATATGAATAATGGCGAAACCATCTTTAAAGACCAAACACACTCTTGTTCATAAGCATTATTATTGCGCATCTGTTTATTTGGTAAAACGTTTATGACGTTACATTACGCGAAACGTACGCACCGACTTTGGTAGACAAACTGGCTGAAATTATTGCATTGCAATCTATTCTCAGTTTAGCCCGTGATCGACATTAGCATTTTTGCATAAGACATTACTTTAAAAATTCAAAGAGTAAAAAAATAACAAAACATATTGTTTTCTCTTTTTGTTTTAATTTGTTTGAATGGGTGGTTAACGTCGTTCCAAAGGTTTTATTTCTTTTAAAAATGTACAAAAATGTTCAATATAAAATGATCAATCTGTTTCCGGTGCGTTTCAAAATAAAAGTAAAAAAAAAAACAACTCTAACTTAATACTAGCAAACTGATGACAAAAAGGGCAATAGGTGGAAATGGTAGACAAAATTCTTATCCTAATCTATAATTTAGCGCTTTCGCATATTGCCCTCTTCTTTATCAAAAATCATTCACCGTTATTTTTTGGACTGTCTTCCGTTTGCTAATAGGTCAAATAAATTCCATAAAAAAATGCTTGTAGTCTTTTATTTTACATAAACGGCAATAGAAATAAAAAAAATGTCTGGTGTTATGCAGACATAGAAGATTCCTTGATTTCCTCCGATTAAGTAAATGCTTTCTATTGAAAACTTGATTAGGCAAATGAACGTCTCGCCCTTTCGAACTTATTTTTATTTATGGTCAAAACAGTATATTACTATATAATGTAATTCAGCGTCCCCTAGGGATTCGCTATCATGGTACTTCGTATATAAACAGAGATCTTCATCAATTGATTTGAAAACTTGCATATGCGTAATTTAACCAAAACTAAATAATAAAAAAGATAGTATGAAAAATAAAACATTTTAAATTGGAACATGTGTTGCCCCAAAATTGGAAAAATAAGGGGCCAATTAACAACTGTTGAAAATGATGATCCTCAATCTTAAAGGGACAGAGTTTGTACATTTACTAAAATTTGTTATATAAAAAGTGCTTAATAAATCTTTACGAACAGACAGACAGACGGACGCATATACCAAAACCATATCCCCGCACCGTTTTGCGGCAAGGCCCAAGTGGAGGACAAATATCTGTTCATGCAGTTGTTTATACTTGTCCATTAATTAATTTCAAGTCATTACAATAGAAAGCAGAATTTTTAGATCTGTAGCGCGATGGAACAAGCTTCAAAGTAAATAATACGTGAATGACGTCTATGACGTCAGTAATATAGAGAAGGACTGTTCAAAGAAGAATAACTCTTTTCTTGATCCCAAACAATGAAAAAAGTCCATATCTTTTTGGTGAAGTCGGTGACATATGTTTTTATAGCAGCAAAATAAAGAGGACACCAAAATGCATAACATATATACATTATAAGGAAAAACACCGGTAGATATTTTTTAAAGTTGGTTTTTATTTGCCTATTAAACGTTGATTTTTTGGCGGGAAAGAACTTAACTGACGTTTTTCTTTGTAACACTATGTGGTTTTCATGATGTTATGTTTTCTAATAAATCCCACACCTTTTAGGTATGATGTAATTTTTGTTAATCGTTTTCCACTGAATTTCTTTTAAATAATTTAATATTTATTGATGTGATTAATAAATTAAAGTTTTTAGAAACATCACAATTTGAGATTGCCATAGCAACGAAAAAAGATCGGTGATCCTATATTTTTTCTTGTTGTTGTTCGTAAAATATGTCCATCTTTTTACTAGCAAAATTTAAAGAAAATTTCACCGATAGAAATGAATAGGCGGTTCGGTCTTTAATATCATTACTGCTGTTCGTTGACTATAGAAGTCAAAATGATTGGTTTACACATACCAGTGTTTATAAAAAAACACTGATCATAAATAAATGTCATCATTACCCCTGCTCCACGTTGATCGTTGATTTGGACAGGTTTTGACTGTACTGTGACTCCATCAGATTTGAATATTGCAAATGATGTATCTGTGTACCAGGCTCTCACAAACACAGAATATGTATGGAGGTTTTCCAATTTTTTACCTAAGATAAGAAGGTGATCAGCAGTTCAATATATGTTATATGTGCTTTTATTAAAGCAAAAGAGCTTGGTATTCATGTTGAAACAATTTTATGGTAAGTACATTACTTTAAAAGTAACCGTACATCAAAAGCATTAAATATAACGACTGAAGAGTATTTATAAATACAGATCCAGACAGAATGTTCACAAAAACATAAAAGAACTGAACTAAAATACAAGAGGAATGTTCTTAAAGTTTTTTAAACATGATATGTACGACCGTATATAATTCCATACCAGTCGTATATTTGATTGAATATATATGTTTTAAACTGACCTGGAGGCAAGGAATATACTATTGTAGAAGACGATCCGGCATGTTTCCATAAGGGATGAAAGTCTGTATCGATAACACCCTCAGGTATATCAGATGATGTTAATCCAACACTCCACTCTAACCTATAACAACACATTAGAAACACGATTTTACTGAATATAAAATACTGCTATGGTGTATATACAAAAAGTGCTTATTTAGAGAACTTGTTATTAGAGTACAGGCGACAAAGATATCGTGTATAAAAATCATATTTTAAGTTGCACATTTTCGACATATTTTAAGCAGATAATCAAGTATAGGTCACTTATGTCCATCATATCATCACCAAAATTAATACCTTTAACCAAGATTTTATTGGTTTAGCAAATTTTAACAATTATAAAGGATACATTTCATATTTACAGCTCAAAATAATATTTTGCATGCTGGGAACAAAATTACGCTCACATCATATCTTCTTTTGTCTTTGCAGTAAAAACTTTATCGTCCCATAATACATTATTTGCTCGATAAGTATAACTATACTTCACATTAAGGCCTTATTGCCAATACATAGCCCTTAAAGGAACAACAATATTTGTAGAACAAGTTACCAGATTGGAGCTAATCCTTGTACTTTAGCTACTTTCCAAGCAGCAGCTAGTAATGTATCACTGGGTGTAAACTGGATGTCACTGGTACTTGACAGGTCTAGTATATCATTAACCTGAATCAAGGTGTTAACATTATCTGAAATAGAGAAACAAAGCTCATTTTTTACAATGATAAAAAATAAATAAGACAAAACGACAGTAAAAATCTTGTATACTGATGCAAACTACAAAGTAACAAGTGTTATAACACAATTCGAACAAGACTATCAACAGGCATTTAAAAGCCACTTGTTGTTAGAATCCCCTTAACCACACCTTAACCACACGTATTTTTGTAAGTAAAACATCGGTGATGTCTGAACCCACACAGTGACAGAGATGAGCAAGAACATCAAATCGTCTCATCAAATCTAGATATCCACCTGATGTCACTTACCTGTCGATACATCATTGAGTGACTGTCCGTTAAGATATAATCGGAGATCGCTTGGTATAAACAAAGAGTGACCGAGGTACGATAGAGAATCACATCGTCTGATTAAATCATGCAAATCTAGATTACCACCTGATATCATCTACCAGCCGTTTTATCG
This sequence comes from Arcuatula senhousia, assembly GCA_963971305.1. Lineage (NCBI taxonomy): Eukaryota > Metazoa > Mollusca > Bivalvia > Mytilida > Mytilidae > Arcuatula > Arcuatula senhousia. Next base: position 930,862 of record OZ020307.1, on the reverse strand, counting down.
TTACATGACTGTTCGTTAAGATGACATCGACGATCTCTTGGTAAACATACACAGTGACCAAGACACAATAGATCATCACATCGTCAAATCTAATCTAAATTACCATCTGATATCATCTTTCTGCCGCAACATCGTTACATGACTCTCCGTTAAGATGATAACACACAGAGTGACATAGACAGAGAAGAACACGATATCTCCTAATTAAATCTTTAATATCCACTTGATATCACTTACCTTTCGATAAATCGTTACATGACTGTCCGTTAGGATGAAATCGATGATCTATTGGTGAAAAAGCACAATGTCCGAGACACGATAGATCATCACATCGCCTTATCAAATCTACATAAACAGCGGATATCACCTACCTGTCGATGTATCGTTACATGACTGTCCATTAGGATGATATCGATGATTTTTTGGTGAACACACACAGTAATCGAGACACGATAGAGCATCACATAGTTTAATCAAATAAAAAAAACCTGATATCACCCACCTGTCGATATATCGTTACATGACTGTCCGTTAGAGTGACAACGTTGATTTCTTGGTGAACAAACACAGTGACCGAGACACGATAGAGCTTCACATCGTCTAATTAAATCTAAATAGCCATCTGATATTAACCGGAACTGGTAGTGAATCATATCACTTACTTCACCAACCTGCATTGATATATAATAATACAATAATTAATAAAGTCAATTCGAAAATAAATACAAACGTATACAGTTGTAGATTTAAATGAGTAAGGACATGAAATATCAATGACAAGTATGCTAAGAGTCATCGTTATCAATGAAACCACACAAACCAATCATTACTTACATTTAGTATGCAATGTGAATTCATATATTTTCGTTGGTATCATTTTTCGTGATTTGATGAAAAATGATAAGTTAATGGATTTTTTGATTTGTTCTTCAGTCCGCTGCCTACAAATCGATTTCAAATTTCCTTTTCGTGGGGTTTCAAGTTTTGTGAGTCAATGGCACCCACGAAAACCACAAAATTGTAACTTCTCGAATTGTATAGTGAAAAAACAGTAAAAAAGAAAATGATCCCATCTATGTGCTGATAGAAGCAACAAAATAAGAGCATACTCATATATCCAATGGTCAAGCAGACACTACAGCGAAAAGGCACTCAGCTGCAATTAGAATTCTAGAAAAAGTAAATGAATTACTTTGTTCCCATTCCAATGGCCAGTACAATTCTTCATAATGACAGAAATAGGGCTTTCGAGAGTCAAAAGTCCGAAAGGGCAAAGACAAAATCAGAAAAAAAATGAACAAGGGTAGTACGACGAAACACATAACCAAAAAAACAACAACACAAAAACAACTAAATAGCAATCACCAGTGTAAAGAGATTGAACCTGTCGCGCTGCTAATGATCCAATCAGCGTGTAAAATCCGACAAAATCCTTTGAATAACCAACATCTGCATTTCCAAACCAACATCAGCATTCATCTGAGAGATATCATCCAATATCTGTCTATGAGCGCATGGTGTCTTAAATAAGAGTTCTTGAATTAAGACAACAACTGAGAAGTAACATAACCAAGTGCTTGCAATTTTTGTGTCAGACATGACACTCTGTTGAGAAATACCCGCAAGCTCTCTGGAAAAACGAACCAAATGTGATACGTAAACTCCATAAACTGAACCAAACGGAATGTTGCTACACAAGAAAGGATAACTGCAATTGGAAAATTAAAGTCATCACGTTTGTCCAAAAGTTTTTAATGCCCTCCTTGAGACTCTTATCTCGAGACGTAGATCTAAATATGGAAAAGACTTCCTAGAATCCGTTGTGTCCTTTATCTCAAATTCCTGAGGATATAAGGGATTGAAAAAGTCACAAAATCGAGATTTGTTCAATGAAAGGACATCTTCAATATAACGGAAATGAAGCTGAAAGAGAATGCTAGCGTACGCTCTGTATTGTCTAGAAGTCGGCTTCATATGGATGAAGAACCGATCAAAAAGAAAAGATCCACAATTAGTGCCAATAGGAATCCTTATTGGTTGCTGCAAAAGTTTAAACCGTTAAATGATCTTACCTTGTTTTCTGCCCAAACACTGATAAACACATGCTCATAGTTAGTTAGATGCTGTGTTGACACAACAAAGAATTGTAATGGACCTTCATCATCATATCTGACACTTGTTTCGTTGTGTGTGAATTCCTGGGGCGATCCTGGTACCTAATTATAAAAGAAAAAAAAACGATCGACCAAAGGTGACTATTGTAATTAAATGAATAAGTCAATATAAAGGTTGCAACTATCATTTATGTATATAATTTCTGCAGTTCTAATTGGCTTCGATATGAGTTCCTCGGGAAATGCTGGTACCCAATATTTATATAAAAAAAGAACAAACTCAACAAAATGTGACGGTTTTTATAAATAAAAAGTTCAATATAAGCAGATTACGGGTAGTATTTATCTGCATTTCTTTTTTTTTGGCTTAAATATGATGTAAAATCGTTTTTTTTTGTTATTTCAAATAATGATGTTAACAATCAAATGAAGAACGTATGTTTTAATAAGAAAGATACCCAAAATAATGACTGTCTCAACCATTAAAAGGAAATTAACAGATGGTAACATTGACCTTTGTACAACATATGTCATACTTACCTTATTTAAGTCATTCCCCATATACTGACTGCCTATTGATACATAGTATTTGTTGATTCCACTGTGAAGATCTGAAAACCCTAACCATGATAAGTATAACTTGTAGTCTGTCCAAGTCATCCAGTCAGAAGTTTGTCTTTGTAGATTGGCAGCGTGGTAAGTATCGATTGCAAACATCCCTACATTAAAATGATGATATTACATTCATATATTGAAAACCAAATTAGTTTTATTTTGGAATACTCGATGATCATCGAATGGGTTTTTATTCCAAGAATATATGAAGAATTGGAATTTAAGTCAATCAAAATATAGCTATAGCTAAATTTTATTTTTATCCTATAATATGAACGACTACATTAATATAATAAAATATAATAGGGATTAACTTCTTTGTTGTATGTGTTAGTGATATCTTTGTGGCTTTATTTACATGTATTTGGCCTGTAATAATTTCATTCTAACATTTCTCCTTCTGTAACGTACCAGTTGTGGGAGGTGTGGAATCAACTAATACTCCTAAAGATTCGGTTTCTGTACAAAGTTTAGCCCCATTACAAACAATTAACTTGAAAAGATATGTTCCACCATCATGGAGGTTTAAATTGGTAAAAGTATATTCTCTTAACATTCCACTTATCTACAAATATAAAAAGCAATAAAATATAGAGGGTTATCTCAAAAAAATGTATATGACATACACGGACTTTAACGTCATTATAAAGTCTCCTGCTCTTTCTTCATTAAACATTTAAATATTATTGTTCTGGGAACATTAAGAAAAAGTCAGTGCAATAAAAATGAACGCATGTGCTTGTCTTTCAGCACAGGTGTCATTCGTAATATTTCTTGAAAGACAACAACAACCGAAGAGCAACATTCTAGTAACTATGTGTACGCGATTTGTGTGTGGGGGGGTGTACATCCCACAAACCCTGAAATAACAAGCTGGGTCAAACGAAATGTAGACCTAGATCTTTGTGAAAAAGGTTACGGTGACAGTGGAAAAGTTCAAGTCATCATGTTTGTCGTAAGGGTCTGTACAAAATATTGCTGGGTGCTGAAATTTATATTAAAACTACCAAGCATGGAGATCTGATCTAAACATATATTTTTACTACATCTTATAAGAATTTTTTGTAAGAAACGTGATATTGTGAAACACTCAGTTATGGTATTACCAAGATGGAAGAAGAATTAAACTCTCCGCTTTGATGTGAGGTGAGTGATACGTATTGTCTTTGTATAGATGACTGTTTGTCTGTTACACTCCATGTAAAACGTAACACTGATCGGAGAACTGATGTTCTGTCTGTTAACGAGCCAATATCACGTGACAAGGATGGAGTATATAGCACTTCCGGTGGAGAAACATCAACCAGTAAACCATTGGAAGACGATTCAGAATACAAACCTGGTATAGAAATGATAACGAATAAAACGAAACGTTAAAAGTAAAGGCAACCATAAAGTTATAAAACGTCTTGATCCATGTAGTTTACATAAAATATAGAATAACATGTGGCAGTTTATAAACAAACTAAGCACTTTAGCTATACCAGTGGAATCGGATTCCAGTACTTTGATTTATCTTTGCATTACAAACACGATTGATATTTTCTATGCTACATCCCTCGAGCTCACAGCTTATTGATTCTCTTGTCTTTATTTATACAGTATTTAAAGACATAGAACCTATCATTTTGGCAATTTTAAAAAAATAATGAAATTCACACTATTTGAAGAATACATTGTAAAACCTTTGAAGAAACTGTTAAATTTTCAAAAAACCTACCAGAAAGTAGTCTTTTGGACGGAAAACTGAAGAAAAAAACGCAGTGTCAAAAAAGAGGACAAACTAATATAGAATGTAAACACTTGCGGGTACCGGTAAACTAAGAAACGAAAAGTAACCAAACGAAACGGAGCGGAACAAAACAGAAGGAAACGTAAACAGTGAAATAAGCCGCCGAAATCTGTAACAAGAGGCTCCCAGGAGCCTGAATCGCTCACCTGACATATGTGCCTGAAGTAAAGGTTATAAGGAAAAATCCATTCGACGTTGAAAAGGCCATAAGATTAATAAGGGGGTCATCTGACAATCTTAAGGTGCTGATCACTGTTGTTCTCAATCAAAATCAAAAAATCTGTCACTTTTTTGAGTTATTAGAATAAAATGCAGTTTAACCTAATGTTCTATTTTTAGCCATAGCGGCCATGTTTTACAACCAATCAAAAATCCCCACATCAGTTCTATACACCATATGCTAATATACAACAATACCAAGTTTAGTTCCAATTTGACTTAGTTGAAGTGTCAGAGGAGTTAAGGTTTTCAATGTAATGAGGAAATGCTTTTCAAATGCTCAATTTTGACGTTCTAAGGACAATAACTCCTCAAAGGAAAGGTCTTACAACGTTAACCCTTTACATATTTTGTTGATCTTGATGTGCTTAACAATATGCAATTTAAATTTTTCAAATATCTTGTATAGTTTTCAAGATATTGAGCTAAACAGGTGCAAAATTTGCAAAAAATCCACAAAAGGGCCATAACTCCTACATGGGTTGTTGGATTTTCTTCAAAATTTCAGAGCTGGTAGATCTTGAGGTGCTGATCACTTTTATTCTCGATCGAAATTTTAAAATCTGTCACCGTTTTTGAGTTATTTGCAAAAAACTGCCATTTACCCCCTATGTTCTATTTTTAGCCACAGCGGCCATGTTTTACTATCCCCATATCAGTTCTATACACCTAATGCTAATAAACAACTATGTCAAGTTTTGTTCCAATTGGACTTAAAGTGTAAAAGGAGTTAACGTTTTCAATGTAATGAGGAAATGCTGTTATAATGCTGAATTTTGATGTTCTAAGGGCAATAACTCCCAAAAGGAAAGGTCCTACAACGTTGACCCTATTATATATTTTGTAGATCTTGATGTTCTTAACAATATGCAATTTAAATTTCTCAAATATCTAGTACAGTTTTCAAGATATTGAGCTAAACAGGTGCTAAATTTGCAAACAAATCCACAAAAAGGGCAATAACTCTTACATGGGTTGTTGGATTTTCTTCAAAATTTCTGGGCAGGTAGATCTTGAGGTGCTGATCACTTTTACCGTGCCAGAGTTTTGATATCTGTAGCCGTTTTTGAGTTATTTGCAAAAAAACTGCATTTTACCCCTATTATCTATTTTTAGCCACGGCGGCCATGTTTTACGACCAATCAAAAATCCCAACATCAGTTCTAAGCACCGAATGCTAATAAACAACCATACCAAGTTTGGTTCCAATTGACTTATGGTGTCAGAGGAGTTAACGTTTTAAAAAGTTTACGGACGACGGACGGACGACGGACGACGGACGGACGACGGACGCCAAGTGATGACAATAGCTCACATGACCTTTCGGGTCAGGTGAGCTAAAAAAGGAAACGAAATCGAGCGAAACTGGTTAAAAAAAGGAAACTGAATCGATTTTAGCCAACACCAGTCGTTTTTCTTAATTTACCGATTTCATTTTCTCTTCCTCTCGTTTGGTTACATTTCGTTTCTCAGTTTAACAGCATTCAGTTTACCAAAAGTAAATATTTATGCTGGACAATACTTAATCAACGCAAATTATTAAAATAAGATTATTTCATAGAAAACTGCAAAACATTGACTTTTTATGTTTGTAAAGGTAAGTTTTAGTATATATTTAATATATGTACTTTTTATTCAATGTAAAAAATTGCGAAATTGATAGGTTCTATGTCTTTAAGTTTTTTAATTTATCCTACCTGCTTTATTATATGCCCTCACAGTTATATAGATTCTCTTGTCTATAGGTAGAGGGTTAGGTAGGTCAGTTATTATCACAACATCAGTGTCTCGTAAGATGGTTGATGGGTAAACATCATCTGAGCCTTTCGAAGTACCAACTCGAACAGTGTAATAGTCAATATCTGAATGCGCATCGGTAAATCCAAACCATTTAGCCGCAATGAAGTTTCTGCAACAGGTAAAAGCATCACATACATAAACAAAAAATTATCAAATAACAAAACGTATACCCTTTTACGACAACTCATAATACATGTACAAAAGTGATTACAATGTATTTTGTGACGTTTAGTATAGTGTCAATGTAAGGGTCTCATCTTAGAGTTTTATACTTAGAGTTTTGCCTATGCTATGTTTTTATCATTGATAAAACTAATTTATCATATTTGTTACCCATCTTTGATGTCACTACAGTTCACTACATGTAAAACCAGTTTCCTAGCTACTGTGTTACCTTATTCCTTGATACTTGATATCATTGTTTTCAGTTTCCTAGCTACTCTGTTACCTGTTTGCTCAATACTCGATGTTACCTGTTTGCTTGATACTTGATGTTACCTGTTTGCTTGATACTCGATGTCATTATCTTCCGTACCATCCTGAACACGACCAGGTACTGGTGGACTGTTGTCAGGGATTACACCGTCTGAGGTGACTGATGTACAAAGGTCTGCAGTATTACAAGCTGTTACAGTTGTATAGTAAATGTGTCCTGGTACCAGAAGTATTGACTCTATTGTAATCTCTAACATAAAAGAAACAAGTGGATGTTAGACATCCTTGTAATCTTTTTGAATTTTTCAAAAACAAAGACCATTACTAGGTCCCGCGTTGCAGTGGAGGACGGTTAATGCCCACTGGAATGCCGATAGTTTGCTGAAAAACACGTCGACCAAAATGACAAATATGTAGTCGTTAAGAAAGTTGAGCATATAAATTATCTGTGTGGTTTTTTTCTCAGGCCCATCGATGACAAAGTAAGTCGTTTTATAATCGCTACAAGATATTTGTACCTACGTTTTCTATTGTTTTTAAGTAGTATTCTAGCAAAATGTCAGGCAGGGAGTGGTACATTTAATTTTTTTTATTTTAGCATTCATTTTGACATAAAAAAAAACAAATTCTAACAAGACTTAAGATTTAAAAAGTGTCAATTGTTAAGAAAATTTTAACCTAGTTGTATAGCGAAAAATTTGGCGAGAACATTTCCCGGAATTTTTCACTGTACAATTCAACTATTTCATATTATTATATCTTCAAGAGGCAAAATAATTCAGAGCTTTATTAAATTAAAATGTTGTTATATTTGATAGTTTGCGTTTTTTTTCCTTAATGTGCCACCAAATTTATGCATGTTGTCTCATTTTTACGTGGACTGATACTTAAAAAAACAGTTTTAATCAGCTGTCCCAATCGTGATTTGAGTTGTGCATTGGTGATATTAGCAGTATATATTGTTTACAAATTTAAGTGTTATCTCATAAGTTCTTTTGAATTCTATAAGATCCACATTTGAGTCACAACTTTCTTTTTGTTTTTTTATAAAAAAAATAAACACACCTTTCTAGAATAACACCAATCGTAATAATTTTGAAGGACAGAATTTATTACTGTCAGTATTGAATTCAACAAAACTGAAAGATTGTAAGGGGTTTATTTCAATTACCCAGCAATGAACCATTGTTTGTTGGGATATTATGTTGTTTAGGAATCCAGCAAAGAGAGGGAAAGTGCTCATTATTTGCATTATTGCATCAACATAAAGGTTCAAGGAGGAAATGACGGATATATAATGGTCAACTATTTCCTCTTAGGACAGTGTTGTAGCTGTGAATGTGATGCTATTGCTAGTACAATCAAACCATAATTCAATTGTTAAAGAATCAATGTTTTCTTTTTTGCAGACAAAAGTGATGTTATTCGGTGCTTTGTCTGTAGTTACAACAAAAATGAATATACAACATATCAACAACATATCAGATATATATATAAACAGCATATCACATCATTAACAACGTTTATACCCGATTTGGGACTATGTAGTTGAACTATTGCGTCGAAAATAACTTCTGATAGACCAGAGGTCCTCAAAGAAACCACTGGGGCGATAACAATGGATAGACCAGAATTCCCCGGGGAAACCTCTGCGTCGATAACAACTGATAGACAAGAGCTCCCCGAGGAAACCCCTGGGGCGATAACAACTTCTGATAGACCAAAGGTCTTCGAGGAAACCACAACGTTGATAACAACTTCTGATAGACCAGAGGTCCTCTAGGAAAACACTGGGTCAATAACAACTTCTGATAGACCAGAGGTCCTCGAGGAAAACACTGGGTCGATAACAACCTCTCATAAACCAGGGTTCCCCGAGGAAAACACTGGGTCGATGACAACTTCTGATAGACCAGAGGTCCCCGAGGAAACCACTGGGTCAATAACAACTTCTGATAGACCAGAAGTCCCTGAGGAAAATTGCATGTCTGGTCGTCACCGACACAAATTTACCAATCTCTTTTTTTGTCATTTCCTATTGTCTAAATTCATAATGGTTAAAACACCAGGCTTCTTTCCTTGTATTGCACTTGGTTGATATCATCGTTACTCTTCAAATATGCCCATACAACAGAGAAATTTATTCAGGCCCACTTGGTATCTTTTAATATGTTAAATCATAAAATTATATGTAAATATTTCTATCAACGTAAACATACCTTCGTGTATTCCTACATCACGCTGTTTGAATACATCACTACAACCAGAACATGTACCAACATACACATCATAACGTTTAATTACTGTATGAGGATCAAAGAATCCATTCCAATGGACAGACAGACTGTTGACATTGCTCTGGTAGTCAAAATCTTTTGGTGACATCTGTAAATCACCATCGTAGACTTGCCCGGCAACTGGAGCCGATTGTTCATAGATAAATGCTAAGGATGATTTAAAAGATGTCAAACCAGCACGGTTTGCTGCCTAAAATACAGGGATACAATATAACTATAATATTAAACAGGTTAAACCTGAAAAGCTCCCGCAGATTAAGTAACTTTCTTGTATATGGTTCCTCAGAATCTAATTAAAGCAAGAACTCATTATCTTTCAATAACAGCAAGAAACGCAAGCTTTTGTGTGATTTTTAATAAAAAAAAAGGAATGCGACTGCAAACAGAACAAAGAAGTGAATTTGTGCGGACCTCGCAGAGAACACCCTAAGAATTTCTACTTTCATTTTCGAATTCAAAGCCGGCTAGAGAGAAATTAACAAAAACAAATATGTTTATTGGGGACAAAGTAAATGTAATGACTGCAGGAAATGAAATTTGTCTGCTGAAACATTCAAGTTATTTGGTTGGTTGACAATGCACCGCTTTTAAGGGGGGGGTCTTGTTTCGCGAAAATTAGAATGACAGGTTCCCGCGCTTCTGTCATTTTGTTATGATGGGCGCGACCTCTAGTGATAAGCATAGACGCCAAAATAGTAGTAATATATATATATATATATTATTCTTCATATTTAAAACATTTCATAGCTGGAAATACTTGAAAAAAATATTTTAATACAATAACTATGTTTATTATTTTCTAAAATTGAAAATTACAAAAAAGGAATTTAATTTTGCATTCCGTGTTATTGGGTGCGAATTTCTGACTAGCTTATACGTCTTCCGGTTTGAGGCATCATACTCTGTCAATTTAGCTCCCGCTCCCGCTTATAAACCAGCAATATATTTAGTTAACGAGGTTCCTTCAATTTAGATCTATAATATAAATGTGGCACACACTCTTGTGCAATATGCTTCTTTGACTACACAGTACGTGCCGCAATTTATAGTGTTAGCTCTTCATATACAAAGCATATTGTGGTCATTCCTTATAATATATTTTTATTACATGTTTTCGTATGTTTGAGTTTACGTATTTCAGAATGTGCGAGTTCCCTAGCAGATTGTCACGTCTGTCACAAAAATGCTCACACAGGGCTATGCTGCTCCTTTGTTGCTGTCTTCACTCAAAAAATTTTACGGAAGACATCATGCGCTTATAGACAAATTTGGAATTTCGATCTCTCAGATGAATGCAGATGTTGGTTTGTCATAGGGTTTTGTTTTGTCTTCCTCTACCGGGTTTGACATACTGAATTGACTGTTGGCAACGCGACGGATATGCTATATCAGACATGAACTGCTTACTCTTCCGGAGCACCTGAGTTGACTCTCCTTACAACTGAGGTTCGTGTTGTTGATTGATACTCAGTGATTTTTGTGTTTCCATCTTTTAGATGTTGTCTGTTTTTGTCCCGTTTTTTTTTTGTGTTTACTGGTTTTGACTCTGCCCTTTCGGACTTTCTGAACGTTTTATCCTGTAATATTATCTACAGCATGTTGTAAGCATCAACTTGAACTTGAATCAAAAGTAATCTTTTTCTCAATATAATAAAATATCTTTAAACAGACGTTTCAAATCTTGAGAAGCAAGACACAATCAGTTTGACTGGCTTCTCATGGACACTTACCTTAACTGTTACGAAGTAAGGACGCCCTTCTTCTAATTCAGTTATTTTTCCAGCTGTCTTATCACACTCCTGATTGGTTTGAATGAAATTCACCTGGTCATCTTGTCCAGTAAAGGAACCGATTCCCCACAAATAAAAATCTACACCGCTTTCACCGTCTAGAAAGATTTCGTTCCAGCTGTTTAAAAAAGGAATTAGATGAGTAAAAGTAAGGTGTCGAAAAACAGGTACCGTCTTTTTATTGCAAAACATTAAAATTAGAAGACCAATATATGCTTGAGTGCTGATATCTTGTTTTGTAAAAATAAGTATTAAGGAATAGCAAAACTTTATTGATCTAACTTTAAAACCCTGGTAGATGTATGTAATTCAAATTCAAATTCAAATGTAAAAATTAAATCTGCTTTAGATATATTACACAAAATAGATGTATCATAAAAAGTGACGCCTTCTATAAATACATCATATACATAAGATAAAAAGAAGTCTACTGTTCTTGATTTAACACAAATATAAGTAAGAAGCAATGGAATACGAAAGCCTTATCTACTTTCAGATAACAGAATTGTTTTTACTCATTTTAGTAGTAAATTTGATAATAGTTGAAAATGTACGTACCATATTTCAAGTTGTGTATTATTTGTTAGATGTCTGCCACTTATATAGATAGATTTTATTGTTACTGTGGGTGGTGTAGTGTCTATGTCAATGGGAGCAGCATAGACTGTTGTGGTTCTGTTAATGAAATCGTAACCTATTAAAACAAATAGGGCTTATTTAATGTTTTAAGAATCATTAGATAGACTGATGTAGGTTTGTTTGCACGATCAAAAGGATACACGGATACAATTATTTTTTTTATTATTTACAGAGTTTCTTTGAGTAGAAATCTTTTAAAATAACGTAAAGTTAAACATTTGTTCAACATCTTAAAGCAAAAGTTATACAACCCATTGTTATATATTTTTGTCATAGTAGTTCATGTTTAACCTATTATTTTCTTTCTTTTCAAATAAATTAGTTAAACAGTGAGTGATGACACTTTCAACGTCCATGGGCAATACATGGTGTTGGTTTTTAATGGTGGAGGAAGGCACTTACTGCATGCATGTAGTTGACAAACTTACTTACGTAAAGGTTTCCAACCAGGGCTCTAATACTTGATTATGTAATTGTGATACAAGTCATTGAAAACAAAATCTACCAAAGAACAGTATTATGATAGCTATTTAAGATTATTTCATTACTATATTAAATAAAGGTAATAACATAACTACCGAACTTGAATGATCAATCTCATAGTCCAGAGAAAATGACAAAAACGAATCAGTCATACCGGAGAATTGGTGGATCGCAATGGTCCTGACTTGGTACAGGCATCATTGTTATAATCAAATAATTAAATGATCAATATACATAAATTATCATGTAATTCATATAAACTTCGTTTACCAGTAACTGAAGCATAATACTTGTGTCCATTCTGTAACTGCAGGTTGTGAAATGACATGTGATTTGTTAAACCGACATTATACTGGTCAATAACATCAACACCGTTTTCTGTAGACCCTGTAAAATTAAGAGGACAATATGTTAAAAAGGGTAACAAATAGTTTATCAAAAGGTTTAATAGTTCAGTTAAACTCACCTATATTTTTTTTATTCTCATCGCACCAAAAACATTTATCACTGCACACTTATCTTATCCAAAACAAAATTAAAAGATTTAAAAAAAAGACAGATGGTATTTCTATGACACCTCTGTGAAAATATAATTCTGGCCACGTGAATAACTACCCCGAAATATAGACCACGGAAGTGCGGAGCTTTTTTGATAAGAAAGGAAAACTAAAAATTAAAGTATCTTAACAAATATGTATTATACGAGTTGATTGTTTGTTATATATCAATAATATATAAGTTATTTACATACCAATAGATAAAGTGTAGTAAGATATACCACTCGAGTGCATTGCAGAATGTTCTTCAACATCAACAAATGAGTCCCAGGAAATTGACATTCCAGAAGTGGATGTCTGAATAAACGAAACAGATTTGATCGGAACAAAGGATGGTCATTTAGTTTAAACTAATTAATCGAAAATTTGGTGAACACAAATATTAAAAATATAGTTTTAAAGGAAAAAATGAGTGTGCTATAGCATGCAAGAACTACTATCTCTTCTGGGGTTATTTATGTTGTTGCTTGCTTTTTTACTTGTTTTTGTGTTTTAATTTTGTCTGTTTGTTGTGCTGTTCTCCCTTCGTGTTTATTGATTTCGTAGACTAGCTCTCTCTTTTAACCTCACGTTCCGTTATATTGATGATGTCCTTTCACTAAACAATTCTCGATTTGGTGACTTCCTCCATCTCATATATCCCCCGGAACTTGAGATAAAGGACACAACGGATTCTAGGAAGTCTGCTTCATATTTAGATCTACATCTCGAAATAGACTCTCAAGGACAACTATCAACAAAGCTCTATGACAAACGTGATGACTTCAACTTCCCAATCGTCAACTTTCCCTTCGTGTGTAGCAACATTCCGTCCGCTCCAGCTTATGGAGTCTACGTATCACAATTGATTCGTTACTCCAGAGCTTGTGGGAATTACATCGATTTCCTTGGCAGAGCGTCACGTTTGACACAGAAATTGCTAACACAGGGTTATGTTGCTCCTCGGTTGCTGTCTTCACTCAAGAAATTTTACGGTAGACACCATGTACTCATAGATAAATATGGGATTTCTATCTCTCAGATGAGTGCAGATGTTGGTTTGTCATAGGGTTTTGTTTTGTCTTCCTTTACCGGATTTGACACACTGAATTGGAAATTGGCAGCGCGGCGGGTGTCCTATAGCAGGCAGGAACCGCTTACTCTTCCGGAGCACCCGAGTTCACTCTTGTTACGACTTGAGTTCGCGTTGTTGATTTCTGTTCGGTTGTTTTTATGTTTTGTGTTTCCTTTGGTGCCTCTGCTTATTTGTCTTTGCCCTTTCGGACTGATGACATTTGGATGCCTCATTGGTCCGTTTTGTAGTTTTCAGTAAACTGTTCAATATACCATACAAATTAAGTGACAATGTGAACTTTTGATACCTGAAACAAGGTGCCGGGATGATTACCGATCCACACATCTCCTCCTGTTGGTGGAGTGAGATCAACAATTACTCCATCACTGCAGGTTGTTAGATCATCTAAAGTTTCTGTCCACTTCTCATGTTTTATTTCTTCCTTGACAGCATGTACACATATAGAATACCGCCTTCCATGAACTAGAGTCTCGTTGAAATAAACATTGATGTAATTGTTGTCTGAAAGCAGAGACAGTCATTAAACACCTATTTTCAATTAATTGATTCGTTTTAAATGGCCCAGGTTCTATTAATCATTGGAAAATTATTTATACTTAGATTTGAAGACTAATATTAATACAATAAAAGCCAAACAAAGTAAAAAAAAGATATACTTAATATATCAAACAATTTGCACATTTAATATTTAGAAAATAGACACAGAACTACATGATAGCCCTACCTGTATTGCCACACTTTATAGAATCAGGGTGAGAACAAAGATCATTTATTATAATTTCACTGAAATCCTTGTAATATGTCTTTATATCTGTCGGTTGTATCTCAATCACTCCCCACTGGTAAGAGCTGTATCTTAGAGTAGGCCAGACAGCAGATAACATGTTCTTGTTAGAGGTATAGTCTACATCAATGTTCATCCATGCAGCGTTTTTGTCTAACGATACTTCCACCTCTTCTGTTTCATCTTTACCTTTAATAGATTACAAATTGTCCTAATGTTATTGTACTATTGTTCTAGTATCAGGATCCGGGCCAAAACCATTTTTTTTCTGTCTTCCTTGTATATGATATAACTCTGTTGGACATTTTTAAGGAAAAACTGTTACTAGTATCGCTTTTACTGATTTTCAGATGATTTTAAGGTAACGAAGGGAAAGGAAATTACATGTAGCACTATCTAAACCAACAGTGTAATAATTATTACATTCTATATTCAAATCTCAACAATACATATTATACATACCTTTTGTGCCAGTGGCATCAATTACTAGCCGTGGAACTATATGACTGTGATCATCCACCACGACACATTTCTTTATTTCTCGTGTGACTTCTGTCCAAAGTCCAACTTTCGTAAACCCTCTCACAGCAATTAACTTACACTTAGAAAAATCTAGTTCATCTGTTAAATTTATGTCAAATTTAAACTGAAAGAGAAAAACGTTTTCAAAATGGATTAAACTTTGAAAAAAAATGTATTGTGAGTTTACTTTGATTATTAAAGTTAAAGTTAAATAATTTTGTTTTTGCCTGAGTATCACAAAGTTACTGTTTTAGGTACTGCATCTGATTGTGTCTTTGCTTTTCTGACTCTTTGCATTATTAGTACACTTTGCTATCCTTGTAATAATTTATAACCTCGAAGTTAAAAAAAGCTGAACTAATACCCTGATTATTCAATATAATACTAATACATTTTTTGAAAGAAAATCAAAACAAATAATTAAAATACTCCTTACATGTGTCGTATTAACGTCATGGTGAACAGTGACTTCCTTCCATTCATCATGAAGTCCCGCACCAAAGGATCTATCTTTGATTGTCCACTCATACCCTTCTATAACGTTACGACCTTCTGATGAGTCCTCAATATCAGGGTCATACATCTTCTCAAGAATAACAGTCAGCTAATTGAAGGAAAAATATAAGGCGAATAACATATTACTCCATGATAATGTAAAACATCGTAAAGAACTTTTTAATCGAAGATCAGTTTGGTGGAGTTGTTTTTCAGCAAACAATAGGCATTTCACTGGACAGTAATTGTGCACCTTTGCTTGCTGTTTTGTTCTTCATTCATTTGAATCAGACTTCTTACAATCTCTTCTAGAAAAAAAAGATCGTAAACTAGCTCTCTCTTTTAACCACACGTTTCGTTATATTGATGATGATGATGATGATGATGATGATGGCCTTTCACTGAACAATTCTCGATTAAGTGACTTTCTCAATCTCATATATCTTCAGGAACTTGAGATAAAGGGCACAACTGATCCTAGGAAGTCTGCTTCATATTTAGATATGCATCTTGTAATTGACTCTCAAGAAAGACTTTCAAAGAAGCTCTATGACAAACGTGATGACTTCAACTTTCAAATCATCAACTTTCCTTCCCTGTGCAGCAACATTCCGTCTGCACAAGCTTATGGAGTTTTCGTATCACAGTTGATTTGTTACTCTAGAGTTTGCGGGAAGTTCATCGATTTCCTTACAGAGTGTCAAGTTTGAAAATACAATACCAAAAACGGGTACAAAAACGGTATGACACAGAAATTGCTAACACAGGGTTATGTAACTCCACGGTGGCTGTCTTCACTTACGAAATTTTACAGAAGACACTGTGCACTCGTAGACAAATATGGGATCTCTCAAATGAGTGCAGATGTTGGTTGGTCGTAGAGTTTTGTTTTGTCTTCCTTTACCGGATTTGACACACTGAATTGGAAGTTAGCAGCACGACGGGTGTGCTATAGCAGGCAGGAACCGCTTAGTCTTCTGGAGCACCTGAGTTCATTATAGTTACGAATTGAGTTCGCATTGTTGATTTTCTTTCCATTTATTTTGTGTTTTGTGTTTCTTCGTGGTCTTCATGTTCATGTTTGCTGTTTTAGCCCTTTCGGGCTTTCGACACTCAAATGCCCCATCTTTGCTTCTGCATACATAAGTGCATATGCAAGTAAGTAATTTTAAGTTTTGTTTACCGGATTCGACTTACACTAGTGAAACCGAAGTAAAATACCTACTAGTATGCAAATAATTTGTATGACCCGCGTCTAGTCAATTACAACCTCAGTCGAGGTAGAAAATATCATAAAATATAAAATGCACACAATTTAAAAACCAAAATAATCAAACAGGTTCACAACATGGACTAACATGCACCTTTTGGTAGAATAATTTTAAGATTTTTATATCATCTTCAAACTAGTGATGGGCAATTTGCAACAAAGACATGAACTGCTTAATATCTATTCGAGGGGAAATAGTCAGTACGAAGATTTGTACATGTACATGTAACTCTATGTTCCTTATAAATAACCTGATCCAGTTGTTTTTCTGTTGTGCGATTACTTGTAGTACCTTTTCTGTAAATCATGCACTAACTACATCTATTAATTACTTTGGCGGATTCCAGGACCACTTCTATATTGCCAGGAACAGGTTGATTTGGTACAACGACTACACCATCACTGTGTAGGACGGGGAAACATAAATCATCAGCACAAAACTTAACATTGAATCTATAAGTACGACCTGGTAGTAAATCTAGATTTCCTAGCTTGGCTGATGTATGACTTCCTATGTAGGTAAAATCTTGGATAGGACTCCAAAGATCTACATTAAAGGTACTTAAAAAGTAAGATAAGTACCAAAATGAATCAAGAATCAAGCACCAACAGTGAGTAATTACTCTATAAAACCTATAATTTGTCATTTATTGAAAAGAGTGATTTTAGATGTCAGTGCAATGCTATCAAACATGAAATAGACTATCAGAATTAGCCTAAAATTAAGCGATAAAAAGAAACCAAAATATAATATTTTCAAGATGATCATCATGCTTTAGAAAAAAATGTTCAATAATTAAGTTATTACTTTAGTTTATTTTTATAGGCGTTTTAAAAGATTTTGAATTTCATGTTTATCTTTGACGTTTAAATTTAAAGTTTCGTACCTCCCAATGGTGATTTGATATCAATGCTGTAAAACATGTTCCTCAATATAGAATACCAAGTTAGTGGAATCTCCCAGTAAGCATTTAAATCTGTTGTAGATGTTTGGTAGTCGATATCCAGTTGGCATTTAGGATGCAGATTCTGAAATTCAATTATATAAATAGTATGTGTATGATTATATTAAGGTAAATTTTCATGCATTTTGAACGTTTTCGGTGGACGTGGTCGTTTAAAATGAACATATTGGAAACCAGCCGACTGTAGAAGACACTTTAAAAAAGACTTTAAAAACAAAAACACTGTAGTTGGCAAAGAATGGTCATGTCGGCTTTAAAAAATTATCCTCCAGCATGCAAATACAGAATTTCCCTTAGGTGAAATATTTGTAATTCATCAGAGCAAATATTTTTTTAAAGTTGATAGATCTTTTTTTTAAATTTTGAATTGTTTAGAATAATGAATAACAGGCGCTATGAAGTAGGATACTTACACGTGAATGATGTGTTGAATTTACAGTTAATGAGCCTGGCACAAAATAGAAAAATGTTCTTGTTAATAAACAGACCTATATATTATTATAATACGCAACCACAATATTTGCTCAATGCATTATGTTTATATAAAAACACTAGCATTAATAATAAAACAAATTTTAAAGTGTTCTAATAGGAGATGTGGAATAAGTGTACGCGACAAAGCCCGCATTAACAAGCGTAAAATTTGCATTAAATTGAAAAAAAGTCAGCAACCTTCAACATGAGCAGTTGCTATAGATAAGTGCTGTTCGTTATTTTGCGAATGCCACCATGTCAAAATAAAGTGTATACACCTGTCCTGAAGTATAAAACCATAAAAACGACAATAACAAACAAAAGCATTGTTAAAGTTTCCTGGCTGAGAACGTGCACATATAAAATGTGGTGGATTTGACTAAGTTCCATAGATGATAATGAGAAGAGGAATAAATGTTCGCGACACAAACTATATAAACAATCGGTAGTTTAAAAATCAACCATGTATTTTTCTACTTTAAAACAAACGTATATAAACTGTAATTATGCCATAAGATCAAAATAAATACTTCAAAAAGAAAGGATAACAAACAAGTATTCTGAATGAATCAATCAATAACAAACATTTGTACCTGAACACTTTCGGCCATCATTTATGGTGATTCCTGCTAAATTTATATTATTATTTATTATTATCAATCCATCACTGGAAGAATTAACAGTGCCTGATGACGTCTCTGCTACTACTGTTATAAAGTATTTCTGAAATAGAATTAACTATTAGAATTTTTAAAGTAAAGATATTCACACATAACAAATTTGTGTATGTGTAGCCTTCTAAATAAGGATATTTTAACAATTATTACTTCTTATTCAAAATAAATATAACATAACTGTGAAATATCAAATATTATTGTTGTATATTTGTTCTACAGTCTAACCTGATATGTTGCTAGAACTAAATTTTCAAATGTGAATGTGTTGACTGATGAATCTATGTTGTCTACGGACGTTACATCACAGATCCCTTTGTTTGTTCCCACACAGACTTTATAAACAATGTCTGAGTAGGGATGATAGAAACGTCTCCATTCTACAGCCAAACTATCGGTTATGTTTGTAAAGTCTATATCAATCAGATCCTGAAATAACATAAACAAGTTTTATCTAATTAAATTTTCTACATCAGAACAATACTGAATGCTAAATCAAATATGAATGGGCAATATTACAAACAAGTTTATGCCAATTTAAGGATTTACAATACAATGATTTGTGTTACATGATACTCAGTACATTGTGTATGTATAGAAGTTTCATACTGCTATAAGATATTAATATTGGTTAAGCCATTAAGCATTAGGAATTTAAATTAATGCTGGGAAGCAATAACATAATTTGACTTTATTTATTATACTTAAAAAACAGTGTTTTTGTTGTATCGGAATAAACACATAGTACCTTGTTCTTAGATATTATACATATATATTTAATGGAAAAAAAACCGTAATTACTTAGCTCTGAATAACAAGTATACCTTTGATATATTATTGTCCTTGTCATCATAACAAATATACCTTAAATATATTATTGCCCTTGTCATCATAACACATATACCTTAAATGTATTATTGCCCTTGTCATCATAACATATATACCTTAAATGTATTATTGCCCTTGTCATCATAACATATATACCTTAAATGTATTATTGCCCTTGTCATCATAACATATATACCTTAAATGTATTATTGCCCTTGTCATCATAACATATATACCTTAAATGTATTATTGCCCTTGTCATCATAACATATATACCTTAAACGTATTATTGCCCTTGTCATCATAACATATATACCTTAAATGTATCATTGCCTTTGTCATCAGGATAGATGTCATAAACTATGCCAGGTGTTGGAGGCTGAACATCATGTATATACACTGACGACGTTTTACAGTAATACAACCCTGCCAAGTTCGTTACTTTGACGGTAACGTAATATTCCTGGTTACCATGTAAACTTATATCTGTAACGTCTATTGCTGTACATTGTGGAGGCTCTGATTCAGGACAAAGACTGTTAAACATCAAAGGGCGGTAACTCAAGACATCAGTTAGCCCAGATTTAGTACCTAAACATTCAAAAATAACATCCATTGTGTCCTTGTTTTCACAAGTTTTGATATACTACGTGTGTTTGGTTTCTATAGATTATCTTAAACTTTTTGTCACTTGTTCGCATGTCTAGGGCAATAATAGAAAGGATTTATTGAAAGAAATGAAATGTGGAAAAGGTGTACTTGACACAGCCCGCATAAACATATTTTGTTACAATGTAGAGACAAACACTTTTCAATTTTAATGTTGAACATATAAAATACCTATTGCAAATCTATATTGCAAAGGATGTGGGTCTTCTGAATCTTCAAAATGTTCACCAGACCAGTCTACCAATAATGTTTTAGCTTGTAACTTCATCTTGATGTCTGTTCCAGAATAAACAGGGGGTGTAGTATCCACGACAACTGGTCCATATGTCTATAAGTAACGCACAAAACACATAAAAAATAAGTCGACCTTAAATAATCACAACAAACAAAGAACAAAACAATCAAAAACCACACACAATAACCAAACTGTACTCTGCAAAGTGAACTCAAGTCGAAACGTGAGTAAACTAATGTGCTGCGGGTGAATAAGCAGTTCCTGCTTGCTGTAGAACACTTGTCAATTTGCCAACAATCCATTTAGTGTAGGTCAAATTAAGGTTATATACGATACTACGTATTATACAGTCCCCAGCATAGTTTTTTCTTTCGAAATTGGCCGTTGGATAAAAAATTAAAAATATCAAGATGGAACAAATCATGATTGTTTCAATCAATTTTTGGCTGTTCGGTGTTCTAAGATGATCACTTAACTATTCCTTTTGTGTCTTATAACAGCATTGTGGTTTTTGTTATTTACAAGACCGTAAGATCGCAGTAAGAGGTAGGTTTTCCGCCATGAAATCTGTTTTAAAACTGAAGTGCTATAGCAAGCAGGAATTACTTCCATTCTGGAGCCCCTGAGTTCACTCTCATCATGACATGGGTTGAAGTTGTTGGTTGCTTTTTGGTTGTTCTGTGTTTTTTATGTTGTCTGCTTTATTGTGCTTTTCTTTATCATGTTTACTGGTTTTGTCTTAGCCCTGTTGGACTTTTGACATTCTAATGCTCAATTGGTTCCTGTTTGCTTCTTATTACCAACAACTTCGTTTAAAATGCCTGTACCAAGGATGGACCATTGCGGTCATCAAACTTTTTATTGTTTAGTCTTTTTTTCCTAGATATTGGAGATCATTCCAGTTTGGCACTATACCTAAAACAGCTTTTTTCTTATTTGATTTTAATCAATTCTGTTTAAATTTCTTAATTTTAATGATATCTCTACAAATAGTTAAAAATAAAGCCATTTAATATGAGAAATACCGAAAAACATTAGATACGAGTCTTTGCGACCGAGTACAAGCTTTCTCCAGTTTCGTTATCCAAAGTTTAGATTAAAATTATATATTAACCTGTAAACCTTTTATACTTGTTTTACTGATACTTTTTATAACGATGTAAAACAAGGTGCCATCTTTTATGTCTGGATGGTCTATTCTAAAATGTGTGTGGTGTTTTGTGGAACGGAATGACATCAGGTCTGGGGCTGGATTGTTTTCTGTAGATGATAGTCCTATTTCAAAGTCATATACTAAGTTTTCCTTGACAGATGGATCCCAATATAAGCTTATCTACAAACAGTAAAAGACATATCTTCAACTTATTTTGTTACTGGCATTTATCTTTAGTAAAAGCATCTATTAATTGTCTTTTTTAACATGACCACCTGTTAGAACCTCGGTATGTCAGTCACAAGGGTGGTGGTACTCAGTGACTTAAAGTCTTGACAACTCAGAGATGTAGATTTTCCTGTCTATTATACATTTATCTGTGATGATCTAGGTAGTACAGAGACAATGGTTGTCAACTCAGAGAGTAGATATTCATTTGTCTATTATACACTTACTTGTGATGACCTAGGTAGTACATTTACAAGGGTGGTGGTACTCAGTTACCTAAAGTCTTGACAACTCAGAGATGCAGATTTTCTTGTGTCTATTAAACACTTACTTGTGATTACCTAGGTAATACAGAGACAATGGTTGTACCCAGTGACTGAAAGTCTAGACAACTGAGAGTAGATATTCCTGTGTCTATTATACACTTACTTGTGATGACCTAGGTAATAGATGTAAATAGTATACACTTACCTGTTAGAACCTTGGTATGTCAGTCGCAAGGTAGGTGGTACTCAGTTACCTAAAGTCTTGATAACTCAGAGATGTAAATTTTGCTGTCTATTATACATTTACTTGTGATTACCTAGGCAATACAGAGACACTGGTGGTACTCAGTGACTCAAAGTCTTGACAACTCAGAGATGTAGATATTCCTGTATCTATTATACACTTACTTGTGATGACCTAGGTAGTACAATTACAAGGGTGGTGGTACCCAGTGACTTAAAGGCTTGACAACTTAGAGGAGTAGATTCCCTTGTGTCTATTAAACACTTACTTGTGATTACCTAGATAATAAAGGTAATAACAAAACTACCGAACTTGAATGATCAATCTCATAGTCCATAGAAAATGACAAAAACGAGTCAGTCATAACGGAGAATTGGTGGATCGCAATGGTCCTGACTTGGTACAGGCATTTCAAACGAAATGGTGGGTTAAACCAGGTTTTATGGCGCCAAACCTCCCTCTTCCATTGCGATTTTAGGATCCGGTAATGACCATAGAACACAACATAGTTGTGTGACACAATAGGGATATTGAGGTGATCATCTCAGTACAGCAGACCAGTCAAACACTAATTAAAACAATTAACTATCATATCTTTTAACTCAATTTTGAACTTTTCTACTAGTGGCTGATAACGAAGATAGATTTTTTTTAGTGATCGTATGAGACGTATTTTCTTATAGCCCTGCTCCAAAAGTCGGTCACGAAAAAATCGGTGCCTGATCAGAAAATCTGTGAAATGTGTGCAAGCTCTTGCATATCGAATAAGTTGTGAAATATAAACACCGTATGCAGGAGAAGTAGGTATATTGCTCTGTAGATTAGGAAAATTAATAATTTGAAAATTAAAATAGTCTCGTTTATCGTAAATTTTTGTACTGAGATTACCACCTGGGTCAAATTCGAGGTGCAAATCCAAGAAAGACGTGAAGCAATTTGATTCGGTGGTCTCTTTAATCTCCAATTCCGGAGGATATATTGAAGGAATCCATCTACCAAATGAAGTGTTATTGACAGAAAGGACATCATCAATATATCTGAATGTAAGATAAAATGACCATGTAATGACTAGGTAATACAGAGACACTGGTGGTACCCAGCGACTTAAAGTCTTGACAACTCAGAGATGAGGATTTTCCTATGTCTATTATACACTTACTTGTGATTACCTAGGTAGTACAATCACAAGGGTGGTGGTTCTCAGTTACCTAAAGTCTTGACAACTCAGAGATGTAGATTTTCTTGTGTCTATTAAATACTTACTTGTGATTACCTAGGTAATACAGAGACACTGGTGGTACCCAGTAACTTATGGTCTTGACAACTCAGAGATGTAGATTTTCATATATCTATTATACACTAATTTGTGATGACCTAGGTAGTACAGTCACAAGGTGGTGGTGGTAACCCATGATTTAAAGTTTTGACAACTCAGAGAGTAAATATTCATGTGTCTATTATACACTTACTTCTGATGAGCTAGGTAGTACAATCACAAGGGTGGTGGTACCCAGCGACATAAAGTCTTGACAACTCAGAGATTAGATATTCATTTGTCTATTACACACTTACCTGTGATGACCTAGGTAGTACAGACACAAGGGTGGTGGTACTCAGTGACTTAAAGTCTTGACAACTCAGAGAGTAGATATTCCTGTGTCTATTATACACTTACTTGTGATGACCTAGGTAAAACAGAGGCACTGGTGGTACCCAGCGACTTAAAGTCTTTACAACTCAGAGAGGTAGATTTTCCTGTGTCAGGAAATAGGTCTATGTCATCAATTGTTAATACACCAGCGCTTGAAAAAAAAACAAGCGATAATGAGTGAGTAGTGAGATTTTAATGATTCGAAACATGTATTCAGAACATAAGGCATGGTTTATTTCTACAGAGTTTAAATAAAAAGTGTCTGAAACATTCATCGTCCATTTATCTTTGTGGCTTTGTAAAAGTCCTAAATAATTATTACATAAGTCCTTTATTATTCTTACATAATTCCTACATAATTCCTATATAATTTGTATATAAGTCCTATATTATTCTATATAATCTATATTTTTCCTATATAAGTCCTATATTATACAATTATAGCTTTAGTATGAGGTCGATACAAGAATATATCGACCAAACAGATACATATTGACCGAGAACGCAGTTCGAAGTCGATATGCATAGATCTGTTGGTTGATATATTCTTTTATCATATACTTAGTAATAATATGTATGATTTTGCATATATGATACTGTCAGTGATGCTCAACACATATCACAAAGGGGTGTAATAATCATGCCATATCACACCCCTAAAATCCATATCACACTACCTAAAATCCATATGACCCTACCTAAAATCCATATCACACCCGTAAGAAAAACATTTTAAAATAAAAGAAAAAAAAAACATCATAAATCATTTAGTCTGAACTTCAATTCCGTTTAAAATTTTCATGTCCGTATCCCATTCAAGAAATCTTTTACAATGCGGGTATTTCCCTTTTGTCGTCTGCTAAAAATGGAACCTGTCGAGAGATTTGGTGATGAGGAGGACACTACTTCTTTTATTGAAAAAATGAAAAATAAGAACACCAACAGAAAAACTACAAGTGACCTTAATTTAGTGAAGAAATATTTTGAGTCAGTGGGAGAAATAAGAAACATGGAAGACATTCCACCAGAAGATTTAGACCTGTGTTTGGCCAGGTTTTTTCTGAATGTTCGCAAAGTTGATGGATCTGAGTACGAACCGGACACCCTCAAATCATATCAGTCTAGTGTTGCAAGGTACCTTACAGACAAGAAATATCCAAAAAACATTCTTATAGACATACAATTTAAACACTCAAGAGACGTACTTATGGCAAAACGCAAGGACCTAAAAGCTAAAGGAAAAGGGAATAAGCCTAACAAGGCAGATGGGTTGACAGCGGAAGATATCGGGATCTTATATAGTAATGGACAATTGGGGACAGGTAATTTCATTTATTAAAATTTGAGCAATCGTTTCACGTTTTATTCTTAACAAGAACAATTTTTTTGTGGTTTAAACAAAACAAATAACTGACTGAGTACATGTAAAACGATATTTTTCATTTCTAATAGTACAATGCAAACACTTGTCTTCAATTCCGTCATACTGATTAAAAAACACAAAGAGAAGTGCAAAGTAAACGCACCTTTCTGAACACAAGAAAGCGACTTTTTTTTCGGGGGCTAGGTATGAAAGAGTCAACACATCAAAAATCAAAATTGACTAAAATAAAATTTTCAAAAATAAAAATGCTAACCGAAGGCGAACACAAGCTACTGGCTACAATTAAAAAAAATTAATAAAAAGAGTCCGCTTGCTTACACCTGGCCACTAAAAATCCTTGTAGGCAAGTAATATTGAATGAATTTTGTATCATATCAGTTCACGCTGCTGCTGTAAAAAATGCTTGTACTAGCCTTTTAATTTATTTTTAGGATCTCCTACCTCCCTTATCAACACTGTATGGTGGAAAAATACTACACATTTTGGATTGAGAAGCCGACAGGAGCACATAGACATGAAATGGGGCGATCTACAATTGATCAAATCTTCTTCTGGGGATGAGTATCTCCAATACAATGAGAGGAACACCAAGACAAGGACGGGTGTAAGTGGTGACGTTAGACCATTTGCCCCAAAGATGTTTGAAATTAAAGGTATAATATAGGATGAATAACGGTACAAAAACTATCATTAATTGAATTCCATAGCATGCAGAAAAGATTATGAAAATTATTTCATATCCCGAAAGGATGTTATTCATTAGTAACTTCAAAAAATCAAAAATGCTTTCCACATCTCATTATTTTCTATTCTATTGTGTATGAATTTTGATAATTTTTTTTTTATTTTAGGTAGTAGCCGGTGTCCAGTGTATGTATATAAAGAATACGCGAAGAGAAGACCACAGGCATTAAACGATGATCCAAATTCTTCCTTTTATCTCTCCGCTATATCTAATCCAAAAGGTGATATTTGGTATTCAAGGCAAAACATGGGGAAAAATAAAATTGGAAGTATTATGCAGGATATGTGTAAAGCAGCCGGCTTAAGTGGAAAAAAATCCAACCACTCTGCTAGGAGAACAACAATCACCACATTACTCCATGATGGCGTAGCCCCCACAACAATTATGCAAGTTACAGGTCACAAAAATGTTCAGTCAATAAACCAGTACAGTACAGCATCTGAAGACCAACAGCGGAATATGTCAAAGACGTTAGCTAATCTGCAAAGTGAGCAGTCATTCAATTCTGATGATGATGAAAATCTGATTCGAGCATCTCAAGAAGTCGAGAATACGTTAAGCGAAATATCTAATTTTGAAAACCTAGTTAAAAGTTGTGATATCGAAATTCCCCAGAACCCCGCGATAGTAGAAATTCCAAGATCTACTTCCGTTGTATCACCTCCTTCTAATACAACTACGACCACGTATAATGTTGTTATTCCTGCGCCAGATCCCCTTTTACCTTCTGTAATCGACATTCCCACGCCACTGTCATTGTCATCATCATCTTCTGGGACTTCTTGTAATTGGTTTGCGGGTGCCAATATTAGTTCTGGCGTGGTCATTAATCTTTACCAAAAGAACCATGGTAGTCCATCGTTTGAACCAAGAAGAAAACGCGTAAGGATGATTGACTCCGATTCTGACGAATAATATGGATGGTGAAAAGTAAACCGTATTTACATTTCAAGTTGATGATTTTTTTTTGTGTTTGTGTGTTTAATTACCTACCTATAAATGTACATATGTTGAAAAGATTTATACATTTCTTTTAAATAACCCCTCTTTGAAGAAGAGGAGACATATACTTTTGCCTCTCGCCATCTCCAAACCTTCAGACTTTAGGTATACTGATTTACCTGTCAACCACTAATTAGAAAAGATCACATTTTTATACTCACACTTCCTATGGGAAAACATATACCTGTCCATTTTCATTGCGTGCGTCAAGTAGTTTCGTGGTTCTGTATTTTTGTTTGTTCCTAACTCAACTACCAGTAGTCCCAGGTTGTTGATACTTGGTGAGATGTTTTTATGGACATGATATCCTCTAGGTTAATCAGGTTAAACTTCACGTTTGTCGAAAACATATTTTCTTTTGTCGCACGTTTTCTATAAAGGTACCAAATGGTCATCCGAATATCAAAATTCGGAAATTTCGGATACAAAACCAGAAAACGAGGAAGACAAATTTAAAGAAGAAAGAAGGTGAAATATGTACCAGAAAGACACGATCCACATATAGACATATTTTCTATAAACATGGAAATCTACTCATCAATGGGCTAGCAGCTTATAATGTAAGTTCCAAGGATGCTTTTCACTGTCTTGTCATTTGTCGTGCAACAAAATATTATGCATGCTTTTCAAATTCGATACCAAAATTGTCAATAGAACATGGTATGTACATGTAAAATGTTCTAGAGTAAAACTGTAGATTTCTATGCATCACAGCTATTAGTCTATTACATGCGCACAGTATAAATAAAAATGCAGGTATCATACCTACATGAAAGAAAATTCAAGAATACCGGACTTATCACAATGGTCCTGGCTCGGTAAAGACATTTCAAAAGAAAAAGTGTTTGCCAGGATTTAGGTCACCAAACCTCTCTTTTTCCATAGCTAACAAACGGTCCAACACGGGTAGTGATACAAAACCACAAGAATGCGAGACAAAATCAGGATAAAAAAATAATTACAGTGTACAAAGCAATATATTTTCTCAGACAGCGTTTTAAGTTTTCTTCCAATGGCCTGGTATCGGGAGAACAATTAATAATATCAGCGATTAAATAAGACGTATTTTTTGTAACTGTGGCTAAAAGTTACATACAGAAATCCTCAGTAGCAAAAGCCAAAAATACTCGCTGCAACTTAAAACCAGCATAGATTTAAGTACATGTAGTGCAAGTTATAAAATGGGAATATTCATCTTACATTTCGTACCCATATTACCATTGAGTGTTTAAGTATATGATAAATAGGTTATGATATGGCAATATTCATATCACATCCATATCAACCCTCGACCCATATCTACCCTCGGGCCTAAAGGCCCTCTGGTAGATATGGAGGTCTCGTGTTGATATGAGATGTGATATGAATATTGCCATATAATAACCTCTTAGTATTGACCGAACCAAAAGCTATAATTGTTATATTATTTATCATAAATTGTTGTTAATTTGAAATTTAAAATGTTTTATCCATACCATATTACAGCTTTTGATGTTATGATGTATAGATATTTCATTTACTGGATTTTTGTATGACAAATTTCCACATAAATCAATTACTATCAAAATACAATTAAACTATTTTCTTTATAATATTTTGACTTCAAATATTTCTCAATCACTCCAATTATTATTTGTTTTTGCTGAAGAGAAAGAATTATTTTTAATGGATACATTTGTCATGTGATTCAATTTCTGGAATTTTAAAATCTATTTTTAGTAACGTGCTGTATAGATATGCAGTTTCTGGAATTTTTAAAATCTATTTTTAGTAACGTGCTGTATAGATATGCAGTATTAAAAAATATCACTTGAAAATTCTATTTTTAGAATATTATATGTACCCAAAGAAATACAAATGACCATGTGGTATTTTTCAACCAATCAAAATAAAGAAATTATATGTGATTAATAATATTATTCTATATTATTCTTATATATAAGTCTTATATTGTTCTATATTATTCTTGTATAGGTTCTATATTATTTTATATCATATATTTACGTAATTATACAGCCTTGTTGAATATGCATTATAAGACAGACATTATTTCCTATATCACATACCCTTTATCGCATGACCTTAGGAATGCGATACAGCTATATACCCTATATAGTGCTATTCCCTATTTTTGGTATATTGTGAGTTATCTCCCATTGGCAGAGTTATTTTCTCTTTCAAAAAGGTATTTTATACTTGCTACTGTGTGGAAAAATAAGTTTTTTTACTGCATTTATTTTTTGATTTGTCAATAAATGTCAAAATGTAAAATATGATTATATAAAAAAAAAGGCATGTAACAGGTTTTCGTGATTTAAGAGGGTCTGCTAAGCCATCTGAATAATTGAAACAAAATAAAAACTTATTTGTTGCATTCATTGCAATATAATATACCAACCATAATGGAGGACAACTCTTGTAAATGGGAGATTACTCACTATTTACGAAAATAGGGAATATTATTCATATATAAGTTTTATATTTTACTTATATAAGTCCTACATGTATATTATTCTTATATAAGTCCCTTATTATTCGTATATAAGTTCTATATTATTATTATATAAGTTCTATATTATTCTGATATAAGTTCTATATTACTCGTATATAAGTCCTATATTATTCTTATATAAGTCCTATATCAATCGTATATAAGTCCTATATTATTCGTATATAAGTCCTATATTATTCGTATATAAGTTCTATATAATTCTGATATAAGTTCTATTTTTTGTCTTCCGGTTTTGTCTTTGTCTTTACGGTTTTATGATACTGATTACCCCTTTTGTACACCTTTGCTTCTTTCTATATTATTCTATGTTAATATTTGTATAACAGTTCTATATTATTCTCATACAAGTCTTATATTATTCTTATATTAGTCCTATATTATTCTTACAAAAGACTTTAATTATTATATAATTTTTTTCGTGTCTTTATATAAGTCATTTATTATTCTTATATAAGTTCCATATTATTATATCCATTATCCTGTGATAATGTTTTGAAACAGTAAAAGACCCCTTTTAGATACGAACCTACAACCTGAATCATTGTAGATACTCTTAGTTAGATTTGACTCAATAACCCACAATGTTCCATTGGAATCCTTAACTAGTCTTGGTGAAGTCTTTGCTCCCGTAACTCTCATATTACGAACCCTCGGGATTGTGGTATCTATAGTAACACCATCAGAACATATGGCAACTGAAGCATCGTTGGCCCGGTTAACAGCTATGACTGAGATGTAATAAGTTCCTTCTTCTGGTGCAGTATAAGATATTTCAGTATCAAATGTCTCAACCACCTACAATGAAACATACAGTGGTATTGACGGTTTCATCTGTGTTAATTTTCATTTATGTCTATAAAGAATAAAAATAACGAACATGGATTGACATCTTAAACTACCGTGGATCGGTTTTTGCTGCAGCATAATAGAAGATAATGTGAAATAGGTACACGAGACACAACCTACATGTCAATACGGAACTTACACAATGGCAAACAGTCAGCAGCTTTCAATGTGACCAATGGTCGCTGTCTGTTGATTTGCAATTGATCTTACATTTTAAATAAATACAATGCGTAGGGTTCAAAATCAATCTTAGAAATGTTAAAGAAAGACCCCATGTACCAATAATGAAAAGAGCGGTTCAAAACGATCCGCGAATACCGGTATTTTAATTTTATTATTTTGCACAATCTCGCATCACTTCCGTTCGTTTTGATCAAAAATCGTAAAAAGTCGTAAAATGTTCATTAAATATAGGAGAATTTAAGTCTACGAGTTGCGTTTTGCAACCATTCTGGGTAAGGATGGAAAGGAAAATCATTTGTCAGTTGTATAAAAATCAGATTTTCAAGAAGTAATGAAATACTAATGACAACAAAGTTCCAGACAATAAATTTTGCTACGCCTGACGCGCGTTTCGTCTATTCAAGACTGATCACAGGCGCTCTACCAAAAATATTGAAAATGCCAAACACTATATGAATATCAAGAGCATATAACAGTAAAATCCAAAAATACCAAACTGGGGAACCAAATTATTACTAAGATATCAACCTATGTCTGGGGTAGGAAGAACCTTAGGGTTTATATAATTTGAAATTTAGATGGATAATTTAAAACTTTGATGTTTTCTCCAACTCAAAAGTGTTGGTGCCGGAGCAAGAGACAAATAAATCGATTTTGAACGGAGTGGGTGAAGCTCTGCCAAGATGGCGGCTTTCCTCCCTTGTGGGTATTATAGAGTAGGGGGTCGATTTTGTTTTAAGTCGATATAAATGACCACAATTCAAGCCCCTGTAGTAAGAGTTTTTCAAGAATCCTTAATTTACTGAATACAATTGGTAATATTGCTATATTTTAGAAAGCCAACATCACATTCAAATTAACGGTGACCTTATGTTAACAATAATATTTTGTCTATTAATGTTCTGATAACGAAACATATGCAGAATAGTTATAATACCTTCGACACCTTTATCCGTGATACCAAACACAATGATGTATTTGTAAAGAACAAAACTAGTTTACCAACCTCGGACTCGGAGCTATTAACCATTTCGTGTTTACTCCAACACCGATCAGAAACCATGTATTTGTAGTACATTACACCACTTTCTGGATCAAAAAACCCTTCCCAATGAAATTGTAGTTGTAAATCTTGTTGGTAGTCGACTTCAGGTGTACCATATATTCCATCATTAACATGACCAGCTTGTGGTGGACTGGTGTCTATTGTTATCTACATGCAAAAGGAGAAGCATACTAACTTAAATGTTAATTTGTGAGAATGTTGTTTATTGTTTAAGCAAGACAATTCCTGGGTTTTGAAGTCTTTTGAGTTTTGAGTCATTCTAACTTCTTTTGTGGTCATATGGGGTACACAATACAGTAAAACAATCGAAATTGATAAAAACTAGGAATTGAATGAGGTTTCAATGAATCTCTCGAGTTCTTTAAAATACAATTTACGATGTGATTTTACTTCAATCATAAATATAGTCGCTGTTCTTCATTGGCAAACTAGATCTTTGTGAGACAATTCAGATTTAGATATACCTTTCTCTGTGTTTTTGTATAGGTTTAAGTACTCAATAATACATATGTATGACAGAGATCTATTTGTAGCTTTTAAATTCAAATTAAATATTAAAATTAGACACATACAGATGCGTAAACTTAGCAGCTTAATAAGACATGTGCATTTTTGCTACAAGGCGGGTGTGCTATAGCAGGCAGGAACCGCTCACTCTTCCGGAGCACCCGAGATCACTCTTGTTACGACTTGAGTTCGCGTTGTTGATTTCTGTTCGGTTGTTTTTATGTTTTGTGTTTCCTTGTGCTGTTCTTGTTCATGTTTACCGGTTTTGTCGTTGCCTTTTCGGACTTTTGACACTCGAATGCCCCTTTGGTGTCTCTGCTTATTTCATTTTAAACACTTTTATCAAAACTTCCACCGATATCTGTTTTATAAATACCTTTTTGGTATGAACAGATGACAATAAGGCATTGTTGACTATGGTTATCTGTATAAAGTAGTCAGAATCATGTAATCCTTTATCTAAACCAGGATTCAGACCAGATCCAGAAACTATTTCAGGTTTTACATGGAAATGTCTGTGAAAACAGCCATGATACAAAGTACAGTAACAATCTGAGCCTCTAGGTGACTGGTCGTATAAGGCTTCACATTCAGTCAAGTTCTGAAAGAGATAAATTTGATAAAACATTTGCTGATAATCATTATCATATAGTTTTTATTTATTCCCTCTGTAAGAAGTTTTTTTATAGATTTTTTAGATTGCGTTTTATACAAATACATATACATATAGCAAATTACAGTCGTTTTTTGTATTACATTTACAAGACTGTTATTCGGAGCTTAATACCTGATCAGAAGATTAACACCTAAAACAACTAGTAATTAGATGTTCTTCTAATAATCGCTCGTGATAGAAAAAAAACAATAAGTTAATTTGTTGACATGTACATGAGTTAGTTGTAAGATATAAACATGAAAAGAATTTGTCTAGAAATAAGACTCTTCTGGATTTTTCTTTGATTTGACATTAAAACACTTATTGGACTTTTAGATATGGAATTAACAATTAAATCTTGCTTATTTGTTTAAATCTAATCAGTTAGATTTTATCATGGTAGTAATAAAAAATAAGAGGTCAATTGATGTGAAATAATTTTTTTAATATGTTCGATATCGTTTGCCTTTACCCTTAAGATATAAGCAAAGAACCACCAATGGGCAATCGAGTATTAAAAGTCCGAAAGGGCAATGCTAACCGGTAACCACGAACAAGACCAGGACGAAGAAACATAAAACACAAAATCAATCGAAAGGAAATTAACAACACGAAATCAAGTCTTGACAAGAGCGAACATTGGTGCTCGGGAAGAGTAAGCAGTTCCTGCTTGCTATAGCACACCCGTCGTGTTTCTAATTTCGTTTGAAATGCCTGTACCAAGTCAGGACCATTGCGATCCACCAGTTCTCCGGTATGACTGATTCGTTTTTGTCATTTTCTCTGGACTATGAGATTGATCATTCAAGTTCGGTAGTTTTGTTATTACCTTTATTTCCAATTCAGTGTGTCAAATCAAGTTAAGGCACAAGATATTTAAATTTTTCAACAAGGTTCTTACATTTGCATTTCCTTAAATTTTAATCCTTGTTTTTCCAAGAATACATAACTCTTTTTTTTAATTTGTGTATTTTAATGATGTTATTTCTTTTATTTTAAGTCATAATTAATAGGACGATACTTAAAAGTGTTTTTTCTTCATAAACAAATATGGAAACGTTTAAGCTCAGGTTTTTTTTTTAAACTTTTTCTAACATTTGGTGAATTAGCAACAAAATGTTATTAAGTTTATATAAAATATTATCTATCACATACATTGAGCAGCAAAGAAAAAAAGACACATAAACATCAAAAATGTTTTATATATGTTAATTCTAGCTCCTTACATAAGCATTGCCTTGGGCTAATATGAATGAACTTCCATGCATAACATCACTTCTGGTGTAATTGTCAAAAAGTTTCCAGTGAACACTATGTAACCCACTGTGGTAATCAAAGGCGTCCCATTCAAATCTGTAACAAAAACTCTTATATAGACCACTGTGTAAATAAAAATAATCCAATTCAAATATGTCAAAAACAATTTAAATATACCAACTTAGGTTTTTAACATCAGCAATTCAATTCTGCATCATAGTTGGAAGGTGGAAAACGTATTTACGAGAAATTGTTGCAACGGTAATGACATCTAACATGTACAATACAAAAGAAACCTGTGTGTTTAACACTTATGGAAATATGTTTAAAAAATTTCAACTTTAACCTATTTACAATATTCTAGTCATTAACATCATTTCGTTTAAAACGAAACGAAACTAAACTGATCTTAAATGTACACGTTTACATTACTTACATCATATCAGTGAAGTCTTCGGCTCTGTGAACAAACAGTCCTGTTTTATTACCATGTGACAACCATAAATTTTCTATTTCTGGGTTTGTGGTATCTTTGTACACTGTTATTGTGTCTTCAATATATTCCCCTATAATGTCTGTTGCCTTTATGCTGATATCAAGTTTCTGTCCATCTTCCCATGTAACGTGTACTATTTCCGTTTCTGGTAGAATGTCAATGACGTTTGTGTAGGGTTGGAATGATCTGATATCAGGGCCTGATACTGTGTAGTTGACATCAAACTTAACAACACCTTTAATAGAATGGAAATACAAACAATCAGACATCAAACATGATAAGTTAACACAATGTACTTCAATATATAGATACGTAGCCTAATTTCATAAGTACTAGCAACATATCTTTAATCCTTTTTAATTGTACGATTGCTGTCTAGTAAGAGAAAAGGGAACGCACCCAAATATTGGCAGGTCAAGGCCTTCTTTTAAAAGAAATAAGATCTATGATTTGTTACTCAAGCTCAAAGTGATACCTTCGTTCAGGTTTTTATTCATGATAATGTTTATCTTTAAAAAAAACAGCATAAATTTACACGTACTGGGATGGACATTTACCTCTAACATTTGTAACTAATTCGTGTGTTCTCTTTCCAAATACGTCATCATAATTGTTGACGTGACGACTTTTTTCAACCTTGTACAGCCATTTGTTGACATCATGTCTCTCATTCTTAAATCTTCCCGGCCATACAACATGAAGTTGACTGGTATCCGTCACTACCCACGTGTGATCTGTTTCTGGTGTGCTCTCAGAAACAATCGATCTGGTTCCCGGTATCTTGTCTACTACAGATTGGTCATCAAATAATAGTAATGATCTTGTAGACTTGTGATTGTCTGCCTTATCAAATGCTGTTAGTATGACGGAGTACATTCCTGGCGTAGATACATTAAACCAGCTCTAAATATAAATATACTTTTGTCAACGTGGAATGAATTTCACCCACCACTTAAAGCGATAGAATATAAATTACAAGTACCAAAACGCGGGTATAAACGGTAAATTTGGAAATGCTATATATCGATATTTCAAGGAATAACCTCTCATCAGTAGCATTTAAATCAAACATTGAAAGGTAAAATTCCAAAACTGTTGAAAACGAAAAGTACTCAACACTAAAACGTTCAACTTTCATTGGCTTGTTTTCATGTTTGAATTTAATAGTGTTTTGCTGTAGTGTGCTGTACTGCATTGATCATCTTTATTACCCCTTCGTGTCCAATAACACTTGATACTATTGAATACTAAGATCCTAGTAAAATCCTAACCAAATTATAACGGTTTGATGGAAATAACATAGTTAAAATCAGCACTCGGCATGCAATTACATTTTTGTATACCTTTTGGACATTGAGGATTTATCTTTCAGTAATTTTGCTGTTACATTAAGCTAGCTTTATTGACAAAATGCTACTTTAAAGTAACAGTATCAGATAATACTCATAAAAACTATTTGTTTTCTTCCGGTATATACAAACAAACTCGTTGTTAAAAATTATTTGTATTTCCCTGTACGTACCATCAAACTTGTCGTTTTATTTGAGGCCATTAATCTTGTTTCCTCTTTCAGACTATCACCACTAGGAGCTAAATGATACACCTCGTACTCATATTCCTTAAAGCCGGCCAAATCATCGGACCATGGTTTCCATTCGATAGGAATTCCATTCTTAAAATTAGAGCAAAACGTTAGGAATATTCAATATTTTATATGACAACACACGAATGCGCCAAACGTACAAGAGTATTTGTTTTCGTTCACAAGAATATGTCTAGTCCAAAACTTTTGAAATACACTATTTAGCAAAGTATTAAGCAATATATTAAAAACGAATGTGTTCTTTGCAACATGTGCTAAATTTAATTCTGTATACTAAACTCCTTCACAGTAAGTACTTATCTTTGTCAACTGAAAGTAGAACCGTATAACCCCCACTGCTGGATACTTTCATGAATTCGACATGATACTTGTCAAAAAGTTTAATTACAATGAATTGTTAAAACAATCTATCATTGATTATAAGATACCAACTTTATAGCACATGTTTTTGATTAAGCAAAATTAATTAGATTAGTTGTAAAACCGGTTCCAGCAAATACGCATTATTTTAGAGCAAATGATACTTAGCGTATTTAGGATCTACAATATGCAGGGTGGTTGTGTACTTGCGAGTACTTGTGAGTACTTGTCATGGTTTGTAAATAAAAACTGGGGTCACAATTTGTCACCCAGGAACGGGAGCTTGAACTGTGAGGATTTTGTCTGTATACCTGGTCAGTGACGTCCGTTATGGTTATTGGTGACTCAGTACAGCTGGAACCAAACTGATCGAAGCAGTTATAATAGGGTTGGACATAGTCCCACTGTACTGTGTAACTTCTACGTGTAGTGATTCCTGTTAATGAAGATCTAATAGTGGCGCTGGTTTCTCTGTTTATGTACTTTAGGTAGCCACCGTTTCTGACTGCTATGTGATATATTAATCTATAAATAGAATTGTCACCTGTTAACTAAAATGAGTGTAAGGGACTTAAGATTATACTTTTGAAATACTGCTTTGATCAATTAAAAAATTCCAGGAAGATAATATGTTACCTATGATAAGTGTATATACACTTATTGAGGGTGGGTTTTTTTTCGGAATGAACAAAGACTGGAAACACAGTAAAGTAAACAATAAATGTTTCGAAATTGAAATTTTTGGTACATTTAACGCAGTTTGGTGAAAAGCATATGTTCACCATTTTAATATTGACATTATACTCAAAATAAAATAATGTGAAAATAATATTCTGAATGGACATTTTCACATTCTGAAAAGTTATTAAAATTATCTGCAATAAATAAGAAATCAAAGTTTAAGTAGTAATTCTTTATTTCTATTTAAACGTTAATAACATTGTGACGTATATTTTGAATATGGATTAAATTAAAACGCATTTTTTTCACTGATGATAAGACGTTCATTTTAAATTTTAAAGAAAACTCCCAGAATTGTAATTGAAAAACCATGTATATGTGAAAAATAGAAACGTTGTTATATTTAACAATAACTTCTAAACAAAGGGGATCATAGACTTGCAATTTTTTGTAGTTTCATCTTTGGTTATTTCGACGATTTCCTTGCATTAAACAACGCCAAGGAGAACCTTTCATTACTGCAATGAATTGAATTTTCTATAAAAAAAAACTACTAAATTTACTGAATTGTAAGTGTACAGTATTTTTTTTTAAAAATCAGTATATTTTCAGTATGTTTTCCCGGCATTCATTTTAGTATAATTAAGATCGTGTCTACAAAAAATAGGAGATTAACACTGGTCTCCACTGGATCAGCCTTGAACAGTAGTCACTGAGATTGAACTCTTAACACCACTTATCAATCCACAATTCAAGTGTAAACGAGAGTCGTCAAATTAATTTGTCTGGTCAAGAGATTTTTTAGCTTTACTAGTGATCGATTCTGTATATACCAATGATCTTACGATTAAAGACACTACAGTTTATTTATAAAGACGTGCGTTTCGAACCTTGATATACATTTCGAAATTCGCCCCAAAAGTGAAGATGTTGGTGCAGTGTTATGACAAACATGAAAACATGATTACTTAGTTTCCAATCGTTAACTTCTCATTTTTTTTGCAGCATAATTATGTTTACTATTGCTAATCGAGTTTAGTGTTTTCCGCGAAAGTCTGGCAAACAAATAAGAACATGTTGCATATTTTTGTTGACATCGATTTTCAAAAAACTTTAACGAAAGACATTATGTTCTCATCGACATGGTTTGTCATAAAATTTCTGTCTGTAATGTCAGGATCCCGTATCTAACCTGTATCGGCTTACTGCCATTGTTCTAGATATCAGTTACAGCCGATTGTTCAAACCTGAGGAAGTTCCTCACGAAAACAGTAAAGACATCAGTTCTTTTCTCTTACTTCCTTTTCTTAACATTAGTTTAAGGATATATTCCACATCATAAATATATCACGAAACTTTTTCCTCCTTATTTCAAAAGAATCAGCATTTTGATCATCTCTAATACCTATACTTCAATATTACAGCTTAGGTCTTCACCTACAAGCAAGTGTTGTGCAATTTCCAAATCAATGACCTCAAAGTGAAACCACCAGGCTCTTAGTGTGAAAAGTCGTCATTCAATTTTAGCCGCTACGGCCGTGTTATCATGGGTAACCTTTATATCGTTTATTGCTGGGCGAAATTTTGGCTAAAAGCACCAAAATATCGTTAGCAAAGGCTGTGACATTATGGTTGAAATTCTATTAAGATGTTTTTTAACATGTATGTTTTATGCCTTGTTCCAAAGTGACCAGTAATGATAAACTGGACATGATGGCACAAGGATATGTTGTCTCCGATACGTATCATGACCATGGATGAACCTTGTCTGAGGGTTGGCCTTTGATTATGAAATCAGAAAGCTTGGAATAAGATATATTTGGGTAAATTGACATGTAGGGGGATTAGAAAATTAGGTTTTGGGAGTTAGAGTTGGGATTTACCATGTACTTATGTAAGTAATAGAATATTGGAACATTACAGTCGTTATGCCACAAGGCAAGGAGTATCAACTGGAGGTATATTTTTTTAAAGGCTAGATTACTCAGTATTGCAAACTATGACAGAAAATGGGTCAAGAAAGATCCGGAAAAACGAAAGTGACGTTTCGTTCGATTAAGATGTTTTTGGTTATTCATTTGGAAAAGAATCCATTCCCTGAAAGATCCGTAGAGCACTAAGACAGTATCAATTTTCAACAACGATGATGTTAAAAAAAACTGTCCAACTTACATGACAAATATGTTTTTGTACCTTCAAACAAAGCACCGAAGAACATCGTTAGCGTAAAAAATAATAATTGTTAAACAATAGAATTAGGGGTTGATTGTACCAGCCATTACATAACCTACAGAGCTTTAATACTATTCAAGGAGGAAATAATTGACAATCATTAATCTGTCATTTCCTACGTCGGTATTTCTGTTGTATTTTTAAAATGAAGATATGACATTTCTGTATTGGATTCCAAATGCATATAAAAATCCATGTAAACTCTTCAATGTGGGGTATTCATATGAACCACTAAACCTCTTTCAGTTCTGGTGACCTCAATACTGACGGTAATATTTGGCCTTCAGAAATATTTCGACTGTTGTTTTTCTTGAGTTAGGTCAATCAAATACGTGTTCTCAAAGAATTCGATAGAACTGATGGAGATTCGTAACTCTTAATAAGTTTCGCCTTGTAACAGTATCAAAACGTTTGATTTTTCCACAGCATATACTAATATTCCATGTGCACAACTAAAATCTAGATTTCCAGTTGATTAAACGTAGTTTTATCCAAAAAAAGAAGGAACAAAAAATATGTTTATCAGAAAGTTGAGCATGTCGATTATTTGGTCCTCAGTAAATATGTCCTTTTTCTTAGACTCATTAATGACAAAATAAGTCTTTTTTGATGTTCATAAATCAAATTTTATGTTGATGAATAATAATAGTTATATTCGTGATATTTGCATTTTTGTCCATTACTCTAAAGCAATGAAAACTTACTTGTCTCCGTGTCCAAAAGAAGGTAAATCTATAGCACTATTGTTACTGTTTGTTCTGGAGCAAATATAATTTGTAGTGATAGGATAATCTTCACTGGCAGGACAGCTCAAAGAAACGAAACTTGATGTTGAACCTATATAGTAAAAAACAAAGTACTCTTCATTGATTTTTTATGGAACAAAGAAATAAATATTATAAAAAATTAATATTCAATACATATTTCACAGTAAACCTGTATTGTACTTCCTATTTTCATTAACTAAGCTCACTGCGTTATAAATGTTAAGTGTAAAGATATATGTTTTTCAATTAAAATTAAATGAAGTAAAGATTCTTTTGGACCTAACATTAAATGATTAACTCACTTATTATGTACTCCAATCTGATCTCTCCAAACACGATACCATATGTAAAGTTTTTCACGAAGTGCTCAGGATCTAATGCCGGAGGTATACCAGAAGCGACAAATGAAGCATGGAATTCTACTTCGGCTTTATCTAAATCGTCTTTATTGGTAAATCTTATTGGTTGTGGTCCAGTGTCACTTGGGTTTACTGGTGTGGTAACAATTTCATTGGATGGATTATGTAGCTTGATCTCTGAATACAAAACCTGTGTCTCCTCTAAAACTGATAAGGTTAATACATGCATGTACTTATCAGTTTGTTACAACGTTTTATCTAATTATCGATACCAAATCTTGAAGATTATCTTTATCTTGTGGCTGTTAACGCAAGCTATTCTTACTTGCCTTATATTGATCCATCGATACTAAAAGCGAAAAACCATATTTGGATCATCACTTACAGAAATAAATTATATTAAAAAGTTTTAGATACACAGGATGGGTTGCGATAAGGCCCTATTTTGGCCCATCTATAGGCGAAAAATAAAAAAGTATTTCATAGCCTGCTACTTTATATCTTATTTTGTAGCAAAATGATTGTACTGTTGTAAAAAACTACTTTTAAATACTTTTGCATGAACACAACTACGAAAATCGGGTTTAAAGTTGGCCCATTTTGAATGAAAATTTCATCTCGATAATAAAACTTAGTAAATTATATTACAAAATGTCTTGTTGGAAAGGTATATATTTCTATTTTTTGAATATAAACATCGGTAGTTGATAAAATTATTTTTTAATAAAATGAAATGAACCACCGCAAATGACCATTGTGCCTATGGGAAAGTGGTGCAAATGAGTGATATATATCAAATATTTGATAAACAGAATATAATATGGGTGTTTTCATATCGTATCCCATAACAACCCTCGACCAATATCATGCCCTCGAGCTAAAGCTCTCGGGATGATATGGGCGTCTCGGGTAGTTATGAGATACGATATGAAAACACCCATATGATATTCTATATTCATCAACACAACGAAAGCTGAGTTACAAGATAAATCTATTTTACAAAGTGATTGCAAATAAAGGTAACAACAAATTACAAAACTGGGATCATCAATCTCATATATCAAGAAGAAAAGACAACACAAGACAAAGACAAAGAAATAGCAGAGAAATTGAAGATCACAAAGGTCCTGACTTTGTACAAGCATTTCAAAAGAAATGGTGGGTTAAACCAGGTTTTATGGCACCAAACCTACCTCTTCCATGGCAATCTAAAGGTCTAGTAACACAAACACATCATAGTTCATTTATTCAGACAAATGTCGCCACAGAAACAAAGGTGCCTTTTTACTCTAAGTCCAATTTCATAAATATGTCATTGTCAAACCTATGTTTATCTTGGCATTTTAATCAAAATCTTCGGATACCCAATTGGTACCTCTGCTTCTTTTTAGTTAAATGCCTGACAGGTTGTGTATTACCTAAATAGATTTCATGTTTGTATCTATTAAATTAGGGTTAGGTAAGTTCGGTAATTTTGTTATTACCTTTATTTGCAGAGAACAAGTCTTTAAATGAAATTCCTTGTTGTGACTTACTTGTGTCACACTTGTTGCCCCGAAACCCCGAAGTGAAATAACAATCTTCTACGAACTCAAACTACAATGACTTATTTGTGTCACACTGACTGCTCCAAAACCCTGACGTACAAAGACAGGTTTCTACGATCTCATCACTACAACGACTTACTTGTATTACACTGGCTGTCACCAAACCCTGACATACAAACACAAGATTCTACGATCTCATCACTACAACGACTTACTTGTATTACACTGGCTGTCACCAAACCCTGACATACAAACACAAGATTCTACGATCTCATCACTACAACGACTTACTTGTATCACATTGGCTGCCACTAAATCCTGACGTACAAACACAAGATTCTACGATCTCATCACTACAATGACTTACTTGTATTACACTGGCTGCCACCAAACCCTGACGTAAAAACACAAGATTCTACGATCTCATCACTACAATGACTTACTTGTAACACGCTGGCTACCACCAAACTCTGACGTTCAAACACAAAATTCTACGATCTCATCACTACAATGACTTACTTGTATCACACTGGCTGCCAATAAACCCTGATGTACAAACACAAGATTCTACGATCTCATCACTATAATGACTTACTTGTATCCCACTGGCTGCCAATAAACCCTAATGTACAAACACAATATTCTACTATCTCATCACTACAATGACTCAATTGTATCACACTGGCTACCACCAAACCCTGACGTACAAACACAAGATTCTACGATCTCATCACTACAATGACTCACTTGTATCACACTGGCTACCACCAAACCCTGACGTACAAACACAATATTCTACGATCTCATCACTACACTGACTTTCTTGTATCACACTGACTGCCACCAAACCCTGACGTACAAACACAAGATCCTACGATCTCATCACTGCAATGACTCAATTGTATCACACTGGCTACCACCAAACCCTGACGTACAAACACAATATTCTATTATCTCATCACTACAATGACTCAATTGTATCACACTGGCTACCACCAAACCCTGACGTACAAACACAAGATTCTACGATCTCATCACTACAATGACTTACTTGTGTCACACTGGCTACCACCAAACCCTGATGTACAAACACACGATTCTACAATCTCATCACTGCAATGACCAGGATAACATCTAGTACTGTCAGATCTCCATGAACAGGCCTCTACAATTAATATGTTATGTGTTCTTAAACAATATTGAAATATCATTGAGTTACATTTTAATACAAAAAAAATAAGTTTATGTATATTCCTTTTTATTATAGGAAATTGTCTTCATTACTTTTAACAAAACAACCCCAATGTAAATGGTAACAATTGTTTGTAGTGTATATATGGCAATGACAAATGTCTTATTTCTAACTATTGATTTGAATGCATGAGTTTGATAACAACAAATAAAAAAGACAACTTAACTGTAAATAAAGGTAATAACAAAATTATCGAACTTGGAGAATCAATCTCAAATGTCCATAAGACTAGACAAAACAAGGAAGATATACCGGAAAAACTGAAGACCGCAATGGTCCTGACTTGGTACAGGCATTCCAAAAGAAATGGTGGGTTAAACCAGGCTTTAATGCGCGCCAAACCTCCTCCCTCTTCCATTGCGGTTTTTGGGTCCGGTAGTTACACAAAAAAAGGATTGGTATGTCATATCCGGGATGCTAGGGTGATAATCTCAGTTCATCAACTAGCCAAATACTAATCAAAACAAGATGACCACCCGGATCAAATTCGAGATGTAGATCCAAGAATGATGTAAAGCAAGTTGATTCTGTGGTTTCTTTAATCTCTAGTTCTGGAGGATATATTGAAGGAATCCATCTGCCAAACGAAGAGTTGTTGACAGAGAGGACGTCA
Source organism: Arcuatula senhousia (assembly GCA_963971305.1). Classification (NCBI taxonomy): domain Eukaryota; kingdom Metazoa; phylum Mollusca; class Bivalvia; order Mytilida; family Mytilidae; genus Arcuatula; species Arcuatula senhousia. Next base: position 886,521 of record OZ020307.1, on the reverse strand, counting down.
TCAATATATCTGAAAGTGAGATTAAATTACCTTGACTCTTTCATCTTCTTGTTCTTTACGAGTTCCTGAAGAAATTCAGTCTCGTTAGAGTATGAAAACAAGTCGGCGAGGAGAGGAGCACAGTTGGTGCCCATTGGAATGCCGACTTGTTTTTGAAATATCTCTCCTCTAAATGTGACAAATTTGTTGTCAATAAGGAAATCAAGCATACTGCAAACTTGATCCAAAGTGTAACAAATCTATTCTTGATGAGATGTGTTGGAAAAAAAATGTAGAATTATAGCCTTAAACATCAAAGTTCGAAATAAAAGGAGTATTCACATAAATATATATTCATACAGCTGCTCCACGGTTGCAGTCTTCACTCATGCAATTTTATGGTAGACAACGTGCACTCGTAAACAAATATGAAATTACTACTTCTCCAATGAGTGAAGATGTTGGTTTGTCGTATAAATTTGTTTTATCTTCCTTTACCGGATTTAACACAAAATTGGAAATTAGCAACACGACGGGTGTGCTATAGTATACAGGAACCGCTTACTCTTCCGGAGCACCTGAGTTCACTCTTGTAACGACTTGAGTTCGTGTTGTTGAATTCCGTTCGGTTGATTTTGTGTTTTGTGTTTCTTCGTACTGTTCTTGTTCGTGTTTACCGGTTTTGTCCCTACCCTTTCGGACTATTGACACTCGAAAGCCCCCATTGGCGCCTCTTTGCTTCTTTCATTGAAATTCGAAATTTGTAGTTACCATTGAAATTTTTAGTCGTACCACTACCCTTAAAAAATGTAATATACAAAAATAAATAAGAACATTAAAGATTTATACACATAATATTTAGTTCAGCTTTTAAAATATTCTGTATATCCCATGCGTTTCCACGGAGGACCAACAAGTAAAAATTCTGTACAAACAGTTAAAAGCTATCTTTTTCGTGCGTAGACACTCGACGTAGACATCTATAGAAATACTTATTGTAAAAGAATTTGAATCCAATAACTTGAAGGATGCAAAAACCAAAGAAAGAAAGAAAAGTTGCTGTAGGTAGGTATCCAAATGGGACCGAGATATCAAAAAGACTTACTTCGACATTGTTTCCGTTGTCCATCATAATGTCGTGTGTACCCCCTCCAGTACTTCATATCTATCATTTCATATTGGCAATATTCACAGTAGTTGTCACTGGGGGTTGTACATCGTCTGTGGTTACAGTTACTTATTGATGGACAAACTAACAATAAAAGAAAAACAAATATTAAAACCTACCATAAGAAAAGTTATTAAACAAATAGAAATGAATAAATTTTAAAAACACAAAATGAGTCTATTATTTCAGTGCATACCCTTATAATAGTAGAAATATAAAATGTCCTCCGAGCAACCTGACCTAAAGAAATAAAGGTAATAACAAAACTACCGAACTCAAATGGTCAATCTCATAGTCCAGAGAAAATGACAAAAACGAATCAGTCATTCCGGAGAATTGGTGGATCGCAATGGTCCTGACTTGGTACAGGCATTTCAAACGAAATGGTGGGTAGACCTGGGGGTCAGACTACTGTTTTTGGCTTGTAAATCAAAAAGTGTAAGAGATAGATGAAATCTGATGCCACCCTACTGCTTCGGCATCAAAAAGTCTACAAAAGTCTCCATTGATTCGAAGTTGTCAGATGACCCCTTACAGGAGTAAACGGTCCCTAAAAGATGAAAAAAGGCGTTGTTCATGTTTTTGGTCTATAGAATGAAACCTATAGCAGAAAGAGAAAATCTGTTGCTTGCTTAAATGTTCAGCTCATTTAGCTCTACAAAAGCATTCATGGAGTTGAAGTTGTCAGATGACCCCTTATAGGGATTACAGCCCCTAAATTAACATGTTTTCATGTTTTTGGCTTATATAATGAAAACTCTAGCAGATAAAGAAAAGTGTTTGCTTGCTTAAATGTTCAGTTCATTAAGCTCTTAACAAAAGTCTCTATAGAGTCAAAGTGTTGAAACGACCCTTAAGATAACATTTTGCACGTTTTGGCTTACAGAATGAAAACTATTGCTGAAAGAGAAAAGCTGTTGCTTGCTTAAATGTTCAGCTTTTTAGCTCCAAAGTTCTTCATAGGGTTAACATCAAGACCAGGCGAGCGATATAGGCTCCTGTGAGCCTCTTGTTTAATTTTAAAAAATACCGGTTATGGTCTTAGTATACAGGTAGTAAACAATTGGTGTTGAATGGTGTTTTAAATAAGGTGTAATCTGAGATGTAACATAATATTGCTGATGTTGATAGCGATAATGCCTTTGTTCCTAAATGCAATTTGTGAAAAAAAAGGAAAATTAGAATAAGAAAAATTTCCATAAAAAGTCATTTATTGCACATGGAAATTGTTTGTAATCTAAATTGTTTCAAAACGAAAAGAGAAAATAAGTTAAAATATGGAAAAATGGGAAAAAATGCAGACCATAATGGCAGGATGGTATGATAACATCAATGTTCAGTCAAGATTACGTAATCTTGCTTCTTGTTTGAATTCCTGCTACAAGTCATTATGAAAAATAAAAAAAAACTATTTGGCATATACAAATGACAACAAAGTTCCAGACAATACATTTTACTACGCCTGACGTGCGTTTCGTTTATTCAAGACTCATCAGAAGCGCTCTATCAAAAATATTGAAAATGCCAAACACTATCTGATAATGAAGAGCATAGAACAGTAAAACCAAAAATACTAAACTTTGCCGGGGAACCAAATTATTACTAAGATGATCAACCTATGTCTGGGGTAGGAAGAACGTTAGGATTTAGACAATTTTGAAATTTAAACAGATAATTTAAATTAAAGCTTTTATGTGTTCTCCAACACAAAAGTGTTGGTGCCGGAGCGGGCTAACCTCGGGGAATTAAAACTCCACCATCAGTACTTACCATCACGGGTTTTCAATATACAAATGACAACAAAGTTCCAGACAATACATTTTACTACGCCTGACGCGCGTTTCGTCTATTCAAGACTCATCAGAAGCGCTCTACCAAAACTATTAAAAATGCCAAACACTATATGATTATATGAAGAGCATAGAACAGTAAAATCAAAAATACCAAACTGGGGAGCCAAATTATTACTAAGATGATCAACCTATGTCTGGGGTAGGAAGAACCGTAGGGTTTAGACAATTTTGAAATTTAAACAGATAATTTAAATTAAAGCTTTAATGTGTTCTCCAACACAAAAGTGTTGGAGAAATAACAAATAACATTAAATTTGAGTCGACGAAAGTATTAAGGAAACAATACGTTTTCTAACTTGAATATCGATCTTTTCAGCATATGCACATGGTTTATCACCACAAGCGCTGTTCAACAAATAAAAAACAATAATAAGACTTACATCAAGAGTAAGGTAAAAGAAAAGTTGGAGTTTTACAGTTAGCATGGAAACCCAGAAGACCATATTCGACATTTTATAAATACAAATGACAACAAAGTTCCAGACAATAAAGTTTGCTACGCCTGACGCGCGTTTCGTCTATTCAAGACTCATCAGAGGCGCTCTACCAAAAATATTGAAAATGCCAAACACTATATGAATATGAAGAGCATAGAACAATAAAACCAAAAATACCAAACTGGGGAACCAAACTATTACTAAGATTATCAACCTATGTCTGGGGTAGGAAGAACCTTAGGGTTTAGACAATTTTGAAATTTAGACGGATAATTTAAAGCTTTGATGTTTTCTCCAACTCAAAAGTGTTGGTGCCGGAGCGGGCTAAATTAATCTACATTAATAGAGGACTTGACTTCATAAATATATCTAGTATATTTATGGATCCTAATATTCAAGATCTCATTCCACCTTATTTTTCTAATACCGAACCACCTATTGTATCTTATAAATATAAGAAACCTACACGTAACATTATTTTTAACTATACAACTACAACTGATGAAGAACTAGACACGAATATTCCTTTATCATGCCACTGTGCTAAATCTGATTTCAGGTATGCTCCTCGTGATCATGTTGTTACCGGAAACCTTTCAATCGTCAATGACCCAGAGGTTATCAATTTCATGAAGAAAGGACCAAAGTTTAGACCAACCGCTAAAATTAATTGGAATTCCTGCCTAAATTGTATCAAAACTTCCCTTCTCTCGTATTGCAAATCTTGGACCAGAAGAGAAGGGGCCGACTCAAAATCTCTAGACCGTTTTATTAATTAATTTATGGCAATTGTTCAACTCAGAATTAGCCAATTTCAAAATTCATTTGTAGATTTTAGCCTTATCACAGTGTATAACCGGACAGTACGCGATCACGGAAGTTGATCACTGTCCGGTGGATAAATCCTAGTTGTATGTTATTTTTCTCCAAATTTTTTGTGGTTTTTAGTGTGTATGAACACTCTATAATATTGATTAGGAACAAAGGTAAGTTGAATTTATACCTTGCTCATTTATGGAACTTTTTAACGTTTCTTTTTGTATTCTTGACAATTCAAAATGTTAAAAAATTTCAATTGATCATCAGTGTTTGAACATTTTTTCCTTCACCGCTTAGCACATATTTGGAATTTACACACAAACTGCAATGATTTGATTAATATTTTTATTATTATCTCAAAGGGCAGTTGATAGACTCTCTACATTGTCAATGATAGTTAAGATAAAATAATCAATTTTGTTTAAAACATCAAGTTTTGTAGTTTTGGCATAATCGTTTGTTGTCCGATTAATTGGTCGTTTATTTTTTGTGGGTGTCCGATTAATTGCCTGCTTTGAATCCACAGGGTTTGAATAAAAAAGTTATAATTTCAAATTACATGACGTATTCCCCATTCCTTTTTATATTCTACAGGTGCTTATTCAAAGGCTTATGAATATATTTTCATATTTTTATGATAATCTATTTCGTTGTGTGTTTGGTTTATTTATTTATTGTACAGAATAAATGTGGGAGCTCAAAATAGTCTCTACTGTTGGATTCGAAAAAAATAAATGAAGCAGTGTTCATAACAAAATGGAAATCCATTCAACAAGATGATAAAAGAAAGGGCGATTAACAGATATGAGTACATTTAAAACCCTGGGCCTACTTTTTGCATGTCACTTGCATTGTGTATGACTTATTAATGCAAATGTCAAAATGGTTCATAAGGAGCTTTCCATTGACTGGAATCTTATGAAACAAATTTTCTTATCACATTGGACAGCCAGTGTACTGAGATATTTGAGTCATTCAATGTTCATTTACTTGTATTCATTAACGAACAACGTGCTCAAAACAGTAAAAGTCCCGTTAAGATGTGCAAACAATTTAGATCAAGATCATGGACGTAATGGAGCTGCCAACTGTTGGTAAATCCATTTTTCATATTAATAATCATAATAATAAAAAGCTGAACAATGATTGAAGTTGGTTTAAGAAATTTGGTAAGCCTTAGCGACTGTGATTGCAGATTATCACGAAAGGTTTATTAACAGCCTCGAATCTATAAACTCCCTTATAAACGGAACTATGCTGGCTATGGTTAATGCTGGAAATCAGATGACAGTATTTATTTCCTGTTTTCTTCAATTAAAAATCGTACACCGTAAATTTATTGGACTGCCTTAATATGCGTTAATTATTGCTGGTTAATTGATTATTTTACATCAGCCGATTGACGATTCTTAGCTAGCTGTCAGTAACAGTGAGTGTTCGATAGAGAGTTCCTTTACCGTCCTTTTGTTTGTTCTTGTTTTTTGTCTTATGTTCTCTCTAGTGGAATTGGACTTTGATCGATTTGATTTTTATTGTGTTAAGTTTTTGTGCTTTGTCTTGGAATAATGATAGGGGGAAAGTTGTGCCCAAAAAACTAGTTTAACCCCGCCACATATTACATGTGCCTGTCCTAAGCCAGGAATCTTTGACAAAGTTTTCGTTTGTACTTGTATTTTTGATGTTTTCTGTTCCTTGTTTAAGAAGGGGGTCTATCTGTGACTATTTCAGGGCTCGATTTGAATTATATGCATTTTATTTAGACCATGGGCCAATTGCAGAACCGCGAGCAGTGCCAAATGGCCTCGTTGAAGGCTGCTGGCGGTTGTCCATTGTGGTTTTTGTAAATTGCCGTTAAATTGTGGGTTGTGTCGCGTACACTTATTCCACATCTCATTATTTTCTATTGTATTCACATAGTCCATTAAAAATAAAAATTACAACAAAGTTCCAGACACTACATTTTCCTATGTCTTACGCGCGTTTCGTCTATTCAAGACTCAGCAGGGGAGCTCTGTGACGCGTTGTAACAGAGCTCTACCAAAAAATAAAAAATTCCAAACACAATACGAAGAGTGTTACCAAAAATATGATTTTTTATCAAACTATGTTTGGAATAGGGGGAACTTTAGAGTTAAGACAATTTTAAACTTTAAACGCATGAAGCTTTAAACTCATGAAACGGATAACTCATAGATTTGTTGTGTTCTAAACGTCTAACAACAAGAAAAATATCAAAGCAGGATGGCATAAAAGCCGGAAATTTGGCAACGCTGTAAATATGTGGATCGTGCCTTTCTGGCACATATTCCATATTCTTTCGTTTTTAATATGCATAGTTCAACGAGTAATCGCTCGCCAGCAATGTTTAAATAAACAAATTGAAAAATAGACAAACCATAAATATTGGAAGTAAAGTACTTTAAACTTTAAAACGTTCGAACAGGGAAGCCAATCCAGCAATGTTCTAGGCTCTTACGATATCGACCTAGCATGCGTTAGTCTACTCCATTCCAAAACCATTAAAACTAACCGCGTTGTGTAATTTGGTGTGTGTCTTTAAAGACCTTCACCATTTGACTTTGTCCTTGGATTCATGTTAAGTTCATGCTTAGGCCGTATACACTAGGTTTTAGTTGGATGCCTTCATATCTCAATATTAAAAGACTTAGATAGATGAATATTGCTATGCCCATGTTAATCAATCAGTGCTGACTAAATCTAAATTCCTCTTAGATTTCAGCCAAATACTAGTACATGTATATATTTGCAAGGAGCAGCACACTTGAAGTGGTGTGGCCACCTAAAGTTCATCTGATTTGAGCAATTTTATTTGCGTCGCCGAAGGCGAAAGCAAGTCTAGTAGTCGGGTCACTCCGTCCGTCCGTCCGTCCGTCCGTCCGTCGCGCTATGGGGTGCCTGTCTTGTGTAATCTGAATCTCAAAAACGAAACGCGAGATATTTTTTGAAATTGCAACACAGTGATTACAGATATATTGAAAATGTGCACATCACCTTTTGGGGTCATTCTATAATTTCGTTGAGAAATTAGGGGCCAAAAAGGGCCAAAAAGTGTTTTTTTAATTTGTTTCCACAATTACTATTGTTCTAATTGACCATATGCTATGAAACTTTACAGTAATGTTTCTTACTGTAAAAGGAAGGGTGGGGCTGATTTTGGGTGTCCCATCTTTTTCGTTTAGAAATTAGGGGCCATAAAGGGAGTAAAAAAGCTAATTTTTTATATGTTTCCACCATAACTTTTGTTCTGGTTGACCAAATGCTATGAAACTTTCCAGTAATGTTACTAACCATAAAAGAAAAGGCATGGTTGATTTTGGGTGTCCCCTCATTTTTCGTTTAGAAATAAAGGCAAAAAAGCGACTATTTTATTTGTATCCAAATTAACTTTTAGTACGGTACATCCAATGCTATAAAACTTTACAGTAATGTTTAATACTTACAATAAAAGGAAGGGTGCGGCTGATTTTGGGTGTCCTTTTCTTGTTTGTTTAGGAACGAGGGGTCCAAAAGGGGCAAAAATGCAGCTTTTTATCTATGTTCCGATTTAGATTTTTTTTTACACGTTAATTTTTGTCATATATGGAATATAAAATGGAGGATACATTTTTTTCTTGACTCACCTTTTCTGTTAAGCAATAAAGGGGACAAAAGGGGAAAAATAGAAACTATTTTTTTGTCTTATTATTTTGATAATGGGTGGCATGTGACAAAAATACTTTGTAAGTCCACAATAGGATGCAGTGTAAAAAAATATTGACTGTCCATATTTGGCCTAGAACGTACAGGGTTCAACATTTTCAGTGCGACGCAGGGCCAGACATCGATTGGTCTTGTAAAAGTTTCATTCTGTAGTAACAGATCTAGATTGTCGATCATAACTATTTGTAACGAAAATGCGGCATATACATGTATATAAAACCTTAGATAAATATTTTCATTTGCAAAGTTTGAAAAGTCAGCTAGATTTTAAGAGAAAGGCCAACTTTCCAAATCTGAAATTTTACCTACATGTATAATCCTTTTTATGCCCCCGCGACGACAGGTCGGGGACATTAAGTTTTACTCATGTCCGTACGTCCGTCCGTACGAATTTCCGTCAAGCTTTTCTCAAGAACCGTACATGAGAATGATTTGAAACTTGGTAGGATGGTTCAGTATGACAAACTGTAAGTCCTAAGTGATTTTCATACCTGTCCGACATCTTCTTCCTGTTTGGGACTTAGGCAAATATGAAAATTTTCGTCAAGCTTTTCTCAGGAATCGTACATGAGAATGATTTGAAACTTGGTAGGATGGTTTAATATGACAAACTGTACCTCCTCAGCGATTTTGAGACCTGTAAGACATCTACTTCTTGTTTTGGACTTAGGCTGGTGTGAAAATATGTGCACATGACTTTAAAAATTTCTTTCAAGCTTTTCGCAGAATGATTTGAAACTTAGTAGGATGTTTCAGTATCACAAACTTTATGTCCTAAGCAACTTTCAGGTCTGCCAGACATCAACTTCCTGTTTGGGGCCTAGCGGGGGCATGCATGTCCGATGGACATATTCCTTCTTTATTTTTCCAAAAATTCCAATTGTTTTATACAAATTCAAAGCTTAGATTAATGATCACATGTTTATATTCGATAAGTTGCTTGAACTTAAGAGAAATTACAAAAATAGTTCTTTTGTAGTAAATCTCAATCCTCATGCAATTTTATTGCAATACTTTGTTTGGATAAGCTGCTACCTGTTATATTTGTTCCAGGTTTTTTTTAAATCATTTTGCTCTATCTGTATACCGGGGCTGTAAGGATATTTGTCTTGTTATTGCTACATTCAACCCAACAATTAATCGGACAGATAGATATAACTTTCTAACAATTAATGATTGTGTACAGTGGCAATTAGTCGGACAGAGACGGTGTGAGCAGTGCTCTTACAAATCCGATTATTATAAACAATCCAAACCATTTTCGTGAAATAATTTGACACCAAAGGATTTCCTATTTTAACAGCTTTAAATGGAGTTGCAATACACTATTTCAATGTAAGTGGTTCACTAATAATTTGTTGTTTCTTTCACTGCAATGAGTTTCCATTGTCAAAAATATCAATGATTAAACCACTTTTTTCTAAAATTAAAATGATCTACATTATATATTGATAATTTAAATAGTGATAAATAACAATGTAAACTAATTGTACGCTTCAATTTTTCTTAAAATTTAGTTTCGGCTGAATAAGGGCTTAAATTCATGGCCAAATCATACATTTTTATTAAATCAACTAGGATTTTACCACCGGACAGTGACCAACTTCCGTGATCGCTTACTGTCCGGTTATACACTGTGCTTATACTTACCTTAATCGAATAAAGTCAAAAATCCGTTTACTTGGTTCGCGATACGTTTTTGTTCCCGCCGACAAAGCAGCTAACAATGTCGTTGTGGTATGAAGAAAGTATTACCTTGAGGTTTTAATGCACGAAATAAAAAATTCGAACATTTTCGTTCCCGTGCATTTGACAGAATCAGGTATCATTGACGATCATATCATTGCGACCACAGCACTTCGAGTTGCCCCGACATACTTTAAATTACCTACTATGTACTGGATACCTAAATTGCACAAAAATCCATATAAATCTCGTTTTATCTCTGCTTCAAGTAAGTGTTCTTTAACCCATATTTCCAAAGTTCTATCACTTACTTTAACTACTATGAAGGAATTTATTATTCAATACTGTGAAAGGGTATTCGAAAACAGTGGAATTAATTATTTTTGGAGTGTAAAAAATTCTCTTGATGTTTTGGACAAGCTTCGTGCTTTTGAAAATACTTTTCATACCGTTGATAGTTACGATTTTTCTACTTTATATACTAACCTTCCACATAATCTGATTAAAAAGAAATTTGAATATTTGGTTAAATGGTGTTTTGACAAATCTAAAAGTGATTATATCTGTTCTAGAGTTTCAAAATCATTAAGTAAATCATTTTTTAGTAACGAGACTCAAAAGGGTTACATCAACTGGACTGATGCAGAAACTATTACTGCTCTAAATTATTTGTTAGATAATATTTACATACGTTTTGGTAAACAAATTTATCGCCACATTATTGGTATTCCTATGGGTACTAATTGTGCGCCACTTATAGCCGACCTTTTCCTATACTGTTATGAATCACAATTTATGGCTAAATTACAAAAAGACCCGAACAAACAGAACCTAATCGAAACTTTCAATTATACTTTTAGATATTTAGATGACATTCTTGCACTCAACAATCCTTCATTTTCTAATTTTATTACAGATATCTATCCTTCTGAATTAACCTTGAACAAATCTAACGTCACCGGTGATAGATGTCCTTTTTTAGATTTAGATTTAAGTATTATTGACGGAAAATTACATACCAAAGTATATGATAAACGTGACGACTTTACCTTCCCTATTATAAATTTTCCTTTTCTTGAAGGAGATGTTCCACTAGCGCCGTCATACGGGGTTTACATTTCACAGTTAGTAAGATATGCTCGGATCTGCAGTTGTGTTTCTGATTTTAATAATAAAAACCGTTTTATTACTGAAAAATTATTAAAACAAGGTTATCGATACCACAAATTAGTAAAATCTTTTTCTAAATTCTTCCACAAGTATCGATCTCTTATTGAAAAATTTAATTGTACACGTCACTTTCTTATAGTGAAAGGAATATCACATCCTGTATTTTATGGTAATGTTTTTTATAAAGCTCACAAATTTAAAAGCAATCCAATAGAAATGAAAAAATGGCTTCAAAATTTATTACGGAAAGGATATGAAATGAATATCTTGATTAAATCTTTGAATTTAGTGTTTTTTGGCAGAAATATTGAAAACTTAACACTCGCTTTAAAACTTCCATAAACGTTTTTACTATTGTCATTTTTAAGCATTATAGCGATCAAGCGTGTCGGTTTTGTGTGATGACACTTCACTAAATCATTATTGCTTGAAGTGTTGTGTCGGATTTAAAATCGATACGTTTGATTTTTTTACATCAGTCGATTGATGATTCTCAGCTAGCTGTCAGTAACAGCGAGTGTTCTATAGAGAGTTCCTTTACCGTCCTTTTGTTTGTTCTTGTTTTTTGTCTTAGGTTCTCTCTAGTAGAATTGGACTTTGATCGATTTGATTTTTATTGTGTGTTTAGTTTTTTGTGCTTTGTCTAGGAATATTGATAGGGGGAAGGTTGAGCCCAAAAAACTAGTTTAACCCCGCCACATATTACATGTGCCTGTCCTAAGCCAGGAATCTTTGACAAAGCTTTCGTTTGTACTTGTCTTTTTGATGTTTTCTGTTCCTTGTTTAAGAAGGGGGTCTATCTGTGACTATTTCAGGGCTGGATTTGAATTATATGCATCTTATTTAGACCATGGGCCAATTGCATAACCGCGAGCAGTGCCAAATGGCCTCGTTGAAGGCTGCTGGCGGTTGTCCATTGTGGTTTTTCTAAATTGCCGTTTAATTGTGGGCTGTGTCGCGTACACTTATTCCACATCTCTTTATTTTCTATCAAAAGGGTTACATTAACTGGACTGATGCGGAAACTATTACTGCTCTAAATTATTTGTTAGATAATATTTACATACGTTTTGGTAAACAAATTTATCGCCAAATTATTGGTATTCCTATGGGTACTAATTGTACGCCACTTATAGCCGACCTTTTCCTATACTGTTATGAATCACAATTTATGGCTAAATTACAAAAAGACCCGAACAAACAGAACCGAATCGAAACTTTCAATTATACTTTTAGATATTCAGATGACATTCTTGCACTCAACAATCCTTCATTTTCTTATTTTATTACAGATATCTATCCTTCTGAATTAAGCTTGGACAAATCTAACGTCACCGGTGATAAATGTCCTTTTAAGATTTAGATTTAAGTATTATTGACGGAAAATTACATACCAAAGTATATGATAAACGTGACGACTTTACCTTCCCTATTATAAATTTCCCTTTTCTTGAAGGAGATGTTCCACTAGCGCCGTCATACGGGGTTTACATTTAGTAAGATATGCTCGGATCTGCAGTTGTGTTTCTGATTTTAATAATAAAAACCGTTTTATTACTGAAAAATTATAAAAACAAGGTTATCGATACCTCAAATTAGTAAAATCTTTTTCTAAATTCTTCCACAAGTATCGATCTCTTATTGAAAAAATTAATTGTACACGTCACTTTCTTATAGTGAAAGGAATATCACATCCTGAATTTTATGGTAATGTTTTTTTATAAAGCTCACAAATTTAAAAGCAATCCATTAGAAATGAAAAATTGGCTTCAAAAGTTATTACGGAAAGGATATGAAATGAATATCTTGATAAAATCTTTGAATTTAGTGTTTTTTGGCAGAAATATTGAAAACTTGATACTTGCTTTAAAACTTTCATAAACGTTTTTACCATTGTCATTTTTAAGCATTATAGCGATCAAGCGTGTCGGTTTTGTGTGATGACACTTCACTAAATCATTATTGTTTGAAGTGTTGTGTCGGATTAAAAATCGATACGTTTGATTTTTTTACATCAGTCGATTGATGATTCTCAGCTAGCTGTCAGTAACAGCGAGTGTTCTATAGAGAGTTCCTTTACCGTCCTTTTGTTTGTTCTTGTTTTTTGTCTTAGGTTCTCTCTAGTAGAATTGGACTTTGATCGATTTGATTTTTATTGTGTGTTTAGTTTTTGTGCTTTGTCTAGGAATATTGATAGGGGGAAGGTTGGGCCCAAAAAACTAGTTTAACCCCGCCACATATTACATGTGCCTGTCCTAAGCCAGGAATCTTTGACAAAGCTTTCGTTTGTACTTGTCTTTTTTATGTTTTCTGTTCCTTGTTTAAGAAGGGGTCTATCTGTGACTATTTCAGGGCTGGATTTGAATTATATGCATCTTATTTAGACCATGGGCCGATTGCAGAACCGCGAGCTTCAAATTCTCGTTGAAGGCTGCTGGCGGTTGTCCATTGTGGTTTTTCTAAATTGCCGTTTAATTGTGGGCTGTGTCGCGCACACTTATTCCACATCTTTTTATTTTTTATACATGACCTATGTAACAAGAATCTTATAAAAAGTCGACACCAACTGAAAAGAGAGAACTAACATGATTAAAGACAAGGATAAGTAAGTAAGTAAGTAAGTAAATTTTATTTATAGTCGGGTCACATATAATAACAATCAACATAAGCTCTGAAGAAGGATGAAAGGTTTTGGATGCAGCTAAGGTAACTTGCAAGAAAGGCAAAGGACAGTACTAGTTGGTGAAAACTTATGGTGTTACATAACGTTTAGATGTTTTTGTTTGCGTTTATAAAGGTATCTTAAATATTTTGCTCGCATGTAATGAATAAAGTAACAGCTAAATGAGCAGAAGGGAAGGCTTTTAGCAAACTCTAAAAATCCATCTACAGTGCTTAACTTACTGAGACATTCACCGCCGTTCCTGTAGAATCCATCTTGACAGTTTGTGCAGTCGTTTGGAGAAGAACAAGTCCCTCCACCACTACTTCGTGAACCCCCTCCTCTGTATATAATTGTGTCGCCCTGTGGTTCATTACAAGCGTTGTTTAGCAGTGTCCGTCCATTACATACAGCTTAAAAAGTAAAATAAATCACTAGCTAAAACCCTGGAAATTGAATCTGGTTAGTTGTTAGTTAAAAGTCAGATAGTATATCTTATTTAAGTTGATAAACCAATAAAGAATTTGAATTTGAATTTCAACAAAGTGTGACAAATTATAAGTAAACATTCGTTAGAAAGCTAAGAGTATGCTAACAATATCCATCATCAATGAAGGAAATTATATTCTCCTGCCAATGCTGTCATCATAATTTGACTTTGATTAAATGGTGCACATATGAAAACGGTTTTGTTTGCTAAAGCATTGAAATGTTGTTGTTTTTTTGTTGTTGTTTTTTTAAGGTTTTCCATAAGAATCGAACCCACTGGCAAGATTATTGGTGTATATCAAAATAACGGAGAAAAGAGAGATATACTGATAGCCAAGAAATTTCTTGCTGCACAGTTTTCCACTTAATTACTGAAACCAGTAAGTCACCTAAACAAAGGAGAGCAAAATATATAAAATAAGCATATACATAGATATACTGTATAAATATACTGATAGCAGAGAATGGTCTGGTTGTACTGTTCTCTTCTACATTATTCTTGCCGTATCCAAACTCACATTTCGTTCTATTGATGATGTCTTTTCAGCAAATTTTATGACAATTATATATATGGAACGCCAAATTAACATATATTCAATTAATTGTATCTATCTTCAAATAATTGAAGATATCTTCAAATAAATTGAAGATATCTTCAATTCAATTGTACCTATCTTCAAATAATTAAAGATATCTTCATATCAATTGAACCTATCTTCCAATGAATTATACCTAGGTGCAATTTAATTGCACCTAGGTATAATTCAATTGTACCTATCTTCAATTGAATTGAAGATATCTTTAATTCACTTGAAGATAGGTCTAATTCCAACATCTCCATAATTCATTTGGAGATATCTCCAATTCATTTGAAGATATCTTCAATTCAATTACACCTATCTTCAATTGAATTATACCTATCTTCAATTCAATTATAGATATAGAGACAATTGAATTGAAGATAGGTTTAATTCAATCAAAGATAGGTTCAATTCGATTGAAGATAGATTCAATTCAATTGAAGATAGGTACAATTGAATTGAAGATATCTTTAATTGTGCTTAATTGTACCTAGGTAAAATTGAATTGAAGATAGGTATAATTGAATTGAAGATATCTATAATTGAATTGAAGATAGGTATAATTCAATTGAAGATAGGTATAATTCAATTGAACATATTCGTATCTATTCGCATATTCGAATAGATAGATTTATCATGAAGCGACTTGAGTTATTCCGCTTTTCATGCATGTGTAGAAATCATTATATATTTATGTGAATTATCTCCCTTACATAGTATAAATAGCAAAAATTTTAAATTTCCGGTCCCTCTCATTCCTGCAGTCAAAAGGTTAGCATCGCATCACGCATCTTATTTGAAAAATCTTCAACATCGAAAATCCCACCCATGCATATACCTCCCCCCCTTTTAGATGCACAGTGTGACTCAAGTCAGACAGAGATCTCAGTTTAGACGATTTTCAACAGACTGGATGAAGGCGAAAGCGCGGCACAGTTTGAACTTTTGGTGTCTTGACTACTGTTCCCAGGGTCAAGTACAACACGTTAAAATATATAGACGTCGTGCTTTTTTTAAAAGAAACATAATTATTTTATTTGAACTTTGAATTCCAAAGATATTGGAACATAATTTATGCTTGGCTTGTGTGCCTTTAAGTGAACACTGAAAATTAAGTTCGTTTGTGCATTATTATTTTAACATTCTTGAGTGACTTTGCAATTTAAATTTAAAATATCTTGTGTGCCTCAATGACATCGAAAATATCTTGTGTGCCTTTGTATATATCTTGTGTGCTTTTGTATATATCTTGTGTGCCTTAATGACATTGAAAATACCTTGTGTGCTATGGACATTTCTTGTGTGCTTTTTCCAGATTTGCAATTAATTGAATTTTAAAGAGATTTGTACAGCCGCGACCAAACATCGCCAAATATGTTCATTCAAAAAATAAATATTTCATTATATATATTTTTTCTTTAAACAAGAAATTAATTGAGCGAACCAATGTCTTCACTTAGTATACGTTGTCAATTGCAAAAAATTACACCGGCAGTGCAGTGTGGTATACGTCGTACGTTAAGCCATTCAAAAAAAAAAAAAATTAGTTGGTTGTTGTTTGTTTCGATTTCTTTGATAACTTCAATTATTTGACGATAGGTACAATTAATTGAATATATGTTAATTTGGCGTTCCATATATATATCCCCATGAACCTAAGGACATAACCGAAATTAGGTGCAACGTTTTTATTGGTCGCTGCTCGCCGTTTTGCAATTTGTCCAAGATAAAAAAAAAGAACAATCCATACCATTCGAAGCCACTCGAGTTCACTCTTGTTACGTCATGAGCTCGTGTTGTTGATTTCCGTTCGGTTGGTTTTGTGTTTTGTGCTTCTTCGTTTGTGTATTCTGGATTCGTCGTTGCCCATTCGGACTTTTGATTTGACACTTGAATGCCCCATTGGTGCCACTTTGCTTCTTCTAATTTTCAAAATGTCATATAAAGACTCCTTCTCGATATAAAACCCCTAACATAAAGACGACTAGTAAAATCATTAGCTTTGACAGAGACTCCGTCCGCTCCAGATCATGGAGTAAACGCATCACAACTGGTTATTCTAGAAACTGTGGAGAATATTGTGATTTTGTTAGTTTACATCACGTCTGAAAAAGCAATGTTGATTTTGTTATTTTACATCACGTCTGAAAAGCAATTGTGATTTTGTTATTTTACATCACATCTGAAAAAGCAAAAAGGCACCAGTAGGGCATAACAATACAAAAACAACTGAACAGAAATTAGTAACGCGAACTCAAGTCATAACGAGAGTGAACTCAGGTGCTCCGGAAGAAGAAGCAGTCCCTTCTTGCTATAGCAGACGCGTCGCGCTGACAATTGTCAATTCAACGTGTTAAATTCGATAAGACAGAACAAATCCCTAAGACAAACCAACACCAGCACTCATCTGAGAGATAGAAATCCCATATTTGTTTACGACCGCATAATGTCTTCCGTAAAATTTCTTCAGTTAGGACAACAACCTAGGAGCAGTACCTTGTGTAAGCAGTTTTTGTGTCCGACTTGACGCTAAGTCCCGCATGCCCTGAAGCAACGAATCAATAAAAGGATTTTCTAACATAAGGTTTGTTGCTGTCCGTTTGTTGTCGTCATTCGAGAAATTTTAAGGAAGACGCCGTGCGCTTAAAGACAAACATAGGGATTTTAAATTTCAGATGACCACTCATGTTACATTGACATAGCATCTTTTAGCAAATTAGACCCACAATAAATCTTCCGTTGGCAGCGTTTGCTGGTGTACTATAAGCTGAAAATCGAACCAATTAAAAGCTTTCTTTCTGAAACAATTTACCCAGTAAAAAAAAAAATTAGAACTCCTTACAGTAATCGACAACACACTGTAAATGATCATCTTGCAATGAACATTGCAATTGTAGATCTGAATGAGTTTAGAATAAATTTAGCGTGAAGAATTCTTAATCATAAATTTAGACCCAAAACAATGGTTATTTTTACTTTCCATTGAAGAATTTGGATGATCCCTCATTTACAATGCTGTCAATTTTTGTTTTATTCTTCCAAAAACAAATACTGACCTAGGCTCAAGAGCAAGCACAGACTGATTGTTGTTTATAACTCCCAAAATAAAGAATTGATATCTACAATTTTTTGCCCTTTTTTATATGTTTATTACCTCTTAATTTTTTTTTTTTTGGGGGGGGGGTTGTATTGTTTTACCTTAATATGTCGCTTTACCTTTCTTTTAATATGTTTTGTACCACGGCGCATCATAGATTATAATGTAAAAAGTTAAACAGAACTATTGTGTTAGGGAACGACCATTTGATTTTTAGGGGGGGGCAATAAAAGGCAGGATGGCAAAAAATCAGAAATAAAAAGGCATGACAGTGCTTTCAATTACAAGAAAGGCAGGATGGTTGTTTTGGCTGAAAATTTTATAATAGTTTTTCCCCCAAAAAAATAGCGCGCGAAAGCGCGCATAAAAAATCCAGGCTTAGCTTTATCCGAAAATAAAAAGGCAGGACAAAGAAAATGTCTATAGCCCCCCTCTCCCTCCCGTAAAAATCAAATGGTTGCCCCCTTAGCAGCCCAAATAATGATGACTTGTTAAAGTTGAAGAATGGTAACATGTACATATTAACATACTTACGATAACAATTTGGGTAACTGTCATAACCTGGACAGCAATATTCGCTGTATTGCGAATGATATCTAAAACAATTTTATTTACAAAATTAGTTGATATGAACTCAAAGTTCGTCGAAAAAAATGTCATGCATCTGTTCATGAAGAGGAAAATAAACACAGGATGGCCCTCCCGTTTATGAAATATCATTGACCCACAATGTGTATTACCTGGGATTTGGACCTTTAACGTGAAACTAATAAAGTATTCATGCGTAAAATATAGGTTGCAGTGACGTGCCTTATTACCAACTTATCTAGTTGTGAAATATCATTAACTCCTAACATATTGTATCCTAGATCTAACCCTAACCCTAACCCTAACCAAAGTCGTTCATTCATAAAAAATAGGTCGCAGCGACCTAATTTCTAGTGATGAAATATCATTGACTCCCAACATCTAGTATCTGCGCTAGAGACCTTAACCAATAACTTAACAACATGTGACATTTCATTTCATTTAAAATAATAGACTTAAATTCAATGATGGGATTAATTCTTTGTGCATGTTAAGCGTTTTACTAAAAAACCAAATTGCAATTTTATTCTTTCGCGATAAAAAGAATATAAACACTTACCTGTATCCTGTACATCTCCATGCGTCCCAGGCGCCACATCCATAATAATACTTAGACTTAACCTCATAGTAATGACCACACTTGCTAATTTAAATAAAAAGATTTCTTGTTATTATTACGAAGTGTTTAAAATTGCTGTTGGATAGATTAGTTTCACACGATCCATGTTTAGTTGAATCCAGCTGGGTGTCTTTATTAATGTGATAAATAATAAAGACGACAAGGGAAACTGTTCAAGAAGGATAGAAAAATGGGGGAAGTCACATATCGTCAACCCAATGGACCTCAAGATTCTCAGCGCCAAACCTTATTCTTTAATTGCGAGAATAGATTTTTTAAAGACACAGGCAGTAAAAATGGATGTTAGAAGTGAAAAGGAGACTTGATAAAATGGGTAAATCTAGCCACTGCTTTAAAAAAAATGAGACGAATTATTAGATGCTATTTACTTCTAATTGTCTTTTAGATTTATGGCTAGTTTACGTGTCGAAAAGAGGACAAACCAAAATCCTTCCGCAATACAACAAGGGATAAAAATATCTTCTTTCTCAACTAGCACATGATGTTTTCAATGCAATTCCTAGGATGAAGACAACAATCGAGGAGTAACACAATACTGTATTTGTGGCAGACGTTACGCTCTGTCAATTAAATCATGATAACTGTCTTAATCTCTGGAATAACAAATCAGACACGATACACTAACTCAACAAGTTGGAGCTGTAGCTGACACAATTTTGCTATTGTACGATAATTTTTGCGTGTGTGTTTCAATTGTTGGTTTATATTGTTGAGTTACGACAAGTTCATTTAAAAATTTGTGCTTCTTAAATGTTCCCCCTTGTAGATGATATTAGGTTTTACACTGAAAACCCCTTTGAGGTCTGGAATGTTTTCTTCCATCAGGGTACCGATATATAAGATGCAAGAGGTATCAATGGGGCACCCGAAAGTCAAAAGTCCGAAAAAACAGTAATTACTAACGAGAATAAAACGTAAAACAGACAACATAAAAAGGACACAAAAACTACTGAATGTCAATTTACGACGCGAACTTTAGTCGTAACGAGATTGAACCCAGGTGTTCCGGAAATTAAGCAGATTCTGCCTGCTGTAGCATATCCGTCGTATTGCTGACAGTCATTTAAGTGTGTCAAATCCGGTCAAGGTAGACCAAACCAAACCCTATGACAAACCTACATCTGTGCTCATCTGAGAGATAGAATCAAATAAATAAACTCGATTAAACTACAGATAGCAAAATCCCTGTAAAGTTTTTCGGTCGACAACAAGTTTATCTTTTATTGTATATTACTTAGCTAATCCACTTGGCAATAACGTCAGCAAAAAAAACGTCGTACAGAAAACATTCATGGCAATAGGTACACCTACAACATAAACGAAATAATGTATTGAAATCAATTATATAAATACATGTATGGTATTGGATAAAAGATTCACTGAAATAAATAGATATATAAATAAATTTTAGAAGTTATTAGTTGCATTTGCAATGAAAGAAAATTTGGTTTATTTTCTGATGGTTACATTTACTGTGCACATAATTAAAATGCTGTAAAATAACAAATACCAAAACGCGGGTATAAACGGTCAATTTGGATATGCTATATATCGATATTTCAAGGAGTAACCTCTCATCAGTAGCATTTAAACCAAAACATTGGAAGATCAAATTCCAAAACAGTTGAAAACGAAAAGTAATCAAAACCAAAACGTTCGAACAAGGAAGCCAAATCCTACACCGAGGATATCGACCATGTACATTACAAGGAAAGAAACCTGGTGTTTTCATCAATTTTGAATTTAACAATCGGAAATTTCAGCGACAATATATTAGAAATTTTATGGTAATTCGTGTCAGACAAGTCTGACTACCAGGCTTGTGATTACCCTCGGGGACCTCTGGTCCACCAGCAGCGGTTATCGCCCAGTGGTTTCAAAATTACAAATACCAAAACGCGGGTATAAACGGTCAATTTGGATATGCTATATATCGATATTTCAAGGAGTAACCTCTCATCAGTAGCATTTAAACCAAAACATTGGAAGATCAAATTCCAAAACAGTTGAAAACGAAAAGTACTCAAAACCAAAACGTTCGAACAAGGAAGCCAAATCCTGCACCGAGGATATCGACCATGTGCATTACAAGGAAAGAAACCTGGTGTTTTCATCAATTTTGAATTTAACAATCGGAAATTTCAGCGACAATATATTAGAAATTTTATGGTAATTCGTGTCAGACAAGTCTGACTACCAGGCTTGTGATTACCCTTGGGGACCTCTGGTCCACCAGCAGCGGTTATCGCCCAGTGGTTTCAAGATTACAAATACCAAAACGCGGGTATAAACGGTCAATTTGGATATGCTATATATCGATATTTCAAGGAGTAACCTCTCATCAGTAGCATTTAAACCAAAACATTGGAAGATCAAATTCCAAAACAGTTGAAAACGAAAAGTACTCAAAACCAAAACGTTCGAACAAGGAAGCCAAATCCTGCACCGAGGATATCGACCATGTGCATTACAAGGAAAGAAACCTGGTGTTTTCATCAATTTTGAATTTATCAATTCTGTAATCTCATTGGTTATTTTGTCCATTGAATATTCTTTCATGGCTCGATGAAATGTCGCCTGTGTCACGTGGCCGTAACCGGGTTAATATGTCCTAGCTACAATTTTTTGTATACCCAACAACTTTTGTTCTTACCTATTGATAAATTCTCACAACTTGAATTTGCATTTGGGTATTAAGGTTCATCTTCACACTTTGGAAAAAATGACTGATATTTCACGTCTTTTCCCAGTCTATGTGGAGCCTAAACTACACATTCAATCGCTTAATAAGGCGTAGCGGCGTCTAGATAAATAATTTTTGCTAAAAGTTTTAGTATTTTGGAGGTGTAAATTTGATCCGTTTTGCCGGAGCATTTTCTTTGCGTTTTTGAGTTCACCCAAATATAGCCAAATATCAACATTGCCCTGTCAAATGGCCTCCACGTGCAAGGAAGTTCTATTATTGATGTTATTAAATCTACTAGTCTCGAACCCAAACTCATACTACCAAGGTAGTGAGTCTGGGAAAACACCTATTGATTTCTCGTAACCACCAGGTGGCGATCATTATACCTTTTAACCTTTACAACGTGTGTATATGACGTGTTTAGCATACAAGATTCATTTCAATCTAAAATGAACCAGCTTTAAAAACTCAACGTTTCATTGGTCTTCCGTGGTTTTTGACAACTGGTTCTGCAAAATCGAGAATCGGATTGGTCAAACGTGTATGGTTCTGTAATCAAGAATGTCCCAATTTTTAACTCCAATAAACATAAACAATTTCCAAAACCAGGTAGACGCCCGTGAGTACAATTTAACGATAAAACGATTTTTTTTATTGTTAACAAAACCAACTTGTGTTCAAAAATGTAAAATATGATGTATTATTATAAAATAAGAAATGCTATGTTATAAGAGAACAACTCACATCAATTCGAGAAGTTATCTCGCTGTTGCATTTGCATAAATTCACTGAACCATAGGCACGGAATTCTGAACATATGGTTGAGTGATTTTCGTCAAACACTATGATAAAGCCTGAAAGTACTCCGAACGTACGTAATGGGACTGTTCAAGACTCTTATCATCTATTGATAAGCGTCTGGATGATGGAGACTATAAATCTACTCACAATCGGTTTTACGAAAGGTTATAAAGGGGTATTTCATGCTTTATTTAAGGTACAATTTGAACGGAAAGAAAATGAATAGAGAAAACAACAAGATTTATCTTGTAAAATAGAAGGGAAAATGATCGGCGATTTTTATTGCTAGACGCTGCCACACTTTATTTTATATTTCTATGTGTCGTTTAAGTCGTACATAGACAACAAAAATAGGTCAAATACCTATCATTTTTTTCGAAGTGTAACCATGAACCTTAATACACAAATAAAAAATACACAATCGTACATTATAAAACAAAACAAGTAATAAGAAATAATTTAAAAAAAAAAGAACCGGTCGCACAGTTTTAAGATGAAGCGCGTTGCTTCATTGAAAATATGCTACGGTCAACGGTTTTACACGCCTACATGTATGTTAGGCAAACTCCTTCGCAGGAAGTTTATCCTTCCCCAAAAAAATAGGTCAGGATTATCCCACTGCTACAGGCTTGTATGAATTCCATCAAATTTCTTGATGAAATTTTTTATTTGAAAAAAAAATCAAAATTTTGCTATAGTTAACTATGAAAACATCAAACTTTCTGAAATATTTTTTTTCTTAGAAAAATTAATTCAATTTGTTGTAAAACCGGTTTAAATGAGTACTCACAATTTAAAAGTGAAGTTAAGTGGAAGTATTTAGGCTATACTATAAACAATGTTGTTACATAATGAATTTAGGTACATGTGAGTACTTTTCATGGTTTTTAATTTAGAGAGTAGGGGTCAAAAAGAGGTCATTGAAAAGAAGCAGTGATTAGTGTACGAACCGTTACGGACGGGAACTGGAACTGTGTGCAAGAGCCGCTTGTTGTTTTTTTCTTTAGTACAACAAACGTTAATACAATCTATATACAAGTAAGCTTTGGCTTATGGAATAAAAATGCGATCTACATGGGTTTCACTCCACCTCATTTTTTTCTGGACCAGCTGATGTACTTCTAAGGCACGAACCATTTTCATACGGTGGGGGGGCTGGGAT
Source organism: Arcuatula senhousia (assembly GCA_963971305.1). Classification (NCBI taxonomy): domain Eukaryota; kingdom Metazoa; phylum Mollusca; class Bivalvia; order Mytilida; family Mytilidae; genus Arcuatula; species Arcuatula senhousia. The sequence continues at coordinate 862,983 of OZ020307.1, read as the reverse complement.
TTTGTAACCTGATTTTATTTTTTTTTCTGTCAAAATCAAAGTTTCAATTTTTTTTTCTACCCAAAGCAAAATCATAATTTTTTTTCCAGACCAATTCAGAAAATTTATATTTTGTTTTACATTAATTTTGTTTTTCTCTTTGTAAGTTTACAGGTCTTTTATCAGTTGTGTGAATTAGGCCAGTTCTTGGACTAATTTATTCTCATTGTGAGTAACATTCATTTATCTAAAAGACAAATGGAATATGTGGAATAAGTCAAACAGACAAACTCTCTGGAGAGCTTAGATGTACATTGGACTATTGTATTTTGATATGCATACTCAATACATACATATATTTATAGGAAAATGGGATATAGGGAGACATGGCGAATATGTCAGCCAACCTCTATTGAAAGCACAAAGTAAAAAATGAAAATAATTAAAAAACCAGAATCCCCCCAAAATAAACATTCAGTATATAGCAATATTAATTTAAATTGACAAAGTTAAATAGCTGGATATCCAAAATCCAAATATTTGTTTCTTTTATAAGAATAAGAATTTAAAGAATAATTTTATTAGCTCAAACTCAACTACAATAGATGGTTAAGGCCTATATAAAGTGACATAAAGAATACAATACATGAATATACTTTTTTTCAATATGTGAAATCTTATTTTAAAACTTATCAAGACTAGAAGTGAAAGCAATATTCATTTTGTAATTGCCCTGGTAAACCTTGTCACATAGGGGACTTATCAAGGTTCACCTTTTGGCTTCAAAGTTTTCAAAAGTTAATTTCCCTGAAACAGCAAGTCAGGGTTTGAAATAAGACAAAGAAAAGTACAAGTTGAAGCCAATAAGCATGATAAGGGATGAAAGGAAATCAAGCCTTTTGATTTGGTTAAGGATCCTGCGTAAGTAGCATACTAAACAGACATGGGGATTGCTGAAGGCCTCAAAAGCTCTTGGGTAAATGATGCAAAATCATCCATTCTTGTGATTTCCTGAAAGCTAATCATGATATTTAGATTTCATAATTCATTTCAAAAAATCATCATATGAACAACAAAACAACACAAGAATGCAGTTGGAAATAAAAGAAATCTGTGAAGATTGACCAATGCCGTCTTATAGACATTTCTGGATCTACCAGTGGGGTGGGGAGGTTTTTAAAAAATATATATATAATTTTATTTGCCAAGCGGGACTACAGGTTCATACCATAACATAACAAGACTATCGATGTATGCATGTACTAAACATATTAAAAGTGATAATATTTCGTAGCACATTATAAACTTTTGCAAAAGGCAATGATGAATAAGGTGATGTATGCCGAGCGAAGCGAGGCAGAAAAAAATCAGGCTGTTATCATTCGAGTTCAAAGGGTGTATATTATATATATATTTTTAAAATTTAGGAATATTTTTTTTTCAGCTCCATTAGGAGCATTTTTATTTTTTTTCTCTAAAAATTGGAATTATTTTTTTTCTAAATCCCAGCCCCCCCCCCCCCACCAAAAGAAAATGGTTCGTGCCTAATGAAGACTTTACACAAAGCAAATGTGTTGTGTTAAATTTCCCTTCGTCGACTTTCTTATTTATATTTAAGAAGGAAATATTTTGTTAGTTCGAGATTATGCAGTTAAAGAATCACAACTAAACTAAAGGGAGTATTTCATGACTTTCATGATAAAACGCCACATACATGACATATCTGGCACAGAGTTTATTGCTTCTGAATCTCATTTGTTGTCATCGTCCAAGAAATATACGGACGACGTCATGTACGAATACTTAGACGACATTCTTTCTCTTAACTGTCCTATAATCTCTAACTTAATTACTAGTAATTAATAAAAGATACTCTAATCCAGAAATGTGAAAGAACTAATTAAGTAACGATCTTTCTTAGCAAAGGCAATAAATTTAGATTTTATGAATTTTTCAGATATGAACATGATGAAGAGTTAAGGACTAGGTCCGGTTATTTTCTTGACGTCCTTTTGTCTCAGGTACTCTCTTGTTGAATTGAACTTCTATCGATTTGATTTTTACTGTTTATTACTTTGTGCTAAATGTTATTGATCAATAAGGGGAAGAAAAAATAAGTTTAACCCCGCCACATTTTAGATGTGCCTGTCCCAAGTCAGGAATCTTTATCAAAGATGATATTTGTATTCGTAAAATTTATATTATTTGTTTTTGTCAAGAAGATGGCCTTTCATTGAGACTTTAGGTTTGGGCTTGAATCATATGTAGCTTATGTTCCATCCAGGACCAATTTAAAAACAGCGAGCAGCGACCACTGGTCACTTTCAAAGCTGCTCGCTGTTGTGGATTTTTTTTAAATAATCGTTAATGTGTCGCGTACACCTACTCCACATCTCATTATTAACTTCTATTTTTATTTTTGTTTCAAAATGAATATGTATGCCAAAATTTGCCATGATGTTTTAATGTTAAGAACATATGTTTAATATAAATAGTATTTTTATCATTATGTGTCCGTACAGTCGATGAAGAGGAACACTCCCCTTTAGTCGCGATAGGCCTTGCACGTCACTAGGAATGATCAGCTATCAGGTTCTATGATGTTTGTCAACCGAATTGTTCGAGGACTCGTAAGCTAGTGGTTATCTCCTTTCGTCAAAGGAAGCAGGGCATAGGAGCTGTTCTGTTGTTGTTTACGTACCAAGGGCGCAGTCTGATTCCCTCGACGAAATACTTAGAACTATTTAAGCTAACGGAGCCGTCGGCCTAAATACTAAACAGGTTATGCTGTTTAGTATGGGAGTCAGTCTGTATAAGTTGTACTGTCCCAACCCAAAAATTTATAATACATATCTGATTTACATGCAGAAGTGTAATGACGATTTTTAAGCAACTTTCAAAAATTGGTACATATACATATAAGAAATTCTTTACAAACATGCTTTGAGATTGGAAAGATAAACAAGAATGGCGGTCATCCGGGGAAGACGTATGTCGCATGCGTCTTTAGATATTCGGTAAACAGGAAGTAGATGAGTTGTGGCTATATCGCTATAGCTTATAGTACTATAGGATGAAGCTACATGCCAAATATCAAGTGGATGTGTCATGTAGTTGCCCGGAACTCTGCAACGGAATTTTTTTTGTGACGCCGCAGGACGACGTCGCAAGACGACAGATAGTGTCAAAGTGACTTCTACATTATGTAGCTTATCATAAATTACTATAGTAGGTGTAACGAAGCCTTATATAGTTTAAAATGGTTGTTTTATAGTCGTGACTATATACAAGCTAAAGCGTACACGACATAACCTACAATATAAACGACAACTGTAAATAATCCACTATGAAAAAGAGCCAGCAGTCTCAAAGTGGCCAGTAGTCGTCTATATAGCTCTACAGCGACTGTTTTAGACTCACTATGTGCCATGGATCGTCCAGCCCATGACACACCACCGCCTGTGTTAGCTGCTCCAGGCCAGTTTCCTTTTTTAATCGTTGGAACCACGGGGATGTACTGGTAGAAAATGGAAAGACTAATGAGTATTATTGATTAACGGTATATTTCTGTTGTTTCATTGGTTAACGCCAGGGATCTTTCTGGTTCATTCATAAAATTCAATACACAAATGAAATACTCTTCTATGCCCGATTTGGGGGGGGGGGGGCAATATTGTGTTCATTAACATTGAAAACATCTGCATAAAAATCTTTTCCTCGCTCTCAAAAAATATTTCGCTTACATTTTTATCAATCTATTATGGTAGTTTGTATTTTGCTTGCCTTTCAACGCTAAAGCGCTTTGGTTTTTATGTTGTCATCAAATTGGCGAAAAACATTCTGTCATTAATATTGTCCGGAAATTCTCATGAAAACGTTTTCTGCATAAATTTAACATGCGCACGGCACATTTGCCTGCAAAGATATAAGATTGGCTGCGAAAAGAAATGAATTTTCAGTTATATTGTAAAGTTTAACCATTGAATGGGAAATAAAACAGTCAACAGCCTTCAGTGTTGCTGCTCGCCGTATAATAAATCAGCGGCAAAAATAAAACAGTCAACAGCCTTCAGTGTTGCTGCTCGCCATATAATAATAAAACAGTCAACCGCCTTCAGTGTTGCTGCTCGCTGTATAATAAATCAATGGTAAAAATAAAACAGTCAACTGCCTTCAGTGTTGCTGCTCGCCGTATAATAAATCAGTGGTAAAAATAAAACCGTCAACAGCCTTCAGGGTTGCTACTAGATCAGTGGTAAAATAAAACAGTCAACAGCCTTCAGTGTTGCTGCTCGCGGTATAATAAATCAGTGGTAAAAATAAAACAGTCAACTGCCTTCAGTGTTGCTGCTCGCTGTATAATAAATCAATGGTAAAAATAAAACAGTCAACTGCCTTCAGTGTTGCTGCTCGCTGTATAATAAATCAATGGTAAAAATAAAACAGTCAACTGCCTTCAGTGTCGCTGCTCGCTGTATAATAAATCAATGGTAAAAATAAAACAGTCAACTGCCTTCAGTGTTGCTGCTCGCTGTTTAATAAATCAGTGGTAAAAATAAAACAGTCAACAGCCTTCAGTGTTGCTGCTCGTGGTATAATAAATCAGTGGTAAAAAATAAAACAGTCAACAGCCTTCAGTGTTGCTGCTCGCCGTATAATAAATCAGTGGTAAAAATAAAACAACCAACATTTTTCAGTGTTGCTGCTCGTCGTATAATAAATCAGTGGTAAAAATAAAACAGTCAACAGCGTTCAGTGTTGCTGCTCGCGGTATAATAAATCAGTGGTAAACATAAAACAGTCAACAGCCTTCAGTGTTGCTGTTCGCCATATAATAAATCAGATGTAAAAAATAAAACAACCAACAGCCTTCAGTGTTGCTGCTCGCCGTATAATAAATCACACCTGGTAAGCCTCACCTGGAGGAGTTCACGAGAAATGAGCAAAACTTACCAAGATTCACGTAGAATTGGTTCTGGTAAGGCATTTAAATGGGATATGTTTTGTCAAGTGGAGAAAAAAGTAAACAAGTTGGGATTCTGTTTAGTATCGGTTTTCAAATTTTGTGATTTAAATTGTCGAATCGAAACACAAATATTTACCAAAACCATTTTTACGTGAACTCACCTTACTAGGGGTGTAAATCAGTGGGAAAAAAACAGTCAACAGCCTTCAGTGTTGCTGCTCGCCGTATAATAAATCAGCGGTAAAAATAAAACAGTCAACAGCCTTCAGTATTGCTGCTCGCGGTATAATAAATCAGTGGTAAACATAAAACAGTCAACAGCCTTCAGTGTTGCTGTTCGCCATATAATAAATCAGATGTAAAAAAATAAAACAACCAACAGCCTTCAGTGTTGCTGCTCGCTGTATAATAAATCAATGGTAAAAATAAAACAGTCAACTGCCTTCAGTGTTGCTGCTCGCTGTATAATAAATCAATGGTAAAAATAAAACAGTCAACTGCCTTCAGTGTCGCTGCTCGCTGTATAATAAATCAATGGTAAAAATAAAACAGTCAACTGCCTTCAGTGTCAACTGCCTTCAGTGTTGCTGCTCGCTGTTTAATAAATCAGTGGTAAAAATAAAACAGTCAACAGCCTTCGGTGTTGCTGCTCGTGGTATAATAAATCAGTGGTAAAAAATAAAACAGTCAACAGCCTTCAGTGTTGCTGCTCGCCGTATAATAAATCAGTGGTAAAAATAAAACAACCAACATTTTTCAGTGTTGCTGCTCGTCGTATAATAAATCAGTGGTAAAAATAAAACAGTCAACAGCGTTCAGTGTTGCTGCTCGCGGTATAATAAATCAGTGGTAAACATAAAACAGTCAACAGCCTTCAGTGTTGCGGTTCGCCATATAATAAATCAGATGTAAAAAATAAAACAACCAACAGCCTTCAGTGTTGCTGCTCGCCGTATAATAAATCACACCTGGTAAGCCTCACCTGGAGGAGTTCACGAGAAATGAGCAAAACTTACCAAGATTCACGTAGAATTGGTTCTGGTAAGGCATTTAAATGGGATATGTTTTGTCAAGTGGAGAAAAAAGTAAACAAGTTGGGATTCTGTTTAGTATCGGTTTTCAAATTTTGTGATTTAAATTGTCGAATCGAAACACAAATATTTACCAAAACCATTTTTACGTGAACTCACCTTACTAGGGGTGTAAATCAGTGGGAAAAAAACAGTCAACAGCCTTCAGTGTTGCTGCTCGCCGTATAATAAATCAGCGGTAAAAATAAAACAGTCAACAGCCTTCAGTATTGCTGCTCGCGGTATAATAAATCAGTGGTAAACATAAAACAGTCAACAGCCTTCAGTGTTGCTGCTCGCCGTATAATAAATCAGTGGTAAAAATAAAACAGTCAACAGCCTTCAGTGTTGCTGCTCGCCGTATAATAAATCAGTGGTAAAAATAAAACAGTCAACAGCCTTCAGTGTTGCTGCTCGCCGTATAATAAATCAGTGGTAAAAATAAAACAGTCAACAGCCTTCAGTGTTGCTGCTCGCGGTATAATAAATCAGTGGTAAACATAAAACAGTCAACAGCCTTCAGTGTTGCTGCTCGCCGTATAATAAATCAGTGGTAAAAATAAAACAGTCAACAGCCTTCAGTGTTGCTGCTCGCCGTATAATAAATCAGTGGTAAACATAAAACAGTCAACAGCCTTCAGTGTTGCTGCTCGCCGTATAATAAATCAGTGGTAAAAATAAAACAGTCAACAGCCTTCAGTGTTGCTGCTCGCCGTATAATAAATCAGTGGTAAACATAAAACAGTCAACAGCCTTCAGTGTTGCTGCTCGCCGTATAATAAATCAGTGGTAAAAATAAAACAACCATTGGCAACAGCCTTCGGTGTTGCTACTCGCCGTATTATAATCTAACCTATATCAATTACGCTAGGCATGTGAAAACCTATCAAAAAAGTCTTTAAAAAATTTGTTTTCCTTATGACAATAATGCAAAATTCTTTCTGTAGTTATTTTTGAACTGCATGTATTATAATAATAGAATTCAAATTAAGATAGTTTATTCCAAAATATTGACTCTTTGTGTTAATTTATGTGTATGTTACGTTATTTTATTATGTCAAATGTAACCTTGTTGCTTAGAGAGGATGTTTAAAAGCGGTGGCTGCTATACAATCCTTTTCTTTATTGAATATAATAATTTTATGTTTAAATCATTATTGGAACCAAACCGTGTCTTTCCTAACTGATAATCTTTAACAAAGAAAAGAAATAGCAAAGTCTTCGAAAGAAAGGTGGTAACGCTGAGATTCTGAGGGATCTTTTTTAAGAAGGAATTTTCAAGCACAATCATTTGATCGCAAACAATTAAAAAAATATCTTCATGTGGCACATTTTTATTTTCGAAACCCGTAAAGAAAAGTATAAATGCTTTGAGTGGTTTTGTAAAAATTAATCACAAATTGAAGTTTAATCAGATATTTACAGGAATCTGAAGCAGACGATAAATCTAAAATGAAGCTGAACATACAAAAAAAAAGAGCTAGTCGTTTTTTAGGCAAGCGCCAGCGAAGCCTTACGGAGTCTATAGAGTAGTGATGATTTTCGCGTTTTTTTTCCGTCTAGACAGAGTGATCTTCCTGCATCCAGTCTGGAATAAAATGCTTTATTTTCTATATTACTTTTCAATATTTGTTAACATGATACACACTTCTATAAATATCTATTTTTATTGGCAATTTATATGACCGGCACGAGTTTTATTAATTCCTTTGCATCATACATGAGGAACTATTTAGTTAAAGGCGATAGAATATACATTATGTATTCATCTATTTCTTGATTTGTTCGTATAAATATTTCTGTTATTTGATTGGTTAATGCAAGGAAAATATCTTCTCCATTCATAAATTCAGTATACAATACACATCATTGGGACGAGTTCATTTTAATCGAAGGGGTGTTTCAATCGATACCGTGTCTTGTGGCATTAACTTTAAATTTGAGGGCATCAGCATGACGATCCTATCTTCGCTCACCAAAATTAATATTTCGCAAACATTTGGAACAATATACTTTAACAGAGAATAAATCTATTATAATTCTTATATATTTCGCTTGCCTTTAAACGCTTTAGCGCTTTGATTATATTATTTGAAAGACTGTTCTAGTTTACTTACCTCTCAATGGAGCTTAGATCCTATGAATTACAAATATACCCATATGGAATTTTCCATTTAAATATAAGTTTTATATGCTTCACTTAGTGAGTCGATCCTATACCTTTAAATAAGTATTGTTTTCATTACTACAATAGTATATACAGTACATGTGTCTAATCTAACAAAAATATAATTCTGTTGATGAATTAAATATGAATATCTTTTGAGACACGCACAAAAAATATATATATTTTTTAATGTTTTGATTGAGCCGATGAAACAAATATAGCAAATTATAAATTGCCTATGCCTTGAAAAAAAAATCCTTACTTTTTCATTTTGCTGATATACAGATAAGTGGGACAAAATAAAATCACACGATTCATTTACCACACCTTTTTAACCAAAGACAAATCCATGTTCATTTTATACTCGGATATTTATACAATGTGTTCTTGTGTCTGTACTTGTATTAGTAATTTTGTTTACTTAATCTGTGAAAAAAAAGTTGTCGGGTATAAAAGATATAACGATGCGTGTTTTAGGTTTAGGGTTATATTTCGATAGCATAGCTATTCAATTGATTGGCAGAAGGAAATTTTACAAAGACGATATGCGAAGTATCAAGTATTACATTCATACGTTAAAAGTCAAATAATGTGAAAAAAAGTTATTGTTCTTCGCTTAATTTCTTACGCCACTGATGCTCTATTTTTTTTTTCGTCCAAACAATCTCTAAACAATCACATTTTAACAACCTCTATTACTTACAGTAACTAAAAGATTAGATGATTTTGGAGATATATGAATTTCAGCATCCCTGAAAGGTCATATTATCGCCTAACAGTCTTTTACTTTGTTTAATATAAGCAGATGGATGCACGTATTCTGTTGATAATTAACAAATATTAGTATTTTTGGATTTATGGAAAAGGTAAAATTAGCTCGAAGAACCAGAAAACACAAAAACAACTGAATACATAACCAATCAATTACACGAACTCAGGTCGTAACCAGGATGTACAAGCGAGGGTGGCAGTTCCAGTCAGTGTGTCTCGCACATTTGCATTACCCAAATCCCCGAAAAAATTATCGATCCTTATTAAAGAAGCAGAGGCAACAACGGGTGGTCAATCGAATTTCAAATTCCGAAAGGAAAGACAAAACCAGTAAACACAAACAATGAATTAAGGTGTTCCAGAAGAGTAAGCGGTTACTGTCTATTTTTCTATTTACATGAGTTGTTGGGTTGGTGAAAACTATTCGAGATCTCAAACACTAAATGTACAATGTTCATTCTTTGTTTGTCTTTCTGTATTTAACCGAACAAAAAGTTGGAGAACAATACTCTCTGTAAAATGTAAAATATAGACTCCAACTTTCTACGGGGCTTTCGTTAAGCTTAACGAATTGGACACTGCAACAGTTTTATTTCTTCTTGTTTTTGTCATTTCACCTACCAACTTCTATTTTGATCCATTGGTCAAGCTGTTATTTGAAAATAAAACGTCCCTGGAAGTGACAAACTGGGAGTTCAACATCATCACAGTTTAAAATCAAAATCTAAGCCATAACCTACTTCATTCTGACTTCCATATTAGGGTGCCGATATTTAATCCTTTCTAGTGAAGTCCGTAAGTATTTACAAAGCCTTTAAGACCAAAATTACCTAAAAGTGACAGTAAATTCGTTGTGCATTATTATAATTCTTGTAAGTCTTTTGCCGTCATATAATAACGAAAAAATACAGCCCATGCTTTGGTTATTGATGGACGAACCACATAAATCTACACTGTAAAAAATGTTGTTTAGAATTTAAACACTTTTAAAACATGTTTAGCCCTAAAGGCGTTTAGGATTGTGTTTAAAACCTAAACGCGTTCAGAAATTCAACATGTTTAGAAATTTTTGGCATAAAAAAAGCGGGACAAAAATGTGTTTAGGATTATGTTAAGAATCTAAACACCTATTTTTACAGTGTAAGCACAAAGCACAGAAAGGCCATAATGTGCATATTTAACATGCATGTTTGCCATTATTGTTAAACAACCGACGAATGGAAATTAGCCATTGGCAAGACGCTGAGTTTTTTGTGTCTTTTTTCAGGCTCTTAACAACCACTTACAAAAAAATGCTGTATATTGTAGACACACTTTTGATGCTGGTATATCATTGAAAATGATCATTAATGGGATACGAACTCAAGACGAGAGAAAATTTTGTTTTGATCTATCAGCTCAGACCACTGTAACTTGATGGTCCAGATAAACAAGACAAAAACATAATAAAAACAATCAAACAAATAATTGTTTAATAGTTATCTGCTTGTTTATTTCTTTTTACAATTTTTGTACTTGACCATTCATTAAAAATTTGTATTTATCTTCAAGTAAAAAAGTATGTCAGTGTGTCATTGTAATAAGGTGTACATTATTCTAGGTCCTACTATACTTTATTTGTCCTGATGATATGTCGCATGTCCTTTACATTTGTCAAGATTTTCTTCCAAAAAAGTTCAAACAGTCCTGATGATCCTTAAAGGAAATCCCAGTTCTCGAAATATTGCTGCATATTGATTCTTATTACTTTCATTTACAAAACGTTAGTTTGTATAATTGCATTTCGTATGGAATTTTGTGAGAAGTTTATTGAACATTTAATTTTTAATAAACAGTTTTTATATGTTTAAAACCTTTAATTAAAACATCAAATCCACTTAACCACGAATTCGTCAAATGGGTCACAGGTTCTCGTTAAAAGGAAGCTAACCTTTACAAAGTTATAATATTATATCAAGAATAAAATGGAATTTAGTTCCTAGTAAGATACAGGTATTAACAGAGAGGTCTTAAACATAAGACTTTGAAGGGCATATCAACACCTTTAAATTCAAAGAAAATTTTTCAATTACATTCTTAATTTTAGAAAAAAAAACTATTAAGTTGATGATAAAGGTTGACTTATTTCAAATAAGTTATTAATTTTGTGCTTCGCCCAACGGTGAAGCAAATATTCCTGTTTGAGGCATTATGAAATGAAACATTTCTTAACCTGAATTGACTACTTCACATTCCGTTTACTTCAAAGAAATAGACATATTTATGTTACAGTAAAAGTGTATAATTAGGAATAAACAATTTCACATAATTCCTGAAATTTCAGTAAATAAGTAAAATTACTTTATGGGTTAGAAAATATATATAATTCCTAATTCGAGCCAGTAATTACTAATTTTTGAACAAGGTTTTTATACAAATTTACTACATTGAGATTGATCCTCCAATTTCAGTAAATTTGTTATTATTGATTTTAGTGTAGAACAGAGGACAAGCATTCAAATACATTTGGACTATAAATAATGAAAGCATTAATCCCTCGAAACAAATTTTATAAGGTTATGCTTCTAAATAACTTAGTTTGCTTTAATTTACCCTCCTCTTATTTTTTATATACCAAGGGCCAGTAACTAAAAGCAATCTTAGACTTTAAGATATTCTTAAGACACTCTTTTAAAATAAGAGTGTAACTAAAAGCAGTCGTAGAATGATTGACAGCCCTTAACTTCTATTCAGACACGCAAATTTAAGAAATGTCTACGAAAAAGTCTTAAGATTATCTTATTTTTGTCGGGTAACTAAAAGGTTTCTTAAAATTTAACCTGTTCGCAAACTCATCTTTAGGTCAACTTTGACATTTAAGTGTGTAACTAAACGTTCTCTTATATGAAAACAATCTTCGTAACGTTAAGGGTGCCCATGACCAACCTTAAATGTCTTCTCTTTAAAGACAAACCACAGAAGCTTATGACCGTAGCACTATTTTTAATGAAAATTTAATTTTACATGCACTGAAAAAACCTCCATAATGAAAATGTCCATTTTTCATATAAAATTTGATTGAAATCACCGATAAATCAAATGAAAGCTATTACGTGTACAAAAAAAAATATGTATTTTCCAAGATTTTTTTTGCCTGAGTAAGCATTAAAGGATGTTGTTTCAATTGAACTATACCTTTAACAAAAATGAAATCATTAATATTAGAAATTTTGCATGTTTTTCACACAAACTGGCTCATAAACATGATAATGGCACTGTGCGTTCACGAGCACATCTGCATGTCGCAAAGGATTTCAAGCGTATATTGCACAGTGACAGAATTGGAATAACTGTGGTTTGTCTGAAGCTTGTGAAAGCGAAGATATTCAAAATGGATGACTTTTAGGAGACAGTAGTTTTGGTCTTACATAAGATTTCAACCCTTCCACGCAAGCAGAAAGAAAATATAACAGAGCTCACTAGTCTACGAGATATGTATACTAGAAAGAACCTTAGGAATATGGAAAATTGTATTTCCTTCTTTGTATATAGGTCTTAATTTCATTCTGAAAAGAGTGTATAATATTAGCTTCTGCTGGTCTACACAACAAAGATACAAGAAAATGGTTACCAAATCTGAAAAAAACTTGAATATGAATGCTGATGGTAGAGATGAAGATGCAGACGATCGAGGGGAACAATTTTATATCTTTTATATTCTAATTTTACTGCAAGTCAGAATACAACATACATGTAATGTACCAGATTATACGCATGCCAAATATTCACCCACACCCACTAATAGTTCTCGGAACATTAATGTCCTTGTAATAAATATAACCTAAGTTTGAATCCGCGCAGCCAGAAGGCCAAGGTATAAAAGATGTGAGAGAAATAGTGTGAACTAAGTTTGTACTAGTGCACTATGCGTACCCAGCTCCATCACTCTAAGACTTGTTAAAAATGAGATGCGCATAAGACTTAAACATTGCTAGATCACAGTATTGCTTTTTGTATTCAAAATGGTCAAAGTCACTGAAATAAAGCCTCTAGGTAGATGTCGAAGACCCTATACAGAAGTCAACAACAATTAAATCTTCCGGAGATTTTTTTTATGTTTTGTGTTTCTGTGTGTCTTATGACACTCGAATGTCCCATTGGTGCCTCTTTTCTTCTTTCATATACCAAATATCAAGTCGTTGTGATTTAAGCATGTTAAAAGTTGCTGAAGAAGCTGTGACGGAACAATTGATCACTGATGTTGTAAGTTGACTGTTCGTCGGTAAACAGGAAGTAGATATCCGACAGTCCTTATTTTAGTAACCGCTCGCAATCAAAAAAGACCCAATACTCAATCTATATACATGTTTCACTTTTCAAGTCACTTTGATTTGTAGATGCCATGAAAACTGCTATGAAAGATATGTTGCACATGGAAAGAGATAAATCAGCATCATGACCCCTTTTCTTCGAAGCTAACAGTGACAGTAACATCTGTCTCATTCCTCTTCTCAGGAAACAAAGACAGTTTTGTTTTGGGTTAAAAACTTTTCAATATCGATTTATGATACTCATTGATCAAACATGCTGTGGTATAGCGCGCCATGCAGAATTACATGTAGATAGCAGTAGCAGTATTGTTGTTTTATATGTTCTAGTAATTTTATGCATTCGTTTTCTTTTTGTTGGTCTAAATTAATGTCTAATTTGTAATCGTTACATAAAATGCACAAATGACGAAAAAATATACGAATACGTAGAATTTTTTAACTAGAAACAAAGACGGAGCGTCCGGATTTAGGTTAAATTAATTTAATATATCAGCTTCTTGTCTATTTCTTACGATCAACGTATTAAAAAGATAAGTAAATCGTACGAACGAGCAAAGTTGGCGTTTAGTTACACCCCTAACATTTTTTTAAGACTATCTTGCAATAATCTTAAGTGCTCGATTAAGAAGATCTTAATATTGGCTTTTAGTTACAGGCCCCAAGTGTTTTAATAATTTCTGATATGGTAAACTTATCTTAAACTAAGATGTCAATAGATTTAAAGGTTTAACTTAAATGGATGATTTGACAGTAAATTGTCATATTTTTAACAAGAATGTTTGCTTAGATATGAAGAAATAAACGAAGCAGACAAAAAATCTGTATCCAGTTTCTATTTGTTTTCTGCGTAAATTACAGTTGATTTATGTTCTATCAAAAATTGTGTGTAAGAATATAATGCTTATCCGCTCATGTTTTTTAGCATTAACCAATTTGGTAAATAGAAAATAAGATGTGGAATAAGTGTACGCGACACAGCCCAAAATCAAGCGGCAATTCAGAAAAACCACAATGGACAACCGCTAGCAGCCTTCAACGAGGCCATGGTCTAAATAAAATGCATATATAATTCAAATCCAGCCCTAAAATAGTCACAGATAGACCCCCTATTTAAACAAGGAACAGAAAACATCAAAAAGACAAAACTAGGGCATGTAATGGGACATTAAATGATACCCCGCAGCGTTATAATATCAAAAGTTCATAAAATTTGATTTCAAAGTGGCCTATCTCGAAAACTGTTTTTTGGATCATATGCTTGAAATTGAACTTGACCTGTATTTTATTGTACTCAATAGCTGTACAAAATATCATTTGAATCCCATGACGCGTTTTCAAGTCATTTGTCGGAAACTCAAAATTTCATGAAATCTGATTTTTCAAAGTGGCCTATCTCGAAAACTATTTTTTTGGATCATGCTGGAACTCGAACTTGACCTGTACTTTATTGTACTGAACAGCTGTGCAAAATATCATTCAAATCCTTTGACGCGTTTTCAAGTTATTGGTCGGAAACCTTCGGGGGACGGACAGACGGACGGATGGACGGACGGACAGACACCGAAAAAAACTGAGGGTATAACATAATACCCTGCCACTTCGTGTGGCGGGGTATATAAACGAAAGCTTTGTCAAAGATTCCTGGCTTAGGACAGGCACATATAATATGTGGCGGGGTTTAACTAGTTTTTGGGGCCCAACCTTCCCCCTATAAATACTCTAGACAAAGCATAAAAAACTAAACACACAATAAAAATGACAAATCCGACACAAAACTTCAAACAATAATGATTTGGTGAAGTGTCATCACACAAAACCGACATGCTTGGTCGCTATAATGCTTAAAATGACAATAGTAAAAACGCTTATGGAAGTTTATCCTTAACTGTTATTTCGAAAATTTGGGCTAACTACATGTATATTATCTATAGTTGCTTCCCCTAAAAATTGGCACATTATTTAAAAAAAGAACAGGATTACCAATGAGACATTTGTATTTAAAGTCCGAAAAGGCAAAAATATAGTATTAGAGTAACAACACTTTAATAACACTTTAAAGAACCGCACAACAGACATGTACAAAAACAAAAATAAAACAGGGTGTACAGCGGAAGGTCCGGGAAGGGTGAATTCATTATTGTCTCGGTTTGTTATCACACATTGTCATAGTGTCAACGATCATCAAATTAGTATAGGTTAATTCCGCTACATAATTATACTGAAAGATAAACCAACATCTTGTGCCTGAAGACTGGGAACGATCGCGCTTTGTTACATTTGTTCCAAATTCAATCTATCTATACTACTAAAATAACGAAGCGTTTTTTGTTAGCCGGGTTGCAGCCTAAACAACAAATGCTACGACAAAGCTTCATATATCAAAAATAGGGGATGGTTGTGCCCTTTGAAAATTTAATCAGCACATTTGCAATTATGTCTGCAGTTTGCTAATTAACCTAATTAATTGATCCGGAAATGCTTTAGTCGTCATCGTTCCGGAATTACACTATGAACAGTCATACTAAAAAGCGATAGGAAGCGCCCGACCGGGTACTAAAACGTTTTTTCTTTACCTGAAAAGGAAAAAAAAGGTTATAAATTGTTACAGGATTATCTAATCAATCGATATATCAACCTAAAAAAATACTAACAAACAAGTAGTACGTGTAGAGGTAAAATAGGAAAGAAATCATCGATTTTCTCAACGCCATGACATTGGATTTAAATTGTTCATCACGCAATAAATTAATTTAGGTAGAATGCAGTGATATGCTCGACCGAAAAATTGGGAATATTTTCCAACAGATAAAAAAAACTGAATTACCGCTTGATAATTTACTCCGCGCAAGATAATCCGTCTTAATGTGTTGTTTTGAATACTAAATTTCTTGCTTAATGTTTATTTGAAATTTATTCATTAGAAATGACAGTAAGATATTTTGTTTATTGGGGTATAACCTTAATTTTCGCGTAGCATATTTAAAAAGGTCTGCGGTTAGAAACGTAAATTTGTATGATCTAATATATCTTCAGTGCCGGTTAGATGTTTTATTCCCCCCGGCCTTTTCAGACAATTACAAAAAAAAACACAAAACTTTTCCATTCATTATGCTCAATATTTAAAATATTTTATATAATAGATTATATTGGTAAGTTTACTATAAAAATGTATGCAAAAAAATGTTTTACCGTCTAAATTGTAAATTGATAAAAAATAAAACAATTTAAAATTTATCATTGTAGTTTTTTTTCTACGTGTAAAATTAGGCTCAATGATGTCAATAAATTGAGAAAATTGGGTAGCGATTGATAGAAAATTGGGTAGCGATTGATTGAAGCATGGAAGTAATATAATCTTACTTCCATGATTGAAGCTGATCCTGTCACTGGGCATTGGTTTAATTTACAGGTGGGGTAACAAACAATAAAAGATAATAAACCAAAAACTTATTTAGAGTTAAATAATACCGTAGAAATTTTAATTTGCGATTAGTACAACCAAAATTAAGGTCATGTAAATGCAAGATTTTTATTGTGTTTTTAAAGCAACGCAACGATTGGTTCTTCCGCGAATTCGCGGGTTTCTTCTAGTATTATATATTTCTGTGCAATGCGTGTTCACTAGACTGGCAAGTGACATAATACGTCTTAGCATTACCCACTACCAGTGTATTCTGTGCATAATTAAGACTAAAAGAAATATCAATTGTGGTCAATATGCTTAAAAAAAGCAAATAAATGAATAGAACATTTTAATTTCCAAAAAATAAATTCGCCATATTAAGGTTTATGTAAGTGCGTAGATTTTTGAGTAGGCGTTTTTTTTTTGACTTCATTTGCTGTTGTGTGCCACTCAGATTTGACATACCGTTGACCTCTGTTCGATATTCATTAGCCTTGTACTTCCTAGTAACACAAAATAAACAAATAACATATCATTATAATACATCTATTGTGCTATTCATGTATCAATGTGGTTTTTTGTCAAACAAAATATTTTACATTCATTAACCGTGAAGTTTTATTTACGGCCGTTCACTTCCTAGTAACACAATGCAAACAAACAATATATATTTACTGATACAATCGGCTAGTTATTACACAATTATTTATTATCATATCATTATACAGGCTTTTTATTTTTATAATATTCCTTATCTTTTTTTTTAATTGTATGCAATATTATTTAAACCAATAACGCTTGAACCGTTAAGTTATTGAAAACAGGGTCTGAAAGAAGGACGACTTCCTTGTCTAAATTTAAATCATCATCATAAGAAATTTTCGATTCAAAGAACTCTCCTGAACTTATAATAGGCTTTATTCACTGGCTCTATTTACTTGGTGCTGTTTAATAAATGTATTGAATGTTACAACGCAATGACGGTATACTATCCGTTGATTTATGGTTATGCACACTTGTTCCTCAAACCTATTAGACCATGGACCTTAATTCTTTCACCCCATTGCACGTGGATCGCATGCACGTCAATTTACATGTACATTTTCGAATTGACAAACCACAAATACTTCTACCAAACTTGAAAGTACCATCTGATCCACTTATACCCCCTTCACATATACGATATTCTCTTACGAGTTGTTACGATTATCAAAATTTATAGTTTTACGAGTTCTTACGAGATTTTCTACCAACCTTTTACGATCTATTTCCGAGTTGTCACGATATCGTCAGTTGTGCGGAAATTTTTCGCACTCCCGTCCAGAGACGGTACGAATTTTATTTTCGAAGTGTTTACGAGCATGTTACGGTGCCTTTACGACGTCTTTACGAGTGAAATGCGATATTGGAAATGATATCGTAACTAACTCGCAAACCACTCGTAAAAGAATTCCTTTGCGAGGTCTTCCCGAGTAAGTTACGAGTAAAGGCAAGTCATTTACGATCTCTACGAGTTCTTTACGAGTTATTTGCGATGTGTTTACGAGTTAAATTATGACATTGTTGTTTTTTCAACTCGTAAAAGTCTTACGAGGATTTCAAAAATCCTCGTAAAACTTTCACGAGTTCTTACGATTGTACACGAGCTAGAAAGACCTGTTTACGAGTAACAAAGAGTGATTTACGAATCTTTGCGATCGATTAAGAGTTGAAAACTCGTAAGAACTCGTAAGGAAATCTCGTATATGTGAAGGGGGTATAGCAGTCGATATGTCAGTAACGGATCCAGTTACGGGATCCCCCCCTTTTATTAAAACATTTTATTTTCGTGCAATTTTCCACTAAAATGACGTAGAGTCCCCATTCTATATGTATATATGCATTTATCGTATAATTATAAATACTAGTATAATATGTATACATGGAAAAAAATCGTAAAAATGAAATGCGGTTCAAAAGCAATATTAACCAGAAATAGTAAACTTTCTACGTGCATGAATTGGAAACAAAGAAGCAGTTTCACTTGTGTCAGATTTTTTTTTTATTCAAAGAGGCTTGTTTAACTTTTAATCTGATAAATATAACTATGGCGTGATTTCCGTTGCAAAATTCAATAATAAATTTTTCGATGCTATAATTTTCATTTATATTGCTAAAATTTTCAATTTCATTGCTATAATGTTTTATTCATTTGGTATAAAAAATCATTTATATTATATAAATTTCATTTCATTGGTATAATTTTTCATTTATATTGTTAAAAACTTTATTTCTATGGTATATTTCCCATTCAATTGGTAAAATATAGTTTTCAATGATCAAATATCTTTTTATATTGTATATTTTTTTCTTTCAATTCTATAATTTATCATTCGTTTGTTATAATTTACAATTTTAATGCTATATTTTCACTTTCTTTGGCAAAACCCATTTTCATTCATATGGTATGATTTTTCATTCATATGCAATAATTGCATGACGGGAAAGCTGAATGACGTCATAAGGTCAAATTTGAAACAATGGCTGTGATTGGTCGGAACAATCACACCCTTCACTATTCTATGAACTGCCAGTAAAGGACTCTAGATAGCATCCCGTACTAACACCATTGGACCTGCGTGCCCCTAGCGGTGTAATTGAGTCCATAATAGACGGGTTAGGATTCTAAATCGCCAGTCTGATTAAAATCAGCCCTCTCACTTGCTCCCGTTTATTGATATGTTGTGGGATCAATAAACGGGAGCAAGTGAGAGGGCTGATTTTAATCAGACTGCTAAATCGCCCGAGGCAGGGATTAAATAAAACTGATTGTTTTGGACATCCCTGCCCGAGGACTGTAGGACCATTCAAAAGATAATGGCCATGATGATTAGACATCCCTCTTCTTATTTTAGATGTGATTATATGTAGAAAGAACCTTCCAAAAAGGACAATTTACAGATCAACGAGACCCGTTTACCACGGGGAGGGTTTACACTGTTTAAAATTGGGTGTGTGAGTCTGTATTAGGCAGGCCTAAGACTTCGAATTGGTCTGTAAACATAATCGTTATAGCCTTTTTAAGTACGAATTTTCGTGTTTTGATCGCCTATTTACCAGTCTCTTCTTTAATATAGTAATACTAGCTCATCGCATCGCATAGAAAGGATAGTAGCACCACGAGGCCATGATCTGCTGGCCCGGAAGGTTTACATTGCATGATTAAGATTCAATGTGTGACAGTGTGGCTGGCCTGGGATCATGAATGGTCTGTTGACATTTCGACTACCGACGAAGAACATTTGGGTACCATTTTTTTATGGATAATTAAGTCACGTTATATATATAGTAAAATAGCGTTATAGACATATGCCCCCTCCCCAATCGGGATGTCCAAATGTTTTTAAATCAGTGTCTTTGAGTCAAAAATAGACGTTCCTGGGGTTCTGAATTATCCCAAGGTCTTTTGGACCAATGAGAAATAGAATTGAAGACTCTTTCTAGTATATGATCCAGCAATAATAACCACGAAACGGACATGGTATTGCGGCAGGCATCACGGGGCCTATTGTTTTAATCAAAATTATGTACTATATAGTACTATAATTTGTGACTTGTTTAGTTTCGATTTTCGAGTACTATAAATTGTGGTTTGTTTAGTTTGGATTTTCGAGTTAAACGTTTCTGTAAATTGGCCGGTCTTTTAAGATGCAGTTTTAAATTGTTTTCCTGACACTTTTTGTATTTTTTCAATTTCGTTATATGTTCTCTCTATACTGGGTGTAGGTAATCATCGAGTTCGAGTGTGAGTTACAACTCGAGTTTGACTTAAAGTTCGAGTTAAAATTTTAAGGTAACTTGAATCAGTGATTGTCGTGGCAAAAATCGAGTTACGATTTAAATATTTAGATTTACCACACTGCTGCATGTTAACAGCAATCGAGAGAAACTGATGCATTAACAGAAAACAACGACTACAATGGATATATATTAAATTCGGATGTTCATTTATCTTTTTAAACACATTCGGACATCTGTTAAAATGTTTCAGTGGATTTTGACACCAAAATTCACAACGTTAGAGAGATCGGGGATGAAAAATAACAAGGGGTGCAGTTAGTCGTGCTAAAATTACCCGCACTTAACCATTTTGGAAATATAAAGTAGATGCCTGATTGACCTTGAATAGGAGACACGTTACAACGCATCAAAATAAAGCTGTGTACCGAATTTGAATTCAATCCCTTCAGCAGAAAACGTAAATTCTGTTACGAAAGATTTTTAACCCTTAAAAAGTCTAAGCCTGCTAAGAAAACAGGACGTATAGAGTCCCGAAAAAGAGAGACACGGCACAACTCACGGATGGACAGACGCACAAGATGATTGCAATTTAGCCCACTCTTTAACGAGTTGGTGTATACTTTTTCAGATATTTAAAAAACATAGTATATACTCATTTTCCGGGGGTAATTCTAGTATGGGGGAAAACTAGTATGTAATATTAAAAACGAAAGAATATGGAATATGTGCAAGAAAGACACGATCCACATATCGAAATGATATTTATCAATGTACAAAAGTAAAATTTCACTGCGTGTGAAGCGCTCTTCTGGATTAACCTTCATCAGACACGCTAGGAGTAAAAAACTTGGAAAACTGGTAGAATATTAGATTTGATAAAACAAAACACAGAAGCCAAAAAATATTACAACAATGACCAAACAGATAAATTTATCAATTTTTAAAGAAATAGCCAAACGTTGTAAAATTTTGGAAAAATGTAAACTGTGTCTTTCCAACACATATTCCAGTACTCGAAAATATATAAGAGTATACAACTGAAGCACGGGGAAGCTTTCTACGACCTCCACAGGGCACTAAAGCCAAACTCTGAAATAATATTAAAAACGAAAGAATATGGAATATGTGCCAGAAAGACACGATCCACATATCGAAATGATTTTTATCAATGTACAAAAGTAAAATTTCACTGCGTGTGAAGCGCTTTTCTGGATTAACCTTCATCAGACACGCTAGGAGTAAAAAACTTGGAAAACCGGTAGAATATTAGATTTGATAAAACAAAACACAGAAGCCAAAAAATATTACAACAATGACCAAACAGATAAATTTATCAATTTTTAAAGAAATAGCCAAACGTTGTAAAATTTTGGAAAAATATAAACTGTGTCTTTCCAACACATATTCCAGTACTCGAAAATATATAAGAGTATACAACTGAAGCACGGGGAAGCTTTCTACACTGTAAAAATGGTGTTTAGATTCTAAACACAATCCTAAACACAAAATTTGTGTTGAATTTTTAACACGTTTAGCATCTAAACATGTTTAGGATTGTGTTTAGATTAATGAAAATAGTATTATAGGAAAATTTCCAAGATTGATATTTTTAAGAAGTGAAACATGTTTAAAACCTAAACATGTTTAGCTTTTACATGTTTAATTTGGAAAGTGTTTAGGATTTAAACACAATCTAAACATGTTTAGGGCTAAAAGTGTTTTAAAAGTGTTAAGATTCTAAACACCATTTTTACAGTGTATACAGATCATATAGGAATATTGTTTTGTGAACATGCAAATATCTGCATGCATGTTCGTGGTGTAATTTTCATATTTACCTGTTTTCAATGAAAGTTTTCACTATCATCAAAATTTAGAAGCTTGCAGTATAGAAAAAGACAAAATTCTAAATAAATACTTTTATTTATTACTGACCATTTACAAAGTCTTCTTTCCTTTAAATGAATTTTTAAAAATGTTCAACACATCATCATATAGTTTGTCCTTCACTTGAAAAAATGTCCCCAATAAGATGTGCTATAAGTCTTTACACCAGCTTAGACTGCCAACTTGTTGCTTCTTTTCCGCGTTCTTTATGGTCACTATAAAAGACAATAATCAATGTAAAAAAGTTTTTATTGAACAACATAAGACAGTATAAAATTCCAAACAACAATGTATGTCCAAAAGACAAAATGCCCCATCTCAAACATTTGAGACAGACAGATGGATGGATGGATGGATGTACCCGAACACAATATGCCCCCTACTTTTGTAAATGGAGCATACAAATCTTCATAAAATGAATCCCAGTAATTATTTATGATGATTAACAAAGCAATTTACAAGTAATAATGTGTAAACTATCATTTGATTTCTCATATTTTGAAACAGATGTGCATAAATGAGGGGGCAGACAGGGGGAATGGGGGTACGGGAGTTGAGGGGGCGGGGAGCTGGTGTAGAAGGGACAGGGAGCGGGTAGCGGGGATGGAATGAGCTGGGAGCAGGTGTAAAGGAGCGGACAAGGGGCTGGGGTACCGGGGTTGAGGTGGTGGGGAGCGGGGGTAGAAGGAGCGGGGAGCGGAGGTGGAGGTGGCTGGGAGCAGAGGTGGAGGGACGGGAAGCGGGAAAAATAACCATCCTGCCCCCACCCCCACCCCATAAATAATACTGCGAACATAACACCAGAACAAAAACTTTTAATTTCACACATTTTGCAATGAATTTTAAAGTATTTTTTTCTGAACAAAAAAGTCTTGCCACTCTTTTTCATGTTTTCAATGCAGAGAAATGAAATCACCTACATAAAAGCAATTATCATAGCAAAACATTTGACAGCCATATAAGACAACAAGGGGTACCCATTTCTTACTCGCAACTCCCGCTGAAACCCCATAATAGATTTTCGTGGAAATTAGATTAACGACATTTTATTGTCCAATTGGTACATATTTGCTTCTTGTACAGAGTCTGCTTTGTGAAATTACGTAAACATGCACATCTATTAGTTTTTAAGCATACTTATGTATCTTTAAAAACGCAACAAACTTTATGTTTGACAGCATTGCACTAAAATAAATATCCAACTCGAACTCTATCTCGAACTCGAGTAGTATATCGATTATTTTCATAATAATCACTGTTTCGAGTTAGCTCAAATTTATAATTGAACTCGAAAATTAACTCTAGCTCTAACTCGAACTTTAAGTCGAACTCTAACTCTGACTTGAACTCGATGATAACCGGGTGTTACTAAAACGCAGAAACGGAATGCGGAACGGAAACGGAAAGCGGAATAAGTGTTTTTTGTCCTACATATGTTTTATATTAACTTTTCAACGTAGATGTATTGACATGGATGGTTAAATGCACATTTCCTTGTTCCCGTCAGGCCAAATTTGGGTTTTATCTTAGATTTTCCTTTGTATTAATCTTGCAGATTTTCCACAATGTTTTGCCTTCACTCCCTCCACGTTTTCCAATTTTCTGACCCACTGGTCTTCCCGCTTCACACCATTTTCAAACTTTATTACTCTGGTACAATTGCTTGTTTAAACTTAATATTTGGAAATGGAGTTAAACATGGAAACTTGGAAGAAAACCTTGTCTCAGAAGCGGAGGAGGTTTGTTACAACATAATAACTCCCCCCCCCCAACATTCAGCGCAACCTGGCATTGCAGCTACCACGAAGACAATCAGGAAGACAATTATTCTTTAAAATATGGGAGACTCAGATTTGGCAGTCAAGTACTATGTAACCGTAGGTCGATCCTGATAATCTTTGCAGCAAAATATAGCGAAGTTAAAGGGAAAGTTCACAAAAAAATGAAAATTTGTCATATGATTTCTAATGCATTATCTAATTATGCTATAACATTTAAACTTTTATATTCTATTTAATAAGCTGACAAAAATGGAATATTATTTTTTATCTTTTGGTTTCTGTCATTTTAACTTACACAAAACATCTGAATACCACAAAGTCTTCTTTTGACAGTGACCCACCATTTACCTAATTATTGAATTGCCAAATATATAAAATTTTTGTGTGCATCTATGTTATGGTATTTTAAATAAGTGATAGAAAATCCTTTTTAAAATTAACAAAATTAAGTAATTCATTAATTAGTAATAATGATTTTTTGGTATAAAATTCAATTTAAATGAGTCATTTTTAATTATCTAAGTAATGTTGTGTTGTGATAATCTTTCATATAAATCAAATGCTAGAATGAAAATAAAATAATCTAGTACATAAAACTTTGTTTCTGAATGTTTGTATATTAGGTTTTACACCTGTAGGTATTGATAATTAGAATATCCTGTTTATTTCACCCCAAGTCAGCTGTGACTAATTACATTTATGTTTACCCAACCATTACACAGGTACCTGCTGAGAGACAATGACAATAAATTCACATTGATTAACACTTTTAGCAAACCCAGTGGGGGATTACAAAAAGAATGACCTGTAATTTACATGATTATATCACAATTATTTTCAATGAAAAATGATGGCTTACATTTAAATACAAAACTTCTTTCTTAATAGCAAATACAAATAATATTTTTTTGAATTATATAATTTTTAATTTTAATTAATTGATTATAAAGTTCAATCTAAAAGAAAAAAGATAATTGATTAATAAAACGTTTTTAAACAGATTTTTATATAGAAAGTAATTTGAAAATATTAAATGATCTTGTTGACTTTTGATAATTTTAATTATTTTGTTGGGTATTGGACGTTCCACATGATCACTTAAACGTTTGAATTAATATGATTTTTTGCTACTCAGTAGAAATTCTGATTAACCAAAGTAGTCCCCTAATGTAGAGTAGGGGACTATTTCAAATAAATAATCTCCTATATCTTTGTTATAAGTTAAGATATGAGAGAAAAAATTTGCACACTGTTATAAAACAGTGTTCTGAACAATTTAAGACCATATGTCAAAAATCGTGAACTTTCCCTTTAAATTAAGATTTGACATGTCGGATTAGCTTTTGGTATATAAAGCTATAGCTCGGACACCGATTTTATTTCGTCTCCCGAATTCTGAGTAGAATCTGCGCGCACGTGTTGGGAGACGATTCCTGTCTCCGGTTGAACTGTAACTGGAGCAGCCAAGTCTAGCGGTGGTGTGTCGTGGGCTGGACTCATGGCACATAGCGTGTCTACAGTTAGTCAAACAGTCGCTGCAGAGGCTTCTAGTCTATAATCAGGACTATAAATTCCATATTGATCACCATGCAGTATTTAATTTCATTCAGCCTTGAAGATATGGCATGACAAGTTCGAAGAATTTGTAAGGTGCATGCATGTACATGATATTATCTTACAAAATATCCGTATAATTCTGTATAAAACATCCCTTCTAAAGAATACGCCTTAAAAAATTGAATTCTAAACCTAAGATTTGTTACATTGATGTGCGTTGTTTCAACAGTTGGTTAGTTATTGCTTTACGCCCAATCAGCACGATTGTGGCTATATCCGGGAGATGAGCATGAAATGGGTAATACAGTTAACACTAAGTGATGATTAAGCCGAAGGGGACACTAGGGAAGATAGTTTTGACTGTCACTGGAATAAAGTGTTGGGATTGGATCGGCACTTTAGCCTCCTGCATCGGGATCATTCTCTTACCTAGACCTGCAGCAGAATTCTATAATGTGCGAGAAACGTGACATTTTCCCAACACGTGGCACCACTATGGTTTGCAGTCAGGTTTTCCGCATTATAGCCTGATGAACCTGGCATTTATTGTGACAGGACTGCCCCATTAAACCACCTGGGGCAACATCCTAGTCGTTTTGTGGGCAAATAGGCCTGACCCGATGTCAAGTTTCTTAGCACTCTTTAGTGGCCTTTTACCGACAAGAGCGTTGTGGGCATATTTGCCACTTTGAAACCACACGGTTTGTTTTTTAAACAGAATGAACTTTCATTGAAAAATGTTCAAACGTAAGGCTGTCACGTTTTGACATGCCATTTTGTGTTTGTTTCAATAACTTTTACATGAAATTTTACAATGATTATTATAACTAGAAGGAGATGATTTGGATTAATTTCGGGGATCCTCTCTTTATTTATGGAGAAATTAAGGGCCCAAAAGGGGCAAAAACTTCAAATATCTTATTTGTTCCTAATACTAGTTTGCCTATTGCTACGAAAGTTCACAGCGATGTTCATTAGTCACCTTACCATGCATTTAAATCATAGAGGAGATTGAATTTGGGGTCCTTTTTTCATTTAGAAATAAAGGGCCTGTAAAAGTATCGAAAACAAAATGGAAGATTATTTTTTGCAACCCAGTCTCATTAAAATTAAAGTTTGTTTTTGCCTACAAAAACGATGTCTCCCCCCCCCTGTTTCCCCAAAAAGTTCTAAGTTGAAAGGGCCATAACTCCAACAAAACTTTGAGGATCAAAATTTCCTGGTAATATGCACAACTACATATGGTGTTCTTCCTATATACCAAGTTTCGTTGATTTTGGTTCAGTAGTTTCAGAGGAGTTGCGCTGACAAGATGATAACTGAGGATTTTCAGCAAATTTCTAAGTTCAAAGGGCCATACCTCCCACAAAAATTTGAGGATCAAAATTTCCTTGTAATATGCACAACTACATATGGTGTCCTTCCTATATACCAAGTTTCGTTGAATTCGGTTCAGTACTTTCAGAGGAGTTGCGCTGACAAACTTTGTGACGGACAGACGGACGGACAGACGGACAGACGGACACGACAAAAACAATATGTTTCCCCACAAAAGAGGGGAAAAACATAATTAGCCTATAAGGGCTAGGGCCAACGTATGGGATATTAAATATTTTTTGACTGTTTTGCAACCCTTTTTTTTTGGTCTGCTTTTGAAAAATATCAATTGGATTCTATGAGACAATGTGGGTGGAAAGTCCATCAGAGTGCATGTGTCAAATAACTTTGTCAATCCACCATGGGCTGCATTTGCCAAGAGCAATTGACTTTCGGGCCTTAAACGTACGGAGTTCAACATGTTGCGTTCGTATCATGTTGCGCGCGACAAAGCTTTTAATTTTGAGAGTAATATCACGACCTTTATGATTTTCAAAGACTAAACCAAGTACCTCTCTTTGATTTTCTAAGCATACTGACAGGATAATTAGTCATTCCTGGAGCATATTAGATATAAATCTGTGTTTTGTAATTTTCTAAAAATATAGTATATGAACTTGTATAATTGGGGTCAGGAAATTATTCCGACAACCTATTACTCTGACAGCCCATTATTCCGACAACCTATTACTCTGACATCCCATTATTCCGACATCCCGATGTGACTTTCAGTTTTAATACCACACATTTCAGTATATCATAGGCACATTTTCTGCTCATCCTTTTCTGGCCTTTCCTTTTAAAAGTTTAATGGTTACCGTAGTCAACAGAGAAATAACTATCTATCAACTTATTAGCGATGCGCTAAACAGAGAACACCAACTGTTGTAATATTTCTGTTGAACCACTGCTACAAAAGCCATTGCACAGATAAGGGGTTGGTAAAGGGTTATTCTCGTGCAGCATTTTCGACGTTTTTATTTTCCGTGTTTTCGTGATTTTTATTTTTATTTCTCGTGTTTTTGTATTGACATGGTTGTACGTGCTCCATTTTTGCCTGTATTTTAGTCCCATGTTTCGTTTCTTGTGTGTGATTATCTTTTATTGTTTCAAACACTTGAACGTGTTGAAGTCATGTTATATTCTCAAAAACTTTTAAACAATTGAGTTTCACAATTATAAAAATTCATTTTGTCGTATCTCGTTGTTGTCGATTTTTTATAACTCGTGCTTCTTTTTTCGGCGTTTTAAGCAGATGTTTTCGTGTTAATTCGGACCCCCCATTTACCACCCTCAGATAACATTGCTTCGAGTGTCTTCACTGCAACACGGACCGGTGACATAGAAATGCCCCGACGTCCGTCCGTGTGTGTGTCCGTCACACTTTAAGTATCTCAGCAATTGTAGGCTTTCAATATTCGGTATTCAGCTATTATTAGGTAGGAGTCTTTTATAGTGCATGCGTTTTCTATGGCACGCCATATTTATATTTATTCCTCTTTAAAGATATCTCATAAAATTTATAAGATATCTCGTATACTTTATAAGATATCTCGTATACTTTATAAGATATCTTATTAAATATATAAGATATCTCATATAAATGGTAGTTTATAAGATATCTTATAAACCATATGAGATATCTTATAAAACATATAAGATATCTTATAAAACAAATAAGATATCTTATAAAACATATAAGATATCTCATAAAGTTTATAAGATATCTTATAAAGATTATTAGATATCTCATATAAAATAATTTATAAGATATCTTATAAAACTAATAAGATATCTTATAAAGTTTATAAGATATCTCATAAAGTTTATATAATATCTCATAAAGTTTATAAGATATCTTATATATTTTATGAGATATCTTATAAGTTATTTTTTATAAGATATTTCATAAAGTTTACGAGATATCTTATAAACTTTATAAGATATCTTATAACTTTTATTAGATATCTTATAAATTATTTTATATAAGATATCTCATAATCTTTATAAGATATCTAATAAACTTTATGAGATATCTTATGTGTTTTATAAGATATCTTATATGTTTTATGAGATATCTTATATGTTTTATAAGATATCTCATATGTTTTATAAGATAACTTATAAACTCCCATTTATATGAGATATCTTATATATTTAATAAGATATCTTATAAAGTATATGAGATATCTTATAAACTTTATAAGATATCTTATATTTTATTAGGCCTCTTTAAAGATATCTCATAAAATTTATAAGATATCTCATATACTTTATA
This sequence comes from Arcuatula senhousia, assembly GCA_963971305.1. NCBI lineage: Eukaryota > Metazoa > Mollusca > Bivalvia > Mytilida > Mytilidae > Arcuatula > Arcuatula senhousia. The sequence continues at coordinate 833,657 of OZ020307.1, read as the reverse complement.
AGATATCTCATAAAGTTTATAAGATATCTGATAAACTTTATAAGATATCTGATAAACTTTATAAGATATCTTATAAAAAATAATTTATAAGATATCTCATATACTTTATAAGATATCTTATAAACATTATGAGATATCTTATAAACTTTATCAGATATCTTATAAACATTGTGTTTAGTAGATATCTCATTTTCTTTTAAAGATATCTTATATAGTAAATAAGATATCTGATAAAATTTATAAGATATCTCATAAAGTTTATAAGATATCTTATAAAGTATATGAGATATCTTATAAATTATTTTTTATAAGATATCTCATAAAGTTTATAAGATATCTTATAAAGTTTATAAGATATCTTATAAACTTTATGAGATATGTTATAAAGTATATGAGATATCTTATAAAGTTTATGAGATATCTATAAAGAGGAATAAATGTAAAAACGGCTTGCCATAGTTTTCAGGTCTGTCGACAGACCTGAAAACGCTTAGCATCTAAAGCTATCTAAAGCTGCATACCAAATATCGAAAGCCTACGAATAGTAATAGCTGTGAAATGTGTTACAAAAAAGTGTGACGGACGGACGCACGGAAGGACGAACGGACGGACGCCTGACATTTCTATGTCCCCGCTCCGCGTTGCAGCGGGGACAACAACGAATAAGTAAGCGTGTCTATATCACAAAAAAACAAATGTTGCACTTGTTGTTTATATTTGCAAGTTCTGTTCAATCTATATCAAAAATTTATACATGTAATAACTTATAGTAAACTAGTTGTCTGTAATGCCAAAAGTAAGCTATAAAATAACAGCACAGTATAAAACAAAATTAAGCCAATTAAGACTAGCCTTTGTCTTTGATAATAATACAGATTATATACAATTTGGACTTTTACCCCCCCCCCTCCCCCCTCCTCCCCCCCCCCAAAAAAAGACTCACCAGAGCCTATATATGAAAGGTAAACTTCAGTATGGGTCTACGAAAAGGGGAAAATCTAGCATATACTCATTTTCCTACCCGAATTTTAGGGGGGACGGAGAATCAGTATATACTGATATATCCGGTTGGGAAATCTCAGTATATACTCATTTTGCTTGGGGGAAGATGAGTAGGGGGTAAAACTAGTATGTAACACCGGTAAAGGAAGACAAACAAAACCCTACGACATACCAACATCAAACTTTTTTTAAGTCTTTTGTTAACAACGTCCCATATTATTGAATCTTACATTTTTTTTTAGTTTTTACATAGAGTTTTCCTTTTTACCACGTTTTCCTGCTGTTTAACTATTTTGTTTTTATCTTTTGTGGCACCCTATTCATGTCTGATTTACTACCCACACGAATGTGTTCCTTCTTGTTATGTTCAAATAAAAAAAGGCTTGAACATCTATAAGCCACAGCCCATAAATAAATACCCTACCCATTAAATCATTTACTAGTACACGAAAGTATTAAATGCCAGATAAAGATCTGCATTAAACTACAACGATTGTGTTAAAGATCGTGGTGTTTTGAAGACTAGTAGTTGCAGATAAGACATACGTACACCCTTTGTCATCCTATGGATAAGTCCTTGTTTGGGATACCCCCAAAAAATCTATGTCTAAAAGATTCTGTTAAGGTTTCATGAAAATCCATTAACGGATTGAAGAGAAGTTTAGCTAAAAAATGCTAACATAAAGCTAATTGCTTCTCTTTAATGTCCTAACTGTGTTTTTTATGTTGTATGTAGCTTGGTGCTGTTCTCGTTCGTGTTTACTGGTTTTGTCTCTGCCCTTTCGGACATTCGAATGTCCCATTAGTACCTCTTTGCTTCATCAATGTTTTGCAATAGGAAACCCAAAAAATCAATTTGAGTATTTATGCATGTTAAAATATATGAGGTACACATCTACAACCTGCGACGTAGCAGATGAGTGATAACTACAAACGGAATGGCTATGTTCTTTCGACCTTTTTAATAATAAGCAGAGGTAGGGGGTACAAAAAATATGCTAGTCATATAGAGAGTTACGATAGCGACAACAGTATACAGTTATTTAATGTGTAGCCAGGCAATGGATCAGAATATATTTTCCCCGAGGTATCCAGATTAACTTAATGTTCTATCGCCCGAAGCCGTAGGCTGAGGGCAATAGAACATTACGCTAATCTGGATACCAAGGGGAAAATGGTTCTGATCTATTGCCTTGCTACACATTCAATAACTGTTTTATTACCTAATATTTCTAATAAAATTATTTATACTGCAATCGGTCTATTTGAGCAGTCAAATTACAGTGACCGTATATCGATATGTGATATACGGTCAGTGACAGTATATCACTTTTAGTACACGCCCCCTTTCCGAGGCATGCTGTAAAACAAGGTCGAATATAGTATGGTACAAATATTTAGAAAAGAAGAATTTTATTGGTAATTGGCTAATTACCGATAGTGTGGTATTCAAGCATGAAGATTCCGCCACACAAGCCCCTTTATAAGGGATACCTTATTATATTATTTTTTTATGGAACTTGATAATTTGTAAATCACAAAATTAGCAGTACAACCTCTATACAAACACAGTGTTTTTTTGTTTTTTTATTTTTTTGTTGGGGGGGTTGCATTCTAGGACACATCAGCTACATTAAAGAATTAAATCAAAACTCTAATAAATATGTATAAATAAAAGAAACCTTTCGTATGAGTGGGGAAATGAATATTGGTATTAGTGAGCACAGATCGAAAGCGGGTTATTCGCTCTAGCAGAGATCTCTACGAATTTGTTCCTAATGCTGTTAAAGAATTTTCATGGTCCGGAATGACGATTAAAACCACATAAAACACCAATTATTTAATATATAATTTTAAAAAGGATAGTATGTGAAAATTTTCATGCAACTCGGATTGAGAAGTCAGGACAGAAGCAAGGAATTAGAATACAGATATCCGTGGTCCTTGATTTGGCTTTCCTGTTCGAACATTTTGGTATTGATTACTAGTACTTGTACAAATGCATTTTCATAGTTTTGGTTATTGATCTTCCAATGTTTTGACGTGAATGCTGTTGATGAGAGGTTACTCCTTGAAATTTTGAAATCGGCAAAATTAAATTAACCGTTTATTCCCGTATTAATAAATTCAAGAAAAGTATTTGTTAGGTGAAATTAAAATTATAAACTTAAAAAATGGGTGGGAAATAATTGGATGTTCTATCATGTAATTAAATATGCCCAATTTATGTAGGCAACTACTATCAAATCCGTATAAACCGGTAAACAACATATATAGAGAGAGCTAGTTGAGTTTGCAGTTGCACGGACTCCACGTGCTTTTTGATTGACAGGTGTAAATATTAATGCGTTGAATTGAATACCCGAATTTAAAATACTTATGATAAAAATATGTAATCTTAATATTTTTAACGCCGAATGTATTTGATAAATGTATTACATTTTATTCCAAGAAAAACAATTATTTTTATTTTTTTTTTATTTCTAGCATAATGATATTAAGCTGCATTCTTACATGTAAGGCGCATATTAGTTAAAAAAACGGTAGCATTCAATTTTTAATTTTAAATTTATGCTTCAGTATAAATATATTATTTTTATTATATTTTTTTTTCAAATTTCATTACATTAATTTACTTTAGACCATGAACATTTGTGTCATAGTACATAAACCATTCCATGTTATACAGTGTGCCCCTTACCTGGCGACACAGGTGTTATGACCATATTAGGAGAGGGGCCCGAGGTAGGATCATTTTTCGATTTTTTTATTTGTGTTTTTTTAAATAAAGAATACTCCAAAGAAAATACAAAATATTGCAGTATAAACACAATAATAGTACACTGACTCGACATAAAATTGTATTTATACGAATTCGGCTCGAAACAAGAAAACGCTCGGGAGACCCTCGCGTTTTCCTGTTTCTAAGCCTCATCCGTATAAAAATTTTATGTCGAGTCAGTGTACTATTATTGTATATAAGTCGTATTACAATGAAAGAAAATTTAGGTTATTTTTTCCATATACTTTCGAAAAATAAAAAAAAAGATTGGGTTTAATGACCATTTGAAGTAAGCTCTATTATGGAAGCAATGACAGACCAGCCAGCTTAAACCAGAACACACACACAAACAGACTTTGCAGTTGCACGGACTTCATGTAAATGCATGACCCAGAATAGATAATAAATATTCATGTTTATAAATCGTCCAATCAAATTTGAGGTCAAAATGTCAACAGGCAATAGAACGTCGCCGGGCAATAGAACACCTTTCTATTGCCCGGTAGAGGGTGATAATGGTCAAAATTAAAATATAGTTAATAGAAAAGGAAATTTTATTATATTTAATATAATAAAATTTCCTTTTCTATTAACTATATTTTAATTTTGACCATTATCACCTTAAAAGGGGCAGAACACAAATAAATGCAAGACACAAATCATTACCTAATAGGTAATGATTTTGTGTCTTGCATTTATTTGTGAAATTAACACCTGACACAACACTAGCAACCCCAAGTTTATCTGGTTTTTTTTATGCCCCTGCGACGACATGTCGGCGGGCATTTAGTTTAATTATAACTAAATATAACTAAATTTCCTTTTTTATTAACTATCTTTTATTTGTGACAATTCTCACATTTACATGTACCAGGCAATAGAAAAGTGTTCTGTTGCCCGGCGACGTTCTATTGCCTGACCACTTTTTGACTTCACGTTTAATTGGACAATTAATAAACATGAATATTTATGATTATACTCCTCTATTTCAGACAATATTTTTTATTTTCGTGAGGATTTCGGCAAAACTTGTTTGGAACCCCGTCCCTTTTCCCCTTTCGTTCCCTCTTTTTTCGAAAATTTCTGAATCCCTGTATTTGTTTTATAAAATCCCGTTGCAGTGACAATTTGCAATTAAGTCGATGGGCGTTTACGAAATGTTTTGACCAGGCAATGGATCAGAATATTTTCCCCTTGGTATCCAAATCACTTCAATTTTCTATTGCCCCTCAGCCTGCGGCTTCAGACAATAGAACATTTAGCTGATATGGATATCTCGGGGAAATATTCTGACCTTTGCCTGGCTACACATTAAATAACTGTATACTCATGTCCGTCCGTGCGTCTGTACGTACGAATTTCCGTAAAGCCGTACATGATAATGATTTGAAACTTGGTAATATGGTTCAGTATGACAATCTGTACGCCCTAAGCTTTTGGGTCAAGCTTTTCTCAGATACAGTACATAATAATGATTTGAAACTTTATATGGTGGTTCAGTACGACAAACTGAACGTCCTAAGCAACTTTCAGACCTGTCGAATTTCTATTTCCTGTATTGAACTGGGTCGATATGAAAATTACCATGAAAATTTCCGTCAAGCTTTCTTCAGAAACCGTACATGAAACTGATTTGACACTTAGTAGGTTGGTTAAGTATTACATACTCTATGTCCTACGTTATTTTCAAACCTGTCAGACTTCTACTTCCTGTTTGGAGCATCCGTGTCCAATGGAAACATTCATTATTTATTTTATTTTTGAAGAGGTGCTTCAGTTCATTTTAAAAAAATGAAGTGTGACAGTGGAAAAAATTCGTGTATTGTATCTGTTATTTTTGGACTTATATTAAATTTAGTGAAATATCCTTTCAAAATTGTTGTATTGTATTTAAATATGAAACAGTTATCGTACTAGTATTTAATTATTTTATTTTTAATATTTCCCATGGAAAAGTGTTAAAAAAAACGTTTTTAAAGGATTATCTAACTTATTTCTTAAAGTGTCATTTTATCTTTAATTTATTTAATCTGTTGGTTCCTTTCATAGTCGAGTAATTCTTTATGTATCAGGTCTAATTGTTCAATGTTGCTAAGTCTTAATCCTCTTTTGTCTATTTAGAATGTTTGATTAAGCTGTCGTTAATTCTTATGTAATTTCGATGTTTTGAATATGGGGAGGGGAGTTCGAATCCAGCATTTTAAGTGTACGGACGTCGTACGTTTTCATCTTGTATTTTAATTGATTGTTTCGGAAAGCCGTTTTTTAAAACATATTCTATTGTTTTACGTGGATTATTCCATGTGTATTTTATGAATAATTAACATTTGGAACTTTATTTCGCGATCGTGTTTTGTTTCATTTATAAAGTGAGCTAGTTTTCCCCGAACTTTTGTATAACAGACCGGTGCGAACCGCTGTTATAATAAAATCACACAAATAATCTATAAATTTGATGCAATTTTCGTTTGGGACATCATTAGGGACCAGAAAAGGTCAAAGCAAACCAGAATATGAAAATCACAATGAAGAGCTCAGAATTTGATATTCAATATTTATTGTTATTTAAACATTTATAAAACATGTTTGTGACAAATATTAAACAAAATCTAATACACCTTTCATTCTTTGAATCCAGCTAGTTCTAAAACAATAGAGAAAGGTACATGTATCTCAAATATGATAACACACCACTAAAGCATAGCCTGGCTAAATAATCATTCAAAGATACAAAATAAGCAAACACACTGAGGATTCCTAAACTTCAGGGGTCAGGTTAATGAAGCTGTCCTTAGCTGTGTCCTAAACCGTAGGACTGAAAATGGGATTAAATTAGGACCAAATTTAGGACATGCCCTGTTTAGACAAGCGTTAGCTGCCTTATGTAGTCATAAGGTTACTGCTGGCTTTCGCGTCTTTTCTTATCTCCTATATCACTTTTTAAAATATGATCAAATATGTTAGCATTTAAACCTTTTTTTAAATATCTCTATTTTTTAAACGACACACAACAAGTTTTATTAATTCCTTTGCAATTTACATAACGAGCTTTTTAATGATCAGCTCTAGAATATACATGAATATTTATCTGTAACTTGATTGGTCGTGTACTCTACTTTTCAATATTACTGTTATTTCATTGGTTAATGTAGGTTAGTTTCTGATTCATTCATAAAATTCAATATACAATTAATACCCTAGTTTATGTTGGGCGAGTTCATTTTCATCGAAGGGGTTTTTAAACCGATACCATTTGTGCAAAATATAATCATGCATGTGCAACCATTTTTATAAAAAATATGATTTTTTATAGATTGAAAAATCTTCTGTGCCAAAAGGGAGGGCACTGGAGTGTTCATTAACTTTCAAAATATCTGCTATTTTAGTGCTTAGATATTTCGCTTGCCTTTTAACGCTTTAGCACTTTGATTTAGGATTCCTTCAATAACACGACTTAGGACTGAGACATGTCCAAAGACTATCCTTAGACATGTCCTAATCCTAGGACACCTTCGTTAACCCGGCCCCAGATTAACTTGTATTAAAATCTGGTTTGCAGCAGATCTATAGACAATTTGCAACAGTTCCCAAAACAAAGACAACATTATCGCCTCAGTCGACACATACGATAGTTTTTTAGCTCTTCAAACCACTCAGTAACTGACGGTAAACTGATATACCCACTGTTAGCCACCTATATTTGGAAAAATTACAGTCAAAATTGCATAAAATGTGTATTACAATCATGTTATGTGTTGGTTTTATGGTTTTATTGTGTGTGTTACTCCCGGACCTAAAATCGGAATTAAAAGGGAAAATCAAGTACCATAAAACCTGGTTTAACTAAGGTGTCTTTTGAACTGGCCTTTATCAAGCCATGATCATTGGTATCTTTAGATCTCCTGTGTGACATTGCCTTGTATTTGTTGAATTCTGATATCACATTGTAAATGGTGAAGAAAATCAAGGTCTTTGCTGAAAGGGTTTTTATACTCACCCTCGGAAAAGAAGGAGACGACTTGTTTAACTCAGCACATCCTCCTGGCCGCAATACATACTTCGGTTACTAAACAAGGTAACAATTATTATTGAGACTTTGGTGTTAATTAAAACAAAATTGGGAAAAGCTGCCGAAGATGATCGACTTTGCTGGAAAGAGCTTTGTAAAAATAATGGGGTGTTTAAATTTATAATCAAAACGCAGGATATAGTAATATTTGTCTGTGATAAAAATCTTAAGAGAATACCCAATGTGCTTTAGTAAAAACAGGGCTACATAACCAAGAAAAAATAAATAAATAAAAAGTCTATAGGCCGGATTTTATTAGTAAATATTGATGTCAACAGAACTGAAAGAGGTTTAATGGTACATTTGAATGACCCCGCAATGAAGCGCTGATCATATGGATTTTTATGTAATTTAGGAATTCAATACAGGGATGGAATGTCATCATTTTTAGCACCGACAGAAAGGCAATGACATATCTGCGATTGTCAATAATGTCCTCCTTAGACAGTGTTGTAGCTGTGTATGTTGTGCTATAATTGCTGGTGCGACCAACCCCTAATTTAGTCTTTCTTGTACACAACAATGATGTGATTTGGTGCTTTGTCTGCAGGTACAATATCATACATGTCATGTAAGGTGAACAATGTTTTTGCAACATCAGCGCTGTGAACAATCGATGTTGCTTTAGTGGTCATTGAGCTCTTCAAAGAATTGATTCTTTTCAAAATCAGTGACCTCACAGCTTAAACCCATTCTGACAAAAAACATGGAAAAAAATCGTTATTTTTTACCTTAAAGGGGCAATAACCCCAATAAGTGGTCATCTGACAACTTTGACACTATGGAGACTTTTTAGAGCTTTTGCTTTAGATCCTTCGGGTTTTTCCTAACTGTCATAGTTGCTTGTGATTTTACCCAATGTTCTATTATTAGCAACAGCGGTCATATTTTTTATTGAACAAATCTTTTCAAAATAGGGACCGATTTTTTGTTGTTGCCAACACGTCAGAAATTATTCATGCAAAGTTTCAGTCAAAATGATTCAGTGATTTCAAAGGAAAAGTTTTGAAATAGTTAATGGATGGCGACAGACGCATATTGGTGGCATTGGCATGGGTTAGGTCAGGTGAGCTTAAAAGGCTTTTTGCGTCAGCTTTTGCCATTGTAACAATGAAAATTATCCTTCTATAATTAAATAAATGAAAAGAAACAGAGAACTCTAGACATGGAACTGACTGACTTTATCCATGTGTATTTGCGGTAACCAATTAATGTACCATCTAGCAAGATATTATTTTTAATGCAAAATCTAAAAATGTAATCTCATGTCCAAACACTCAATTTGAATTCATCATCATTTTATACTTAAACAAGTTAATGGTGTGTTTCGTTGCATGGTCAACAATCGAATCGACAATGTGCTTTAGTAAAAACAGGGCTACATAACCGGGAAAAACGATATAACTAATACGGCCGAACAAGAAAATATCATCCATACCAAACCATCCCCATTAGGCATGTCTGTTACGGACTCTATACAAAATATCAAACAATTCGATTACATGTACCCCTTTGTTCACAGGTTCATTGAATAACCACAGACCAAATCGAGATCATAGGCCCGGCTTATAGACTCACACACCCAATTTTAAAAAATGTAAACCCTCCCCGCGGTCAACGGGCTGTTGTCTTTTTCGGAAGGTTCTGTTGTTCTTTCTACATAAATAAAAAGAGGGATTCTTTTGAATGGTCCTGCAGACCTTGGGGCGATTTAGAATCCTAGGCCCGTCTATTATGTGCTCAAATACATTTTTTAAAACAACTGGGGCACGCAGGTCCAATATGCTAAGTGGAGGGTGTGGTTGTTCCGACCAATCACAGCCATTGTTTCAAATTTGACCTTATGACGTCATTCAGCTTTCCCGTCATGCAATTATTGCATATGAATGAAAAATCATACCATATGAATGAAAATGGGTTTTGCCAAAGAAAGTGAAAATATAGCATTAAAATTGTAAATTATAACAAACGAATGATAAATTATAGAATTGAAAGAAAAAAATATACAATATAAAAAGATATTTGATCATTGAAAAATATATTTTACCAATTGAATGGGAAATATACCATAGAAATAAAGTTTTTAACAATATAAATGAAAAATTATACCAATGAAATGAAATTTATATAATATAAATGACTTTTTATACCAAATGAATAAAACATTATAGCAATGAAATTGAAAATTTTAGCAATATAAATGAAAATTATAGCATTGAAAAATTTATTATTGAATTTTGCAACGGAAATCACGCCATATATAACTTCAAAAATTAATTGTAGACTAATGAAATTTAAACCCTTCGATAAAGTATTTTTATATATAAAATTTTTAAAACTTCATGGTTTATTTGTTCGGTATTTAAACTTTACTTACTAGTTCGGCACGTCTGAGACCCACGTCAAACAGCCCAGTAAGATGGACTGGGTCTGGTCCATTCTTTGTCTGTCTTTGTTTCTCTATGATGTGGAGGGTAGATACATCTATTTCCAGGACGGTATAGAATATCACTACCAATACACCTCGGATTCTGTTGTCGATGGCCTGGGAAACTTCAAAACAGAGGCCAAGGTAAATCTTTTTTTATTGTTATAATTCTTCATTAACAAGTGTCTTTAGAGAACTTTATTTCAAAAACCAGGTTACCAATACATGTAGTCTTTACCTGTGTTGGTCTCCTTTAATAACACCGTAATAAATCCACACTGTACTAACACTGTTTGCCACCTTACAACCCTCCCCCTTTTTGCGGCTACTTTATATACAGTGGCCAATTCTTCTCACATACCAGTTGTTAAAATGATTTTTCTACCATCTAAAGAGTCTGGGAAATATGTGGTTTGGCATTTATTTGGTGTTTGGACCAAATAATTCAAATAGTCTAAATATTTTTTAATTAGTTATTTTAAGATGTTTTTATTGACAATGATATAGACGGTAATGGGATGTGGAATAAATATACGCGACACATCAAACGTACAGCCTTTAGAACAGCAATTCAAATAAAACACATTGGGGAAAACAGCCAGCAGTCTTCAACATGACCAGAGGTGGCTGCTCGCCGTCTTGTATTTGCCTAATACTAAAAATACAATACAAAAGATTCAATACCAATCCCGAAATTATCAACCAAAGACAGAACAATTATCACAAAGATGACAGGGACAAAAAAAAGATTTGACGAAAAATCCTGACTAAGGACAGGCGCATATTAAATATTAAAATGGCCGAAGATAGTGCAATTTACTCATTTTACTGTTTCTGAATAAGTGACTTTGAATGTTAGGTAATTCTTTTATATGATGATCGACTATTCTAACCTTCTACACGTAGTAAAATGTTTAGTTCAAATAAAAGAAAACTGCAGATTACAAATGAATTAGACATGACTCTAGCTATCACAACCACTTATAACCACAACATGTGTTTTGCCGATATCGTCATCTTGGTTCCGATTTTTTATGAATCTTAACAGTACAGTCTCATTTGCATAAACTTCAAATTGAATAGAAAGGGTCTTTTTTAAAATGGTAGCACGACACCTTGGATACTACATGTCAGGGGTCAACGGTATTTCAGCACTAAATATGTCTTGGGCTATACCATCCATTACAAATAAGGTGACTAATATCTTAAGCATGAACGACCTTGGTTAAGATCTTGAAAAAGGTCCATATCTCGGATACTACATGTTAGGGGTCAACGGTATTTCAGCACTAAATATGTCTTGGGCTATACCATCCATTACAAATAAGGTGACTAATATCTTAAGCATGAACGACCTTGGTTAAGATCTTGAAAAAGGTCCATATCTCGGATACTACATGTTAGGGGTCAACGGTATTTCAGCACTAGATATGTCTTGGGCTATACCATCCATTACAAATAACGTGACTAATATCTTAAGCATGAACGACCTTGGTGAAAATCTTGAGAAATGTCCATATCTCGGATACTACATGTTGGTGGTCAATTATATTTCACCACTGCATGTGTATTAAGTATAGCACAATACCACCTACTGGAAACTGGGTCACTTCGACCTATATTTTATTCTTGTGCAACTTTGGCAAATTTCTTGGTTTAGGTCCATATTCCAGGTAATAAATATTTGGCCAAGGGGGGGGGGGGGGGGTTATCATATTTTTAAAAATTGCATGATTGACCATCTGTGACTCAAAGACACATTTTCTAGTTCTATAATATTCAAGCACCTTGTATAATCAGTTTTCATGAAATGTTACCCGTGACGTCTTAAAAGTTCTAAATACATATTTGAAACCTAGATAACTTATAAATCACGTCATGCTAGTATTGATGATCTTCTTAAAAGATTTATAGGTTCTTACATAAGTTCTTGGAAAAGGCCGGCTGATCTTTCACAAGTGATACACAGGCAAAATGTTGACTGCGTTTAACGTGCGTCTGGCGTACGCTAAACGCATGTCATCTGACGCATATTAATGTCTGACGTATGGTAAACGTACGTTAACCGCACGTTTAAAAAACGTATGTCTGACATATTATGTTTTTACAATAATTTGACGTACGTTTACCGTACAGCGGTTAGAAACGTATGTTTAACGTTCGTTTATGCACTACGTCAGACGCACGTTTTTATTAACGTACGTCAGACGTATGTTCAAATTTTGCCAGTGTAGGTTTTTTCATTTTTTTTTGCGAGTGGAGCGCAACGAAACGAAACTAACCCTAACCCTAAATAGACCCCAAAAATTCTAACACTAGGTAAAGATCATAGCCAGATTTCTAAGAACGCGTGTAAGTGCCTATTTCTTCCGTAAAATTCAATATTTATATACTGAACCCTAAGATGGCTTCATTGTAACAACCGAAAAAATAAATTAAAATTGTATTCCACTGGTCGACATCACCAACCTATAGCAGTACCGACGGTTTTTATTGGTTAATTGACAAATGTCAGATCGCTGCAAGAGCTCGCATCTCAACCTAGTCATGAAAGTCATTTAAGGATTATTGGCAAACATACATTGTATTTTAATATCCGGATATAGCCCAAATCGCGCTGCTGGAAGTAAAGCAATATCATACTAAGTAACATTGCATTCTGTCTGATATCAAAAATATTTTAAAAAAACCTATTAGATGATATATGAAAAATATTTTGAATGAATTTCTTAATTACATTTCAGAGTCAAAATCGAAAGATAATCCTTGTTTTATTGTATCATGGTTAAACCGTTATACCTCCAACCTTGTTTGTTGGTTACTCGAGTTATAGAATAGAAAGCTTATTTTTTTCTTGTGTATGAATCAAATCAAATGGACTTTGTATAATGTTCTGGTAAGGAAATCAATTACCAACAGAGCACAAAAATTTAACTGATTTTAGCTCACCTGGACCAAAGGTGTGGGTGAGCTATTGCCATCACTTGGCGTCCGTCGTCGTCTGTCGTCGTCGTCGTCGTTGTCTGTAAACTTTTTCAAACTTCTTCTCCTCTGATACTACTGAACAGATTCAAACCAAATTTGGTCTGGTGGTACTTTAGGGTATCCTGCATAAAACTTGCATGGAGATTTTTGATCCGTCAAAAAACATTGCCACCGTTACTAAAAATAGACCAGGGGGTCAGACTACTGTTTTTGGCTTGTAAATCAAAAAGTATAAGTGATAGATGCAATCTGATGCCACCTTACTGCTTCAGAATCAAAAGTTCTACAAAAGTCTCCATTTGTTCGAAGTTGTCAGTTGATCTCTTATAGGGGTTACAGCCCCTTAAAGGTGAAAAATAACGTTTTTTTCATGTTTTTGGTTTATAGAATGAAAACTACTGCAGATAGAGAAAAGCTGTTGCTTGCTTAAATGTTCAGCTCATTTAGCTCTACAAAAGTCTTCATAGGGTCGAAGTTGTCAGATGACCCCTTATAGGGGCTACAGCCCCTTAAAGACAAACAATTGTGTTTTTGGCCTATAGAATGAAAACTATTGCAGATAGGGAAAAGCTGTTGCTTGCTTAAATGTTCAGCTCATTTAGCTCTACAAATGTCTTCATAGGGCCGAAGTTGTCAGATGACCCCTTATAGGGGTTACAACCCCTTAAAGACAAACAATAGTGTTTTTGGCCTATAGAATGAAAACTATTGCAGATAGGGAAAAGCTGTTGCTTGCTTAAATGTTCAGCTCATTTAGCTCTACAAAAGTCTCCATAGGGTCGAAATTGTCAGATAACCCCTTATAGGGGTTACAGCCCCTTTAAGGCGAAAAAAAAAGTGTTTTGGCCTATAGAATGAAAACTGTTGCAGATAGAGAAAAGCTGCTGCTTGCTTAAATGTTCAGCTCATTTAGCTCTCGAAAGCATTCATAGGGCCGAAGTTGTAAGATGATATCTAATAGGGATTACAGCCCCTAAATTAAAATGTTTTCATGTTTTGGCTTATATAATGAAAACTATAGCAGATAAAGAAAGTGGTTGCTAGCTTAAATGTTCAGTACATTAAGATCTTAACAAAAGTCTCTGTAGAGTCAAAGTGTTCAGACTGCCCTTAAAATAACATTTTGCACGTTTTTTGCCTACAGAATGAAAACTATTGCTGAAAGAGAAAACTGTTGCTTGCTTAAATATTCAGCTTATTCATAGATTTTACATCAAGACCAGGTGAGCTATTCAGGATCCTGGGAGCCTCTTGTTGTCTCAGAGACCTGCCTTTAAAAAGGTTACAATTAAATGTATAGAAAAAGTTTTAATAGTTTTTATCGGTAGATTAGCCATTAATATTGGTATTAACAATTCAAAATCTCTAAGCGTACATCTATATAAATCATGATTGTTTGTTTCCTGTTTTTCGTCTTGAGAAGAGCACCTCTCCCCCCAAAAGATATTTTATACCAGCCAATTTAATTTCGAAATTAGGAAATTAAAAATCAACTCGTGTCGTCAATGTAATATTTAAAGGACTGAACGAAAGACTTGTTGGCATTGCTTCAAAATATTAAAAAAAAAAAATATTTTGTCCCGTTACTTTACATGTCTTTATTATTTTAGTTTTATTATAAAGGTTTCATTGAATAATAGAAATAATAAGAAATGAATAAAACATTGTCCAACATAATACAAACTTGATCGTCATGATCGTGTAAAAGATAACTTTTATCTATTATAAATAAGTCACAAAACAGTTAATTTTGCTATTTGTGAATTTGAATACGTACTGATCTCCTTTGTTGTAAATTTGATACACATGTCATATATGTAAGACAATACTTGTATTTATCTTCCTTTACTTTGTACTTTTCAGGTTATCATTTCAAAAATCAACGAAACAAAAGATTATCAGGAAATTCTTTTGAATGTACCAGAGTTCAGCGTTACGTCGGACCAACAAGAAGAAAAACGTAAACTGTCTATTATATTTGCATTATTTTAACACCCTATCTATGTCTTTTTAAAAGGGGGAAAATATGAAATGGCAATGAAAAAGTTTGATTAAGATGTATAACACCCAAGTGGACAGTCAAATATAACACTTCTTTATCCATTGTGACTGGTTTTGGTCAAGATACTGCTCACCACAGATTGGTGGCAAAATCGTTTTACAAATCTGTATTTGTTATGATATATGAGTCATTGCAAACTATTTTTTTTTATCTTGGAGAATACAATCCAAACTTATATGGCATTCATACCAAATACATTTGTGTAACGTGTCCATTTGATATAATTCTAATGTGAAATTGGAATCCAGGGCGACCCGGAATCCTCTTAGGGCAAATTGGAATTATAATTTCTCTTAGGACAAATCGGTTTCTGATTTGCCCTGGACTTAATCCAGAGTAAATCGGAATTCCAATTTCTCTTAGGACAAATTAAGATATCCAGATTTGCCCTAGGAGGATTCCAGATCCTTCTGATTTTTCAGCGGGATCCAGAATCACAATAGATATTTGCGCTAAAGGGATTCTGGATCTTACTGATATTATACATGTACTAGGATTATTTTGATCCAAACGTCAAAAATTATAGAAGGCTTCCATCACGGCATATATACAATTAGATTCAGATACAATGTTTTTTCCAGAGCTTTTTACAAAGTTTTAAATATTCTTGAAACATGCAGTTGAACTTTTAGTATCTTCCTTTATGTGTAATTTCTCAATATACCACTTCAAATGTATTTAAAAAGAGCAACAACAACATAATATATGCATTCACATAATTTCTATTATTTTTTTCTTCGAATGGAGTCTTTTGCTCCTTTAAGTTTTATTCTTGACACTATTTTTTCAAATTTCCGGTAAACAAATAATGAAAAAAGTCTGGCCTAAACAAAATTTATAATTAAGGTCTTTCACGACTACGGTCGTAAAGACCTTCTAGCAATTCTTCTGATTATTATTATTATTATTATTTTCTTCCGCCACAAATTTTACTTTTTTGTTTCGCGACATATCATTTCAATACGTAAGGTAGTATACCGGTCATGAAAAACCAATTTAAAAATGAGTCCGCTTAGGGAAACTATTTTTATTTACGCAGTTATCTCCCCTAAAAAATTAAAGCATGTGTCGCATCTCCTCTTAAACTACAATAAAAACACAAAAATTAAAGCATGCAATGTAATAAGGAACTAATAAAGAGGTGAATAGGACAATTTCATAAATTTCAGACTACTTCCTGGTGAAAAATTAAGAGGCGAAAAGTGTCGCGACATAATAAATTGCTCAAAATGCAATTTTTAGCTTAACTACATATTATGATCTATTTTTTTCATAAGTTGCCATATTTGAGTCAGGTTTTTTTAGTGCTAAACAGTTGTCTAATGTCTATTCTACCTATTTGACCCAAAAATGACAAAAAAATGCAGAACTATTAGACGCGAATGGATTTTTAAGAAATTTACACCGGTGTTAGGTACGGAGTAACCGTATGACCTTGACTGACTTTTCAAGGTCAAATCAACTTAATGACACTATTCCAACACATTTAAACCATTTAAGGGTCTCAGATATAATAAATAAGAAAAAAAAGTTTGTTTTTATTTGGATATCTTTAGTCTCTTTTTATGAGGACATGCGTAAGGAAAATAACTCCTTTGCTTAATCAGGTGTTATTGACTTTCTTTGCTTAATTTTAGGTACAGGTTTAAGCAGTAAGTTATCACATAAGCGATAAAGCAAATTTAAATAAAGACCACTGAACATCTGTGAACGATATATGGTAGTTTTAAAAAGAACTATATTATTGGACAACGAAAAACAAAGGGGCGATAACTCAATCTGGTAACTAGAGACTACGTCAAAAACTATCCGAAAAATATGAATAAGTTGTTTAAGTCGAAATGCCAAGACATATGATTGTTTTCTGTTTGTTTTCTGCTTGGTGTGTGGTTAAAAGTAGTATCTAGTTGTTGCATCAAATAAATAATTTTTAAAAATAATATTGAAGAGAAACAGAATTCATCTGAATTTTGTGATTAAAAATAACTATTGGAAGGATAAACGGCCCCATTTGTACACCTAAACAACTGTTTGTTATGTATTTTATAACTCTTTTTTCAATGTATTTGTGCTTTCATTTAATACGAGTATTCTGTTTGTAAATAGTTGATTTAAACGCATGATTAGAAATTGTTTCCCTTTATTATCATTTTTAAATTAGAAAATCTTTCCATTTTTAATTTTGAGTGTGTATTTATACATACTTTAAGGGAAATTAATACAGAGTAATATAACAATATAACATATCAAAACAATCTGATTTTGTTAGTTGGTTTGCAAAATTTGTATTAGCCTAATACCATTAATATTCTCATGTCGTTTTTTTCAAAGTATTGAACTAGACTATTTCCCATCGTAGTTGTTAATCTTCTTTGATTAGAACCTTTTTAAATCCGAATTTTAGGAGTAGGATTATAAGGGACTGAAGAGAACTGATATGTTCATGGCAACAGCGTTTATCTTTTAACTTGAATGGAAAATTAATTCACATTAATAGTGTCAATTCGACGTTTCGACTAACTGCAATAAAGCTTTATTAAAATGTATCGCTAAAACATGAAGTACAAATCACGAATCAAATGATGTATGTCTGAAGAAAACGAAAAAGGAACATCATAACGAAAGACATTAATAAAATGAGTGAGTGAGTGAGTGAGTTGGTGTTTTACGCTCTTGCAACGCTATATAGCTTATTTAAAGGCCATGAACATGAAATGATGATGATAAATGAAAGCTGGGGGTAGGGTGGTAAACAAAGATAGAGTAAATTTTGAAGACACACAGGAAAAGGGGATACAGAAAATAATGAGATGTGGAATAAGTGTACGCGACAAAACCCACAGTTAAACGGCAATTTAGAAAAACCACAATGGACAAGGCGGGTAGGGACTATAGATTTAGCCTAAATGGTGCACTACTTGGCGTTACAAAAGGGGCCCTTTTGCGTGCATGAAGTGTGGCACTTTCCTCACACATTGGCGCACTATGGTCAGCGGTCAGGTTTTCCGTAACGGTAAACAAAGGGGCGATAATTTATTCTGGTAACCTGAAATTACGCCTAAAACTAGCCAAAAATATATTGTTTTGTCTTAGGGGTAATGCCAAGACAAATAATTGTTTCTGTTTGTTTATGGTTGTTATGGTTAAAAGTAATATCAAGTTATTGCATTTAATATTTGTTTTTTAGAATATCATTGAAAAAGTAAACTAATAAACTCCTTCCTATTATCTCCTATGCTTAGAAGGATGCGCAGTGTGGTCCTCGTCCGCGGGGGGTTTCAGGTATATAATAGTGGGCCATCATGTGTGGAGAGTGCTACGCAAGTAAAAGACCCCTATGTGGACCGCGAAGTTGTGCATCACATAGATTAAATTTTTCGTTCCTACACACCTCTCCCTTTTTCCTGTGGTTCTTCAAAATTTACTATCCTTTGTTTCATACACCATCCCCATATTTCATCTATCTTCATCGTTTCATGTTCATTTTATCATTCTTTTCATGTACATCGCCTTTGAATAACCTATATGGCGTTGCAAGGGCGTAAAACACCAACTCGCTCAGTCACATATACACACCAACGTTACTTAACCGTTTTAATTTAAAGCAATTAAGCTTAAATTAACATTGAAATACAAATCACGAATCAAAAGGCGCATGTCTGAAACAACATAACGAAAGACATTAACAAATAAAATTGCAAGTATAAAAACGAGCTCACAATGAAATATAAAGCCTACAAATCCTTAAAAGATGTAAATTGGTTTACCATGTAAGCAATTTTGGCATCAAACACCTACCTTGACTGATTTAGTTATTTTATAAATTATTCAAAGTTCCTGTATTTATCAAGAAAGCTGTTTCGTTTTGTTAGCAAGAACTTTCTAGAGGTATATATGAAAATCCCCATGATAACTTAAAAATGTAACTCATAATTTGTAGTGTTCAAATTGTTTTGAAAGTGTAATAGTGTTGCTCTTTAAAAATGAACAAAAAAATAAAATAAACATAATGTCTCTTAAACAATCAAAAAGTACAAACATCTCATAATCAACATATACATTTTACTGATTAATGTAAAACAATTTAAACATAACAGATGAATAAAAAAATTGTAAACGTGCCTCCGTGAAAGACCTTAGCAATTGTTTACGAAACAATTGTCCTCCTAGTTATTATTATTATTATTATTTTTCATCCGCCGCCCCAAAATATTTTTTGTTTCGCGACATATCATTTTCATATTTAAGGTAGTATATCGGTCATAAAAAAACTCTTCGCAATTTACCCTGCGAAAGCGAACTATTTATTGTTACGGAGTTATCTCCCCTTACACCGTAAAGTTTGTGTCTTCTTCTCCTTCTAAACTACAATAAAAATAGAAAAACTAAAGCATGCAAAGTGTTAAGGAACTAATAAACAAGCTCTATGGACCAATTTGATAAATTTCAAATCACTTCCTGTTGACGCGTTTAAGATTCAAAAAGTGTCGCGACGCGTCAAAATTTTTATCTTTTAAACCGTTGGTCATAGAGACTTGGAACCTTCACCATTAAACTTAGGTGACATATGTTACATCCAAAAATGTCAAAATCCAAGGTCAAAGGTCAAGGTCAAATTAACCAAAATGGAATTTTAAGGGTTATTACATATACAGATCTATATTTTACATAATTATTCATATTTTAGTCATGTTTTTAGTGCTAATCAGTTGTCCAATGTCAATTCTACCTCTTCAAACCCCAAAATGAGAAAAAATTGCTAAAATATTGAACGCGAATGGATTTTAAGGAAATTTACACCGGTCTTAGATACAGAGTAACCGTATGACCTTGACTGACTTTTCAAGGTCAAATCAACTTTATGACACTATTTTAACACATTTAACCCATTTAAGGGTCTCAGATATTAGAAATAAAGAAATTAATAGTTCATCCCCCCTTTTTTTCCAAAAATGTGAAAATTGACATTTTTGCACTAAAAGTGGTCAAAACATGTTAAATGTACTACTTTAAATCATATTTAGTCAAAATCAGATGAAAAAATGTTGACCGGTCTTTATTAAGGTCTTTCACGACTACGGTCGTAAAGACCTTCTAGCAATTCTTCTTATTATTATTATTATTACAAGTGTGACCGTGTATATAAATATACAAAGGGTTTTTTTGTTTCTTTTAAATATTTATTTATTGTCCACTCAAATGTATATACGCTGTTTTGTGATTATTAGGTCTTGACTACCATTTCAGATAACCTGAAATGCAACTAAATATTGTTCAGTTTTTATCCCAGCTATGACGTAGAAGTGGAAATAAAGTTTTACCTGTGTGTCCAGTTCATTCTCCCTTCGTCATGAGTTCATGTTGCTGATTGCGGTTTTGACGGTTGTATAATGTGTTTTTGTTTGTTGTATTGTCTGAATTAGTGATTAGTTTCGTCATTCGATCGTGGCTTTAGGAACATACAGATGAAACACTTTTGATTTTGATCTGTTCTGATTCTTATGCAAATGCATACCAAATATTAATGGTGTACCATAACTTGTTAAACAAATTAGACCATCATCGCCCACAGGCAAGGCTAGAAGTCTAGCAAGTTAAACAAGAGACTCCCAGGAGCCTGAAACGCTCACCTGGTCTTGATGTCAATCCTATGAGGACTTTTGTTAAGCTAAATGAGCTGAATGTTTAAGCAAGAAAAAACGTTTCACTATCTGCAATAGTTTTCAGTCTAAATAAGCAAAAAAATACTATTATTCAACTTTTAAGGGGCTTTCACTCCATAACGGCTTATGACAAATTCAACCCTATGGAGACTTTTGTAGAGCTAAATGAGCTGAACATTTAAGCAAGCAACAGGTTTTCTCTATCTGCAATAGTTTTCATTCTGTAGGCCAAAAACATGAAAACGCCATTTTTCACCTTTAAGGGGCTGTAATCCCTATAAGGGATCATCTGTCAACTTTAACCTCATGGAGACTGTTGTAGAGCTAAATGAGCTGATCATTTAAGCGAGCAACATGTTTTCTCTATCTGGAATAGTTTTCATTCTATAGCCAAAAACGCTACTTTTTGCCTTTGAGAGTCTGTAACCCCTATAAGGGGTCATCTGACAATTTCGATCCTATAACGACTTTTGTAGAGCTTAATGAGCTGAACATCTAAACAAGCAACAGCTTTTCTCTATCTACAATTGGCCAAAAACACTATTTTTCACATTTAAGGGGCTGTAGCCCCTATAAGGGGTCATCTGACAACTTCCACCCTATGGAGACTTTTGTAATGCTAAATTAGCTGAACATATAAGCAAGCAACAGCTTTTCTCTATCTGCAATAGTTTTCATTCTATAGGCCAAAAACACTATTTTTCACCTTTAAGGGGTTGTAATCCCTATAAGGGGTCATCTGACAACTTCCACTCTATGGAGACTTTTGTAGATCTAAATGAGCTGAACATTTAAGCAAGCAACAGCTTTTCTCTAACTGCAATAGTTTTCGTTCTATAGGCCAACAACATGAAAAAAATTACTATTTTTCACCTTTAAGGGGTAGTAATCCTTACAAGGGGTCATCTGACAACTTTGACCCTATGAAGACTTGTAGAGCTCAATTAAATGAGCTGAACTTTTCAGCAAGCAACAGCTTTTCTCTAACTGCAATAGTTTTCAATCTATAGGCCAAAAACACGAAAAATCACTATTTTTCACCTTTAAAGGGCCATAATCCCTAAAGGAGGTCATATGACAACTTCGACCCAATGGAGACTTAAGTAGAGCTTTTGATTCTGAATAGCCTAAGATCCTTTAGATTTTTTCTATCTGTTTTAGTTTTCAAGTTATAAGCATTTGAATGTCATTTTACCCCGTGTTCTATTTTTAGTAACAGCGGCCATGTTAGTTGACAAATCATAAAGCCGAACACAATTTTTAAACATCATGCCCTGATAAATACTTTGACCAAGATTTGAAAAATTCCCTTCAGTTGTTTCAGAGAAGAAGATTTTTGAAAAAGTAACGGACGGACGACGGACGACGGACGACAGACGACGGACGTCAGGTGAGCTAAAAGTTGACTTGAGAATAGTTGAACAATTACAGAAGACAGACGTCAAGAAAAAAAATCCATAGAATAATATTTAAAGAATGATGCAAAAACAAATAAAAGCTTCCACCTAATATAGTGTTTTTATTTATTCATATGACATTTATCTTTGATATACAAAAGTGTCGTTTCCTCCCTCTTCACTATAGACATGAAAAATCTCACTATTGTCTTTTTTGCTTTCAATATACCAGGAAAAAAGCAGACAAAAGTAAGCTATGCTATTGATCGAAGTCATTGAAATATCTATGTTTGTTGAAGGTTAACAGAGTCCATTCTCTTTAATGTGCGCATAGACAAGGCAATGGTAAGCCTCCCCAATCAGGTTTTAGTTTCCATATTTTTCACACAATCATATGTCTGGTTTTTTTTTTATTATATAATCGGTCTGACGGCCTAGTTGAGTAAAAAATATTCCTGCAATGGTTTCCTGTAATTCCTGTTGTGTCAGTATGCGTGCTTCTTTTACTTCTACAAGACCAATTTTACACATATTTCCATCAACTGAATATAAAAACTGTCTATAATCTGTATCGCGAAACTTGTCTGTTTGTCCTCAGTGCTTTTAGGTACATTTCTACAATAAATAAATAAAAATAATAATTAGACTCAATGTTTTAACTTTTACTTATTGAACCGCTACATAGAAGGATGCTGTTAAACTCGAGCTTTGTATAAATCTGCGACATCCCAGCCTATAGTTGTTCAATAAGTTCACATAGAAATATTTCGGTTACATTTGTTTTTTATTTTTATTTTAAAGCATACACTTAATTATTTACACGATCTTGCAATTAAAAAAAAAACATATATAAACAATATTTCAACCGGTTAGCTTCTTCTAAATTTATCAAAAGACTTTATAAATGTTAATAAAAAGTATTTACAAAGTCCGTGAAACATTATGCATCTTGATTTTTATAAGAAACCTACGATTTGAAAAGAGGCGGGCTTGTTTGTTTTCCTCTACGTTTTTCATGATGCCAAATATTTTGGTAGCAAAGTTTAAATAATGGATCAATGACAAAAATGATAAGATTTCTTTAAAACAGGAAGTAGATGAGCAACACACCTAAAATCAAATCCCACGTTATGTAAACCTCCCTAATTTTTTTCTATTGCGAAGGTAACCATTCCAGCCTGTTGACCTCAAAGGAGCAAAACAATTCTTTCAAACACACTTTCACTTATCTTTTTGTATACTTTCATATATAACAATGTGTTTGAGGATACTTCAATCTAAGATATGTTGATAAATTTCCAGATATACCCTTAAATGAGAATATTATCGTTTTTACGCTGATCTTGAACTTTATAAAATTCAATATCATAACTTTAATAACGTTAATTACCTTATATGTAGGACTTTGAAAGTTAATATGATAATTGATTATGGTGTAAACAAAAAAAAAATCCTAAACCAATTCTACAGACGCCAGCGCGGCACTCCTCAAGTGCCGCAAAATAGTTTTCTACATCCATCGTTGAAAGTAATGGATGGGAATCGTAGCCCAAACGGATGGTCATGGAGTTAGGGGTATGTTAGCTTAACTAATAATATAGGAGCTAATGCTGATGCTGCATACCAAATATCAAGAGGCTGTGATTAGTAGTTGTCGAGGAAATTATTACGAAAATATTTTCCCCATCCGCACGCCGCACGCCCAAAATTTACCATTTTACTGAGATTTTTCACTTGAACAAGGCCTAAATTTTTGCCCTTATATATAATAAATTTTAACCGATTTGAACGAAACATATTACTTCAATTTTGATATTCGAAACGTTTTCCGCAAAATGTGTAAACATTTTCAATTCTGCATATGCGCATTCAGAAGAAAAAGCGATGAAACTTTTTGAAATGAATCCACACAATAAGATTGTAATTGATAATTTATTTCCCTTTTTTCTCGAAATGTTATAATTATTAAAAGTATTTGTACAAATAAAAATGACAACAAAATTGCAGACAATAAATTTTGCAACGCCTGACGTGCGTTTCGTCTATTCAAGACTTGTCAAGTATTTGTACAAACTATTTTACTAATAAAATAAAGTTTAATAACTGCATTTGGTAAATATATAAAAACTAGATCGACGTGTTTGAAAATTAAAATATATATATCAAATAAAATAACGTATAATTATGTTCTTCAAAATGACAGACACTTACCTAAAAAAACAGATAAATAAATCCCGAATACATCGATTCTGTAATGGCTAGTTTATATAAAAGTGACCACGTGAAATTAATTTCAATTGCCTTTTTATACCAAGGGGTCAAACCGGGTGCTCTTGACCTCACACTGGGTTTATCTTTCGGAATATTCTCTAGATACTTCCTTTATAACTATACTGAAGGGATAGTCTCGTACCCAAACTCATACTACCAAGGTAGTGAGTCTGGGAAAACACCTATTGATTTCTCGTAACCACTAGGTGGCGATCGTTATACCTTTTAACCTTTACCACGTGTGTATATGACGTATTTAGCATACAAGATTCATTTCAATCTGAAATGAACCAACTTTAAAAACTCAACGTTTCATTGGTCTTCCGTGGTTTTTGACAACTGGTTCTGCAAAATCGAGAATCGGATTGGTCAAACGTGTATGGTTCTGTAATCAAGAATGTCCCAATTTTTAACTCCAATAAACATAAACAATTTCCAAAACCAGGTAGACGCCCGTGAGTACAATTTAACGATAAAACGATTTTTTTTATTGTTAACAAAACCAACTTGTGTTCAAAAATGTAAAATATGATGTCTTATTATAAAATAAGAAATGCTATGTTATAAGAGAACAACTCACATCAATTCGAGAAGTTATCTCGCTGTTGCATTTGCATAAATTCACTGAACCATAGGCACGGAATTCTGAACATACGGTTGAGTGATTTTCGTCAAACACTATGATAAAGCCTGAAAGTACTCCGAACGTACACATAACAAAATAGGTAATGGGACTGTTCCAGACTCTTATCATCTATTGATAAGCGTCTGGGTGATCGAGACTACTGAAGGGAAAGATTAAACAGGTCGGGTTTTCTAGATTTCGTTTGACCTATTAATCAATCAAAACTGTAAAAGATTGACCTTTCAAATGGGGAAAGATGGTAAAACGTTTTCGTCGGTTTGATAGAAAAGTTCCTAACATAAACATGTATTCTTTAACTTCCTCGCTCATATTTGTCAAATACCAAATATAATTGGTTTTAAACGTTATTTTAATTTGTTTAACATAGGTAAATTCTCCTTATAAAGTAATGTTATATTCCACTTATTGACTTCTATTTTATTAAGTGTATTGGTCAATGGACAATCAAAAAGGTAAACATGGCCATAAAATCTCCCTACTTGTCAAAGTTGTTTGGGTGAAAAAGTGTTTCTTTAATATGTTTATTTTTAATATGACATTATTACAAATACAACAACCATTTTTTTCACCGCTCATTTTAAAGATTTGTTTTGCGAGTCATGTTATATTTTATTTTTTCATAAAAAGCACGTGTTGGCGATCGTATTTATGTATACTCTCTCAAAAACTATTGGTTAAAAGTTTGACGAAAACATTATCCTTAAAAGGTAAAATCCTCGACCTGTTAAATGAGTGCGTTTCACCAGGTGAAAATCTATAAATAACATTGATGTAAACTTGCAAGGGGTCAAACCAGGTGCTGTTGACCTTG
The DNA here is from genome assembly GCA_963971305.1 of Arcuatula senhousia. NCBI lineage: Eukaryota > Metazoa > Mollusca > Bivalvia > Mytilida > Mytilidae > Arcuatula > Arcuatula senhousia. Next base: position 807,541 of record OZ020307.1, on the reverse strand, counting down.
CACCGGGTGAAGCTTTCTGATTGATCTTTCTCAGATATTATTGGTTGATTAAAACTGGGAAATCCCCTAGTACATTTCTGTCTTGCTGGTGAAGATAATGGCTTCCATGACCTAATTTAAAACCTGTCCGCTTCAAAAGTTTACAGGCCGATTGCAATTTTATTACAACTTCTATCAAAATTATCTTACACTTGATTCTAGAAAAAACATGTCTTAATCCAATGGTGTATTTATTTTTTTGCTGCAACATATAATAAAGGCTAAACTATCAAAAGAAGTTTTTTACCACATTAATTTGTATATTTATATATAATTATTATTTTTCATCCGCCGCCCCAAAATATTTTTTGTTTCGCGACATATCATTTTCATATTTAAGGTAGTATATCGGTCATAAAAAAACTCTTCGCAATTTACCCTGCGAAAGCGAACTATTTATTGTTACGGAGTTATCTCCCCTTACACCGTAAAGTTTGTGTCTTCTTCTCCTTCTAAACTACAATAAAAATAGAAAAACTAAAGCATGCAAAGTGTTAAGGAACTAATAAACAAGCTCTATGGACCAATTTGATAAATTTCAAATCACTTCCTGTTGACGCGTTTAAGATTCAAAAAGTGTCGCGACGCGTCAAAATTTTTATCTTTTAAACCGTTGGTCATAGAGACTTGGAACCTTCACCATTAAACTTAGGTGACATATGTTACATCCAAAAATGTCAAAATCCAAGGTCAAAGGTCAAGGTCAAATTAACCAAAATGGAATTTTAAGGGTTATTACATATACAGATCTATATTTTACATAATTATTCATATTTTAGTCATGTTTTTAGTGCTAATCAGTTGTCCAATGTCAATTCTACCTCTTCAAACCCCAAAATGAGAAAAAATTGCTAAAATATTGAACGCGAATGGATTTTAAGGAAATTTACACCGGTCTTAGATACAGAGTAACCGTATGACCTTGACTGACTTTTCAAGGTCAAATCAACTTTATGACACTATTTTAACACATTTAACCCATTTAAGGGTCTCAGATATTAGAAATAAAGAAATTAATAGTTCATCCCCATTTTTTTTCCAAAAATGTGAAAATTGACATTTTTGCACTAAAAGTGGTCAAAACATGTTAAATGTACTACTTTAAATCATATTTAGTCAAAATCAGATGAAAAAATGTTGACCGGTCTTTATTAAGGTCTTTCACGACTACGGTCGTAAAGACCTTCTAGCAATTCTTCTTATTATTATTATTATTATTATTATTTTTCATCCGCCGCCCCAAAATATTTTTTGTTTCGCGACATATCATTTTCATATTTAAGGTAGTATATCGGTCATAAAAAAACTCTTCGCAATTTACCCTGCGAAAGCGAACTATTTATTGTTACGGAGTTATCTCCCCTTACACCGTAAAGTTTGTGTCTTCTTCTCCTTCTAAACTACAATAAAAATAGAAAAACTAAAGCATGCAAAGTGTTAAGGAACAAATGCAATAGTTTTATTTTTTTTGTTTTTAATTGGATATCTTTGGTCTCTTTTTATGAGGACATGCGTAAGGAAAAATAATCCTTTTTGTAAATCTAGTGTCATTTACTTTCCATGCTCAATTTATGGTTTAGGTTAAAACAGTAAATCACAGAATCAAGAAACAAAACAAAATAAATTACAAACGGGACATTTAGGAACAATAAACTGTATTTTTAATAGGAACTATATTATTGGACAACGAAAAACAAAGGGGCGATAATTCAATCTGGTAACCAGAGACTATGCCAAAAACTATCCGAAAAATATGAAATTTTTATTTAAGTGGTTATGCTGAGACATGATAATTTTCTGTTTGTTTTCTGCCTGTTGTCTGGTTAAAAGTAATATTGAGTTATTGCATCAAATATATAATTTTTAAAAACAATATTGAAATAGAATTCATCTGAATCTTGTGATTAGTACACCTAAACAACTGCTTGTTATGTATCTAATTACTCTGTTATCAATTTTTCAATACTTTCATTTCGTGCGAATATTCTGTTTGCAAATATTTGATTTAAACACGTGATTAGAAATTGTTTCCCTTTATTATCATTTTTAAATTTGAAAATCTGTACTGTTTAAATTTTAAATGTATTTTTATACATACTACAAGGGAAAATGATGCCGATCGATGTTACAATATTCCATGTCAAAACAATCTGATTTTGTTAGTAGGTTTGCAGAATTTGTAGTATAATAATACCACTAATATTCTCACGCGTTTTTTTAAGTATTGAACCAGACTACTTTCACCCATGTCGCCGATCTTCTATGCTTAGAATCGTTTCAAATCCTGAATTTATGAGTAGGTTCCTAAGGGATTGAAGAGAACGGCTATGTTCTTAGAAAAAATGATTAACTCTGAACATGAAAGGAAAATTAATCCGTATTGATAGTGTCATTTCGCTGTTTCAAGTAACTGCAATAAAGCTTTATTAAAATTTTATCGCCTAGTAATGAAGTACAAATCAGGAATCAAATGACGTATGTCTGCAGAAAACGAAAAAGAACATCATAACGAAAGAAATTAACAAAAAATGATTGAGATTGTGTTTAACCCTTGCAACGCTACATAGTTTATCTAAAGGTCATGAACATGAAAAGGATGATAAAATGAATATGAAATGATGATGATTTATGAAAGATGGGGATGGGGTGGGACACAAAGAAACAGTAAATTTCAAAGAACCACAGCAAAAAGGGAGAGGTCGGTAGGGGCGGAAATTTAGTCAAATGGTGCGCTACTTGGCGTGAAAAGGAGCCCTTTTACGTATATGAGGCGTGGCACTCCAAACACGTTGGCGCACTATGGTTAGCGGTCATGTTTTGCGTACTAACCAGAAACGCCAAATATGAATTTTTTGTTTTAGTGGTATTGCCAAGGCAAATGATTGTTTCTGTTTGTTGTCTGGTTAAAAGTAATATCAATTAAATTATGACATTAAATATATGATCTTTAAAAATACTACTGAAATTAAATAGAATACATCTGAATCTTGCAATAGCCAATAGCTAAGGGTAAAAATAAATGACCCCATTTGTATATATGTACAACTTCTTGGTATTTCATCACTCTTTAAAGTTTTGTCATTATATGTGTACCCACTAAACGCACTAACGTTCCAATAAGGTACCCATAACGTTCATTCATGGTTTCTAGAACGTTCCGAAATAACATTGCAGGAACGTTAAAGTGTAGACTCCATTTTCGGTTCTTATAACGTTCCGTCGGAACTATATTGGATCGTTCCCTGAACGTTTTCTGGTGGTTTTGTTTTACCTCTTGAGGTTCATGTATAGTTTTAAGAACGTTTTATTTACGTTCTGTTAATGTTTTACAAGCACCCTCTCACAACTGATGGGATGATTCTAGTTATATGTGATTAATGAATTTGTTTTTTTTTCATAAATCTTCTTTTTTTGATAGTTTTTAAAAGTCTTTATACATTTTTTGAATGTCTTTCTGGTTTTGAATTTACATGGTGTCACTGCTAAATCTTAATTAATAAGAGCAGTTATGTTATCTATATCATAATGAATACTCTTTACAATGGCATTTAGATCTTCCAGATAGATCGTCTCTGACAAGTCTTAAATACACTATAAACGGGCGTTCATTTAGCTGAAACTTTCTTGCAAAAAGAAGAAGAAAAACAAAAATATATTTAGATAAAATATTTTATAAGAAAAAACTCCACAAACACAGTTAAAATTTTCAAGTGCAGTCAATAATTATAGTCCATTTCCTCTTTATCCTACATATTCTCACTAATAGTTCCGTGTAAATCTCAATTTAAGATTCATTTATATTCCATCTCAGTTGAAATTTTCAAGAATTACATTCATATTTGTCACTATATTAGAATGAAATGGTCTCTTTTATCATCGTACTCCAAGATGCTTTATTCTTCATGCATTTGTTTTCCTGAAACGTAAAATAAATTTATTTTATCCAATAAGAAAAAAATATACACAAGCAGCAGTGAGATTATTATTTCTTTTAATAAGGCATGTTGAACCTAACTAATACATTTAAGCATAAATATAAACATCTTATACTTTATTAGGAATAGTACATGTAAGTTAGGCTCTCAACAAGTTGTTGTCTATTATGATAAAATAATTTAATAATTACATAATTAAATGTCTTAATTAAGTACCATATATCTCATATTAAACGGGTAAAGATCCATGAATATATTGTTGCTTTGAATATGATGCAAAATAAGTAATCTCATATCCTACCTCAACCACCTATAAAAGTCAACCCTTTAACATCACCAACACACTTTGAAGTTTCTAATTGAGTTAAGCCGGCATTATTTTTTCTATCCTGCATGTATGCATATTATTGTGAGTGGACATGAAAAGAAAAAAAACATTTTAATGGTAAAACCGCTCGTTATGTATTTCTAATTTTTAACATTCAATGATAAAATCATTACACTTAATTGCACTTTCTTGTGGCAACTAATTACGATTAGTGTATCAAGTTTAGATATTTTCTTATCTTGGGTCAGCATGACCGGTGTTGTAGCAGATGCAATTTGATATCTGTGTGTAGAGATAAAGCACTCGTTTTTAAATACACAAACTCTCAGCTTAATTATTTTGATTTAATATCTTCTATATATCGTGCATGTATATATCAACAAATGAAATCAAAATAAACACAAATTTATAGAATTGTCGTTAACAAATATATTATTCATTACATAAATGTGCATGAACACGAGAAGTTGATTATCTGATTGTTCATTTGTTATTTAAGAATATTTTGTCTAAATAGTATGATAGTTTATACATATTAATCAAATCCGTTAGAATCCCAAATATAATTTGTTCTTTTCTAACATTTTGTCAAAATAAAAATAGTTTCTTACCGGTATATCCGTGACATTGAAATGTGTCTCCTGTCGGCAGTCATAATTTTTCAAACGCGGGCGATACTGTTGTGCGCATGTCTATTTTAAAGTGAATGATACTTCACATGTTTATTACCGAATTTGAAATTGAAATTATTTTTATGTAAATTTGTATTTCTATAAGAATATACATAAACAACTGCGATAATTCATATTTTTGAAAATGTAAATTAGACCATGATATATTGACAAATACCATTGAATGTATTTATAAAAAAAATAAGGAATCCTTTTTAAAATGCTGAAATACATATCGCTTGACGCATAAAATAATTCCTTTTCTCAAATAATTGTTAAGGAATTATGCATGCTACATGTATAACAATAATGTTTTAATAAGTATCTTACATGTATTAAAGAAGAAATTCTTTATTTTTTCGAAGGACCTTTAAAACATTCTTAAAACGTTTTGATTACAGTCCGTTTTCCTGCGTTTTGTACTAACGGTTTCAGAACGATCCATGAAATATTTGACCTTGATAGAACGATATAATAACGTTCGTACGGAACGTTTTAAAAAGGTTACAGCGGAACGTTACGAAGGGACCTTGATAGAACAATATAATAACGTTCGTACGGAACGTTTTAAAAAGGTTACAGCGGAACGTTACGAAGGGACGTTTTTAAAACGTTCTGAGAACTATATAGTTTTAAAAAACCCTGAGAGAACTATAAACTAACGTTCCGATACCGTTCTGTGTTCAGTGGGTAGTGTCATTTCGTACGACAATTCTGTTTGCAAATAGTTGATTTTAACACATGGTTACAATTATCTCCCTTTATTATCATTTTTACAATTAAAAATAATCTGTACGTTTGATTTTTTAATTGTAAATAAATACAGACGTCATGGACAAATGATTCAAATTAATGTAAGATTTTTTTTATTCCAAGCAACCTGATTTTGTTAGAATGTTTGCATAATTTGTAGTAGCCTAGTACCATTTATATTCTAATGCCATTTTTTAAAAATATTAAAATAAACTAATTAGATTCAATCCACTCTCCAAATCCGACCAGCACCTCCACGTGGTGAGAGTGGGGCAACGTTGCAGTTCATTAAACGCATCGCCGTCCCTGATGTCTGTACCGGCCAACGCTGGCGGTTGCATGCCGAAAGTTCTGTAAGCATGTATCACCTTTCAACCTTGTGTTGAAACGTCGCTGCAGAGGCTTTTCAGCCTATAGTCACGACGTTAAAAACCCATCAGTCAGTAGATTCAATCTAGTCTTCCAGAATTCCGACCAGTACCTCCCCGTGGTGGAAGACGGGCCCTGCTCCAGCGATAACAAAGGATACTCTGGAGCAGCTAACACTGGCGGTGGTGTGTCATGGGCTGGACGACCAATGGCACATAGCGAGTCTATACCGATTGGTATAAGTCGACGCAGAGGGGCTTTCCCCTAGTCGCGACTATAAATACCCATCATCATAGATTTAATCTTCTACAATTATGTAGCTCCTTTGACATCTTTGAAACGGCGGAGCTACAATGCGGTCCCATTGCTCGTAACAAAGCAACGCCGAAAGCGAAAATCACAATGGGCACATCTCAATCAATTAGGTGTGAACCCTAGGAGGCTGTATAGGTTAGCCCTCGTCAGCGGGTGTTGTTAGGTACATAATATGGAAACCCTGACCGCTGACCATAGTGGGCCATCATGTGTGGAGAGTGCCACGCTTCATACATGTATAAGACCCCTTAGTGGACCGCCAAGTTGTGCACTGCATAGATTAAATTTTCTGCTCTCTACCCATCTCTCCCTTTTTCTTTGGGTTCTTCAAAATTTACTATCCTTTGTTTCCAACCCCATACCCATATTTCATTTATCACCATCATTTCATGTTCATTTTTATCATCCTTTTCATGTTCATATCGTTTAAATAACCTATATAGCGTTGGAAGGGCGTAAAACACCAACTCGTTCAGTCATATATACCCACTAAAAGTGTTACTTAACCTTTTTATTTTATAGCAATTAAGCTTAAATAAACAAGTAAATGTAAATCATGAATCAAACATGAAATGGCGTAAGTCTGAAACAACATAACGAAAGACATTAACAAATAAAATTTCAAGTATAAAAACGAACTCACAATGAGAAATAAAACCTAAAGATCCTATAAAGATGTTTATCAGTTTTCCATGTGACGTGAGCAATGATGGTATTAAACACCTACCTTGACCGATTTTGTTTTTAAGAATTCTACAAAGTTCCTGCATTTATCAAGTAAGCTGTTTAGTTTTGTTAGCCAGATCTTTCTAGAGGTATAGTAGTATATGAAAATCCCCATGTGAACTTAAAAATGTGATTCATATCTTGTAGAGTTCAGAAATCTCTTCAACCTGTACTAATGTTGCTCTTATAAAATTGAACAAAATTATAATATAAATAGAATGTCTCTAAAACAATAGAAAAGTACGAAAATTTCACAATTACGCTCAACATACACAAGTTACTGAGCATTGTTAAACCATTTAAACTTAACAGATGAATAAAAAAATTGTAAACGTGTCTCCGTGAAAGACCTTAGCAATTGTTTACGAAACAATTGTCCTCCTAGTTATATATATATTTTTTTCAAATCTATTCATCTCATAATATGTATAATTATCAAATTATTTTGTTTTATTGTGTAACAATATTAAACCGAATAAGTCAGGAGGATTCGGGTAAATCTGGATATATCAATTCGTCCTAGGAGAAATTATAATTCCAATTTACCCTAGGAGGATTGCTGATCGCCCTTGATTCCAGTTTGTCTTGTAAGATATATACACTTATACATCGAACATGATTATAATTTTCCCCATATCTATAAATATTTTTTCTTGACATCTCATCTCAATGTGTCTTTTGACAGAATAATAGTCCTGTAAGAAAATCATCCAAACTAAGAGACATTTATTGTTTACTTGTAGGAGTTGGCACTGACAATCTGGACTTCAGTAGATGGTAAGTCATACTTGCTATAGCGGATCCAGAAATTCGAAAAGAGGGATCCAAACGACTGGCTGGGGGGGAGTGAGGGACACTCTTGTCAGGCATCAATGGTTTCTTATATAACCTACCACTTTTTTCGACAAAAAAGGGGCCGTTTTCCTCAGACCGGCCCCCTTCTCTGGATTCGCAACTGACTTAAATCCTGAAAAAGGGGTTCCATCTGGATTTGAAAATGTCTTTGTGTGAAATCGCTAAATGACATGAAAACTGACTGACTGATGAGTTTAACGTCGTGACTATACGTTAAACTCTCCAGTCAGGCAGTTTCCATATCATTCAAGTGAAATTTTCACGATAATTAGGTGAATTTACCTGTTACAGATTACGCAATTTCCTGTTAAAATTTGACACCCACTGCAAAATTTGTATATTGTGACAAATTTTAATCAGATTGGGAGGATTTGCATTTTTCATCCCTCACCATTGTCTAGTTTGCACACATTTCACAGACTTTTTTTCTCAGACACCGATTTCTTTGTGACCGACTTTTGGAGCAGGGCTATAAGAAAATACGTCTCATACGATCACTAAAAAAATTCTTTCTTCGTTATCAGCCACTAGTAGAAAAGTTCAAAATTGAGTTAAAAGATATGATAGTTAATTGTTTTAATTAGTGTTTGACTGGTCTGCTGTACTGAGATTATCACCTCAATATCCCTATTGTGTCTCACAACTATGTTGTGTTCTATGGTCATTATCGGATCCTAAGATCGCAATGGAAGAGGGAGGTTTGGCGCCATAAAACCTGGTTTAACCCACCATTTCGTTTGAAATGCCTGTACTTAGTCAGGACCATTGCGATCCACCAATTCTCCGGTATGACTGATTCGTTTTTGTCATTTTCTCTGGACTATGAGATTGATCATTCAAGTTTGGTAGTTTTGTTATTACCTTTATTTTGTTAGCTCACCTGAAAGGGTCAGGTGAGCTATTGTCATCACTTGGCGTCCGTCGTCCGTCCGTTGTCCGTCCGTTGTCCGTCGTCCGTAAACTTTTTAAAACATCAACTCCTCTGACACCATAAGTCCAATTGCAACCAAACTATGAATGTATGTTTATTAGCATTCGGTGCTTGGAACTGATGTGGGGAATTTTGATTCGTCGTAAAACATGGCCGCCGTGGCTAAAAATAGAACATAGGGGTAAAATGCAGTCTTTTGCAAATAACTCAAAAACGGCTGCAAATATCAAATTTCTGGCATATGGTAATAGTAATCAGCACTTCAAGATCTACCTACCCTGAAATTTTGAAGAAGATCCAACAACCCATGTATGAGTTATTGCCCTTTTTGTAGATTTTTTTGGCAAATTTTGCACCTGTTTAGCTAAATATCTTGAAAACTATGCAAGATATTTGAAAAATTTAAACTGCATATTGTTAAGCACGTCAAGATCTACAAAATATATACAGGGTTAACGTTGTAGGACCTTTCCTTTTAGGAGCTATTGCCCTTTGAATGCCAAAATTGAGCATTTTCATAGCATTTCCTCATTGCATTGAAAACGTTAACTCCTCTGACACTTTAAAAATTTAAACCAAACTTGGTATGTATGTTTATTAGCATTAGTTGTATAGACTGAGGTGGGGATTTTTGATTGGTTGTAAAACATGGCCGCTGTGGCTAAAAATAGAACATAGGGGAAAATTGCAGTTTTTTTTTGCAAATAACTCAAAAACAGTGACAGATTTTTAAATTTTGAGTGGAAACAAAAGTGGTCAGTATCTCAAGATCTATCAGCTCTGAATTTTTGAAGAAATTCCAACAACCCATATAGGAGATATTGCTCTTTTTGTGATTTTTTTGTTAATTTTGCACCTATTAAGCTCAATGTCTTAAAATCTATATAAGATATTTGAGAAATTTGAATTGCATATTGATAAGCACATCAAGATCTACAAAATGTGTTAAGAGTCAATGTTGTAGGGCTCTTCCTTTGAGGGTTTTTTCCCCTTAACATCAAAATTGATTATTTTCATAGCATTTCCTGATTACATTGAAAACGTTTAATCCTCTGACACCATAAGTCCAATTGAAACCAAACTTATTATGTTATGCTTAATAACCTTTAGTTCAGACACATATGTCAGGTGAGCGATTCAGGCTCCTGGGTGCCTCTTGTTTTATTAAAGTAAAAATAAAAAGTATAGCCGTTAAACAAATATACCATCCCATTTATGAAAGACTTGGTTATCCAGCAATATCAATTTAATTATATTTTCTATTTCCGGATTTCAGATTTTTCAGATTTTATTGAAACACTCAGACACATACATGTGTAACATGAGGACATACAACAAAATAACATATTTTACAAATGACAGAATGAGCTAGTCATACAGCATATAAAGTTAAAATAACAAATTCAGTTTATGTACAAACGATGAGCACTATGTTTGTTAAAAGTTTAACATTACAAAGAGACAACATACCACTCATCTTGTTTTCATCTGGATTTATGAAATAATACCTTGGTATATGTTTTTGTTGCAATTGTTTAACATAGTCATTTTGGCATTTAAATAAATAATGGAATTCGTCGCCGATTCCATCCCTACAAAGTGAACAAACTCTTGCTTCTCTAGGAATGTTTGACCATCTCCCAGTTTCAACCGGCAACTTCAGGTTGGAAGTTCTCAGTTTAGATATCTGAGTTCTTCCAAACTCCGTTAACCTCACTAGGTAATTTTCAAAACAAAAGTTTGTTTTGTATAAGACATAAGACATAAGACATATTTTATTACCAATTAAGGTCCCTCAAGGGGCAGGATCTTTACAATGATTAATTATAAATAACAATAAAGCAACAACAAAAAAAAAATAATAGAGTATACAAAATTAAGGTATGATTGTGTCAATATATACATTTTTTGTAATGGGTAATGAAGCCATATAAAATATATAGATGGGAGCATAGATATAAATAGAGATTAATAATTAATACCTCAAGCTACAACAAGGAGTGTTATTAATATTATTTTCTTTTTTATTTTAGCAGCCCTCCCTGTAATCAGAGCACATATATAAGATTCAGTCATATACATGCTATGGTCACCAGGGGACGGTGCTTTAGGACTGCAATAATTACACCCAGAGTAGCAGCATTGATAATATATTATTTAAATTATGTTAGTATATACTGTACAGTTCTCCCCGTGACCAAAGCACAAATGGAAGTATAGTTGTTCCATGAATGCAGTGGTCACCAGGGGACGGTGCTTAAGAACTGCAGTATTACATAGTTTTATCTATTTTTGATAATAATCTCAGAGCTCTCATTGATATCATATTGGCTTAAGTTACATGCACATACCAGCGTCGTAGACCAGTAGATAGGGATTTATGAGAATTATATATATATATATATTATATATGTGTCAGGAATGTACAAACTGAATTTAGAATGTCATAGTCCTCATTTGTAAATAACCAAATGAGTTTTGCCCTAGGATCTAAAGCAGTAAAATTTATACATTTTTTCTGAGCAATAGTTTCTAGCTCTAGTCTTTTGTTGCTCATTCCATGACATACACATAAAAAATGAGTCTCATCCTCTACCAATTTTAAGTCACACCTTGTACAGAGTCTATCGTGTCTGGGAATGCCCTTGTATCTGCCAGTTTCTATATTAAGTTTATGTGACGAGATCCTAAATCTGGTCAATCTACGTCTATGTTCAAAGTTTTTAATAATTAAAAGATATTTTTCTAGCCCAAAATTGGTTTTAAATGTAGAATAAGTACATAATTTTCCATCAGAAACTTGATGTAATTTTTGTTTCCATTCTTTTAAGCTAAAATCCAAAAGAGTTTTATTTGTAATTTTATTGTTGACATTATTTGGAGTATTTATCTTTTCAATCATAACTCTGACAGATGAATACCAGGATGAGTGCTTTTTTGAATCAAGTAACATAGATTCATTGTATGCAGCATGCAATAGGGGAAAGCAATCTTGAATTTTGCTTAGTCTGTCATTATATTTAATCATGGCTTTAATCATATTAAAATAGATAGGAAATCTTCCAAGTTCTGATAAAACAGCAAAATTGGTGGATTTTTTATGAACTCCAAGAATAAATTTACAAAATTTTTGATGAAGTGTTTCAGCTTTTTGCTTTGAATAAATATCATCAAAGCAGAAATTACCAATCCCATTTCTAAATTTTGAAGAATAAGGATTAAATGTTCCCCATATTTCACATCCATATAATAAAATTGGCTTTATAGTATGATCAAATACATGCATACTGGTTTTAACACTTGGATGAAGAGATAAAAAATCTTTTGATAGTTTAAAATATGCTTTGATTGCTTTATTATATAATTCCTCCTGTGCATAAGCAAAAGATCCAGACGCACAAAAAGTAATTCCCAGATATTTATACTTGTTGACACATTCTAGAACTGTCTTGTCAAATAAAAATTTCATATTGATAAGTTTGCCGGCCTTGTTGAATATTAATATTTTAGTCTTTTTAGTATTTACTGTAAGACACCAGTCTTTACAGAATTTATCAAGTAAGTTTAGTTTTTCCTGTAATCCAGAAGCGGAAGTAGACAGGATAATTATGTCATCAGCATACATGAGACAGTGGATTGCCTTTTTATCAAGGAATACAGGGTCAAGTGAATTATCTAAATACCTTGGAAAATCATTTATAAAAATCTTGAACAGGTTAGGACTTAGATTGTCTCCCTGTTTAACTCCTAAATTAGTTGGAATAAAATCAGTCAGATTATCATCAATTTTGATACTAGATTTGCTTATAGCATACATATTTTTGATAATATTATAAAATAATGATCCACAACCTACTTCCAATAATTTTAATTTTATTCCTGCATGAATTACAGTATCAAATGCCTTCTTAAGGTCAACAAAACAAGCAAATATCTTGTTATGGCTAGTATGACAGTATTTATCTAAGATAGTTCTTAAAATAAACATATGGTCAGAAGTTCTTGCTTTCTTAGTAAAGCCTATTTGACAATCATTAATGATATTATGTTTTTCTAAAAACTTTACCAGTCTGTCATTTAAAATGCGATTAAATAATTTTCCTATTGCACTTGTGTTGTGCTCACTGGGTTTGTGAACAAGATTTGTTATTTGAAAAGTCAAGTGAATATGAAAACTAAATGAAAGTGAATATAATTTATTTTGACAGCTAAAACAATTGCCAAATATCAATATTAGTAATGATAAATATCAACAATTATTATGTAACAATGAATTAAAGTAATCCTAAGTGTTGTGACAAAGTCGGGACAATGTGTTCGATAATTTACCTTTCTCAAGCAGTAACCGTAATTCGAATTGAAATGGACTATAAATTCCGAGTATTTATAGAACAAATCACACTACGCATGAGCGCTTCAAAATAGTTCCGGAAATGAACGCTAAAACAAAGTTAGAAAGTGAAAATAGAATGTTTCATGACAGAATTACTTAGTTTCTGAACGCTAAACATTATTGATATGCACGAAACGTGTTGAATAGTAAGTTAAACCATTGCTAAGCTGAAATTAATTCGCAATACAAGATGGTATACAAAATGACGACAGAAAATGCCAAAAGTTGTCCCTACGTTTCCCGCGATCTTGTACTTTGACAGTAAACAAAATAAAATCAATCTCATTTTAGTAAGAACTGACAAATAAACATAACTGTGCACAACACTGCCCCTCGTCAAATAAAAACATTCTGTCCTCAGAATGGACTGATTCATACTTGCATGTATTATTTCTTATAAAATCTTTTGGAAGATAAATAAAAATGCTTTAACTTTTTTATAAATTAAAAGCCAAAGGACTACATGTATCCGATACATGTAAGAAAGTTTTTGAAATCCTACGTTTCAAACTACCCGCTTGTAGTTATATCATCACAAAATAGCATAACACATTATTATACAATTAAAAACAATATTCAAATACAATTATATTACAAATACATGTATAGTCAAAACAAAAAGTCACAATTGTCATTAAATCCACCTTTTTTCAAATGATTATAGCAGGATTATTGTCCAAATTAAAACAGTCTTCTTCTGGAATTTGGATTTTGTTTTGGGACATGGACTACACTCTTCATCTTCTTGACGGTGTCTTCTTGGTCTGATTCGACAGACTTCAATTTTGATTGTAATTTCGAAACCTCCTTTTCCAAATCCTTTTTCTTCTTTTCTAATCTTTCTATAAAATTACCAAAACGTAGGCATTCAAATTGGTGTGCTTTCTTCAAGTCCTCAATCTCTTTAATATGTTTCTCGTTGAGTTCTGTTACTTGTGATTCCAATTCCCTTATTCTTTCTTCCTTTGAGTCAGTTTCCATGATGACTTCTTCTATTACCTCTTCGACAATGACATCTTCTGTGATTGGTGGAATCTCCAGTAGGTCATCATCACGGATTATATAAGGAGTTGTGCTAGTTATACATGTGTGGTTCTTTATATCATCTCCTTTCCTAACGTGTTTCCTCCATTTCCCTAATGAAACCGATTTATAGTTACAGTTATTACATCTAAAGGGTACTTGATCTGTTGGTGCATGTCTGATTATGAAATGGTAAATGGCATTGCATTTGGAACCTTTGAACGGACATTTTGAACACTGATAAAGCATGGTGAACTGAAAAATATAATGGGCATACATATACAAACTGAAAAAATTGGTCAAAAAAGAACATTTTGCTTTATTATTATTATTTAGTTTATTCTAGAAACTCTTAGTAACCCAGTCCGGTACTGGACCAACATAGGGTTTTAGCCTATCATAATGGACAATTTCCACCCTAGACTTAAATTTGATTTGGAACGTAACAGCACTCAAAACTTTAATAATGAGGTGGGGCCCTGTCCATGGGGATTTAAATTTCTGTTGGATGGTTTTATCAAATTTGTAAACCAGATCCCCCTCTTTATATGTATGTCTTGTCAGTCGTGTGTCATAGTCTTTCTTTTGTCTCTCAGCAGTGGACTTCAGGTGTCTTCTAGCAGTATTGTAAACCTCCTCTAGTTTTTGTTTTAGGTTTTCTGCATATTCATCTAAGGAATGCCTATCTTCGTGTGATGGCAATGGGTGTAGCAACTGTAATGGTAAATTTATCTCTCGTCCTAGCATTAAGTAGTTAGGAGTGAATCCTGTTGCCGGGTGTGGAGTGCTACGATATGCTGCTAGCAACAGGTTGATGTTTTCATCCCAGTTGGTGCTATTGTTGTTGATGAAACTTTTAATCATGTCTGTTAGAGTTCGATTGAACCTTTCTATCATGCCATTGGAGGAAGGGTGGTATGGAGTGGTTCTGGTCTTTGTAATCTCTAAAAGTTGACATATGGAATTTAAAAGTTGACTTTGAAAATTGGTCCCTTGATCTCTGTGTATTTCCAGGGGTATGCCAAATCTGCAAATAAATTCCAGAACAAGTTTTTGTGCTACTATTTCTGTTTTCTGATTAGATATTGGGTACGCTTCCATCCATCTGGTAAAATAGTCCCCTATGACTAACAGGTACTTGTTTTTCCTCTGTGTTGTAGGTAATGGCCCAATTACGTCAATTCCCACTCTGTCTAATGGATTACCAACAGTGTATTTCATCAACTGCGCTTTTGGTTTTCTGCCTGTTTTTAACTTGTTGCACACTGCACATTGTTGAATATGCAGTTGTATGTCATGACTCATTTTGTACCAACTGAAGTGTTTCTTCATCTTTTCTACTGTTTTTCTCTTTCCCGCATGACCAGAATATGGAGTATTGTGGGAGCTAAGGATTAGTTCCTTCCTTAGGACAGCAGGTATCAGAAGTCTATAGTGTTCTTGGTCTGTCTTTGGTTCTCTCCAAACATAGTATATGACTCCATTGATTCTCTTAAGGTTTTCCCAATTCAACCAATAGTTTCTTACTGCAGGACTGAATGATGCACATTCATCTCTGGAAGGTATCTTGTTACAATCAAACCAGTCTTGAAGATGCTTAAAATCTGAATCTTCCTTCTGAAAAGTACTCATTTGGGAACTTGAATATTTTGCAAGCCATGGTTTCATAATTGCTTGTTCTTCTGTTTCCTCCTCTTTTACATTTCTAATCAATGGCTTCTCATGTTTGGTTAGGTTCTGGACATCATCTATGTTTTCCTTAAACTCGGACCATTGAGTATTCCATTCTTCACACTGTTTACAGTTTTGATCAGGTTCTTCACTGGAAAGATGTTGACAATTCTCTGTTTCTAAAGGTTGTCTTGACAAGGTATCTGCATTAACATGTTTTACTCCAGGTCGATGCTGTATTTTGAATTGGTACTGACTCAGACTTTCAATCCAACGTGCTAGTTGACCTTGTGGATCTTTGAATTCGAACAACCATCTAAGTGACCCATGATCTGTTCTCAGTATAAATTCACGTCCAAGAAGATAGTGACGGAACTGATGAATAAAGGTGACTGCTGCCAGGAGTTCACGTCTGGTAACGCTGTAGCGCTGTTGAATTCTGTCTAATTTCTTTGATGCATAGGCTATGACACGTTCTTTGTTATTCTGTATCTGTGAAAGGACTGCACCAATACCTACATTGGACGCATCTGTATCTATAATAAATGTCTCGTCTGGACATGGGTATCCCAGAACTGGAGCCGATGTTAATGCATGTTTCAGTTTTTCAAATGCATTTTCACATAAGTTGGTCCAATTGAAGGAAACATCTTTTCTTGTCTGTTGGCTTAATGGAGATGCTATCTCACTGAACTTGCAAATGTACTGCCTGTAATAGTTGCACAGTCCTAAGAATTGTTGAATTTCTTTTGTATTTGTTGGAGTTTTCCATTTCTTGATTGATTCTATTATCTGTGGATTGGGTTTAATTCCATCTTTTCCTACCACATGGCCCAGGTACAAGATCTCCTCCTTTAGCAAACTACACTTTGATGGTTTCAGTTTTAATCCTGCTTTTATGATTCTCTGAAATACTTCTTCTAGTCTTAGTAAATGCTCCTCTATTTCAGAGCTAAATATTATAATGTCGTCTAGGTAAATCAATAAAATTTGCCATTGTAGACCTGTGAAGATAAGTTCCATGCATCGCTGGAAGGTACTGGGTGCGTTACATAATCCAAATGGCATTTTACAGTACTCGTACAGTCCATATTTGGTAATAAAAGCAGTCTTTTGTTGGTCTTTCTCATCTATCATGAGTTGCCAGTATCCGCTTTGCAAGTCAAGACAAGAAAATATTGATGCTGATGCAAGGCAATCAATACACATGTCAATGCGTGGTAGTGGATATGCATCCTTGATGGTCAGGTCATTCAGTTTACGGTAGTCTATACACCATCTCACTGACTGATCTTTCTTTCGTACAAGTACCACATTTGATGCCCATGCTGATTTGGATGGTTTAATGACTCCATTCTTCAATTGTTCCTCTAGGTGTTTAAATTCTTCTTTTTCAAATGCCATTGGTGTTCTGCGTAATGGTTGTCGAACCGGTGCAGCACCAGCAGTGTCAATCTTGTGTTTCAGTATCGAGCAAGTTCCAACATCAGTCTTTGATGAAGCAAATGCATCTTTATTTCTCAATATGACTTCTGCTATTTTCCTTTTGGTCTCATTATCGCTTATATTTTTGCTACTTCTTTCATATAAATCTTGGAGGTGTTCTGGCAACAGTGGAATATCGGCCTTATTCTTTTGTTGACCATTCAGCTCCTTAATTCTCGTTTTGATTTCTGTTGTCCATTCACTTGGGATAGTGACCTTATTATCTATTCTTGTTTCACATGCTGCTCGCCTGATGTGGTGTGTTTTACAAGTTTTTTCACCATTTCTCTCAATCTGAGTTCCTTGGTTATGCATATCTCCCATGGAAGCAACTTCTGTGATATTCTGTACCGCATGTAATTCTCCAAGTAGATAGTTTCTTCTTAATCTAACAGGATGTTCTTCTAAATTTACTACTCTTACAGGGATATTTTTCTCAAAAGGGTCAATGAGTATCTTTGCTACCATCACTTTTCTATTATCTTCTACTACCGGTTGCAACATTGCATAGCGGGTGTCTATCTCTTCTGGTTTGGTTGTCCTGCCAGACACAATAATTTCGGAGTTTGCTGGAATAGTGACATTTTCAGTCAGTAGAACTTCGACTGGTTTATCGTCTGTTTCTCTGTCAACTTCACATTCAATCCATTCACCGTCTACCTGTATGCCTTTCCGGGAGTTTACGGTGATGTCCAATTGATCCACGATATCACATCCAAGTAACAAATCGTCACCTATTGGGGCTATATACATGCTCCATATAAACTTTTTCTGTCCTAACTGTACACCCATGCTTGCAACTCCATGAGTGGTCATGTTTCTTCCAGCTTCTGCAACAACAAGATTTTTGGGTGCTTTCCTAAGTGGTGGTCTGTTTTTCCGTGGAAGGTTAAAGTAAATACTGCTGTTAAGAACAGTTACCATGGCACCAGTATCAAGAACTGCATTCACCAACTTGTCCTGAATGTGCACAGGTACCTTGATTGTTGCTGATTTAACCCTATCAATGACAATTGAGTTCTCCTTCTCTTGTTCATCGTCACCCTGACACTCTTTGGAGTAAACCACAGGAATGTAATGATCGGCTCCTGTCATTACCATCCTATCCTGGTCATCCTGCTCCATCTCTAATGGTGTCATCTTTTCTGGACATATCAAATCAACCACTGGACTTAACGGATTCTCCTCTGTCATTCCTGTCCTCTCCTGGTTCTCTCTTTTAATATTTCCAATATTGACTGGGTTAGCCATAGCCGAAGGACCTTGATCCTTGAAACAGCTATTGACATCTTTAATGCCCATATTTACCGTGACTTCACCGTCATCAGTTTCCAAGGTTTTATCTTCATTTTCTGTTAGTAAGGCTGACACTTGGCCGATAGTCCCAGCCTCTACCAGTTTAAAGTTGGCTTGCTGCTCTGTGATTCTTGAGATTTTCTCATGCTATGTAGCTGTGGACAGTCTCTCTTGTAATGTCCTTCTTTATTACAGTTGAAACAAACTGGTTTTCCGGTTGATTTCTGTCTGTTGAACTTTGTTTGGTTTGAATTGGATGAATTCAGAGCTGGTATGTCAAATCTACTTTCACCTTGCCCCTGGTTTGACAATTTCTTATCAATCATGTCTCCGACTGATTTTATGATGTCTCTGGTCATAGATTCTTTTATATCACGGCCAAACTGGTTAAGCCTTTCTTCTGTGACATATCGGTTTCCTAATCGCCTACAATCTACTTCTTCCATATTTTGATCCATTTGTTGATCAGTCTCTTCAAATTCAATGGCTCTGATTTGTGTTTTACTTCTCATTCCATTTTTACAGGTCTGATGCCAGGTTACCAAATTAATTGTTTCTTCCATAGTATTTGGTCGCTTTGTAAGTACATCATATACAATGCTTTGGTCTGGTAGTCCAGCTAACATATGCTCGATGCAGAGGTTGTTAAATAGTTGTCGTTCCATTCCTGGATATGCTTTTCTGACCATTGCCTCAATTCTTGCAGCATATTCATGTATTGATTCTCTGTATTGCTTCTTTACATTTAGTAGCTCTCTTCTATATGTTTCTGGGAAGTTTGTGTTTCCAAATCGTTTCTCCATCTCTGCGCTCAATAATCGAAATGATGTTCTGACTTCAGGTGCTAATTCAGTTGCGAAGTTTAAAGCCTCATCTTTTAATACCAAGAGTACTTCTTCTGCCTGTTGGTGTGGACTCCAATTGTTTCTTTCTGCTATGATTTGAAATTGGACCATAAATGTCTTCCAATCGCCTTTGCCATTATAAAATGGTAATCTGGATTTGTATGGCTCAGAGTTTACTGTTGAAAAGGTTCTTGATTGATTAACTGGTTGACTTAATCTGTCATAATCAGCTATTTGGTTAATTCTGTTTGGTCTGGTATTTGACATTTGGGGTTCTCTAGTCAGTACTCCAAATTCCTGTATCTCAGTTTCTCTATATTGGCTACCATTTCTCGTTTCATCACTGTTGTATGATCTGAAAGATTCTCGTCGTTCCAGTTCAGATATTCTTTGTTTCAGTCTCGCTATCTCCTCTATGTCTCTGTTGTTAGGTTGTGGTATCTGTCTTGGTCTAAACAGCTCTGTATCACTCATAGACATTCTTGACTGTTCTTGAATTGCTCTGTTTGCTCCCATGTCGTTTCTATAGGTACATGTAGGTCCAGTCTGAGAAGTCAAAGGTCTTGTATTCATATTTGAGAAATTCCCTACAGAATTTGCTGAAGTTGAAAGGACCCCCTTTTTACTACCTAATAAATTTTCATTTATCCTAGTGTTTGTGTTCCCATATAAATTACTTTGGGTGTACCCACTAGCCAATGTTGTTGTATTTGAACTTATTGAACTAGCCGAATAATTATAAGACCCTGTTGAAATGGTGACAAAAGGATTAGCAGATGAGAAAGAGGTAACAGTAACAGGGGTATTGTCATTTTCAATATTGATAGTTACGTCCCTTACATTATCTAATTGAGGTTGCATTGGGTTATGACTATCTCCTACAAAAACTCCTCTCCCTCCCGAAAAAATAGGGTTTGGTAATTGGCGATTTCTAAGATACATAATAGGAAAAGTCTGTACCAGGTATGGTTACTAAGATTTATCTGCCCTTAATTGTAAAGTTTATATTGTATTACACTCTGAATATCAATTATTCCTAGTGTTTTTATGTTTATTTTGTTTCGATTGACCAAAATACACTCTGAATATCAATAATTCCTAGTGTTCAAATATTTCTTTTGTTTATTAAAATACCCTATGAATATCTATTATTCCTAGTGTTTAGTTGTATATTGTTTTGAAATTTTCAGCATGTACCTAAGTACTTTTCTTAAATTGTTTGTCTGCACTCCAAATTTCAATAATTTCTAGTGCTTTGAATAGTGATGATTTGTGCACTCTAAATTTCAATAATTTCTAGTGCAAAAATATGGTAAAATATAATATACTGGTGTGCACTCTAAATTTCTATAATTTCTAGTGCAAAAATATGGGTGAAAATGTTTGGTATGCACTCTAAATTTCAATAATTTCTAGTGCAAAATATGGGATAATATAATATTTTGGTGTGCACTCTAAATTTCTATAATTTCTAGTGCAAAAATATGGGGGAAAATGTTTGGTATGCACTCTAAATTTCAATAATTTCTAGTGCAAAAATATGGGATAGTATAATCTGATGTGCACTCTAAATTTCAATAATTTCTAGTGCAAAAATATGGGAGAAAATGTTTGGTATGCACTCTAAATTTCAATAATTTCTAGTGCAAAAATATGTGGAAAAAAAAAATACAATGATATGCACTCTAAATTTCAATAATTTCTAGTGCAAAATTTGTGAAAAAATGTTTTTAAAATATTAAATTATTATTTTAAGTAA
The DNA here is from genome assembly GCA_963971305.1 of Arcuatula senhousia. Taxonomy (NCBI): domain Eukaryota; kingdom Metazoa; phylum Mollusca; class Bivalvia; order Mytilida; family Mytilidae; genus Arcuatula; species Arcuatula senhousia. The sequence continues at coordinate 786,147 of OZ020307.1, read as the reverse complement.
TTTCTCTTTTAACCGCTGCCACCAATTGTTGTGCTCACTGGGTTTGTGAACAAGATTTGTTATTTGAAAAGTCAAGTGAATATGAAAACTAAATGAAAGTGAATATAATTTATTTTGACAGCTAAAACAATTGCCAAATATCAATATTAGTAATGATAAATATCAACAATTATTATGTAACAATGAATTAAAGTAATCCTAAGTGTTGTGACAAAGTCGGGACAATGTGTTCGATAATTTACCTTTCTCAAGCAGTAACCGTAATTCGAATTGAAATGGACTATAAATTCCGAGTATTTATAGAACAAATCACACTACGCATGAGCGCTTCAAAATAGTTCCGGAAATGAACGCTAAAACAAAGTTAGAAAGTGAAAATAGAATGTTTCATGACAGAATTACTTAGTTTCTGAACGCTAAACATTATTGATATGCACGAAACGTGTTGAATAGTAAGTTAAACCATTGCTAAGCTGAAATTAATTCGCAATACAAGATGGTATACAAAATGACGACAGAAAATGCCAAAAGTTGTCCCTACGTTTCCCGCGATCTTGTACTTTGACAGTAAACAAAATAAAATCAATCTCATTTTAGTAAGAACTGACAAATAAACATAACTGTGCACAACAACTTGTAATGGTAAGTCCACGGTAATTACCCGGGTCATTTAGATCATTACCTTTGTGTAAAGGTACTATATATCCTTCAGCCCAATTTTCTGGATAAATTCCACTTGTAAGACAAGCATTGAATATTTTTTTGAAACAAGGTAATAATGCAGATTGACAATTCTTGATCATATTATTTGAGACATTGTCTAAGCCAGGGGATTTATTAAGCTTGATATGAGAGATAGCAACTATAATTTCTGAATCTGAAATGGCAAAATCAAGTTCATTAAAGCAATTGTTTTTCTCAAGTTGCTTCACTTTGTCATTAATTTCATTCATACGGTTGTGATATTTATCTTTTACTTCATTTAAATCCTTAAAATGAGTTAACCAATCATCAGGAGAAATACAATTGCTGCTGGTATTTTGATATTTCCCTTGAAGCTCATTTATAAGTTGCCAGTATTTTTTAGGGTTATCCTCATGTAGAGTTTCAAGCTCAAGTGTATAAGGAGAACAGTTGACACTTAGATGAGTTTTCATTATCTGATAATCATTTCTGTATGAACTGGTCTCTAAGACGCTCAAATAATAAAGGTTTCAGAGTACAAAATTCTAAGTAAAAATATATACAATACCTGCATTGTCAAAGACAGATTTTATACTAGATATCCATTTAAAGCTTTGATTTTCATTTAGTTGCTGATCATACAATAGTCTGTAAAGGATGCTGCTAAGCTTTCTTTCGTTCCGCACCAATCCACACCAGAAAGAAATCATTCTAAGCTTGACTTTTATACAAAGAGGATATCGGCCTAACTCACCATATACCATGAAGTTGGGGGTTGACTGTCTCAGATTTAGTATTCTTTTGCAAAAATTGAAGATGTACGCTTTCTAACACATCAATGTACTTCAGAACCATATAGCAGGATAGGCTCAACTAATGAATCAAATAGTTTCAACTGAATATCAATCGGAATCTTCTGATTTCTTATCTTCTTATATATTGCGAATAATGTTTTTGTGATTGCTCCGCTAATCTTTTCTTCGCCTCAAGTTTCCGTTGTATTTAAGAAGTCAATAAAGTCCCACATAACAGGCTAATTGGTAAACTCAAAAGCTATGGCATTAGTGAGAACTTAACAGAATGGGTCAAGAGCTTTCTAATTGAGAGAAAACAGAAAGTGGTAGTAAATGGAAAAGAATCAGACTGGAAAGATGTGACATCAGGGATACCGCAAGGTTCTGTCTTAGGCCCTCTACTATTTGTGATCTATATTAATGACCTTCCAGACATTGTTGACTCACCAACGTATCTCTTTGCAGACGATACAAAAATATATAGAGAAATTCATAAATCATCAGATAGAGAAACCCTACAACAGGATTTAAATAAGTTAGAAGAGTGGAGTAATACCTGGCTTTTGAAGTTTCACCCTGACAAATGCAAACATATGGAAATTGGAAGAGCAAATACAGTACAGGAAAACTTCAACTATACACTAATGGAGAAGAATGTCAGCAAAACTCATGAAGAGAAAGATATAGGGGTAATAGTGGATGATAAGCTAACATTTGAGAAACACATCAGTGAGAAAGTCAACAAAGCAAATTCAATCTTTGCAATCATTAGAAGGTCTTTCAAAAATCTAACCATTGAAACTTTTATTCCTCTATATAAAGCAATGGTAAGATCACAACTGGACTATGCCTGCGCAGTATGGTCACCACACCAAAAGAAACTGATAGACAAAATTGAGCAGGTCCAAAGAAGAGCTACGAAACAGCTCCCAGGCCTCGGAAATCTCTCTTACGCAGAAAGGCTCAAAAAGCTAAAACTACCAACGCTAAGCTACAGGAGAGTTAGAGGCGACATGATAGAGCTCTTTAAAATCACACACGGAATATACGACCCGGAGGTGTGTAACTGTGTCAAAATGCTAAAAACCACCAACATCCGTCACAGTACAAGAACAAACCAACATAAAATAATACAACAGAGACCAAGACTAGAAACCAGGAGAAACTTTTTCAGCATAAGGGCTTCAAAAATTTGGAACAAATTGCCAGAAAGCGTAGTTAATGCACCAACTATAAACACGTTTAAAAATAGATTGGATAAATACTGGAAAGATCAAGACATTGTATATGATTATAGAGCGGAAATAAAATATTGCGGAAGTCACGCATCAAGAAACTTAGAGGAAATAGAAGAGCCTGTAGAAGAGGAGTCTGTGGGACACCTGTTACAGGAATAATCACTATGTATCACTATGTATGAATCATATGTGAATCCACTACTTATACGGGTTTGTGCCATTCAATTTAAAATTATTATTATTTCTTCATTTTCTTTTGCTAAAATAATAACCTTAGTCTTTGATGTATTAACAGATAGTTTCAAAAAATCACAATAATCTTGAAAAGTGTTTAATGATTTCTGCATATCACCAAATGATTCAGCAAAAATTACCGTGTCATATACATCGGCATATAACAATATAAAAAGTTTTATGAAAATATGTAGGGAGCTTTGAATCTTCTCTCTAGATTTAAAGGAAGGACATGGAGCTCTTCAAACTATTTTTTTAAGTTGTTTAAAAAAATAGCACGCACGAGTTTACTCGCTAGGCAATTTATTATTATTGGTCATTATTGAAGTTAAACAGGGTGATTTATTTATTTATAAATAGTCAGAATTTACTATTTAAATATTTTGGGATTGTTTTGTTTTATTAAAATGGATATATATCATATATTCTATTACATTATTAAAATTATTTTTTATTAAAACTTTAAGAAAAAGGTATGAAAACGAAAGTAGGTTTTTGTCCCGTTTATTAACCCCATATTGTCAAATTGAAAGTAGTCCATGTGTCTATAAAGTTGTAGGGAGATCTAGAAAGGGTTGTAAGTTAAGATTTATAACTGATCATCTTTAAAGCGTGACAGAATATAACATCACATTCGATAGAAAGTTGTATTATAATATGTAAACAATGAAGGACATTATATTCCCCTGTCAATGCATAATTTGACCAGGTTGGGGAGTATGCCCGAAAACGGGTATTATCCTTGTTTTGGGGTATTTGAAACTTTGAGCCCCTTTTATGCACTTCTTTAGCCAAAAGTTCCTTTTCTCATGCTGGGGAGACACATAGATTTACAAATACTACCTGTTTCTGTAATTACTGTTTGAATTCCATTTGTATTTAAAAATTAAAAACAATCATCAAAATGCACTTATGTTGACTGAGATGTCTGTGAGCATCCAGGTGTGACCTGAGCACTTTTAACTTTCTATTGAATGATAACATGCCATGCGACAAACCAATTTACTGGTCATTTAAATGTTTTGAAAAACTGAATTGATTGATCAATTGGTCAATTTAAAACACAAAAGAAAACACTTTCTGCAATAGTAGGCTTAAATCACCCATTGAATTCTATTCTTGGATGCATAATAAGGAAGTTCTGTCATCACTTCAAGTGTATACCACTGCGATAGAAGCCACCTATCTCTAGTAAGTAAGTAATATCAAGTTTAAGTTTTGAATCCTTGAAATCAAGGATCACATGATCCTTGAAATCAAGGATTATACCCGTTTCTGGGTATTATCCTTGATTTTGGGCATACTCCCGAACCTGTTGACCTTTATGGTGGACACATGAACATGATGAAAACGTTTTTTGTTTCTTATGCATAACAATGTTTTTTATTTTTATCTTAGGTTTTCCTTTCAAATAAGACATACTGGTGAGATCATTGGTGTGTACCAGGATACTGGTGAACAAAGAGATGTACTGATAGCCAAGAAAGGTCTGGCTGCACTGTTCTCTTCTAAATTACTGAAACCAGTGAGTATAATCTAAACAAAAGAGAACAAATAGAGAAAATAGGTGTCTTAGATGTTCTGATAGCAGAGAAAGGTCTAGCTTTTCTGTTCTCTTAAATTATTGAAACCAGTAATAAACCTTAAAGAATAATTGATATGAGAAAGAAAGTATCATTATATATCCTAGATATATACTAATAGCTATGCCTGAGAGAGCCCTTTGGTTAGTGCACTTGCTGTTTTCTTAAATAGTAAATAATGTAAATAGAAGAAAAAAAAATGAAAGGTAAACTAAAGGTCAATAAAAAGAAAATTTAGATCTACATGGATTTGCCCAAAATTTGAAATTTAGAAAATTGTTAAACACTTGAATCAAAATTTTATGCATGATTGATTTGCTAAAGGCATGTTAGGTTCACCTGTACTTTTCCCTTTTTTACTGGATGTCAGAACTCCGTGAAATAAGAGCTTAATAAATATTCAATGTTGAGCAAACTAAGGTCACATGCTCTATAATGTTGGAAAGATACACATCAAGGTAAGAGACATATCATCAATATACATGGGAACAAAAAGAACTATTAAAATTATAAATTGAATCATTCAATGATTTCATGGGCATGCCACCATGAATCAAATAATTCCATTGTAATGGTAGATTAATTGATTTTAGGATGGCAGTTCAGATGTTTCAACATATTCCACTGAAGAATTTGGAAATGAAGGTCAGTACACTATGACTTGTCAATGTTCATTATCTGATCTACATTAAAATATTCCTATCAATATAATAATGGTTTTTATTTTTAAATGTCTCCCCACTTTGGTGGGGACACATATTGTTTTTATCCTGTCTGTCCGTCTGTCTTTCACAAAGTTTGTCGGCGCAACTCCTCTGAACCGAAACTAATGAACCGATTTCAAGAAAACTTGGTATGAAGGAGGGATACCATATGTAGTTGTGCATATTACCAGAAAATTATGATCCTCAAACTTTTGTGGGTGTTATTGACCCTTTAAAATGAAAAAGGGGGGGGGGGTAAGACATCTTTTTGGCAATCAAACTTTAATTTTGAAAAGTAAAAAATATATAGACAGTTTGAAAATTGCTCAAGTATTTCAAAAGATGTATATGTGAATAAAGATAATAACAAAACTATCCAACTGGGAGGATCAGTCTTTGCAAGAAAAGACAAATAAAGGTAATAACAAAATTACGGAACTTGGATGATCATCTCAATGTCCAAGACAAAAGACAAAACATGGAAAACACACCTAAATAGTTTTAGATTGCAATGGTTCTGACTTGGTACAGGCATTTCAAATGATTTCAGGCATTTCAGGTTTATGGGGCATTAAACCTCCCTCTTACATTGCAATAAAATAAGGCAAAGACCAACTAGAGAAATTGAAGATAGCAGTGGTCCTTACTAGGTTATAGGGGTAAATAGACTTTATTTGTAATTGTGTAGAATTCAATTATCTTCAGTATTCTGAAAATTTATATACTTGTATTTTGAACAGGTCATCATAATGCATCTTATAATGTTGTCAAAACATCCGATGGAATTCAGTTTAAGAAGTCAAGAGAAAGTACACCACTACATAATGCTAAAGGGGTACACCATAAGGTAAGTACACCACTACAGAGTGCTAAAGGTTTTCACCAGAAGGTAAGTACACCACTACAAATGCTAAAGATGTTCACCATAAGGTTAGTACACCAATTCAGAGTGCTAAAGGTGTTCACCAGAAGGTTAGTACACCACTACAAAATGCTAAAGGTGTTCACCAGAAAGTAAGTACACCACTACAAAATGCTAGATGGTGTTCACCAGAAGGTTAGTACACCATTACAAAGTGCTAAATGGGTACACCAGAAGATTAGTACACCACTACAGAATGCTAAAGGGGTATACCAAAAGGTTAGTACACAACTACAAAATGCTAAAGGTGTTCACCAGAAAGTTAGTACACCACTACAGAATGCTAAAGGTGTTCACCAGAAGGTTAGTACACCACTACAGAATGCTAAAGGTATACACCAGAAGGTTAGTACACCACTACAGAATGCTAAAGGGGTTCACCAGAAGGTTAGTACACAACTACAAAATGCTAAAGGTGTTAACCAGAAAGTTAGTACACCACTACAGAATGCTAAAGGGGTATACCAAAAGGTTAGTACACAACTACAAAATGCTAAAGGTGTTCACCAGAAGGTTAGTACACCACTACAGAATGCTAAAGGGGTTCACCATAAGGTAAGTACACCACTATAGAATGCTAAAGGTATACACCAAAAGGTTAGTACACAACTACAAAATGCTAAAGGTGTTCACCAGAAGGTTAGTACACCACTACAGAATGCTAAAGGTATACACCAGAAGGTTAGTACACAACTACAGAATGCTAAAGGGGTTCACCAGAAGGTTAGTACACCAATACAGAATGCTAAAGGGGTTCACCAGAAGGTTAGTACACCAATACAGAATGCTAAAGCTGTTCACCAGAAGGTTAGTACACAACTACAGAATGCTAAAGGTATACACCAGAAGGTAAGTACACAACTATAGAATGCTAAAAGTGTTCACCAGAAGGTTAGTACACCACTACAAAATGCTAAAGGTGTTCACCAGAAGGTTAGTACACCACTATAGAATGCTAAAGGGGTACACCAGAAGGTTAGTACACCACTACAGAATGCTAAAGGTGTTCACCAGAAGGTTAGTACACCACTATAGAATGCTAAAGGGGTACACCAGAAGGTTAGTACACCACTACAAAATGCTAAAGGTGTTCACCAGAAGGTTAGTACACCACTATAGAATGCTAAAGGTGTTCACCAGAAGGTTAGTACACCACTACAGAATGCTAAAGGTATACACCAGAAGGTAAGTACACAACTATAGAATGCTAAAAGTGTTCACCAGAAGGTAAGTACACCACTATAGAATGCTAAAAGTGTTCACCAGAAGGTTAGTACACCACTACAAAATGCTAAAGGTGTTCACCAGAAGGTTAGTACACCACTATAGAATGCTAAAGGGGTACACCAGAAGGTTAGTACACAACTACAAAATGCTAAAGGTGTTCACCAGAAGGTTAGTACACCACTATAGAATGCTAAAGGGGTACACCAGAAGGTTAGTACACAACTACAGAGTGCTAAAGGTGTTCACCAGAAGGTTAGTACACCACTACAGAATGCTAAAGGTATACACCAGAAGGTTAGTACACCACTATAGAATGCTAAAGGTGTTCACCCGAAGGTTAGTACACCACTACAGAGTGCTAAAGGTGTTCACCAGAAGGTAAGTACACAACTATAGAATGCTAAAGGTGTTCACCAGAAGGTTAGTACACCACTATAGAATGCTAAAAGTGTTCACCAGAAGGTTAGTACACCACTACAAAATGCTAAAGGGGTTCACCAGAAGGTTAGTACACCACTACAGAATTCTAAAGGGGTACACCAGAAGGTTAGTACACCACAACAGAATGCTAAAGGGGTACACTAGAAGGTTAGTACACCACTATAGAATGCTAAAGCTGTTCACCAGAAGGTTAGTACACCACTACAAAATGCTAAAGGGGTTCACCAGAAGGTTAGTACACCACTACAGAATTCTAAAGGGGTACACCAGAAGGTTAGTACACCACAACAGAATGCTAAAAGTGTTCACCAGAAGGTTAGTACACCACTACAAAATGCTAAAGGGGTTCACCAGAAGGTTAGTACACCACTACAGAATACTAAAGGGGTACACCAGAAGGTTAGTACATCACTACAGAATGCTAAAGGGGTACACCAGAAGGTTAGTACACCACTATAGAATGCTAAAGGGGTTCACCAGAAGGTTAGTACACCACTATAGAATGCTAAAGGGGTACACCAGAAGGTTAGTAAACCACTATAGAATGCTAATGGTGTTCACCAGAAGGTCAGTACACCACTACAGAGTGCTAAAGGTGTTCACCAGAAGGTTAGTACACAACTAATGCTAAAGGGGTACACCAGAAGGTTAGTAAACCACTATAGAATGCTAATGGTGTTCACCAGAAGGTCAGTACACCACTACAGAGTGCTAAAGGTGTTCACCAGAAGGTTAGTACACAACTAATGCTAAAGGGGTTCACCAGAAGGTTAGTACACAACTATAGAATGCTAAAGGTGTTCACCATAAAGTTAGTACACCACTAAAAAATGCTAAAGGGGTTCACCAGAAGGTTAGTACACCACTACAGAGTGATAAGGTGTTCACCATAAGGTTAGTACACCACTAAAAAATGCTAAAGGTGTTCACCAGAAGGTTAGTACACCACTACAGAGTGATAAGGTGTTCACCAGAAGGTTAGTACACCACTACAGAGTGATAAGGTATACACCATAAGGTTAGTACACAACTACAGAATGCTAAAGGGGTACACCAGAAGGTTAGTACACAACTACAGAATGCTAAAGGGGTACACCAGAAGGTTAGTACACAACTACAGAATGCTAAAGGTGTTCACAAGAAGGTTAGTACACAACTACAGAATGCTAAAGGGGTTCACCCGAAGGTTAGTACACCACTACAGAGTGCTAAAGGTATACACCAGAAGGTAAGTACACAACTATAGAATGCTAAAGGTGTTCACCCGAAGGTTAGTACACCACTACAGAATGCTAAAGGGGTTCACCCGAAGGTTAGTACACCACTACAGAGTGCTAAAGGTGTTCACCAGAAGGTTAGTACACCACTACAGAATGCTAAAGGTATACACCAGAAGGTTAGTACACCACTACAGAATGCTAAAGGGGTTCACCCGAAGGTTAGTACACCACTACAGAGTGCTAAAGGTGTTCACCAGAAGGTTAGTACACCACTACAGAATGCTAAAGGTATACACCAGAAGGTTAGTACACCACTACAGAGTGCTAAAGGTGTTCACCAGAAGGTTAGTACACAACTATAGAATGCTAAAGGTGTTCACCAGAAGGTAAGTACACAACTATAGAATGCTAAAGGTGTTCACCCGAAGGTTAGTACACCACTACAGAGTGCTAAAGGTATACACCAGAAGGTAAGTACACAACTATAGAATGCTAAAGGTGTTCACCAGAAGGTAAGTACACAACTATAGAATGCTAAAGGTATACACCAGAAGGTAAGTACACAACTATAGAATGCTAAAGGTGTTCACCAGAAGGTAAGTACACAACTATAGAATGCTAAAGGTGTTCACCAGAAGGTTAGTACACAACTATAGAATGCTAAAGGTGTTCACCCGAAGGTTAGTACACCACTACAGAGTGCTAAAGGTATACACCAGAAGGTAAGTACACAACTATAGAATGCTAAAGGTGTTCACCAGAAGGTAAGTACACCACTATAGAATGCTAAAGGTGTTCACCAGAAGGTTAGTACACCACTACAGAGTGCTAAAGGTATACACCAGAAGGTTAGTACACCACTACAGAATGCTAAAGGTGTTCACCAGAAGGTTAGTACACCACTAAAAAATGCTAAAGGTGTTCACCAGAAGGTAAGTACACAACTATAGAATGCTAAAGGTGTTCACCAGAAGGTAAGTACACAACTATAGAATGCTAAAGGTGTTCACCAGAAGGTTAGTACACCACTACAGAGTGCTAAAGGTATACACCAGAAGGTTAGTACACCACTACAGAATGCTAAAGGTGTTCACCAGAAGGTTAGTACACCACTAAAAAATGCTAAAGGTGTTCACCAGAAGGTTAGTACACCACTACAGAGTGCTAAAGGTGTTCACAAGAAGGTTAGTACACAACTACAGAATGCTAAAGCTGTTCACAAGAAGGTTAGTACACCACTACAGAATGCTAAAGGGGTACACCAGAAGGTTAGTACACAACTACAGAGTGCTAAAGGGGTTCACCAGAAGGTTAGTACACCACTACAAAATGCTAAAGGTGTTCACCAGAAGGTTAGTACACCAATACAGAATGCTAAAGGGGTTCACTAGAAGGTTAGTACACAACTACAGAATGCTAAAGGGGTACACCAGAAGGTTAGTACACAACTACAGAATGCTAAAGCTGTTCACCAGAAGGTTAGTTTACAACTACACAATGCTAAAGGTGTTCACCAGAAGGTTAGTACACCACTATAGAATGCTAAAGGGGTTCACCAGAAGGTTAGTACACAACTACAGTATGCTAAAGGGGTTCACCAGAAGGTAAGTACACAACTACAGAATGCTAAAGGTGTTCACCAGAAAGTAAGTACACAACTACAGAATGCTAAAGCTGTTCACCATAAGGTTAGTTTACAACTACACAATGCTAAAGGTGTTCACCAGAAGGTAAGTACACCACTATAGAATGCTAAAGGGGTTCACCAGAAGGTTAGTTTACAACTACACAATGCTAAAGGTGTTCACCAGAAGGTTAGTACACAACTACAGAATGCTAAAGATGTTCACAAGAAGGTTAGTACACAACTACAGAATGCTAAAGGGGTTCACCAGAAGGTTAGTGTACCAATACAGAATGCTAAAGCTGTTCACCAGAAGGTTAGTACACCACTACAGAATGCTAAAGCTGTTCACCAGAAGGTTATTACACCACTACAGAATGCTAAAGGGGTACACCAGAAGGTTAGTACACAACTACAGAATGCTAAAGCTGTTCACCAGAAGGTTAGTTTACAACTACACAATGCTAAAGGTGTTCACCAGAAGGTTAGTACACCACTACAGAATGCTAAAGCTGTTCACCAGAAGGTTAGTACACCACTACAGAATGCTAAAGGGGTACACCAGAAGGTTAGTACACAACTACAGAATGCTAAAGCTGTTCACCAGAAGGTTAGTTTACAACTACACAATGCTAAAGGTGTTCACCAGAAGGTTAGTACACCACTATAGAATGCTAAAGGGGTTCACTAGAAGGTTAGTACACAACTACAGAATGCTGAAGGGATACACCATAATTTACCACTCAATTGCTTGCATACCTGTATACTTTATCATGAGTTGAGCAGTGCAAATTCTTTTACAGTTAAACATTATTTCAATAAATCAATGATGGGTTTTGAGTAAATGTTCAAACTAGGATTGGAGGAGTTAAACCTTAGGTTTTAGAATGTAAATTAAGATAATAGTTAAAATCAAAGTGTACACATGAGATATAATCTCATGTACAAGTACACCATATCTAAGAAAAATAAAGAACATACATCTGAATTTCACAGTTTTGCTTGTTATATTTGTATCTATAGATGGACATGTATTTGTATAGGTCGCTAGTTTTGACATTTATCTTATTATATATATTACTTGTATATTTATATTTATATAGGTCCTTCATTTTGACACAGTACTTGGAACGGTTAAGAAGATTGAAGTTTCTGAAAAGTTTACATCACCACAGAAAGCAGCTGAGTATGTATTCAACTAAAATCTGTGTGTTATAGAATGATCGAAATAAAGGTAATGAAAAAACTATTTAAGGTGGTTCGGGAGTATAACATGGATCACCTTTTTCAGACATCTTGCAAATTTTTAGTCTCCATTTCAATTAAAATGGCTTAAAATACCTCAAGTGACGTAAAATTTAATTCTTTATTTTATTTTACAAATGAAATAAATTTAACATAAATATTTAAAAAGAAATTAAGCCTCTTCTGAAAAGTTCTATTATCAGGGGAGATAATTGGCGGGAAACTGTGTGACAAATTTTTATATACAAATGTGTAGGAAAAATTAGTTTTTCTTAAATATCTAAAAAAGAAGGTCCGTGATCCCAAGTTTTTATTATGTTTTTCAGGAGATAGTATATGTAGCTTGTCATTTGTGAAAAATAACTAAAATCTGATGGGTTTCCAGCTCACAGTAATGCTAAATAACTCTTTTCCCTTTACATTCTATTGAAAAACAGAACTCTAGGCCACCAACTTCGCAAGGTCATAAATCTGTAGAAAGGTCCGTTACCCCCAATTATTTTAGCATTTTTTAAATGTTAGTTTATCACTGTAGAATTTAACAAAAATCTGATGTATTTTTCTTATACCCCAGAGCCACCTTAATGTTTAAGATCAGTCTCAAATGAGAAAAGACAATACACAGGAAGACATACTGGAAAAATTGTAGTCTTCCATGGTCGTGACTGGATACAGGCATTTCAAAGTAAAAAGTTGGTTGAACCAAGTTTAATGGCCTTTATACTCTTTTTCCAATGCGATTTTAGGGTTCATTAGTATTTTAGGATTTTAGTAACACAAAACACAACATGGTTGTGATACGTAATGGGATTATAGAGTAACAACAAATGACCAAACACTAATCAAAACAATAAAGAATCATATCGTCTGACATAATTTTGATTTTGTCTAAAAGTATGTGACATAATGCCTTATAACCTTGGTCTAAAAGCTGATCATATAATGCCACTGGTTATGTTGGTAATATCAGTGTAAGAAATGACAATGGTCTTCCTAATGATGTTGCAGGCAGAGCAACTCTTGTGGGTTTATAAAAATGAAATACAATCATCAATATGTGGACACAAAAACATTTAGGGACATAAGTGAATTTCAAAGAAGAGATTAGAAGTTTGGTTTGGTTCCGACTGTCTCCGCCTTGGTCTGTCCACAACACAAACTTGTGTAACAGATTTTTAATAAATTATCAAACTAATCATAACATGATAAAGCCTTTTGAAATTATAAATAAATTATGTAAAATGTGAGTTAACTTGTGGCAGGGTATGATTTAGCCTCTATCATGTAACTATTATCTGGTAACTAAATTAGTGGAACAAGTAAAAATTATGGAGCAAGTCACATATTATGATGCACTTTGAAATTTTAGAGCTATAGGACACCTACTTCCTGTAAGTGAATAAAAGGAATTTTTCCTATGGATATGGCATAGGAGATGATATGGTGTGTGGAAGCTTGATTAATTTAAGTTAAAAACCACCAAATATAACATAGAAATAAGATAAATTCTGATGTTTTCATTATTTACAACCAAATTAAGGATTAGCTTTTGATTTTTAAACATGTTGTCATATGTATTATAAAAGGTGTACTTAAGTACCAAAAAATGTTTAGAAACAAATTTAATCATGATATCCAATTAAAAATTAACAATTGTAATTGCTTTAAAATAAAATGGATAAGAATAAAGTAAATATTGTTTAATTGTAAAATAGTAAAAATCGTAAAATATCAATTGATGGATCAAGTTTATGGAAAGCAAAACAAGCCACTGTGGAAACAAGAAACACAAATTTTCTTCTTGCGAAAAATAACACATAACACAGTGTTATTTTTTGCTGTCTGAAATCATGTCCATGGAGCTAGTAAAAGACGGTTTTTGATCAGAAACATGATTTTGGTTTTGTCTGAAGTCAATTTGTGATTGGTGTTGCAGGTACAAACTGATTTAGATATGGGTCTTTCGATGATAGTTTAGGGATTGGTTTTGAATCTTATGTATTGTATTTTTAGTCTTCGACCAATGCTAGACGGCAAGCAGCTACCTCTGGTCATGTTGAAGACTGCTGGCTGTTTTCGATTGGTGATTGTTTTAATTGTCATTTCCTTATGTTGGTTGTGTCGGGGTGCTTATCCCACATCTCTTATTGTCTATTTGTCAGTTGTGAGATGAATATTCTGTTCTTCTCCTAAGGCCAGCTTGGAAAGTCTGCCGCTTCAATGGTGATCTTTTACAAATTCAGTTTATCTCTACCAAATAACGTAATTCAACAGTATTGATCAATGGACATTAAAACGCATGTAATATCAAAAGCACACTTTAATCACCAGTCATGCCAATTGCTCTGTTTGGGTACTTGTCTAGAACAGTTGGCCGTCTACACATTCCAGAACTGAAATGTTGTGGTTGATTTTCTTACCAATGGTGATGTTAACATGGTGTGAAACATTTCAAATCATCAAAATCACGGACATTAAATGTAAATATTCAAAGCCCAGAAAAAAATGTGTGCGAGCTTTAATGGTTAGTTATCAATCAAGCCTATGAGAGCCGGTGGTGTAGTGGTTAACGCATCGGGCTACTAACACCGTGGTTCGTGGTTCGATCCTCGTCAGGGGTGAAAATTTCATGAACCAATTTTCCGACTCTCTCTTGACACCATTTGCGAGGATGGTCTCAAGAACCGATGCTAGTCCTTCGGAAGGGACGAAAAAAGGTTGCCCCGTGTATGGGAGAGCAATACCCCATGCACGTTAAAAACCCCTTTGTAGAGTTCGATAAGAGTAGGCTCAATGGGGGCCGCTACAAAGGCCACACTCGCAATCTGCTAGCTGGAGAGGGATTAATATAAGTATTAAGCTTGTTTCCCAATCCAGGGTAAATAAATATGTTTAAACTAATCAAGCCTACAAAAATATTTTGGAATTTAAAAATATCAACACTCAAAAGCTTGTTATATTGTTGGAAACTAATTTTTTTTTATTATTTGAACTTTGTATAACAGTTCAAAAGTTATTGGTAAAGCTTTTTATGGCATTGAAATAATGCATGGACATTGTTTTGTATTTTCTAGTTTTGACCCAAGTAAAGGAATGAGAAAAGTGAAGGCAGTCAATGACTTTAGTACAATGGGTATGTTTACAGAGTAAAATAATATATTTTCATTAAAATTATAAAATAAGGTTTTAGAAAAAAACCCTTTAAGATAGGAAGAATGTGATGTTCTCAAGCCGAAAAGCAGGTTTGCATGTAAAGAGATTGACATAAATCATCAGAACAGGTCCATCAGCTTTTCTCTATGTATGTGTGTTACCTACTGGTTAAAGTTAAAGTCATCCATTTATAAAAATACAATATGTCTCTTTGACACTCATTTAAAAAAAATACATGTAAGGTCATTATAGGTTAATGGGCAGTGAAAGAATTTGTTTAGTGCATTTAGAAACCAAAATTGTACATCAATTACCATACTATATATTCACATAATCAATTTATCCACACCAAATTTAGTTTATACATTAGTAAGTAAGTAAGTAAGTAAGTAAATGCTTTATTTAAAGAGGGTAACTCATTTAGTTAATAACTAATCTTCCCTGAGGCCCTCATAAAATTCATCATACAAAATTACATGAATACAGGTCATAGGATACAATACATGTAATACACAAATTACAAAAAAGAAAGAGAAAACAATAAAATAAAAGCCCATAATCCAGGCCCATTAATACATTTAAAATATACAAACAAACACACTGCATCAAAATTGATGAACAAGTATCATTAAATATGTAAATGTTAAGGTCCATATTGTACATGTTGACTAAAATTAACATAATAAGTTGTCTAAATTATTTCTTGACTTTGTGTATTCATTAAAAATGATTTTAATTTTATCTTAAAAGTAGCTAGCGTTTTTGAGGAACGTACATTGATTGGAAGTCTATTCCAGAGAAAAGGTCCAGAATAGGAAAAGGATTGTTTAAAAAGTTCTGTTTTTGGTTTTGGAATACACAAATCTCCATTTGTTGCATTTCGTAATTGATAAGGATTTTCATTAGAGATGTAGTTTATCTTTCTTGTAAGATACTGTGGGGCTTCATTATTAATGCATTTATGAATTAAAATACATTTATGATACAGAATTCTATTTTCAACTGTCAAAAATTCTAACTTTTTAAAAAGAGGAGCAGATGGGGCTAAAAAGTCAGCATCTAAAATCAGTCTGACAACTCTTTTTTGGAGTTTTGCAATACGATTTAAGTTAACTGCACTACAATTTCCCCTATGAGTCTGTTGTTGAGTCTAAGAGCACTATGTCACGCAGAAACTACCTTGATGATATCTGGTCTACCACCAAGGCATGGACTTAATATGGTACCACTGAACAATTTGTTAGATGAACTTTGCAGTGAATTAAATTTACAATTTATTGCCCAACATCACTCTTTTATAGATCAAAATGAATATGTAACCTACAATCTTTTTATTCGTGATGGTATACATTTATCAAAGAAGGGTACATCATATCTACTTCATAACATCAATTCTTATGTCAGTATTTTAAAACATGAAAACAAGTTTGATTTCTGTAATTTTTGTGGAGAGAAGGGCCACAATACTAGAACATGTAGGCATGGCCAGAAGGTTAAATGTTTCTGCTGTGGGGAACGAGGCCATAAAGAGAAACATTGTCAATTTTATAATTAGGATCCTGGCAAAGAAGATAAAGCCTTACTTTTAAATTTTGCTAAATCTGATATAGAAACCCCAAACTATTACAATATTTTGAATTATGTATGCCAAAACTGTAATGAAAATACATGTAAGTGTATTTGTCCTAACAAACATGCAGAACAGATTTGTGATAAAGACCAATTTACATGTTTATCTAAGGCTGATAAGTCAACTACATGTATACAAACACTAGGTTCTTTACAACAAAACACATGTAGTCTGCCACAGCATGAGTCCCCAGTAGCATTGATCGCAGATAAAACAAGTTGATACTTATGGTTATATTCAAGCTAATGATAATGTATATAACTTTAATGAAACAAATGGTTTTATTATATGTTCTCATAATATAAACAGGATATCAAATAAGTTTGATGAAATTAAGCATACTCTTTTGAGTGCTAAAAATCCACCCCACATTATAGGGTTTTGTGAAACTTTTCTTGATAATTCAACTACTGAAAATGAGATTGAAATTCAAAATTACTCATTAATTAGGAAAGATAGAGTCACCCATGGTGGAGGGTTATTAATATATTTTTTGAATGATGTAAATTGTAGAAGATTACAAGTATTGGAATCAGATTATAACTGAATATCTTATGATATTTTTTTCTATTTTAGAAAACCATGTGATGACGATGAACCACAATGGGGTATTGAAGTTTATAAAGAAAGAGACTTTGAAGGAACGTCAATACCGTCCAACAGAGGATATTATAGAAGGCAGTATACACATGGGACAGGTATTGTAACTCTCTTAATCTCTCTCAAGTTTAGCAGTTACTGCTTGATGATCACTCTTAATGTTGCCAATGATCAACTTACTTAAGTTAATACAGTAAAGGAAGGCAATAGAAGATAATGAGATGTGGAATAAGTGTAGAATGAATAATAGCTAGCAGCCTTCAACAAGGCCAGTAGGCCCTGTTTGCTCTTTTGGGACTAGCACATGGTCAAAATAAAATGCATACAGTTTAAATCCAGTCCTAAAACAATCAATGAAAGACTCCCTCCTTAAACAAGTACAAACAAAAGCTCATTAAAGATTCCTGGCTAAGGACAGGCTTATATAAAATATGCACAAAGTCTTCTTTGGATGTTAGTTTTGAAATATAAATTCAGATATGAAACGGATATTCTAGAGCGTGTCCTGAATCCCGAGCAATAATTTGGTTTGATGATATTGCAAAGTTGTCAGAATATTTTGAAACTGTTTCAGTATGATAGACGAGAAACTGACAGGGCCAAGATTGGTGTATTAAAGAGGAAAGTTCATGACAAAATAATGTGTATTGTCAATGGCCCAGAAAAAGGTAATATTTGATTGTAAAATATTTGTTTTTGTCTTTATAATTAACTGTATTTAGTTTTTGTAATATTTGCTAATTGATAGAATAAGTATCACTTAACATCCACTTGCAAATGTGTTTCTGGGTGGTCAAGTGGTCTCAGGTTTAAATACTACATCATCAATCACTAGTCAGTTACCTTAAGTCGAGGTCAGTGGTTTCCTTTAGGATCTTTGGTTTCCTCCACCATTGAATCTGAACACTCTGTATGGCCCATTTGCATTTCAAGGACCTTAAACCCCACCATTTATAACAACCACCACTTGCAGATGAGACATAATATAGAGAGTTTAATAATGAAAAGATAGGTGAGATCAACTTATGCACTGGACACATATTGGAAACAGTAGGTTATATCACGTGGGTTATAAACATGTATTGAAATGATAAGAATTTCTTCAACATTTGTTTTAAGTCCTTCTTGTATGTGTTTAGGTTCATCTGTTGATGCTGATTGTTTTCAAAGTCTGATTGAATCCTTAGCTCTCCTACCTGACAATAAACAGGAACAGCTGGCAAGGGAGATGTTTACCTCGGCACACCTGAAGGAGTAAGTGTTGCACAGTCAACTAATACAGATTCTTTTAATATAACGATTTTTTATTTAAATGCATTGTTTTAAATTTGATGTTGGGATTGTATATAACTTTAATATTAAAACTTTAATAAGGGATCATATCAAACTTCATGTATACTAGAGAAATTGAAGACTGCAATTTTAGTGATTTGGTCAAACTTCTTTTATTAAATTGATCTTTAATATTATTTGTGAAAAGACACAAAATCCTCAGACTTAGCTGTTCACCATACATTACACTATAATAACAGACTTAAGATTTGACATATGAATAGGTATACCATAATCCATAAATGCTGTATTCTTGTAATTATTTCTTTTACATGTATTACGCAAACTGTTTGATAATATGATTTATTTTGAACACTTGGTGTGCTAGTTTTGTATAATCTATACAAGTACATTCAACCTGTTCTGGTATCTATATTTTTGTAGGAACATACAAGAAGCAGAAGTATTGCTTGACGCCTTTTTTGCTTTGACTACCAACCACAGTAGGAAACTGTTAGCAAATCTGATTTTTCGATGCAAGAACCCACTTCCACCATTAGTACTTAGAGCCTTATCACATGTACCAACTCTTGGTGTCCCACCAAATAAGGTCAGTATTTAGTTGTAGTATTAAACTTTTGAATTACTAAGTATGTGGCACGGTGGTGTAATTGCTAATGTGTTTAATCCTCGGTGCTGGATTTGGCTTTCTTGTTCAAACGTTTTGGTTTAGAGTACTTTTCGCTTTCAACTGTTTTGGATTTTGACCTTCCAATGTTTTGGTTTAAATGCTACTGATGAGAGGTTACTCCTTGAAATATCGATATTTAGCATATCCAAATTAACCGTTTATATCTGCGTTTTGGTATTTGTAGTGTTAGACTAGCCAGAGAAGGTTCATGAGCTTTGGCAACGTCACAGGTGTGCTATAGCAAGCAGGAACTGCTGACTCTTCCGGAGCACCTGAGTTCACTCTCGTTTCGACTGGAGTTCACGTTGCTGAATGCGGTTTTGTTGTTATATGTGTGTGTGTATTATGTTGTTATGTGTTTTGTTTTGTTATGATGATTTTTTGTCTACGGGTTTTGTCTTGGTCTTTATGGTTCTATGATACTGATTACCCCTTTGATACACCTTTGTTTCTTTCAATCCAGTTGCCAGAATGTTGTACCCATGAACAAGAAGCTAATTTCAATTGGTTCAGCTGATTCAGGTGTTTTAAAATGATTACCTGGTTGTGTAGTACTTGAAATGTTGATTGATAACTGTATTCTCCATTATAAGCTGAGAATGATTATAGTCCCCAAAACCCAATAACCACTGGTTTTAGTTTGTGAATCGATTTAAGATGACTTGACCTACTTTTGTGAAAAGTGTTATATGAAAACCCCATTTTATTTAGTTTGATTTGATATTAATAGATTATTAATTAGAACTTGAAAACAGCAAGTGGACCATATTCATTGACACATTATTTTATTCCTTCTAACAAAAATTACAATAATGAACTTGTATTATTTAAGATTCTTTTTTTCTCTTAGGCAATAATGGAAGCTGTGATAGACATTTGCTATAAAGTAGAAACCCTACCGGTTTCCCTCAGGTCTCCAGAAATACAAGAACAAGCCTACCTTGCCCTAGGTATAATGACTAATCAACTTTTCAAGTCAGGACAAACCAAGGAAGCACAGGAGATTGCTGATAAACTTCACCTTCAGCTGGGGTATCATGGTAAGTGTATTGTCAAATTGCAGCTTGTAAAATCATTTGAATGCAGATGAATATTATATCTTTTGTATATTCTTCACTAGATTTCTTTCAAATAAATTTAATGAAGCAATTCACATACAAATTTTTATTGAAGCTGACAGTGTTTTTTCTCAGAGATTTAATCTATTGTATTACCCTTTCAGCTGTGTGTTATCTATTTATTAACATTTATGATGTAGTAGTACTTAAATATACATTTGATGTAATATTTTGGTCTTTTATTGGTGTGTAAAAGCCTGGATCGAAGCACATTTTTAATGAAGCGTGGTAGCGCTTCATGTTGAAAATATACACAAAGGTCCATCATTTTACTTACCACTAAAACTACAAAATGTTGCATACAATGTTTATAATTACATTCCTTTAATTTTTTTTAGATGTTTGCACAGATTAATTTATAAGAATGCACAAAATGCATTGTTCATTTGTTAAAAAAAATTACACTGCGTAAGTCCTTGTCAAGGTCCTGTATGCTGGTGAGTTTCATCGAGAAATGAAACTTCATCACCGAAATACTATTCACCAATCGAAATCGTTGTTATAAATAAAAAGCAAAAGTTGTTATTTGAATGTTATTATTTGAGATTAAATTGTATAACTGTCAAGTTTTAATAAGCTGTTAGCGTGAGATTGAAAGATCAAAAGAAAAAAATTAAAGTTTAAAGAAATTTGCTCCCAAATTGGGGGCAAGATGAGTGATATTGTGCATGAGTCTCACGCGAGTAAAGTGAAACTTGACAGGTCTCAAATGTTAAAAAAATATGAAGGATATGTTGTCACTTATAGCATTGTTTTCATACTGCAGATCCATACATCTTCAAAACAAAGCGTGCTGCACAGACTGTTAAAGAGATATCTGCATCAGACAACAGGAAGGTTTTACTCCTTGAATCACTTGGTAACGCAGGCCTTCCATCATCATATGAGTATATAGTGTCCCATGTCAACACATCCAATTCTCCATGGATCAAGAGGGCTGGACTTCATGCTTTGAGAAAATACGATCATGAAAAGGTAAGGAGCATAGTCTTAAAAGTGAAATGTTTGCAAATACAATAAACTCTGCTGAAACAGCAAGCACAAACTAATTCCTGAGAAATGAACGGGAATGAAATCAAATAATAGAATAAAACATTAATTTTCAGCAGTACATACTAAGTTAAAATCTAAAAATGAAGGGATATGGAGTATATATGCATGACTCAGAATAATTATAAAAGCAAAGGAACAGGACTTTTATTACTGTTCCTGATTCTAAAGTCACAGAGGCCTTCAACTTGAAGTTGACACTCTTGCAAGTTTAAGACGGCCCCTAGCACACTTGCTAAATGTTGATAACACTAAACCTGTTTATCGAAGTTCACAAATGCCGGGTAATCAACAAGTTACATA
This sequence comes from Arcuatula senhousia, assembly GCA_963971305.1. NCBI lineage: Eukaryota > Metazoa > Mollusca > Bivalvia > Mytilida > Mytilidae > Arcuatula > Arcuatula senhousia. The sequence goes on along the minus strand of OZ020307.1, from coordinate 764,414 downwards.
CATATTTTGCAAGAAAATCTTACAAATCTCATCATCCTCATTTTGAAATGATTTGAATAAAAGAAGCAAAGAGGCACCAATGTGACATTTTAGTGTCAAAAAATAAAAAGGGCAATGACAAAACCAGTAAACTTGAAAGAGAACATCATGAAAAAAAAAGGAAACATAAAAAAAAACAGAACCAACCAAACAGAAATCAACAATGCCAACTCAAATTGCAACAAGAGTGAACTCAGGTGGTGGAAAACCATGGCTGTTTTTACTAAAAATAGAACATAGGGTAAAATCTAACTAATTTCATTCAAAGTTCTTATCAATTATAAATGATGCCATGCCAGGAAAACTGGGCAAAATAAAAAAAAACCACTCAACAATGAGCAAGGGCAGTTTATTTCTTATCTACATGGCTGATATGGATAGTCAATAGTACTAATAAAAGATATAGTAGAAAGATAAAACAAAATCAGTAACAGACATGGTCTGAATACTCCATATTGTCATGAATGTAAACTTTGGAAGGTGCATGTTGATTACTGTTGTTTCATTATTATTCATGGGGTATCAATTTTCATTGTTTTCTTTGGTGGTCTTGACCCACAAATTTGATATGCCACAAACAGAAAATATAATATTGAACTTTATGGTGCAAATTTCAGGACCACACATTTAAGAATCCATGGATTATCAATTCTCATCAAACCATGAAAATTGATACCCACCAAAAAATGAATTCATAGTGTTTATTTTTATTTGTCTAAAACAACAAATACAGCACAACAATTTCAAATTTCCTGTCAGAAACAAATATTCTAAACCTAGAGGATCATTTTAAGAATATTACAGTAATCTTTGCCTTTTAGCTCACCTTGCCGAAGGCAATGTGAGCTTTTGCCATCACTTGGCGTCCGTCGTCCGTTGTCCGTCATTCAACTTTTCAAAAATCTTTTTCACTGAGACCCCTTAGTCAAATGTAATGAAACTTAATAGGGTTCTTCTATAGTATGTCCTCTACTAAAGTATTATTCAAAACTGCGATTTGACAAAAAACATGGCCATCATGGCTAAAAATAGAACATAAAGGTAAATTGCAGTTTTTTTGCAAATTACTCAAAAACCATAACAGATATCAAAATTCTGGATCAGGGTAAAAGTGATCAGCCCTGAAATTTTGAAGAAGATCCGACAATCATTGTAGGAGTTATTGCCCCTTTTCTTGATTTTTTCTTAATTTTGCACTTTTGGAGACTAATATATTGAAAACTATACACCCTTTGAAAAAATTAAATTGCATATGATTAAGCATCTAAAGATGTAAAAATTATGTAATGGGGTCAAAGTTGTAAGACCTTTCTTGATAGGAATTGTTTCCTTTAGAACATTCAAATTGATAATTCCACAGAGTAGCAGTCCTATCACCTCAATATCCCTATTGTGTCTCACAACTGTGTTGTGTTCTATGGTCATTACCGGATCCTAAGATCGCAATGGAAGAGGGAAGTTTGGCGCCATAAAACCTGGTTTAACCCACCATTTCGTTTGAAATGCCTGTAACAAGTCAGGACCATTGCGATCCACCAATTCACCGGTATGACTGATTTGTTTTTGTCATTTTCCATGGACTATGAGATTGATCATTCAAGTTTGGTAGTTTTGTTATTACCTTTATTTGCTAAAATATTCAGCTTATAAGTATCTTTGAATACAAAGTGAGCGATTCAGGCTCCTGGGAGCTTCTAGTTTTAAGAGGAAATGATATTAAAGATGCTGAATCTGAAGGACAATTTTTTTCATTGCAGGCAGCAGAAATGATGCATTATACTGCTTTATTTGATGAAGATGAAAATGTGAGATATGAAGCACTGATTTTATACCAAAGTCATCCAAAGTCAAAAATCATCACACCACTTAACAGGTAAACTGCTATATTACGACCTGGATTTAAACAATCAAGTATATTGTAGGTTGATATTTTATGTGACATATACAACTATAGTAATCAATGTACACTGATGGAGAATAGAGATTAATGCAGTTTGCCGACAGAAAATTAAGATTTTAATATATAAAGAATGACAATAAAAATCTAACCAGAAAATTAAAACTCTTAATTTAATTTGCCTTTGTATATAACTTAAATGCTTTATATTTGTATGTTGTATTATTAAAAGCGTTTTTGTAGTTATTCTACTACCCATATGCCAAATTCTTAAAATATGTGTCAAAGCAGAGGAATTACTAGTTATCAATGGCTAATGACTTTACTTATAGTTCTTAATTCTAATAATATTAAATACAATATGCATTACTATGTTTGAGCAGGAATTCAGCTGGTAATGCCACCTACATAGAAGACCCATATGATTCTGATATATTTGACATTAGTGGACACTATAGAAAAAAGAGAGGGTTTTGGGATGGGATAGATTTTAAACTTAGTGCACCAAGTGTTGATTGGCAAAAGAAACTGGGGACTTCAGCTCTAGGAGCTTCATTTGGAGTCATTTTGGAAAACTACTTACATTTGAAAATTGGTAAGAAATTTCAACATTTTGATATTATTATTATGACTTCTTGCTTCTGTTACAAATATGTTGTCAAAAAGTAAACCACAGAAGATGAGATGTGGAATAAATTATGCTGCACAACTAACATAAACTAGCAGCAACTTTATAATCAACAATGGAAGACAGACAGAAGCCTTCAGTGTGATCACTGGTCTTGCTTCCCATCATGCATGCATTGTTTTATCCTTATTCATGGCAACATTTAATCAGTTCCAGTATTTTAGAACAATTTCTCTGCTAATATTTACTTGCATAAGTCTAGCTTTTATGTCTTCAGAGTAGCTATATCTTAGATTTTTAGAAATTCGAAAGTTTAGCAGCTTTGCTTCAAAATGTTCAGGTATTTGTAATGAAAACCTCATCATATGTTTTGCAGCTCCAGCCAGCGGACATTTTAAAATCAACGCTCATGACGAAGCTTACGCCAACATACACTTGGGGTTTATTGGATTGAATGTACCATTCTTCCAGGCGTTGCTTTGTTATAAAGGAGAGGCCAGCTATAGCTTCAACCTTCTTCAGGTAATATTAGAGTTGGTAGTCACAAAATAATGTCCACTTTGTTACCTTCCTTTTATGAAATTCTTTAGGTAGACAATAATATGGGAACTACTGTAAATGTATTAATTTTCACAGTTGCCAATTTTCTCATATTTATACCAAATGTCAATTTTGGCAGGTATTAATTTTCACAGTTTTTGATTATCATTTACATATTACATGTTTGAATGTACTACTTTTCACTGATTTTCATATTCCATGAATATAGCAAAAATTAGTATAATGCAAAATTTACTGTGTTCACTGTAAGTGAAAAGACACAGTCACTATAAATGAAATGTAATTGCACAAAGTACAACAAAAAACAGTCAGCAGCCTTTATGAATTTGCCCTTATATATTGTACCCCCATTCGTAAAAGAGGAGCTTTATTGCAATCACCTTGTCCATTTGTCTGTCTGTCTGTCCTTCCAGTACAAATTTTTGTAAGATTTCACAGCATAAACTGAAGGGATGAATTTCAAATTTTGTACACAGCTTTAGCATGATGAGTTGTACTTTGCCCCCCCCCTTTCCAGGTCCCTACTTCCTGTTTTTTGAATGGTATCCTTGGCACGACTTAGTACAACCTCTTGTTGATGAAACTTTACATAAATGATGTAAACTGTTATTTTTATGAAAGACATTTTATTTTTCTTGTATATCACTCTAGGAGATAATTTGTTACATATTAAGCATGCCCTATACTTATTTGAGCTTAACACCTCTGAACATAGAATAACTAAGCACAAGCATAAGCATGCGCCTGTTGCAATGGCACAAGCTGGCTTATCAGAGATGAAATCCCAATATTCTTAGCTGGAAAATTGATGAAACCCCTTATTTACCTGGAAGCCTTCACAAGTATGAGGCCAAAACATAGTGACATAGACCTGTGACAGATTTCTATATAAGGACAATCTGCTTACCAGAGAATTTGAGGCAAAATTATTTTTTCACTGATTTTATTATTATCTTTTTACAGGATGGAAACTGGAAGATTTTTCTAGATATGATTTTTAGATTTGACAAATTAGTTAACAACATTGTTGGTGGAATCCGATCGGGTGTAAAACTTTTCCAAGAGATCATCAGTGGGAAGGGAATAAAAGGCATCATAGATGACTTTGTAAATGCTCTGGAGAGTCTGCCAATGAAGGTAAAAATTAACATGTATTCTATTTCAGGTTCAAAACACAAGTTTTAAAATCGTTATACACATTTGTATTGATAATAGGAATAAAAAAATAACTTCTTCAAATTAATATAGGAATTCTTAGAGAGATTTAGAGTTGATTAAGGAAATACTAAAATTTTAGATGTTTTATGAAACCAGGCAAAGATTTAATTCTTTGCAACTGTATCATTTTTAGTAAATGTGTTAATTTGCTGTTATAACTTTCAGGTTGCAGAATTGCGGTCAAAAGCCAAGAGAGCGATTGAAACAATTGGACGATTTGATGAAAACCAGCTTCCTGATTTCCTAAAACCAGTAAAAAATGTTATTCAAAAAGCAGAGAAACTCTTCAATGATGTGAAATCTGATGTGATGGGATTCTACAATGTAAGACTCATATTGAACAGATACTTTTTGTGTATCAGAAAGCCATTTAATGCAGAAATAAGTAATAATTTACCTTTTGTCTTTAATGGCATGAATTTTGACAATCATAAAGTGTTCATGTTGCACTCAAAACATACAAATACCAACAGAATTCTCCAAATATAAGATGAAACTAAGTTTTTTTTTCAATACTGTTGACCAATCAAGTACACTTGTGTTAACCAAACAGTTAAAACAAGGGTTAATACAGTAATAACATGTAGTAGGAATATTATCCCTTATTTACAATAGAAAAATAAGTATATTAATATCTTTTGTGTTTCTTAATGTCTTTTTGCAATGTTTCAGAAACTAGATGAACTGATTAATGTCAAGTTACCAGTAATGGGGGACACCTTGTATAAAGCTGTCACTGGCATCATTGATGGATTCAGATATATTGGAAAGAATCCGAAAGCATCAATAATGAAAATAGGTTTAGGAGTATATCAGTAAGTACTGCATGATTTTTTTATATAAAATATCTACAGAATATAGATAGCAGAGCATCTGTCTGATCAAAAGTTTATCTACATGTTGAAGTTACTTCCTATGTTGTGAGTTGCATGTGTTTTAGACAAATTCTTGTTCTTTATGTTTTGTTCAATCAATTGTTCAGTGATTATTATAGGTATTATATTTTTATGGTAAGTATGTGATATTGAGACATACATGTGATTTAATGAAACTGTTCTGCTTTTAAGAGTTTATACATCATACAAAGAAGCTCTCAAGTTAAAGAACGAGACACAGGAAGCCTGCTTCTTTTTAAAGGGTAAGACTTTTATATAAATTTCATTTAAATATTTCTGAATTTTGTTGAACTTTTTCCAATTTCTTTGTATAGCCATGAGAACAAAATCTTAACATTCTTATAATCTTATAAAAATGCCAAGTACCTTGATTAATGTTTTGAGATATTTTAACATTATCTTTTGTTGAGGTTGGAATGTAATGAACAATTTCAGCAAAAGATCATCGTAAATTTCTACATTTGTAAATTCCAGTGAAATAAAAAAAGTGCAAATTAAGTTTCTCCCTTCTCTATACCTAGTAAGTTTTAAACATATGCCTGTTATAAACTGCTTGAAATCAAACTAATGGTATTTAAATTCTATGTATTGCAGACAAGAAACCTTATTGGTGGGACTTTGAAGAGTTTATAGGGATTATAAGTGATGCCAAAAATGCCTTAGACATTGTCAAAAGAGATGGTCCTAACTGGGTTGATGATGTTATGGAGGATCCTGTGGCTGAATTTACAAAAGGGAGCTATACCATGGTTAGTCTTAAACATAGATGAATTAACATAAACCTTTTTGTCACCAATCACTAGGGACTGATTAACAAAACTGTAAAAAACGAAAGGAAAAGCTGGCAGAACATAAAAAAACAAAACATTGCCTCATTGAGATTACTGTATAGTAAAGTGTAAGAAAGGAAATAACTTCTTTTGCCAGAAGCTTACATATTATTCCTTATGTAGTTTATATACATGTATAAGGATTTGTTTGTTTTAGTGTCTTAAATGTATCTAAGGATTTTAGGAGTTTTTGCAGCATGATTCATTTTTAAAACATGCAAAAGACCAAAGTTAGTGTCAATAGTAAGTTTGGTAATGCTATGCATTCAAATTTTTAAGAATTACCTAATATCAGCAGTTTTTATACACCCACTTGTTAGAGAGGGGGCTATATCAATCACCTTGTCCATCTGTCTGTCCGTCCATCCAGTACAATATCTTGGCTTCTATTTCAAATTTGGTAGCTTTAGCATGATGGGATGTACATTTTCTCTACTTTCCAGGTCAGTTGATTATCCGCTTCCTGTTTCCTGAGCCAACTTAGACTATTTTAAGGGTCAAAAAAGGAAAATTTTTCATGACAGATTTCTCAGTATCTGCTGAAGGGATTGGGTTTTAATTTGGTACACAGCTTAAGCATGATGAGTTGAATTGTCCTTCCTCTTTTCAGATCAGTTGGTCATCTACTTCCTGTTTTCCAAGTCGACTTAGACTATTTTAAGTGTCAAAAATGAAAATTTTAATTTGGTACACAGCTTCAGCATGATGAATTGAATTGTACCTCCCCTTTCCAGGTCAGTTGGTCATCTACATCCTGTTTTATGAATGGTCGAGTGGGGTAATGCTTAGAACATCTTAGTGCAACCCCTTGTTGGTCTAAGCATTAGGAAGCAGAAATGCCTGTTTCAAATCAAGACAATTGCAATCTTCAATTTCTCTAGTATGTCCTCTATTTTGTCTTTTCCCTTGGACATTTGATATTGATCCACCAAGTTTGGTAATTTTGTTATTTCCTTTATTTTTACACTGATTGATGTATAAATAGAAGAATCAACTAATTTTTTTTCTAATAACACTTTTTTGATTTTAGTCTGAATTAAGAACAGATATCATCCAGGAAATTACAGCCACTATCGATGACGTTACAAACTCATTTGACACCATCTTAGATGATTTAGCTGGACCTTTTATTGCTGCTTATGATGCAACTTTTGGAGTGATCAAAAATGTCAAAGAGGCTTATGCTACACTCAAAAAAGGGTAAAGCATAGTTAAAAATTACATAGACAAAACACTATGTTTTTCACACTTATTTATTGACTAAAAAATTGACACAACTAATAAAAAGAATTGATAAGATGAGACAATGTGAACACTGAACACAATCAATAAATGAAGAACTATTTTGAATTATGTCAAAGAACTTATACCAAACTATAATAACAAAATAAAAATATGACTTACTAAAGATACCCATTATATCATAAAATGATTCCTGGTGCTGGATTTGGCTTCCTTGTTAGAATGCTTTGGTTTTGAGTACTTTTTGTTTTCAACAGTTTTGGAATTTGACCTTCCAATGTTTGATTTAAATGCTACTGATGAGAGGTTACACCTTGAAATATCGATATTTAGCATATCTAAATTAACCATTTGTACCCGCATTTTGGTATTTGTAATTTTGAGATTTGACATTATTATGGAGTGCATTAACTAAGGAGGACAAGGTACAGTAAGGACCATATTTTGCCCCCTAGTTTTATGCCCCATCTATGAAAGTAGAGGAGCATATAGTGTTTGGGTCCATTCGTCCGTCCGTCCGTCCATTCGTCCATCCCTCAGTCCATCTGTCTGTTGGTCCGTCCGTCTGTTCGTCCGTCCGTTTGTCTGTTCCAAATCATTCCCACATACTTGCAAATGCCATATCAATCATATTGGTATGGTAGGTGTACCTAGTGATGCTAAGCACAATGCATGCTTGGGATATTTTCCGCATGAATGACCACTTTCTGAAGAATGGTTAAAGTCTGAGGGAGTCGATCTTCTGATAGACGAAGGCAGTGCAGTATGAATTTTTAGCTTACTTTACAATAGTGAGGGGGGCTTAAGTGATATCCCTAACATCTTTTGCACCGGAGTTGGTGTCACCACCCGCTTACAGCAGAATGGTTAAGATCCATACATGCTTACTGACAAGTGCCACATAAATCATATTGATATCACCTACAGTGCTGCTAAGCACAATGCATGCTTTGGATGCTGACTGTGACCTATATTTTCCACATTGATGACCACTTATAGAAGAATGGTTAAAGTCCATTCCTACTTAGTGACAAATGCCACATCAATCATATTGGTATGGTAGGTGCACCTAGTAATGCGTAGCACAATGCATGCTTTGGATGCTGGATGTGACCTATATTTTTGCATGGATGACCTCTTATAAAAGAATTGTTAAAGTCCATTTCCACTTACTGGTGCCACATCAACCATACATATACTTCCTGTTAACCAAATTTTTAAGATGCAGGCGACATATGTCTTACATGGAAGACCACAAATCTAGTTCTTATATGTATTGTTTCAAATTAGACTATACAGGTATTTTATTGTAGGTACCAGGCCGGTAAATCTCTGTTGGATTCTATATTTGGATCTAAATCTCACCCTGATTTCCCTCGTGCCATCAGATTGGATACTGATGGATGCAGTAGTAGAGGGTTCTATCCTTCCCGGTTATCTAGTGGTGACACAGAGTACTGGTCTAAAGGAATTGATCTTCTGATAGACCAAGGCAGTGTGGTATGAATTTGACTTTTGCTTTTATGTTTAAGTTCCTACAATTACTTTGTACACATGAAAATGAAAGATATTGAAGATGGAGCTATTTATTGTCTAAGCCTTCAGCTAATTGAGCTCATCAAAACTCCCTTTGGGTCAAAGTTGTCAGATGTCCCTATTAATGAGTTTTAGCTCTGAAGAGACCCCAAGGTGTTAGATTGAATTAGGATCCTGGGAGGCTATTTTTGTCTACACATGGAAAAGATTTTATTTTAATTTTTGGCTGAATTTTAATGGAAATTAAAATCTGGGTTATAAAGTAGTGAACTTCAGCTGTTGGGCAGTGATTTTTTTTCTTCGACTACTTATCACAGGCCCTTGAAACCAGCATAGGGTCCCATAATATGGGATTTGATTTCAGGTCTATTGCTCACCTACTTCTTGTTTTAAACAAATCTGACCATTTTTAACTTTGAAAGATTTCATTAATACAATAAAGTTTTTTTTAGTGTATCTTGGAACATGTGTACATGTCAGTTTGTTTGTCCTGTGAAATAGGAAACCAAGAAAAACTGAAATGTAGAAAAAACTTCTGTATTTTATTTACACTTATATTATGTTTTAGTATGCACCTGTGTATTGCATTATGATTCACTTCTATTTCAGATTGTTGCCCCATTTGCTGGCTACATTATGTTGACTGGCAGACCCAGAGAAGTTGTTATCAAGGCAGAGGAATCCTTTAAAAATGCTGAAATATTTATAACTAACATTGACCCAGTGGACACCATTCTTCATCCATCTGATGAAAACTATATAGAACATTTGGTAATTTTTTTGTTTCATAAATAGAAAATAATGAGATGTGGAATAAGTATGTGAAACAGCTCACTTAACTAGCGGTAATTACAAAAATCACAATTGACAACTGCCAGCAGCCTTCAACAGGCACAGTAGGCGCTGCACTCAGTTCTGCAATAGGCCCATGGTCCAAATAAGATGCATAGAATTCAAATCTCATATAGCAAGCATGATTACGAAAATTATATAAGTTTCTTTTAATAAAAGACCATCTCTTTATTGATTTTTGATAATTTATTAAGAAGAATATTTAGTATTTAAAAAGCAATTTTTTACCCTTGCTTAGAGAAGAGGGTGTATATTGTTTTACCCTTGTCTGTTTGTTTGTCTTTTTTAAACAAAATTTCTGTCACCGTTTTCTGAGTAACCACATGGTGCAGAGGTCTGATATTAAGCATATAGCTTTATCTGATAGTACAATATGGTGTATACCAATTTTATCCTCATAAGTCATCTACTTCTTGAATACATTTGTTTTTACACAAAGGTGGTCAGAGACTGAAATCACCCAAGCAGTAATTTAAAATTTGCTGTAATTTACTGTAAACCCAAGCTGTCAATTTCTCACTTGTTGACACATACAATACCTTGATCAATAAACGGATTAAGAGTTTAATTACTTGTAAATTGTGTGTGAAGTGTTTGATGCTTGTCTTTTAATTTGTTAAAGATTATTTACCCATTTATGGTCACACCAAACTGATTGTCTTTCTTTTCATTATTTAAATAAATAATTATGCTTTATTCATAATCTATAATCATTTTCATTTAATACCATGCTCAACAGTCAACGATATACCAGTACCTGATTTCATGCACACATTTATATTTCTTATCAAATGTTTGCGGGTACCGTATTTTTTGGTGTATAAGCCGCTATTTTTTTTCTGAAAAGTTCTGGGTGCGGTTTGTACACCGGTGCGCTTAGTCTGTGTATTTTTTTAAATTTCCAGGTGGACCAGTGTGAAAACATCGATGTTTTCAAGCAAAGATTTTACTAAACTACTCATACAATGTGATTCTCCCGCCGGGAGACGAAATCTCCCGACTTTTTCATCCATCTCCCGTTCTCCCGACTTTTTGTGAAATCTCCAGCTTTTTCAAAACATGACAAAATTTTAGTTTTATAGACATTTTTATTGTTCAGTCATAAAACATTTCCGGTGTATTAGGGATTTGTCAATTAGGTGGACGATAATTTAACAGGTAAAGGGGTTAATTAAAGGTTTATTGCCATAATTGACCTGATGATTGTATAAACAGTTTGAGATTAATCAGTGGAGCCATGTGTATTTGGCACACGCTAATGCCCTCAATTGACTTTGAAATGCAATTTTAATGAGCGTTGAAAATCTCCCACTTTTTTGTCCAATCTCCAGCCAAAAAAATCTAAATCTCCAGCTTTGTCATCACGGATCCGTCACATGTATGACTACTGCAATTTCTATTTTAGCTTTATTCATGTGATGTTTTGTTTGTTATTTTATGAAATAAAAAGTAAATGCCCTCAAATGTGTTTGTTTATTAATTTTATAGGTTATAGCCCTTTAAAGGTTAAAAGTAGGATTTTTCATGTTTTTGATCTATTAAGAATGAAATCTATTGCAGTTAGAGAAAAGCTATTGCTTGCTTTAACCTTCAGCTTATTGAACTCTACAAAAGTTTTTGTTGGGTTGAAGTTGTCAGATGACCGCTTATAGGGATTAAGGCCCTTTAAAGGTGAACAATAGCAATTTTTCTTGTTTTTTGCCTATAGAATAAAACCTATTACAGCTACATGTAGTAAAAAGCTGTTGCTTGTTTAAATCTTCAGCTCATTGAGCTTTACAAACTTTTCATTTGGTGTTTTTGGCCTATGGAATGAAAACTGTCGCTGCTAGGGAAAAACTGTTGCCGGTATGACTGATTCGTTTTAATTTGTCATTTTCTCTGGACTATGAGATTGATCATTCAAGTTTGGTAGTTTTGTTATTACCTTTATTTGCTTAAACCTTCAGCTCATTGAGCTTTACAAAAGAATGAGAATGATTTGACATTTGGTAGGATGGTTCAGTAGGACAAATGTATGTCCTTAGCAACTTTCAGACATGTTGGATTTCTACTTCATGTTCAGTTCTAGATGGATATGATTTTTTTATAAGTAAAAATTTCATTCAAGGTAGTACTCCACCATTAATTCATTGAGCTCAGTTTTGCATGTGTTTGATGTTTACTTTTGTCATGGGTTCTGAGATTCATTTACACTGTTTTTTTCAACTTAAACTGTCTATTTGGCCTGCCACAAGGGATGCTATCTGAGCAGTTGCAGTGATTTTTTTTCTAAATAATTCTTCAATTGGATTGTAGTTTTTAAATCAGTCAGATTTTTTATTGTCTTTATTTTAAGGCAAAAAACCCAAGTATTTTTATTTAACAAAATATTCACAGGTCCCATTTCGAGACCAAAATGGTGGAGTACTTTCGTAGTTTTTCTCAGAAACCATACAAAAGAATGATTGAGACTTGGTAGGATGTTTCAGAAAGACTCACTGAATATCCTTAGTGACTTTCAGACATGTGGGCCCTGTATGTCTTGTTTGGAGTCTAGCATGGGCATCAATGTCTCATAAACACTTTTCGTCTTTGTTTTTGAGTTTACTGATCTATCCTGTACTAGTTAAAGAGTGTGTTACAATGACTTAAAAATATTAGTTTACACTTGGGTGAATGTAAACTTTTATGAATTTATATTTTTAAGGTTTGGGCAGGTGTAACCATTGGTACTGCCACAAAGTCTCCTTGTAAGAACCACATTCATGTAGCAATAAAAAAAGATGGTGGGTTCATAGAGCCAACACGATTTATAGAGACCAAACCTATCGTTCTGCAGCCATATGAACAGATCTGTAATGACTATAGACTGAAAGTATTGGTGAGTATTGTACATAGATCTGTAATGACTATAGACTGAAAGTATTGGTGAGTATTGTACATAGATCTGTAATGACTATAGACTGAAAGTGTTGGTGAGTAGGTCTATCACAAGCCCATCAGGCGGAGCAAAATTTATTGTCTGGAACTTTGTTAGAATTTTTTTTCACATGTTATGATATTGTTATAAAAAATACTGGTGGCAAAGTGATCTAAGTCCTCTGTTTAAATATCATGTTTATCAATCACTTTTTTGAAAAAAGATCTTCAAATCAAATTTGGGGATGGAAGATAAACACCCCTCACTTAACCCCCAATATTATATTGAATATTACATGTCCAAATCTGTACCACATGCTATATCACCCTGAGGGCCATTTGCCTGGAGGGTTATAATGATCAATCATTTTTACAGCAGATGGTAAATATTTGGCCATTATTGTCGCACCTGCGACATATGGTTGCTGAAGGCGAGACATAGATATTACTTTCCGGCAGCGGCGTAAACTTTTTTGTAAGACTTTCGTGGACAATGAATTGCTGGAAAAGTATAATAGTTAGGCATCTGATATTTAGTATACAGACAGTTCAGGTTATGGTCTATGCAACTGTCACCATGCCATGTGACTCTGACCCCATTTTCATGCTCCAGTGATTCTGTGAGAATTTAGGTCTTTTTTCGGGCCGTAAACTTTTTTGTAAGACTTTTGTGGACGATGAATTGCTGGAAAAGTATATTAGCTAGGCATCTGATATTTGGTATACAAATAGTTCAGATTATTGTCTATGCAACTGTCACCATGCTGCATGACCCTGACCCCATTTTCAAGCTCTAGTGACTCATCGAACTTAGGTCTTTTTTTCAGGCAGAAAACTTTTTATAATACATATTGTGTTGACAATGAATTACTTGAAAAGTTTAATAGCTAAGCATCTGATATTGGGTATACAGACACTTTTTGTGTTAATATCAGGAAATGAAAGCTTAGGCAGTTGATTTTAGTGATGTGCCAGCAGGCAAGACATACTTTTAGTGGCCACACTTGTATATTCAATTCATCATATATTTACGTTGTAACATTATGTTATACTTTTTTGTTTTTTGTGATAGGGGTGTGATATAGGTTATGCAATATAGGGTATGTGATATAGGATATGCGATATAGGGTATGTTATATAGGTCAGGCAATATAGGGAATGTGATATAGGGTATGTGATATAGATCATGCGATATAGGATATGTGACATAGTTCATGAGATATAGGGGATGTGATATAGGTCTTTCAATATAGGGAATGTGATATAGGTCATGTGATATTGGGTATTTATTACATGACTAGACAATTGCATTAATTTGATTGGCCTAAACAACCCTAAAAAGTTTTGATTTAGAGTGAGAACAGCCTAAAAATGTCTAAATATAGTAAATAAACATGATGGAAAACAATGTTACCCTACTTTTTCCTAAAAATAGATTCCAGACCCATGTAAGTGACTAAAAATAGATGGCCTGATTTCCCCCGTACAAAGTTCAGAAAATAAACATTCCAAAGAATATGTGTGGTATACCAAACAATTTTCCAATGCCAGTGTCTCATGGATGTTCAAATATCACCGTCAATTTCACCTTTAAAATTAATATGTGATTAATGTCAAAATCTTGTCAGAAGATTCTGTGATAAAATTTGTTTGTGTTGAAATTAAATTTTGAAAATTCAGCTTCTTTTTGAAACAATATTACAGGTGATTTTCACAAATGTACATGTATCACTGTATGTAAGTGGTATGGTGCTTTCAGTCTTCAGCATACAAGTTTTCATTTTATAAAACAATTATAGACTTTGGTATAGGTTGACATCAATTTTATCAACCCTCAAAAAATTATGTTAACCTCGCCTTCGGCTCGGTTTAACATAATTTTTTTCAGGTTGATAAAAATAGATGTCAACCTATACCAAAGTCGATAATTGTATAGTGATAGAAGTCATGCAATATAGGGAATGCGATATAGGTATTGTGTTTTGTCTTATAATATACATATTCAAAAAGACTATATAAATACTTAAATATATGATATTTGTAATTATTATCTCTTCTTCATATTTATATAAAGAACCCCAATATGCAAGTATTGAATATATATACATGTATGTTGTAAAATTCATATGGAGACTTTATTTCCCAGGGTTTCACAATCAAATATGGCAAAATTCCAAAAGACGACAAAGGAAGTGAAGAGACTGATGAAACACCCGATACCAAAAACACAGATGTTCCCCCAATAGATCAGATACCACCTACAGATGATCCTGGCAAAGAAATACAAGACACTAAAGGTAAACATGAATGTCCCCCATCAAAAGATGATCCTGGTAAAGAAATGTAGATAGTTTCAAAAAGAAAAGAATTCAATATTATTTTATCAGTAAAAAAAATGATAAGATTTTATTCTGAGTCATGTCACAATATGTCAAAGTAATCAGATGCTTCAATCCGCTATTTTTATGTTGTATGCATCATGTTGCAAAGCAAAGGAGTCTCTCTGACACTACCCTTGATCTTGTGTGGTCCTGCATCCCGCAGCATCACAAATATATCCGTTGCAGTTTTCCAAATAACTACAATCACAGCCTCTTAATATTTGGCATGTAGCTTCCTGGTGTAAAGTGATTTTATGCTCATAAGTCATCCACTTCCAGTCAACCAAATATTTTAAAATGCAGGTGAATTCTGTCTTTCATCTACATTAGTATCAGGGACAGTCTACAAGAGTACCTGTTAAAAATATCAACACTGAGTGTCATACCACCATGGGATTTGATTTCACATCCCAACCATTTTATACTTTGACAGACTTTTTGTTAACATTTTACTAAAATTGACATAGGAACTATTTTTTTTATCAATTATATACCAATATAGACTTTTTTCTATCTTTGTAGATGCTCCTGATGGAATTTTTTCTAGGGCAAAACAAGCAGTGTCTACAGGAATAGTTCAGGGTGCCAAAGGTAAAAACTGCACTTAAATCAGTCACTACGGTAATATTTTAGGGCGCAAAAGGTAAAAACTGCACTGAAATCAGTCACTACGGTAATATTTTAGGGCGCAAAAGGTAAAAACTGCACTGAAATCAGTGTCTACAGGAATAGTTCAGGGTGCCAAAGGTAAAAACTGCACTTAAATCAGTCACTACGGTAATATTTTAGGGCGCAAAAGGTAAAAACTGCACTGAAATCAGTGTCTGCAAGAAATAGTTCAAGGTGCTAAAGGTACAAAGAACATTGAAGTACTTGAAGAAGTACTAACATGACTACAGTATTTTTATATGTATTTAACACGATATCTTTTTTTATAACTATTTTAAAACATTTTAAAGGAGGAAATATTTTGAAACTTTTTAAAGGATGGAAAATATTTTGAAACTATTTATTGAAGGAGGACACTATTTTTAAACATGTTTTTTTACATGAAAATCCCCCTTTCATGGAGTGAAAAATGCAGGTTTTAAAATGGTGAATGTAGGGTGGTGGGCAGACGTCTGGAGGATTAAGTTTTCAAAACCGTTTTCCCAGCAACTACTAGTCACAGTCGTTTGATAGATGGTATACTGCATTGAAGTAGGGTCTCGTAATGTGGGATTTGATTTCAGGTCTTTCCCTGACCTACTTTAACGTAGTTTGGCCATTTTTGACTTCGACAGATTTTTATTTGAATGAAGTCATATTAATGATTTATATGTTAATTTGAACGCTATTGTTTTTCAGATATGTTTTCAAAGTTATTGCAGAAAGCAAATAGCTTTTTCAAAAAGTTTTCATTGACAAAGTTGAAGCTTGGATCTATACTTGAGTTTCTGGATATGTTGGGAATGACAGATAGTAAGCTTAAGCTAGCTGAGGTCATTAAAACTATTAAGGTAAGACATCTATGATCTGATTAATGCTTCAAGATAATAAACAACAATGACAAATAATATTTATAATAGTTTAAAATTCAATGTCATAAATGTACACTTCATAGCATATTTAAATGCAAAGAATTCTTTAAGAAATGTCCATAGTAAAATTATGTGCCCTGCAATTGTAATACATATCATTAGAAATAAAAGCAAAAAAATGAGTCAACAACTTAAAAATCGATGCATTTAGCAAAATATCAGAGTAACAAAAGTTGTTATAATATTCTTTAGAAATTAATAGACAACAGAGAATGCCTCAATCCTGCTAAAGCCACAGAGGAAGAACTTAAACAAGAATTACAAGACAGAGGTCATGCCACCAGTGGCACTAGGGATGAAATGATTAAACGACTCACCACTCCTGATAGCAGTAGGTTTTTAATACCGACATGTATTATGAATACTGTTTATAAACTTTAAAACAGTTTAAACAAAAATAGTCATAAGTTCAGGATTTATAGAAATATAATGTATCTGAAGCAATGCTATACTTAAAAAAAACTTATTTATAGGTCTACACAACATTACCAAATGAAGTTTAAAAACATTAAAAAGGAAATATTTTGGACATTTGTATGTCCTTTGTCAGTATAGAAACGTTAGATACTGCTTAATTCTATGAGGCAGGATGACTTTAATAGGTCTTATCAGGGAGGAGAGCATGAAGGGGTTGAGAAAATGAATTGGTAGGGTGACATAATGAACATAAACTAACAATTAAGTGAGATGATAAGGCCCCCCACAATTTGTTTTGTTCGAAGTAAAATTTGTTTTTGTTGGCTAACCTACTTTCAAGACTTGCACATTTCCAGCACAGTTCAATTTTAAAATGAAACCCTTTTTATGAGCATCATTATATATAGATTAACAAAACATTGATTTGATTATTTCTACTGTTAGGATGTCCATGGATGGCAATATCCACCCCAGATAATATGTACTGTACCTATGACTCCATGTGCCTGGGTTTAGAATGTTGTATGAATGTGAAGTTGTTCATGTTCCTGTACACTGTGAAAGCTTTTGCCCGGTATGATCCATGTGACCATAAACTGACGGTGGGCCTTAATGATTTACAGTACAGTATACAGTTTGGGCTGGGCTATGATGGTAAGTGTCTTACTAATTTCTTTCTTCAACACTTAATTAACAGCCAGTGATAATTAAGAATGGATATGTTTTACCAATTAAAAAAAATATTTAACATTAATGAATCAAAAACATAAAATTGAGATTCTTCATAGGCAGATAAATCAGAATAAAGAAATATTTATCTGTAGATTTTGATTACAGAAAAAAAATCCCAATATTGTTGAATATTAGTTAGATTGTGACATAGATCTTTGTTTAGCTATTTTGATATATAAAGTTTGATGGACATTTACTATGAATTTCCAATTATAGGACAAGAGGGTGAGATTCCAACTGGTCTGGATGTGAAAATGTTGAACCTTGTTTGTGTGATCAAGTAAGCTTTAACTATGTAATAAGCTGATCTAAATTATATAGGTACAAAATATGTTTGATTGGAACAGGCCAACTAATGGTCTTAAAGTGCTGGGGATAATTTTGAAACTGCTGCATGAGGTTAGAAATGGAGAACAAAAATTTAAAAATAGTTAAAAACAATAAAAAAATACATATAGCAAGTCATTTCCTGGTTTAATTATGCTCATTTGATATACTGTTAATTAATTTATTTTTGTTGGTACCAATTTCATGGTTTGATGAAAAAGGATCAGTTCTTTAGTTCCTTAATTTATGGGTCTGAATGTTTCAGCATACAAATCAAAGCTAATTTTTTTTAAGTGGGGTATCAAATTTCGTTGGTAAATGCTACCTACAGGAACCATGAAAATTGATATCCCACAAATAATAATAAAACAACAGTAATTGACAAGGATGTTCCACAGTTGAAGATCAATTTGCAATGGCACAAGTGATTATGGAATGAGAGTTAAAGTTTACTTTCCACACATTCTATAAAAGTTGTGAAAATAGTTCAAAATATTGCCTATGAAACATTATATGAGAAGACACCTTGGCCGAGTGGTTAAGGTGCTGGCCTTTGCGGCCAAAGGGTTGTGAGTTCCACTCCTGTCACTACCCATGTTATTGTGGTGTATCCTTGAGCAAGATACTTAACTTCACTTGTTCCAGTTCACTCAGCTGTGAATGCGTACCTGTGAGGGTTGTAAGCCAATGTGCTGTGGCTGCTATGGGTGCGTATGTTAACAGCCGACTTGCAATTCAGTGATCAGGGGTTAAAGTGTAAAGTCGTTTGAATATGCCTAGCGTAGAAAAAGACTTTAAACCTAAAACTTTAACTTTTAACTTTAACTTAAAGTTCATGATTCACATTAGTTAAAATCCCTTTCCTTTTTACAAGGCACATTCAGAGCTGTTGATAAAGGAGTAGGGGCATTAAAGCCCTTATTTGGCCCCTGAAATTTGGACACATTTTAGAACATTTGTCAAAATAGAAACTATGGTGCTTATATAATAGCTAAGATAGAGAGTTATTATTTCCAAAAGGATTTTTTGGCATAAATAGTTTGGCTGAGGCATAGCAGATCCTCAAACACCGGTCAAATAACAAAACTGGTCGTTTTTGATGTATTTTAACACATTTAGAGGTAGTATTTGCTTGAACCAAAAGGGTCCACACCCATGTTCAAAAAAGATGTTTTCAGAAAAGATGCATAATAATCAGACACATGCTCAGTTAAAATATTTTGTTTGAACATGGGTGTGCTCACTATCTACCAGAACAAAACGTGTGCTAAAAAGGCCAGAAAATCACATTTTCAAGTGTTTTAGCCAATTTTGATCAACTTTGACGTCACCATGACATCCCAATGACATTGAAAAGGTCAAAATTTGGCATGTTTCTGTAAGTTCATTTTCTTCTGTTTAAATCTACACCAAAAACAATTGATTCTGAGTAACTCAAATATTGGCCTTAGTGCCCCTACTCCTTTTAACTTAAAACAATAACTACAACAACGTTCCAGAAAGTAAGTATGACAATAATGTTCTTTCATAAATATCATTGGCAGCAATTGACTTTAATACAACAGTTAAGTCAAGTGAACTATTACAGTATCAATGATTACCAAAATAAATTAACATAGTAATAAACAACAAGAACTGAGATTAATCATGTATTTTTTTTCTATGTACATTGCTACTAATCAAAAACTATCAGTCCATTACCAGTGTTTTGTTTCTATAACAGATACAACATACAGAAGACAGACATAGGATTGATAGCATCGATAGGTGTCGGCTTCTGTGACAGCTCAGATACCTCTAACTGTGTAGCATACGTTTCCCTGCTGCTTAATGCCGTTTTACCTCTACCTATATGTAAAGCTGACGGAACAATAACTTGGCCCCAAGGTAGTGTATAATTAACCACACTGGTGTCGGCTTCTGTGACAGCTCAGACACATCTAACTGTGTAGCATATGTTTCACTGCTCCTTAATGCTGTTTTACCCCTACCTATATGTAAAGCTGACAGGACGATAACTTGGCCCCAAGGTAGTGTATAATTAATCACATCAGTGTCTGCTTCTGTGACAGCTCAGACACATCTAACTGTGTAGCATATATTTCCCTGCTCCTTAATGCCATTTTACCTCTACCTATATGTAAAGCTTACGGGACAATAATATGGCCCCAAGGTAGTGTATAATTAACCACGCTGGTGTCGGCTTCTGTGACAGCTCAGACACATCTAACTGTGTAGCATATGTTTCACTATTCCTTAGTGCCGTTTTACCTCTACCTATATGTAAAGCTGACGGGACGATAACTTGGCCCCAAGGTAGTGTATAATTAATCACATCAGTGTCGGCTTTTGTGACAGCTCAGACACATCTAACTGTGTAGCATATGTTTCACTATTCCTTAGTGCCGTTTTACCTCTACCTATATGTAAAGCTGACGGGACGATAACTTGGTCCCAAGGTAGTGTATAATTAATCACATCAGTGTCGGCTTCTGTGACAGCTCAGACACATCTAACTGTGTAGCATATGTTTCACTGCTCCTTAATGCCGTTTTACCTCTACCTATATGTAAAGCTGACGGAACAATAACTTGGCCCCAAGGTAGTGTATAATTAACCAGGCTGGTGTCGGCTTCTATGACAGCTCAGACACATCTAACTGTGTAGCATATATTTCCCTGCTCCTTAATGCTGTTTTACCTCTACCTATATGTAAAGCTGACGGGACAATAACTTGGCCCCAAGGTAGTGTATAATTAACCACGCTGGTGTCGGCTTCTATGACAGCTCAGACACATCTAACTGTGTAGCATACGTTTCCCTGCTCCTTAATGCTGTTTTACCTCTACCTATATGTAAAGCTGACGGGACGATAACTTGGCCCCAAGGTAGTGTATTATTAACCTCATCGGTGTCGGCTTCTGTGACAGCTCAGACACATCTAACTGTGTAGCATATGTTTCACTGCTCGTTAATGCCGTTTTACCTCTACCTATATGTAAAGCTGATGGGACGATAACTTGGCCCCAAGGTAGTATATTATTAACCTCATCTGTGTCGGCTTCTGTGACAGCTTAGACACGTCTAACTGTGTAGCATACCTTTCACTGCTCCTTAATGCCGTTTTACCTCAACCTATATGTAAAGCTGACGGGACAATAACTTGGCCCAAAGGTAGTGTATAATTAACCACATTGGTGTCAGCTTCTGTGACAGCTTCAATATGTCTAACTGTGAAGCATATATTTCACTGCTACTTAATGGTGTTATACCTCTTCCATAATATGTAAGGCGGACAATAACTTGGTCCCAAGGTTATACATCTACACAAATTAAGAAGCATATTGTTAAAAAGGTATATATGACATGAGACTTATTGATATGAGATGGCATTGCCCTAAAAGCTTGCGAAGATAACAAAATAAAATCCATTCCACAGGTGGGTGAGGTCAGATGAAATAAGGACGATGTGACAGTATTTCCAGCCATTTTTCAGCAAATGTACATGTGCATACTTTTTCGAAAATGTCTAAAAAAATCCGAACAGAGAAGAATTTTATTTGAAGGATCATATTTTGGGTCTCATGCAATTTGGCAGACTCTGTACATAAGTGAGCTTTGCTTCGCTCGCATATCAAGACAAGATAATAATCTCTTATGTAAAAAAAGATAAAATTAAGCACTCTTAATGACATATTCATAATAAATCGCATTCAAAATTAATCTATGTAATATTTTTCATAGATTGTACGACAGTGGTCCCAGCTGATGTGATATTCCTTACTGATGAATCAGGAAGTGTGGGAGAACAACATTTCAAAGATTCTATGACTGCTCTTGCCAACTCTGTCGGGAAGTTAGCTATTGGAGAAACGTATGTACATGTTGGTGCTACAATGTTTGCAGGGTATGGAACATCTAGGACAGTCTTAGACCTGAATTCAGACTATGACAGTGAAAGTGTAAAAAACACACTAGAAAATACAAAGTACCAGAGAGGATCCTACACAGAGATTGGAGATGCTTTAAAGTTTGTATGTGATACCATGTTTACAGAGACCAAGGGAGACAGAGGGGATGCCAAGAACTATCTCATCCTGTTGACAGATGGAAAATCTAACTCGGGTCCTGAACCTGTCAGAACTGAGGCTAAAGCATGCAGAGATAAGGGAGTGAGGATAGCTACAGTAGGAATAGGACCCAATACTGATGAGGACATATTGAAGGAGATAGCATACTCAATGCCGAACTATTATCTTTCAACCAACTACAGTGCTCTGCCTGAGACACTACCAAACCTTGTGGTACAGACCATTGATTGTGGCTCAGGTATTGTCATATCTAATATACAAATTGCTGAATCCAATATTAGTATTATTAATAGAATTTATAGTTTTTTAAGTGTTTTGATTTTTGATGAAGGACAACTAAATAATTTCCTTCTTGTTGAAAAGCACAGTAGCATTTTTTTCCTTTTTCTAAATGATTACAAAATAGGAAAACATTTTTTTCTTCATGTTCTGAAGCCAAACGTTGAAATTGCAAATTTTTAGAATTGTATTTATATCAGAGTTTGCTCTGAACTTTGGGTTTGACTAGTATTTAGATATACACACATCACTTGTATGTATTTCGGAGTTTGTGCTGAACTTAGTATCTGACAAGTATTTAGATATACACACATCACTTGTATGTATTTCAGAGTTTGTGCTGAACTTAGTATCTGACAATTATTTAGATATAGACACATGGCTTGTATGTATTTCGGAGTTTGTGCTGAACTTTGGGATTGACAAGTATTTAGATGTAATCACATTACTTCTATTTATTTCAGAGTTTGTGCTGAACTTTGGGTATGACAAGTATTTAGATATAGATGCTATACGACAAAGGATAGAAACAGCAGCCAAGGAAAAGCTGAAGGAGATTGTCAGTGATGTTGTGGATGAAATATTAGAAGTACTGGGTTTGCCAGAGGTAAAATTTAGAAATTACATTTGCCAGCTAATAGTTTGAATTTATGGAAATAAATGTTAACAAAATTAGCAGATATAAAGGACAATGCATATAAAAATGTGGGCGGGGGAGGGGTGGGGGGGTGTAACATACAACCTGTACACAAAATTCACTAAACTACGATATTGCTATGAGCAGCATGTACTCTAGTCGAAACGATAGTAAACTCAGGTACCAGTTTCTGCTTGCCATAATGCACCACTCACTTGGCCAATGATGAATTTCTTGTTTGTCAAATTTCTACCACAATAAATACCAGACAAATTAATTGTACAATGAAAAGTTCCCACCATAAAGTTTAATTTTATATCTTCATATCATGTACTGATATCGACAATCTTTAGTTTAATTTTCCCTTTGTGTGTATTTTCAGGGATTTCTGCAGTCATCAGGTCCCTGTGTCAGACCTGATAAAATGAAGTCAGTGAAGCTGAAAGAAGAGTTAGGAAGTCGAGGGCTGAGTACAACAGGAACTGACACGGAACTTATAAAGAGACTAGAGGATGATGATAGGAGTAAGTTTTCTATTTTCTCTCTTCTTAAAGGTATGGTAGAGTAGCATATACTAAATAATATCTTTTGAAAATGAAGTGCATCTAATCACCATCTTAGGATTTAATCCACACAAAATAAATGTCCAGTTACATTGTTATCATATAAAAAAAATCCACAATTACGATGATATATGTTTTAAAATTACAATTGAAATGGGTTATGTGAGTAAAAATTTGTTAAAAATGAGAGTTTTATGCATTATACAACATTGACAAGATCATACATGTGATATTCACGCTGGGAGTCAAAATCTTCAGACTTTTTTAACTATATATACACATTCTCTCGACTTATTGCATAATCTCCAGCTTTTTCAAGACTTGACAAAATTTTAATTTTACAGACATTTTACTTGTTTCAGTCATAAAACATGTCCGGTGTTTTTAGGATTTTAATAATTTAGTCGCACATTTATTTCATAGCTGTAAAAGTGTTAATTGAAGGTTTATTGTAATAATTGACCTGATTGATTGTTGAACAGTTGGAGATTAATCAGTTAAGCCATATATTTGGCACATGCTAGTGCTCTTAATAAACAAAGGACTTGCGAATTCAAAGACTCTTGAAAATCTTCTGTTTTCATGTTCAATCTCCAGCTAAAAACCTCAAAATCTCCAGCTTTGTTGCTACAGGTCCATCACACGTTTGCAAGATTATAATGGGAAAATATATAGTACACAAAACTCAAAAGTTATTTTTTCTTTTTTCCCTCAAGAGTAAGCTAAAATGTAAAGACTCCTTTTTCTCTTTTTTTTAGAATGTGGAATACAAGGTGTGAGTATTAAGCTTCCTGAAATCACCAACCAGTGGGTTAAGGAAAGATTTTATTATTCCATCTCAAACGACTGCCTCAGATTAGATGCCTGTTTTGATGTCTCCTTTACCATAGCAGACATTGACTACTCCAAATCTTTCAATGCTTTCTTTGAGATGGACTTCTGCAAGTTTGTAATGAACTATGGGATAGAGTCGTACAAGAAGCCAGTTATATTTCTCAATTATGACTGGGGTAAGTAACTAATATATTGCTTAATTACTTGTATGTCACTGCATTGTTCAACACTGGTGTTTTGTTTATTTACATAAAGAAGCAAAGAGGCACCAATGTGGCATTCAAGTGTCAAAAGTCCTAAAGGGCAAAGACAAAACCGGTAAACATGAACAAGAACAACACTGCAAAAGGAAACACAAAATCAACCGAACTCAAGTCTTAACAAGAGTGAACTCGGGTGCTCCGGAAGAGTAAGTGTTTCATAAAATGGTTTTTGTTATTGATGAAAAGAAAAAAATACAACTTGTATGCCAATATTTTTTGGTATTCTCCACTTTTCTTTTTTCATTAATGGTTTCTCAGTCAATTTTTGAATCTGAAAAAGCTATTGTAATGCACAAAAGTATGATACATTAATATTGACCATAAGCTCAATTTAATTTCATATAATCTTGGTTTAGTATTTAACTATATATACATAACTGATGTCAGGTTTTCGTAGGACTGCCAAAAAATTGCCAACATGTCATGGTATATTGGTTTTGTTATAAATAAAAGGTTATTTCAAATCATGCATACATGTATATTACATTTGGAAAATACAATCGAAATAAAATGTTTTATTAAATGTTGACAGGAAAGACAGAAACATTGACAGTTACTAAGGACTTTCAGCTCATGTAAGTATACAATAATACATGTACATGTATATGTTGATCCCAACTGGATATGAAATGATTTAAATTTAAAACACAATATACCAAAATTTGATTGAATATGTTGAATATAAGCTGAAAAAGTTCTGAGTAAAAATGTTGTAGTTTCTTGGGTTTTTGATAATCCTGAGACTCGTTATGGTAATCTGCTGTTCATTTTAAGCTCACCTGGCCGAAGTTCTTCTTCTCTGAAACTTTTGAACCAATTTGATTGAAACTTGGTAGGAATGATATATGACATATTAGCTACAAATGATCTTCATTTTCAATTGATCCCAAAAAAAAAAAAAAAACATGGCCGCCATTGCTAAAAAAAGAAAAGGGGGTAAAACAGCAGTTTTTTGCAAATAACTCAAAAACAGTGACAGATATCAAAACTCTGGCAAAGATTAAAAGTGATCAGCACCTCAAGATTTACCTACCCTGAAATTTTGAAGAATTTCCAACAAACCATGTAGGAGTTATTGCCCCTTTTCTTGATTTTTTCAGTGTTTTGTACTTATTTTGTCTTATATCTCAAGAACAATATAAGGTATTGAAGTTATTTCAATTGCATAATGTTCAGCTAAGTAAGCTCTACAAATTGTCCATTTGGTCAAAATTGTCAGATGACCTGCTATAGGGGTTATGGCCCCTTAAATGCCAAAAATAGTGGTTATAGCCTTATAGAGTGTGAATGATAGAAGATAGGGAATATGTTTTGCTTGCTTAAATGTTCAGCTTATTGAGCTGTACAAAATTGTCCATTAGGTTGAAATGGTCAG
This sequence comes from Arcuatula senhousia, assembly GCA_963971305.1. Classification (NCBI taxonomy): domain Eukaryota; kingdom Metazoa; phylum Mollusca; class Bivalvia; order Mytilida; family Mytilidae; genus Arcuatula; species Arcuatula senhousia. Next base: position 738,335 of record OZ020307.1, on the reverse strand, counting down.
ATGACCCCTTATAGGAGAAATGGCCCTTTAAACCCCAAAAATTGTGTTTTTTGCCTTATAGATTGTGAACGATAGTAAATAGAAAAAAGGTTTTGCTTGTTTAAATGTTCAGCTAATTGAGAATTACAAAATTGTCCATTAGGCAAAAATTGTCAGATGACCATAATAGGAGTTACGGCCCCTTAAATGCCAAAAACAGTTGATTTTACGCGAAAGATTGTAACCATAGAAGATTGTGCCAAACATTTGTTTGCTCAAATGCTCAGCTTTATAGAGCTTTCCAATAGTTTCATGTCATGACAGGCTGTTGGCCATGTTTAATATTGTTACATTAAGTCATTGAAACCAGGTGAGCGATTCAGAGCCTCATGTTTATGATGGAGATACATATATTGCTGGGAGATTATTAACATTCATTCTTTACAATGTTGACTTCTGGTAGATTTTAATGGTAAATTTTAACGTTGTTTGTAAGGTGACTACTTGTTCCATACATAGATTTATTAAATATCTGTCTTTTTTAGGGTTTCCATAGAAAAGGATAGTGACAGAAAAGTGTTTAAGTTGGATCTAGGATATACAATGTGTTTTGGTGGAAACTGTGTGATGGATGGGCTGGTAGTTGAAGATGCTGAGATACCTATTCCTATCTGTAACGAAAACTTTACATTCTCAGGTAAGTGTATACCTATCTGTAACGAAAACTTTACATTCTCAGGTTAGAGTATACCTATCTGTAACGAAAACTTTACATTCTCAGGTAAGTGTATACCTATCTGTAACGAAAACTTTACATTCTCAGGTAAGTGTATACCTATCTGTAACGAAAACTTTACATTCTCAGGTAAGTGTATACCTATCTGTAACGAAAACTTTACATTCTCAGGTTAGAGTATACCTATCTGTAACGAAAACTTTACATTCTCAGGTTAGAGTAGATCCAATCAAATCCAAATAACATTACACAGAAATGTGTTGTCTTATGTTAATTTCACACATGATAATACCTGGAATATGTTTTTTTTGCCAGTTTTGAAGGTGTTAGTCATGTTTTATTTTATAAGTCGCATGCCACTGAATGTGAAAATTTTTATAACTTATTTTTAAATGATGGTTTAATCAAGATTGCCAATTTTAAAGGATGTAGAACCAAAATAGCATTAAAAAACAAAATAATGATGTGTAAGATTGTTGTGTTTTTATAATAAAAATTCAGTTAATTTTCATACCGCTTTCTTCAGGGAGATGTGGTATAATTGACCACAATTCACATCCTATGATAGAAATTTTTTGTTTTACTTGTATAAATTGTTTTAATAAAGTTAATAACTAATTATAAACTACCGAACTTGGAGAATCAATCTCCAATCTGACAGAAAAAAATAAAAACAAAACAAAGGCTGACAAACTGGAGAAATTGAGGACTGCAATGGTCCTGACTTGGTAAAGGCATTTCAAAAGAAAATGTTTTATAGTGCCAAACCTATTCTGTTTTAATCTTAGGGTCTGCGATCTTAAACAACAATATTACATGTATGTATTTTGTATTTTGAACAGGTGACAGTATTATGGAACTTGTACAGTCTATTGGTGGAAAAATGACAGCAGATGCATTTGACCTGATTCTCCAGTACCTTGGACTTGATGTTAGTATTTTTGTTAAGATTATGAAAAGCATTATGTATATAAATGTACAGAGCATATTGTGTTTGGAAATTCTGGTCATGTTGTAATGACAATGCAAATTTTTTATGACATTTATTTCAGTCGGACATTTCATGATAAAGATGGAGCTAATAAACTTTATCTTTGGAGAATGACTCATCATTCATTTTTGTGACATTGTAGTTTTAGTTTCAGAATATTTTGCTATTATGCTTTTAGATACAATATAAAATATGGGAAGACTTGTAAATGATTTGACTTAACAGATGTGGTTTAGTGTATGTTTTTGGTTTTTATTTTTAGAAACACTTCATTAAGGGAGCCTGCAGTGTTCCAGATGGTCCCAATGGTATGTAAACTACAATTAAAAAAAAACTGTAGAGTCTAGCTCACAGTATCTTCTAGTTCTGGTTTCAACAATCAGAATACATTGTACATTAATATACTTTTTTGTTCTCTTTTATGACTTTGCCTTCTTTCAAACAATTGTTAGCACCCGAGTTCACTATCATTTCAACTTGAGTTGATGTTGCTAAATGCAATAGTTGTTATGAGTGTTTTTGGTTGTTGTGTGGTTTGTTTCATTGTGACGATTATTTGACTACCGATTTTGTCCTTGTCTTTTAGGTATAATGATGTTTTATTGCCCCTTTGTTTCACCTTTGATTCTTAGTAATGCATGAACCATTTTTGCAGATATTTTATTACAGTCATAGAATTAAAATTATATTATTGTGTTTGTGTTAGATTGTCCCTGGATGATAAATCCCCAGAAATACCTGCCAGCTAACATCAGGACCATGTTACGATGTGAGATGACGGACAACTGTTTTGGATTAGATTGCTGCATAGATCTGAAGTTTACCTTACCACTAGGTGATGACCCTGTCACATATCACATCCCATTCTGGTTTAAGTTTGAGCCATGTGATTTCAAAGTTGATGTCAGATTTGGTGGATTTACATATAACAGAGTCATCCTAGACTACAACTTTGGTAGGTCTTTATTGACTTTGAATTAGTAACTAAAAATGTGCCACCAAATCAAATTTTATTGTAAAGAATATACGGTTAACAAACTTATTTTCACGACTTTATTTCTCTCAAGTTCACAGGTATTTAAATTCACGTTTTCTGATTAATATTCTATTTATTTCTTACATATTATTTCATTTCGTGGTATTAAATTTCATGAAAAATACAGGATGTGAAATCCGTACAGTTAAATACCTCGGGGGAAAATAAGAACATTTACAGTAGTCTTTATAAATGAGAGTATTATCATTATTTATTTACACTCAAACAACTAATGTTTTGTACTTACTTACGAAGTACATTTATTATGATACATGTATATTCAATATATTGTATATGACTAAACAGTTTATAAAAAAAAATGGTGAAAAATGTATCTTTGCCTTTTTAGGATTGCAAGACATAGCAATAAAAATATTAAGAAATGTATAGTAATATGAGTACCATTTACACTAAAAGATATATGTACATGTATTAACCTTTTGATATTTTAATGATGAATCAGAACGTTATACAGTAATGAATCATACAATTATGATTGTGAGCAGATGGAATCGGTACACCTTTCTGTTTAATACTAATGTTTAATTTGAAGGTGAGAAAGAAGTGTTGTCCATTGGTAATGGAAATCCAGCACCAGTGAGGATTGAGTAAGTCAGATTATTATTCCAGCATCTGTCATTCAAACCAAACTGTAAATGATAAATGACATCTTGCAGATTTACTGTTATGGAATGGTTTGTCTTTAGATACATTTATAGAATGTTTCCTGTTAAGACCATTCTTTAAAGTCTTTTTTTTGAAAAAAAAATATATAATCTTATTTTTTTATATTCTTTTATATATTAATTTTTCAACCAATAATTTAATTTAACTTTAACAATATAAATGATTGAAAAGTGTTTACTTACAATAGCACACGTTTTCAGCTACAAAGAAAATATTGAAGTTCCACACTCGCGTGGCTGGGGGGCTTTATATTAGTAAAACCTCTGTATACCATTGTACAACAAAGTGATCATAATAAAGTCTATCTATCTAAGTTGTTTTTCCTAGATACACAATAGACAAGATGTCAGATGGACAAGGGTTTATAGTTGATGCTCAGATAATAATCTGTATCCCAATTGATGGAGAGGACTACTGTGTACCAGATGGTGGAATACACATACTCCAACAACAAAACCTTCCTGTTTGTTCCAAGGAATTCTTGAATTCTATAAAAGGTAGGTATTGGTCATAGTTAAGAGTATCAGGGATTGTATTGTTACCTGCATTTTACAAATGTTGCAACTAATTAAAATATGTTGAAAGTTTTAGTGATTTTTTTTTCAGATTGTCATGATCATAATATATTAGCACCATTAATACATGTACATAGATAATTTTAAAATACTTTTTTTTTCTTTAAATCAATAATAAACACTACATTTATTTAATCATAAAATTACAATGATTTAAAACATTTAATTGCAATATTTTGAAATTTTTCAGATTGTACCGCTATTGTTCCTGCTGATGTTGTTTTTGTCTTGGATGAATCTGGCAGTGTAGGCCAGGATCATTTTACTCTCTCATTGGAAGCCATAGCAGAAACAGTAGATAAACTTGCCATAAGACAGGATCAGATTAGAGTTGCTCTATCTGTGTTCGGGGGAACTGGTACCTCAAGAACAAGCTTTAACCTGGATACCAGTTATGACAAAGATATCATACGACAAAATCTAATGAAGACATCATACAATAAAGAGGGATACACAGACCTTGGTGATGCCCTGCGATATGGGTGTGAGGACATGTTAGATGGTTACACTAATGGTGTGGATACATATGTAGTTCTCCTGACAGATGGGAAGTCCAATAGAGGTTCTACACAGACAGGAGTAGACACATGTCACAGTAAACAAGTTACGATAATCACTGTTGGTATTGGTGATGGCATCGACCAGGCAGAGTTACTATCAACTGTTACATCAGATAGTCATTACATCAACACGACTTACCAAGAACTTCATACATCTCTCCCAGATATTGTCATGAACACCATTGACTGTAGTACAGGTATAGTGTTTTTTAATTCAAAAACTTCGTTTCAAATACCTTCATTAATGGACATTTATGATTTTTGTCCCGCCTGCGACGAAAAGTCGCAGAAGGCGAGACATAGGTATTACTTTCCGGCAGCGGCAGCGTCGTAAACTTTTTTGTAAGACTTTTGTGGACAATGAATTGCTTGAAAAGTATAAAAGCTAGGCATTTGATATTTGGTATACAGACAGAACAGGTTATGGTCTACACAACTGTCACCATGCCATGTGACCCTGACCACATTTTCATGCTCCAGTGACTCTGTGAACTTAGGTCTTTTTTCAGGCTGTAAATTTTTTTGTAAGACTTTTGTGGACGATGAATTGCTGAAAAAGTATAATAGCTAGGCATCTGATATTTGGTACACAGACAGTTCAGGTTATGGTCTAAGCAACTGTCACCATGCTGTGTGACGCTGTCCCCATTTTCACGCTCCAGTGACTCTGTGAACTTAGGTCTTTTTTCAGGCTGTAAACATTTTTGTAAGACTTTTGTGGACAATGAATTGCTGGAAAAGTATAATAGTAAGGCATCTGATATTTGGTATACAGACAGTTCAGGTTATGGTCTACGCAATTGTACCATGCCGTGTGACCCTGACCCCAAATTCATGCTCCAGTGACCCTGTGAACTTAGGTCTTTTTCAGGTAGAAAACTTTTTTGTAAGACTTTTGTGGACAATGAATTGCTGGAAAAGTATAATAGCTAGGCATCTGATATTGGGTATACAGACAGTTTAGGTTATGGCTAATGTAACTGTCTCCATGCCATGTGACCATGACTCCATTTTTAGGGTCCAGTGACTCTGTGAACGTAGGTCTTTTTTTCAGGCAGAAAACTTTTTGTATTACTTGTGTGGACAATGAATTACTTGAAAAGTATAATAGCTAGGCATCTGATACTGGTTATACAGTCACAATTTGTGTTTATATCAAGAAATGAAAGCTTAGGTGGTTGATTTTAGTGATGGTGCCGGCAGGCGAGACATACTTTAAGTGGCCACACTTGTTTTATTCCTGTTCAATTATTTTGCTACTGCTGGAATTTTTTTCAGAAATTCAGCTGATCATGATGTGCAAAACTTGATTTTACCAATTTTTCATTGATTCTTTCAAATACAGATTCATGGATTTTTAAAGAAGCAGTGACAGTTTGTTAGATTTTTTATACTTTCTGAATAGTTATTTTTAAGAATATGTTTATGGTAGAAAGAGTTAAAATTTGAGTTTACTAATCAGTCTCTTTTTCTATTTAAGATGTATCATCCCTTATATCTGACTGGCTGAATCAGGCTGGCCTTGAAGTATTAGATGGAGTGAAAGAAGCAGGCAAACAATTGATACTTAAACGACTTGGCTTAGAGGAGTTCTTCAGTGGACCTAAATGTGATATAGAGAAACCACCATATAATCCTAGTATTGGTGGATGGAACAACGGTATAAAAACATCATCCACATATTTACTATAGCAAAAATGCTAAAAATCTATAGATTGATGAATTTGTTTTTAGCTTGAATTTTATTGTTTCTAAAATATTTTTTTAATGGGTGTGTTTTTTTTAAAATACAATAAGGAACAAAGAGGCACCAATGGTCCATTCGAGTGTCAAAAGTCTGAATGGGCAATGACGAAACTGGCAAACACAAACAAGAACAGCACGAAGAAACACAAAACGCAAAATCAACCGAACAGAAATCAACAACGCAAACTCAAGTCGTAACAAGAGTGAACTCAGGTGCTTCGGGAGAGTAAGCGGTTCCTGCCTGCTAAAGCACACCTGTCGTGTTGCTAATTTCCAATTCAGTGGTCAAATTCGGTAAAAGAAGACAGAGCAAATTTCTACGACAAACCAACATCTGCACTCATTTGAGAGATAGAAATCCCATATTTGTCTATGAGTGCACTTTGTCTACCATAAAATTTCTTTAGTGAAGACAGCAACCATGGAGCAACATAACCCTGTGTCAGCAATTTCTGTGCCAAACGTGACGCTCTGCCAAGGAAATAAATGTAGTTCCTGCAAGCTCTGGCGTATCAAATCAGCTGTGATACGAAGACTCCATAAGCAGGGAGATTAGGATAATGGTTTCCACCTTTGATTACATGTAAACATATTTGTTGAATTACACCCATAAACTGTTTCAATGTTTACTTTATATTTTTTTAACATGTCCAAATATGCATGAAATGTATATATTGATCTTAAAGTGGTCTAATCCTTTATCCACAGAATGCCCACTTGGCAGCATAGGTTTACCAGAACTACCAGATACCATGGCTTGTCACTATAAAGATACATGTACAGGGGTGGAGTGTTGTATTGAGATTACTGATCTTGGATTGACCTTGCATCCATTCATCATAATAGACCCATGTGATTACACACTTAGCTATGGCATCAATACAATAAATAAAACTATTCCACTAATCTCTTATGAATGGGGTGAGTACCTAAGCATATGTCTTTATAAAAATTATGCAAAGTATTGCACACTGGTTCTCTAAGATGTAAACACAAAATATAATTTTGTCTATGAAATTTATAAAAAAGTTAAGCAGCTTTCAAGTGTTGCCCAACAATAAGTAATTACAGCAACAATAAGAAATGTCTCAATACTTTAAACTGGGAAATTTTAGGGACAATTTAATTTTTTGGATCTTCGCGTTGACAATGATAGTTTGAAAATTCAACGTCGCAAATGTATTTGTCCTCCATTGTAGTCTATTGACAATAACATGACACCGGAATTTTAAATTGCCTGAACTAAAATCAGTTACCCTTCCACGAAAAAAGACAGCTGGATAACTTCCCAGTTCAATAATTCAGTCCAATACACATGAGGTACGAGTACACAATTATCGCCCTTTGCCTTTCGTTGACCACGAATATAGTTCCTATTAAAAAAAGTGCCTTAGAAAATAATTTGCTTCAATGTGTTCTCTTTTATTTTTGTAGTTGTTTTTGGTCTCATTTCAAAGGAAAGGGGTCACAGAAGACTAGCAAGATGTTTTAGAAATTAAGTGAAGATGCTTTATGTGAATTAAGAAATGACAAAAAGGGGGGATTTTTTCTTTTCGGAAGCTCTCGTAACTGACCCCCTCTAGGGCCTTATAGTTTTCACTTGTCAAAAAAGTTGAATATATGAATTTTTTTTTATTTTCAAGTATTAAGGGCATATTGGCCATAGGTACAATATAGCTAGATGTAAAGTATTTATAGCCATAATTTTTGTGGTAAAGTAAAATTCGCTATATTAAACAAAGAGGGAAAATTAATTGTGTACTCGGGCCTAGAAGAGGCCCTGTGGTAAGTCTAGAGGCAACACTTGGAACTGGCAAATATTAAAAGAAATAGTCTAAATCTATCAAATTCAACAAGTAAGCATGGTTTTAGTCAAGATTTCATTCATTGAGCTTGCTCTATGTCCATATCAAGCTAATTTAGGGTCTCTATGGGAATTTCAATGCATTTTCTGTACTTGGGAGAATTTAGTCAAGAGGTCACCAAGTGTGAACTGAAACAAACTAGTTTAATCCTTCTGAAAGTCTTATTGAGATAGAAAGTACCCAGGGAAGTGAAAAAAATTCATTTATAACAACAATTTTCATCAGAAAAGGAAAATACTTGATTTTTTATGTGAAGTGCTAGTGTGTGGCCAGCTGTCATTTTTATTCATATGCTCTTCTTGGTGTTGTTTCAATTAAAATCTCCAATACATGATAGAATAAACCTTAGACAGAAACAGTACAATAAGATATGTGTAAGAAACACAGAAAATGTCTGAAAACCTACCTGTTTTATCTGTAATGGTCTTCTTGTATGGAAATATTAAGGAGAATTTTACCAAAATATGCCAATTTTTGCATAATTTTAGTAACATTCATGACCAATTATCTTTAAAACAGCTCTGACTGTAACTGTTGGGGATAAAATTTGTTGCTTACTATCCTCTCATACTAAAAACATGTTTGCTTTGGTTATATCTGCATATTTTAAATTTTTTTACCCCCCAAAGCTATGCATTTTGTGAGGAAGAAGCAAAGGTGTACCAAAGGGGTAATCAGTATCATAAAACCGCAAAGACAAAGACAAAACCGGCAGACAAAAACTCATCACAACAAAACAAACCACATAACAACATAAAACACACACACACATAACAACAAAACCGCATTCAGCAACGTGAACTCAAGTCGAAACGATAGTGAACTCAGGTGCTCCGGAAGAGTAAGCAGTTGCTGCTTGCTATAGCACACCCGTCACGTTGCCAAAGATCGATTAAGTGTTGGTCAAATCCGGAAAGGATGACATTACAAAACTCTATGTCAACCCAACATCTGTGCTCATCTGGGAGATAGAAATCCCGTATTTGTTAACAAGCACATGATGTCGTACATAAAATTTCTCGAGTGATGACAACAAGCTGGGAAATATGAAAACCTCTTTTAAAAATCAGTGATTCATCACACAAAGCCTCAAAGTTTGTCTACATATGTACATTAAATTAATATTTTGGGTCTTATTTTGTAACCTTAGCATATATTGAACATTTTAAGACCATTGGGAATCAATTTTGTTTTTTTTTGAATTTGTCAAAATCCTTCTGATCATACATATACCCCTTGAAAAGTAAGAAAATGCTAATTTTCTACTCCGCGAATGTGGGAAGGAGTAAAAATCAAACCCCATGCACTTATTTCTTGAAAACAAGTGCTTTTCATGTTTAATATATGTTATTCTATTGATATAAGCAATTGGTTTGGGAAAAATCTATAAAATATTTTTAAAATTAATAAAAAGGCATCATGGGTTTTACTGCAGATTTAGCGAACAAAATGTTTAAGCCAATATCTCCCCAAAAGTGCTTATATCTTTAAGGTTAAGCATTGCACACCTCTGAAACATTCTATTTCAACTCAAAAAAGACTCAGCATCATAAAAAACACTTTATTTCAAAAAGTTGAGGCGTTTCTGAGGTGTTTTAGGTACGAGTACACAATTATCGCCCTTTGCCTTTAGTTGACCACGAATATAGTTCCTATTAAAAATAGTGCCTTAGAAAATAATTTGCTTCAATGTGTTCTCTTTAATTTTTGTAGTTGTTTTTGGTCTCATTTCAAAGGAAAGGGGTCACAGAAGACTAGCAAGATGTTTTAGAAATTAAGTGAAGATGCTTTATGTGAATTAAGAAATGACAAAAAGGGGGGATTTTTTCTTTTCGGAAGCTCTCGTAACTGACCCCCTCTAGGGCCTTATAGTTTTCACTTGTCAAAAAAGTTGAATATATGCAATTTTTTTTATTTTCAAGTATTAAGGGCATATTGGCCATAGGTACAATATAGCTAGATGTAAAGTATTTATAGCCATAATTTTTGTGGTAAAGTAAAATTTCGCTATATTTAACAAAGAGGGAAAATTAATTGTGTACTCGGGCCATGAATTTAGTCCAGAACTGAATAATCATCCTGTGCATATATCAATTAGTCATAGTTATTAATGAACAAAAGAAGGTAAATATTTTATAACTATATTTACATGTTTAATAAAGATAACCTATACATTTATAAAAAAGGTTAGGGCTAGATTCTTCAATCTTTGAAATGAAATGAACTTTTCATTGCTTAATAAATAATTTACAGGTAAAACAGAACAGATCAGCTTAGTTGGAGGTGTTATTCAACTTGAGTAAGTTTCTACTAAAAATGAAATAATCCACTGTTCAATCTTGTTGATAATAAAACTTTCAAGACATCTAAACATATGAAATGCAAACATAAACATATAATTGAATATGTTGAACATATCAGATATAGAATCATAGTACTTCATCTCCAGGTCTTAAATGTTGGAAGTTAAGATTAAAATTAGAATATTTAATGATAGTGATGTATGCCTTTCATAGATGGATAGTGTGAAACCAAATGTGGCTTCCATGTGAATAATTCAAAAGTTGTACAAGTTGAAAATCACATTGTTAAAATGAGGATATTTCTCTCCTACTGTATTGTGAATGTTTTGAGATGTGCCAGAAATATACTGATGAAAAAAACTAGAACACCTCTACTTTTAGCAAAAAAATTAATATGCACGGAGCAAGTAAAACAATCAACCCTCTGGGCTTATAAAATATACATCATAATCTGTTATGCAAAAAAAAAAAAATAGAAATTCAAAACCAGTGTCCCAAAATTTTATTAGAGTTTATAAAATTAGATTCTTGGTATTCTTAGTGAAATTTCTTGGCATGCCTGGAAATTCCTTAATAATTTTCCTGCAATAAACATACATTTTATGGGTGTAATGTTAGCATCAGTGACTTTTAAATATATTTTTACTTTGTATAGACTTATAATAAAAAAGGAGGATGATTTAAAGAAGTTCATAGTTCATCTAAAGGTCAAGGCCTGTTTTAACGAGAGGTGTGTCCCTGATGTGACAGTGTTTGATGGTGCAGAAATTCCCCAACCTATCTGTGATCTGTATGCTGACTTCAACTTCCAGGGTAAGATTTCAGAAAATAAACATGGGAAAACAGATTACACAGGTGTTACATGTATGTATAATGTTTATGATGAAAAGTAAATTTTAAATATTTTTTAAGTGCATGTGCCCACCAGTATTATCCTAAATCTGCCTTTGAAGAATTTATCACTATATGATTAGATGATAATGAAATTGTTTTTATTCTTGATGCATATAGTAAGTTGTATGATGTATAACTTACCAAAATTATTAGTTTAAAAAAATATTATTTATGAGTGAATCTCAATTGTGAACATACCAGTAAGTCATAGTTATGATGAGAAAAGAAAGTCTTTTTCATAGTTTTAGATCAGTATTAATGTCCTTTTGGTTCCAGACTTTTCGTTATCAGAGTGGGCTGACAGGGTGGGTGCTGATGTACAAGATCAGCTGAAGTCAGAGTTTAAGACTTTATTACTAGAACAACTAGGTATTGCTGACAAGTTAAAGGATCCTGCCTGTAATAGAAGTGATGCTCTGTATACACCAGCAGCCAATGGATGGAAAAATGGTAAGCATTTACTGTCACCCCATATTAATGTATTATCTTCTAATTAAAAATCTTAACTTTATTGGAAGATCATGTAAAAGGTACAAAAAAGTTCCAGGCAAAGTTTGAATGATAACCCATAAACACAATTTGTTTCATTGATCTCTTATTGTGCAAACTTATTGCAAAAAAAAAAATTATACCAAGTTAATTACATATGCACATTTTTAGATTCTGGAACATAATGGTTGCTTTATTTTAGTAGATATATTTCTTTGTTACAGAATGTCCATCAATGACGCCTCCTAGTTTATCAGGCCCCTTGACGTGTTACATCCCAGACTACTGTACAGGGTTTGACTGTTGCTATGACTTTGATTTCCTTGATCTTCATGTTAATTTTTACCTGTACATTGACACCTGTAATTATGTCATCAGTGGAGGGATTGAGAAATTCACATTTAACTTCTCATTCTTTGACTATAACTGGGGTAAGTTTATGTTAGTTATAGTAAGATCAAAAGTAGAAAAATGAAAATTGATGCAAGATATGTTAATAAGTTCATTTAATTTGAGGAACAATATAACAGCATACACATGTAAACTGAAATATTTGTACAGAACTTAACCAGAAGTATTAACTAGACAACAAATGTATACTGTGAAGTGCAAATTTTGTTTAGTGGCACCAATTCATTTAATCAACACTAATTGTTACAGCATCTTCTGGGGCCCTTGATTTGATTAATAACATTATTCTTATTCTTATACATATTGATGTGTATTTTGATGACATAAATATCCATATTGTACCTTTTACTTTATTATTATATGAGACTTGCAAATATAAAAAAAAATCATTGCAGGTGAAATCAAGGAAGAGAAGTTGGCTGGGATTTTTCAGATTAAGTAAGTGTTGAAATTAAAGTAGACATTCTTGTGTCCAAATCAAAAGATAACCTAAATCTAATTGACACAAAACTTGTTCATCAAGACAAGTTTAATGTCACAGAAACAAACACAAGCAATACAAACTTGCTAGACTTAATATGAAAAAAAGTTTGTTCCAGTGAAAACCTTTTTTTTTTGCTTAAGGGCAAACAATGTGATGATGAAATAGAGGCATAGCAAACATGATTGATATAAACTATGGTTACCTTTATTAAAATATTGTTTAGTCTTTTAGATCAATGACATTAGAGAATTTGTCTGCTTTATAAAGGTACAAAATGGAGAGGCTTCAAGACCAGAAGAAATTAATAATCGATCTTGAAATCAAAATCTGCTTAGAGAAGGACATCTGTGGTGAAACGGCCAAGTTATTAGACAACCAGGTCGTGTCACAACCACTCTGTGACATGGAAATGACTGGAGAACTTCTGGGTAGGTTTGGAACTTCAAAGGTGGTTAGTAGCATGCATACAATCATATTTTAGTATTGTTCTTATGATGATACAGTAGTCCCCCTCACAAGAGACCACTCATTTGTAAGACCCCTTTTCAAAGGCCACATTTCTCTTGCATTAACTCATTTGTGAACAAAAGTACCTCATTTGGAAGACCACCCCTTTAACCTGACCTTTGGAGTAAAAAATGATCAATTTCCCCCTCTTGAAAGACCACTTTTTTAAATAATATATATTTTGTATACTAAATACTACAGAAAAATATCCTTTATAATTATAGTTTTTGACAGAATATTAGAAGGACTAAAGACATTTTATTTTCAAAATGTAGATATTGCATTTCTATAAGAAACCAAGCTTTCAAAAGTGACTCTAGCCACTTTAACCTTCTTTTTTATTTGAAAAAATATTTTTAAAACATCAAACTTCATTGTCCAAGCTGTGGCCCATTTCTCCCCCAAATAACAATTGTTGACAAAAGTAAGTTAATTAATATAAATAAGGCCTTCATATTGTTTTCTTTTATGAAAGGGGATATTGAATGGTTTTAATTAGCTAAATAAACAGTTATGACACTTACTGATGACAAACTAATAAAATTTTAAATAAACAGGTAAAATAACATGATAATACATGTACAAGTACACGAACAAATGTACATAAAACAGATCTAAATAAGAAAATGTTTTTGTTCTTTATTATTAATTTCATTATCGGTCATATTAGCCAAAAATTATAAACTAAAATAATTAATAAATTTAATTTGCACCCATACAATTAACTTAATACACAAGGTATACAATCAATATTGGGAAGTTACTTTTTCTTTGAAATGTTCAATTCCTTTTGAGAGACCACCCCTTTTGTAAGACCACTTTTCTGTTGCAAATAGGGTGGTCTTTCAAGAGGGGGACTACTGTATTTATTTTCTATTTAAAATTATTTATTAACAATTTGTTTTTGTTTAGCCCGTGACAAAGCTTGTAGTAAATGTCACCTAGAAATAGAAATTCTACAACATTAGATATTGTTTCTGCAGTCTGTTCAGCATGAAGTGCTTATGGTAGATCAATGATATTCACTTTTGTTCAGAGTAATATGTTATTGCATCTTATACACTTGAAACTAAAACACCACCACTTGTACTATAGTTTATATTTCACATCTTATTTGATATGCCAGAGCTTGCACACATTTCACAGATTTTTTGATCAGACACCGATTTCTTTGTGATCAACTTTTGGAGGAGGGCTATAAGAAAATACGTCTCATATGATCCCTAAAAAAATTCTTTCTTCGTTATCAGCCACTAGTAGAAAAGTTCAAAATTGAGTTAAAAGATATGGTGATTAATTGTTTTAATTAGTGTTTGACTGGTCTGCTGTACTGAGATGATCACCTCAATATCACAACTATAGACAATAAAGAGATGTGGAAAAAGTGTATGCGACACAGCCAACATTAAAGAAACAGCAATTTTAAAAAATCACAATGGAAAACAGCCAGCAGTCTTCAACATGACCAGAGGTCACTGCTCCCTGTCTTGCATTGGCCCAAGACTAAAAATACAATACATAAGATTCAAACAAATCCCTAGAATATCAAAGAAAGACCCATTTCTGGACATAAAACAAAAAAAAAACAGATAGTAGACAAGGACAAACAAAAGCTTTGACAAGGATTCCTGGCTTAAGACAGGCACATATGGCGGGGTTAAACTAGTTTGTTGGGCCCAACCTTCCCCCTATTGTTTATCTTGTACAAAGCACAAAAAATAACACACTTTAATAAAAATCAAATCGATAAAAGTTCAATTCACAAAGAGAGAGCCTGAGACAAGAGTACTATACGAGAACAACGAAACGTAAGGGGAACTCCCTTGAGAACACTCGCAGTTACTGACAGCTAGCTAAGAAGCATTTATCGATTGATGTAAAAAAATCAAAAATATCGATTCTAAATCCAACATAACACTTCAAACAACAAATGATTTAGTATTATATCATCATACAAAACCGACATATTTGATCGCTGTAATGTTCGAAACAATACAATAGTCAAAAAGTAAAAGATTAATGTTTTTGAGTTACTATCAAATTATCAATATTTCTACCAAAAAACACCAAATTAAAAGATTTTACTATAACTTCCAACTTGTATCCTTTCTTTAATAAGTTTTTAAGCCAGATTACCATGTCAAGAGGATTGTTTTTAATTTACTTGCCTTATAAACTACATTTCCATAGAATTTTGGATGTGATATTCCTTTTACAATAAAAAAATGAGGTGTACAGTTAAATTTTTTAATAAGATACCCATATTTATGAACGAATTTAGTAAAAGATTTGACTAATTTGTAGTATCCATAACCTTGTTTTAGCAATTTTCTGTAATAAAACGGTTTTTGTCATTAAAATCAGAAACACCACTGCAAATTCCAACATATCTGACTAACTGTGAAATGTACACTCCGTAAGATGGAGCTAGAGGTACATCACCTTCAAGAAAAGGAAAGTTTACAATATGTTGTGTTCTATGGTCATTACCGGATCCTAAGATCGCAATGGAAGAGGGAGGTTTGGCGCTATAAAACCTGGTTTAACCCACCATTTCCTTTGAAATGCATGTACCATCTCAGAGCCATTGCAATCCACCAATTCTCTGGTTTGACTGATTAGTTTTTGTCCTTTTGTCTGGACAATGAGATTGATCATTCAAGTTCGGTAGTTTTGTTATTACCTTTATTAACCATAAACACCCTTTGTTATTGTAGACTTCTCATTTGCTGACTGGGTAAAACAGAATGGAGGCAATATAGGCAACACCTTATCCAGTGCTGTAGCTAACAAACTGTTACATGATCTAGGATTAACTGCGTTTATGAACCCTACACCCTGTGATAGGTATGCAGGAATATATGCTGATACAGAAGATGGATGGAATAAAAAAGGTAAGCTTTTCCTGTTAGAGCACTTAACCTTGCATACAAATAAACTAGAAAAAAACCCTTTTTGACTATATGTAGTATAAAGTAGAAATGGAGTTTTCTTTATTATTATTATTATGTATAATTTTTACAGATTGCCCTTTGACCCTGAACTTGCCTCCAATAGAGACGTCAATGAGTTGTTATATCCCTGATTACTGTACTGGGATCAACTGTTGTATAGAGGTAGACCAGCTAGGGAAGACATTTAATGTGTATGCCTTACTGGATGGTTGTAACTGGAAACTCTCACTGGGCATTGAAAGGAGACAAATAGAAATATCTCTTCTTGACTATACCTGGGGTAGGTAAAAAGACTAAATACACATATAAACATTATAAAACTTGTTCAGACACCTTTCTAAGTTTTGTATCATTAATTTGTAATATTATTCTCTGCTACAAACCTTTATTTTTGTCTTGTTCTTGAACAGTGTGGTTAATCCCTATTCAGTAATTTTTTGAACCTTTATATCTTACTTGCTGAAAAGTCATATAAAAGTTATGAATCTTAATTAAATTGCATGTTTCTATTAAACTGTTCCTAAACCATTAGTATAAGAAAAGGCATTTAAATTTGATGATGTTCTATTTTGTAGGAGAAACAGTGACATATACACTTTTAGATGTTGTATACTTGGAGTGAGTATTTCAACTTCCCATGTAAACTAAATGATTCTTGCTTACATTATGTTCATACTTGAATTTATATAGAAAGTTTAACATGCATTCAAGAATGATTGAGATAATTTCAATTAAAATAAATAATTGACTGCTTAACAAAACTGTCCATTGTTTGAACACCAACAATCCATTATTTCATAACTTGTTTAATAATCACAATCAGGACCAATAAAATTTGATACATAAGAAGCCTTTTGAAGTAAATGTTTCAAATTCTACTGTTTTGTAGGTATTCAATTCATGATTTACACGGAGAGAAGAAGTACCTACTGAATATGAACATGAAGATCTGTGTACAGAAAGGAGGAAAATCTTGTCTGTTTACAAAAACTTTGTTTAAGAATGTCAAAATACCTAAAGTAGGATGTGATTGGGCTAATACAGATTTCAAAATTAAAGGTAATCATTAAAACAGATGATTAATTTTTGTTTTAATTCGGTTTTATTCGTTTGTATTAACATGTGTGAAGATTTTGTGTAAATTTAACAGCTATAGTAATGAATCCTCTGTTAATTATTCATTGTTTTTGTTTTAGACTTTTCACTACAGAAGTTTTTATCTGACAACAATGTGGTCGGGGCAGTAACTGGGATTGTATTGTACAAGCTATTAGAAGAGCTAGGTTTGACCCCTGACCTCAAAGATGTACCATGTGACAGAAACAGTCATCCTTACATACCTAGAGATTCTAAAGGATGGAATATTGGTAATTTATAAAAAAATATTTTCCATATTATTGTTACAAATATAGTAATTAGTTGTTTTTTGTGAGGACTATACAAGTATATGCAAAGTTTTAATTTTATTAGTTAGTTTACTTCTTATGTATGTGACACTATATGCTTTTATAATGATAAAAATATGATTTATTAATTTCCCAAAAATTCTTAGTATCCTTAAAACAATCATGTCAGTGCATTCATTTAAAAATGTTTTATAAATGTCCAAGTTTATTCTATGCTTCAGGTTGTCCCAAATCTTTACCATTTAATCTCCCAACTATCCACAATACAATGAGCTGTTACCTGGCAGATACCTGTACAGGTGTTGATTGTTGTGTAGACATACCTCAGCTCGGCAGAGCTATTAATGTGTATGTCGACTTAGATGCTTGTAACTACAAACTCACAGCTGGGATAGAAAAGTTAACACTTGATATCCCTCTTGTCAATTACCAGTTTGGCAACAAAGAATCATTTCGGTTGATGAATGTTTTCAGAATAGAGTAAGTATTTGTTTTTATCATTTACATGTTAATTTTTTAAACCTCTTTTTGTAATTTTATAGATACTGCTTGTAGATAAACTGAATGATAAACCATAGTAATACATGTATGTACTGACTTTGTGTAGATTGTTGATGGTAAAGTTACCTAGTTATTATTGAATGCCTTTGTGCAAAAACATTATTTAATTCATCACAATGTAAAGATGGCATGACAAATTTGCCCTTTGATTAAGATTTCATATGTAGAGGAATCAGTGCATCTAGTAAGGTAAAAGTTAACCTGATACTGGTTGAATAATTTTCTAATCAATGCTTAATAGAGCAATTTTATAAGTCTTATATTTGAATATCTATCCTAAGTTTCAATACTTATCCTCATTGTTTTCTAGTTACAAAATTGTTGACCTGTCAATGGAGAAACAGTTTGTTGTGGACATGGATTTCAGTGTGTGTTTTGAAGCAAGTGGACCATGTGTCTTTACAACAACCTTACTAAAGGAGGCTAGATTACCAAAACCTTTGTGCAACTTAAACTTTAGTTTTTCTTTTAATGGTAGGTTCAAAGATCATAAGTTTACATATTTTCTGGTTTATTGACTGTGTTTTGAAAGGCTGTAATCCTATTTTGTATCAAATTCCTATTTTTCTCTTAATATCCGGTTTTTTTTGCCTTGAACATTTTTATCTGGAATTAGGGCAATTTGTGAACCTTTGGTAGATTTTATGTACCATATTTAAATAAACATCATGGTAAAAAAAAAAATGTTTTGCTAAATATCTGCATGAATCATTAAGAAAAAGTACCTTTACTTTCAAAACAAGGTTTGTACAGGTCTAATCACATATTTGTCACTTCTTGTTTATTTTTTGTATACTTGTTCTTGAATAAAGTCTATTATATATATTTGTAGATGTATCACTGAAAGAGTTGAAAGAGAACTTGATGTTAGACATTGGAGAACAGCTGCCAGAGTATGCAGCAGATATACTGTTTGAACAGCTTGGTATATCAGAATGGATACAGGACACACCCTGTGACAGGTCCTCTACTTTGTATAATCCAAATCTTCATGGATGGAACAATAGTAAGATAATGTCATTGCTAAGGACACATTTCTTTGCTATTTGCATGATTATAGCAAGAAGAAAGAAAGACAATATATATCTTTCATTAAATCAACAGTTAAAATGTTCCAAAATAAACAAATAGGACCTACTGAGGTGACCTACTCATTATTCCTGGGATATCAATTTTCATTGGTGGCATCTCCCTGATATCATAGGTAGTATGACCTGTTATGAACCAAAATATTTTTTTTAATATTTTATTTTATTTTCTAAGCCTGTCCTCTTGAGCTACACCTACCCGACATCACAGGTAGCATGACTTGTCATGTACCAAAATATTATATTTTATTTTATTTTCTAAGCCTGCCCCATTGAGCTTCACCTACCTGACATAGCAGTGAGTATAGCCTGTCATGTACCAGAATATTTTATTTTATTTTTTTAGCCTGCCCCATTGAGCTACTCCTTCCTGACATTACAGGGAGTATGGCCTGTCATGTACCAAAATATTATATCTTATTTTTTTTTCTAAGCCTGCCCTCTAGATCTACACCTACCTGATATCACTGGGAGTATGACCTGTCATGTACCAGACTACTGTACGGGGATAGATTGTTGTGTGGAAATACCAGCCATAAAACGATCGTTACATGTCTATCTCCTACTAGATGCATGCTCTAATAGACTGAAGATTGGTATTGAGAAATTTGGACTTGATAAAGCTTACTTTGACTTTGAATTTGGTAAGATAAATCTCTGGTCAGAATAAATATTATTATTATTGTATATCCAGGGAACATTTATTTGTATGTCTATTTATTGCAGCTTGTAATTTTGGTAATTTCTAAGGTTTGAAATATGATTATAAATTTATTTTAAAGCTGTAAAAGGTAAAAGACTACAGAATAGAACAATAAAAAATATTATGGAGAAAATGATTAGTTTAAAAATTTCACTGTTTTAACTGTTAATTTTAATACTTTTCCTCACTTGACTTTTGTTAAAACCTCATTTTAACAAAAACATAAACTTATTTCTTTGTGAAACTGTAATACATTTGATAAAAAAGAGTTATAATTTAAAGTTTATATTGTATTTTTATTTTAGATGAAACACATATGATACAACTCAGCAATCTTATAACTTTAAGGTAGGTACTATATAACTTTTTATGTACAAAAACCTTGTCACAAAAATTATATATGAGCAATATGTAAGTTCATTTTGCATACATTAGCTATGTTAACTTTAGAAACATATCATCATATTCAATTTAAGACGACTTAAATCATGTAAACAGAGTGTATATATATTGTTGTTTTATAGAAATTTTAAAGTACATGTTGCTTCATAGAAACAAAAAAGTACATGTACTTTTGCAGCTTTGGTAAATCTTTGTACATTTTTTTTCACAACATGACAAACTTACATGTATGTTTTGTTTTATACAGATATACAGTCAACAATCTAGATACATATTATACTGTGAATGCTAAGATAACAGTGTGTTTGGAGCCTTCAGGTTCATGTATCTTTGAATGGGATTTACTGAAAAATGTGAACTTCCCAAAGCTTGGCTGTGATTGGGAAATAGATTTCTCAGGTAATTTATTTCATATATTGTACATAAGCAATTAAAAAGATTTTTACATAGACATAATACTGTGGTTAACAATTTAAGAAAAGCACAGTCTCCCATTGTCTTTATTTGTTTAATGCCTTGCATCTTATCTTTAAATGTTTTTATTGCAATATGTATTTCAATAGTGTTCCATAGTCATAAACCAGCAATTGTTGTGTTGTAGTTATATTTTTACAAATCCTGTCTTTCTTTCAGACTTCTCTCCAGCCAACCTCCTCCAAAATAGTGGCTACACAATTTCAGATGATCTTCCTGCTCTAGTGTTGTCCCAGGTTTTGGACAGGATGGGAATCACAGATTACCTTCAGACAGAACAGTGTAAAGTAGATGACTACTCCCCTTCTACCAATGGCTGGAGAAATGGTAGGTCAGGCTTTATAGTATTACTGAACTATAACTTCATGTAAATTGCTCGTTTAACGTGAAATTCACGTTAAGTTTGTCATGTTAATTTCATATGAATTTCATGTGAACAAATTTTCCCTGTGTAATTTCATAAGTTATTTGTGAATCCCCCTTTCTAAATATAGAATTTTCATTCATAACATAAATAAACATTGCGAGTATCTCATACACTGCTAAAATTAGCAATGGTCCACTCGACTTGCTAAAATACTTTTCTTGAACTCTGCAATAAAAAATGCTTAAACTTATAAAGATGTCTAGAATATAACTTTTTATGGCCCGACCACTTACGTGGATCGGACATATAGTTTTACCCTTGTCCATCCGTCTGTACGTCCGTACGTACATACGTACATCATCCGTCGGTAACACTTTGGTTAAGTTCTTGGTTTAGGTCCATTACTCAGATACTAGATGTTGGGGGTCAATGATATTTCACCACCAGATGGGTCTTGGATAGGGCTACACCACCCACTAGAAATAAGGTCACTGTGACCTATATTTTATGCGTGAACGACTTCGGTTAAGTTCTTGGTTACGGTCCATAACTTGGATACTAGATGTTGGGGGTAAATGATATTTCACTACCAGATATGTCTTAGGTAAGATGACATCACCCACTAGAAATTAGGTCACTGTGACCTATATTTTAAGCATAAATGACTTTGGTTAAGTTCTTGGTTAAGGTCCATATCTCAGATACTACATATTGATGGTCAATGGTATTTCACCACTAGATGTGTCTTGGATAACATGACATCACCAAATAAAAATAAGGTCACTGTGATCAATATTTTATGCATGAATGACTTCGGTTAAGTTCTTGGTTAAGGTCCATAACTTGGATACTAGATGTTGGGGGTCAATGATATTTCACCACTAGATGTGTCTTGGGTAAGGTGACACCATTGACTAGAAATGAGGTCACTATGACCTATATTTTACGCATGAATGACTTTGGTTAAGGTCCATATCTTGAATACTACTTGTTAGGGGTCAATAATATACTCGATGAGTCTTGGTAACATGGCACCACCCACCAGAAAAAAGGTCACAGCGATCTATATTTAACACATGAACACTTTTGATCAATTTCTTGGTAAAGGTCCATATCTCAGGTAATACACATTGAGGGTCAATGATATTTCAAGAATGGGAGGGCCATCCTGTGGCTCATAGACACATTTTCTAGTTATTTAATATTATGCATGTTTTGGAAATGGAATGATAATAAGCAAATGTAAAATAACGTTTTAGAAGGGGGAGGTTTATCAAATGAGGTTTGTTCGATTTGTTTAATTCTAATTGATTCCCTTTATTAGCCTAGCATTAGCCTAGCAATGCTTTAGATTTGCTTGTGACAAAAAAACATCGTTCTCCAATTTCCTTAAACAGCACAGGAATGGTCATCATCTGTCAAAGTATGTAGTTCATTGCACTTACATTATTCTTTAATTACAACATGTTAGTCCCATTTTTAGGATTCCGGTTATTCCTTAGAGATAATAAATCTTTTTTCTCACAATATTATTATTCTATGAACTCATTCAAACATACAAAATATTTACAGGGGAGATAATATTTTGTCACCACCTTTTTGACTGTATAGAAGACATTATCAACATGACCTTACCAGCCCTCCAAGACAGCTTCCATTGGGAGTAGATGATACTTGTAGACGTACAAAATAATTTTATCTCTGTGTATTTCAGACTGCCCAGCAGATGTTATCAACATGACTTTACCAGCCCTGCCTAACAACTTCCACTGTAGAGTAGTTGATACGTGTACCAGTATAGAGTGCTGTATTAGTGTTGGTTTTATCAAGAGAAACATACATGTTGCCTTCAGTCTAGATATCTGTTCCAGAAAGTTATCATACTCTATAGAAAAACTCAAGCGTGATATCTCAATCTTTGATTACAATCTTGGTAAGATTGAACAAAAACTGGTTTAGTACAGAGTATGCATTATATTGCAACAAAATATTTTTATATGCAATTTAAAACAATGATATGATAAGGTGTACTTTTCACAAATGTCATATAACAATAGAAAAAGAGTGACCTAGCATCTACTTTTTGCCTCTTGTAAACCTAATTGTACATGCAATTGATGACTTTTACCATTCAAACTTTGATTATTATATCTATAAAAATTTAAATATGTCAGGTTTAAGTTTATTCTGTGTAATTTTAAAGGCCTAATAAGAATATATGAATGGGTGTTTTTTTTAACAGTCGATCGTATATATGAATGGGGTGGGTAAAAAAATTCTGGGTTGCACATCTGTACCCTAATATACTTGAAGTTAACCCCCCCCCCCCCCGTGTGATTGTGGTATATTTTATGTATATAAATCATATTACTAGAACTTCTGTTGTTGTGTTTTAGATATCAAAGGACAGATTAAGCTTTTGAATTCCATTTTGATAAAGTAAGTGTTTCTAAATAGTTTTGATTTAAAGTTATGGAACAGGTAAAGTAAAACACTTATAAAACTTATTGTGTAGCCTTTCTTAATTAGCAAACCAAAAACACTAAATATGAAATATTTAATATGATAAAGGACAAGGTACACTAAGGCCCATATTTGGCCCCCTCTATAATTCAAAATTACAAAATTGATATGGAAAAGATTCAAGTAAATGAACAAACCTGTTCTGATAATTTTTTAAGCGTAGCATCTGACATTAGTGAAAAAATAGGATGTCAAAACAAAACAAATATGAAAGATTTCTGTCAAATTGGCTGAAAATGGACAGATTTTGTGTATTTTTTACAAATTTTGGATGCCTCCGACTTCTTGACCCAGACATTTTGTAAATTAACTTCAATTAAAGTCTAAATCAGTTAAGAAATCTATGGGTCACGTAGGCGGAGGCCTTTGAAAATAACAATGTAAGCTCTAAAAATCAGCATTTTTATACGACCGCAAAAAATTTGCGGACGTATTATGGTATGATGCTGTCGTCGTCGTCGTTGTCGTCGTTGTCGTCGTTGTCTGTTAACTTTTTAGTGTTTCCACAATAACTTTAGTTCCAGTTATCCGATTGCTATGAAACTTAACAATGATGTTCCTTACCATAAAAGGATGAATGGGATTGATTTTGGGGGTCCCCCCATTTTTCGTTTAGAAATTAGGGGCCAAAAAAGGGCCAAAAATACTACTTTTTTGTTTGTTTCCACAATAACTTTAGTTCTAGTTATCCAATTGCTATGAAATTTGACAGTGATGTTCCTTACCATACAAGGATGAATGGGATTGATTTTGGGGGTCCCCCCTTTTTTTGTTTCGAAATTAGGGGCCCAAAAGGGGCAAAAAATTCAAATATTTTACTTGTTTCCACCATAACTTTGGTCCTAGTTGGCCTATTGCTGTGAAATTTGTCAAGAATGTTTCTTACAATAAAAGAATGAACCTGATGAATTTTCGTGCCCCCTTTTTCTCCGTTGTGTAATTAGGGGCCAAAAGGGGCCAAAATAAAAACTTTTTTATTTGTGGTCCGATTTTGAAATTTTTTTTTGCATGTTTGTTCTTATAATAGCGGATACAAAATTGAGAATTAATTTTTGCGACCCCCACTTTTTTCCCCTATTACATAATTAGGGGCCAAATGGGGCCAAAATCGAAACTTTTTTATTTGTGGTCCGATTTTGAAATTTTTTTTGCTAGTTTATTTTTGCCAAGTAGCGAATCCAAATTTGAGAATTTATTTTCACGACCCCCACCCCTTTTTCACCTGTTACGTAATAAGGGGCTTAAAGGGGCCGAAAGCGAAACTTTTTTAATTTTTGTCCGATTTTGATAATTTTTCTTGCAAGTTAATTCTTGTCAACTAGCAGATATATTTTTGTGTCCCCTTTTTTTACTGTTACGTTATTAGGGACCAAAAGGGGCCAAAATTGTTACTTTTTTGTTTCTGGTCCGATTTTGAAATTTTTTTTTGCATGTTTGTTCTTGTCAAATAGCGAATACAAAATTAAGAATTAATTTTTGTGACCCCCCCTTTTTCCCCCTATTACGTAATTAGGGGCCAAATGGAGCTTTTTTATTTATGGTCCGATTTTGAATTTTTTTTTTGCAAATTTATTCTTGTCAGGTAGCGATTCTAAATTTAAGAATAAATTTTTGGGGCTGTAATCATAATTTTAAGAAAATTCTGGTTCTATTTTTAATTTTTTCCCCAAACATTATTCTTTTAAAGAGTAGAATACAACATTCAAAATTTATATTTTTACCCCCTGGGTCAAAAGTCCATCAGAGAAGCATGCGTTAAAAACCTTTGTCAGTCCACCATGGGCTGCATGTGTCCAGAACAATAGACTATCCATATTAGGCCTAAAACGTACAGAGTTCAACATGTTGCGGTCGTATCATGCTGCGCTCGGCGAAGCTTTTTATTTCTCAATTTTGTTGATTTTACTCTGTTTTAAGTCTCTATAAAATTGAAAACCGAATAGATTATTGGA
Organism: Arcuatula senhousia; assembly: GCA_963971305.1. Lineage (NCBI taxonomy): Eukaryota > Metazoa > Mollusca > Bivalvia > Mytilida > Mytilidae > Arcuatula > Arcuatula senhousia. The sequence continues at coordinate 712,642 of OZ020307.1, read as the reverse complement.
AATTGAAAGCACACTCATAAATTTGAACCATTTTACTCCATATATAAAGTGCATTTTAGTAATTTTCCCAAGATTTTTTTTTATAAAATAGGGGGCCAAATATGGCTCTTACCATACCATGTCCTTTTCATCATTTTACTAAAATCTTTTCATTAAAAGGAATAAGAAAGTAACATTAGCTTAATTTTTAATTAACCCAGATAGCAGGTCTCAATGTAGATAGTTTCCAAGTAAAAGCATGTAATAATTCTTTAAAGTTTCAGTCAACATCTAGACAATGTAGAATATTTTTATACCTCTTACAAGGAAAGCTTTAGGTGCCTAGGTACCACACTGTCTGTCTGTCAATCTATACATGTGTCCTTCTGTCCCCCTATCTTGTAAAAGCATTTTTTCTTGTTATTTTAGTTACCAGCTAGACAATGCTGATGATAGGAACCTTTTCAATGCCAACTTGGATCTGACCATACAGCTAGATGATGGGAATGTTCTATACAGCTCTGTTCTGCTACAGGATGCACCTTTGATAAGAATAACATGCGACTGGAACACAGGGTTTATTGTTCAGGGCAAGTCTCATTAAAACATTTAATAATGCATAATGTTTGAGTTCACTCTAGATCATGGTATGATTTGGGTTTGCATGGCTGTATGCTATTCAGTTGGGATTTTTTTGTTTATGTTGTCTGTTTCTTTGTGTTATTATCCTTTATTTTGATTGAATTTTTCCTTGCCCAATTGGACTTCTGACACTGACCCATTGAAACCTCTTAGGGTTCTTGAAAAAATGAAGTTAAATTTAATTTTCAGTAATTGAATATGACTGTGTATATTGTTTTTACACTGATGTATTCATTTTAATGAATTAGATTTGTTTTTGAAAGTGTATATAGGAATTTTTGATATATCTAATAAACACATGATTTTATCTTAAATAGGATTTTCTTTGGAGTCATATATAAAAAACCTCACTTTGCCATCTAAAGACCAGATCACTAAATTAATGGCAGCCAAACTGTTAGATAAATTAGGAATCAGTCACCTGCTAGAAGATCCTCCATGTCAGGTCTCTAGTTCAAGATACAGTCCATCAGTCAATGGATGGAAAAATGGTAAGCATAATAGTTCTTCATCATTAAAAATATATAATTCCTGCAATTCTACATGGTTCACATTTATAATTAAATCATTTTTATGACCATGTTAATAGATAAGTAGTAAACTATGATAAGTTTACATTTCAATGAGTTAGTCCTTTAGTCATTTTTATTCTTTGTGTGGCGAGGTACTATGTCATTCTATGTTAACTGTTTTATGTCAAGAATTGAGTCTTTCGTTGATGATTTAGGGATTGGTTTTGATACTTTTGTATTGTATAATAAGTCTTGGGCCAATGCAAGACGGTAAGCAGTGACCTATGGTCATGTTGAAGACTGCTTGCTGTTTTCCGTTGTGATTTTTTGAATTGCTGTTTGTTTATGTTTGTTGTGTCGCGTACACTTATTCCACATCTCAATATCGTATATTATACCCCCAGTTTCTCAGTTTTGTTCGGTGTCTGTCTGTGTGCATGTCTGCCCCACCCCCAACCCCCCACAGGTTTCTAGATCATAACTTGAAAATGTGCAAAGGGACTTGATTGACATTTTGCACAGCTGTTGAAAACAATAAAATATAGGTCAAAATTAATTTTCAAAATAGCCAAAAAATATGGTTTTGCCACTTTAAAATTTTTCAAAATTTTATAATGCTGAAATTTACTGGCGTAGCAAAATTTATTGTCTGGAACTTTTTTGTCATTTGTATTCTGATCAAATTTTAAAATAGTAGGTGCACATCTACATTATGTTACAAAGATTGCGTGTAGGTTTCATGAAAATCCATTTAGGGATTTAGGAGGAGTCGCAAATAAGAGATGGGTACCCCCTTGTAGTCAAATGGCTAAGTCTATGTTTTGCCATGGAAAATCCCCAAAAAACATTCTGATAAAATTTTTAAATAGTAGGTGCACATTTACATTTTGTCACAAAGATTATGTGTTAGTTTCATGATAATCCATCAAAGGGTTTAGGAGGAGTTGCGGATAAGAGATGGGTACCCCCATGTAGTTGAATGGCTAAGTCCATGTTTTGCTTTGGGAAACCCCAAAAAGTATTCTGATCAAATCTTAAAATAATATGATCATATCTACATTATGTCACAAAGATTGTATGTTAGTTTCAGAAAAATCTATCAAGGGGTTTAGGAGGAATAGCGGATAAGAGATGGGTACCCTGAAGTGTAACGAAGGACGGACGGATGGAAGGACGGACGAACACCCCTGTCTCTATATACCCCCCACTTTTCAAGCGGGGGGTATAAAAACTTCAAGAAGTCTTGTTTTTATAACACGACATAAAATCTGTACTTTTCTCGATCATGATTTTATAACCATGATATGTATGTAACATTATTATATGTGGATGAGTTATTTCTTATTGTTTTAGAATGTCCTTTGTCGATGCCTCTGACCAATATAACAATACCAGGAGCGTGTCATGTGCCGGCTCATTGTACAGGGATTGATTGCTGTATAGATGTAGATTTCCTCCATCGATCATTCCACGCCTACATTGATATGGATACATGTAGAAACACCTTTACTCTTGGGATAGAAAAACTCAGGATAGATCCTGTCAATTTAACAGACTATCAGTTTGGTAGGCTTTGCACATCGTTTTTATATATCAAAGATTAGTATACATTTCACAACTGTTAATATTGTGAAAGTTTGACAACATATGTACTTTAAATTCCTCACAAAAGAAAATAAATGAAATAAAAAAAAAATCCAAAACTTGAAAATAAACAAAATTACAAAACCAGGTCAATCTTCAAGGTGGTCACTTGATATGAATTAAAACAGAAGTTTTATATACCTTTATTTTGTTCACCAAAAATTTTGTTTATATTCACAGGTCAAGTAGAACATTTCAATTTGCTGGGTGCTGTGAGAATAAGGTCAGATTTCTTAGATAGTATTTGTAAGATTACAATTCATGCCTAAGAATGTTCAAAAGATTGAATTACATTAATGTTGCTTCTTTAGCATTCAAATAATTACTTATGCAACAAACTTATTAGATCACTAACATGTAGCTAATTTTTAGTCACTGTATTTGAGTTGAACATTTAAAATGTTTTTATTGGAGATTTCAGTATTACATAACACTAATGTACTATATATTAATCTAGTATATAATATTTTATATTATTATTAAATTTTATTTTGACATCACAAATGATATCCAAACTGTTTGAAACAATAATACTATATTAACTATTTACTGGCTATGTTTTGTTAATTTATTTCTTTAATGTTTTTTTATTAAAGTTTCAAAATTGAAGATTTGAAGATCCAGCGAAATTATCGTGTAGACTTAAACATGAGCATTTGTTTTGAGTCAGATGATGATTGTTTATATGACATAACACTCTTTAACAATGCTTTGGTGCCTAAGATCCTATGTAACTGGGACTCTGACTTCTCCATACCAGGTATCAAATGATGTTATTATTTGATTTGATGACTTTAAGACATTTATTAAAGACATACTTAACTACATTCAAGTTTGATTTTTTGTTTAGAATATTTTATAGTGTTTGAACAAATAGGGTTGTTAACATTTTATTTTCCTTATTATCCTTAAGTTCTTATTATTTGAAAAGAAAAAAAATGTTTTCTGTTTATTGTAAATGTACATTATTCAAATTTAATAATTTATTACTTGCAAAAAAATGTACCCATGATTATTTACTTGCATTTGGTTCACTTCAACATTGTGCTTTGAATGGTTTGATTCATCTATAATGCCTCATTTAATCTAACCTAGTTTTGTATTTGTTTAGACTTTTCACTTGAGGAATACATCAGTCAGGCTGGAGAGACATTGAATAGTCTTTCTGAATCTTTGATAACCAAGCTGATGGAGGATCTAGGAATATCAAGTTATCTCAGTAAAACTCCATGTAATGTCACATCAGAGGAGTTTGTTCCTAATCTTAATGGCTGGAAAACAGGTATGACTGTTATGTAAAATTCTACAATACACATTCTAAACCTTAACATCATATGGTATGTTAATGTAAAATTTTATATGTTTTAAATAATGACTTTATATGAATTGTTAAATCAGCAACTTACAAAAGTAACTTCCTCCAAAAGCTAAAACTATTTGATATTACAAAAATCAAAGACAGGCACTTGTTTCATTAATGAGTATACCTTCTTCTCTAATTTACCACAAGTATATATTATATTTTTTAATGGAACAAGTGCCTGTGAACCAAAAGTCCAATCAAGGAAAAATGTGTAGATATAGATAATGGATAGAGTGATACACTGGACTAAATTTAAACCTAATCTAATATTTTACAGATTGTAAAAACCCCATTGTTCTGCCTACCTTACCCAGCTCAGCTGTTTGTCGACTTGAGGAGACATGTACTGGGGTTTCTTGTTGCATGGAAGTTGATTTCCTACATAGATCATTCTCAGCCTCAGTGATGTTAGATGCCTGTAACCACAAACTCAAGTTTCAGATTGAGTCACTTGGTGAAGATATAGATCTTGTCAACTATCAGTGGGGTAAGATGCTTAATTACACGTATATTTGCAGCATTTGGGCATTTGAATTCTATGGGAAAAAAACTATTAATGGGCTCAATGTGAAATTGATATTATTATAAATTGTTTATTTGAATTTTGCATATGTTGCTTAAAAATCAATATACTGGCATATTCAAAAGTAATTTAAAGTGTCTCAAGATCTTTCAATTTATATGATATATTTTTTTTTCTAATTCTTAATAGATATTTTCATGAATTAATCACTCACATTGCAGGAACTGTAGAGCAGAAGTATCTGATGAAAGTTATAAGATTAGAGTATGTATCAACTGAAATAATTATATGGTATTGCATATTCAGTGTATTAACAATGTAATATTCAAATTGTTCTTTTAAGAAGCAAAGGTGTACCAATGGGGCAATCAAATGTCATAAATCCAAAAAGACAAAGGCAAAATTAATAGACATAAAATTATATTAGAAAACAAACAAAATAACAAACAAAAACACATATTATAACCAAACAACAATCAGTAATGTGCAGTTAAGTTGACACATTTCATAACATGTATATGCCAAAAAGTATAACAAATTTTTTATGACAAATTAAAGCATCAAACTTATAAAGAAAAGCATCTACAAAAAAGAAGCTTATTCATTAAGGATTTATAGATCAATTCATATATAAATCAAACTTGATTTTTTAAATTTTATTCTACTTTCTATTCCATTATAGATACAAAATCAATGACTTGTCAGCCACCCAACAGTATGATATCACCCTTGATTTGAGTATCTGCTTTGAGTCCAAGAAATCCTGTTACTTTACTATGCGAGTATTTGACAGCTACAAGCTTCCAAAGGTCTTCTGTTCGTGGGGTACTGGATTTCATATCTCAGGTATATTAACATTACAACAAAATTCCAGACTCATCAGAGGTGCTCTATATAACTAGCCAAAAGGATGAAAATTAAAAAAAAATAATACAGTATCAATTTGTTTGAAATAATTATTTTTTCACATGAATTATTAGTTCATAGCTATTTACCCACCATTTCTATATACGTGGTTTAACCAGACAAGACAATGATAAATCAAGTGTTAGCTAAATAAGAGTAGAACTTGTCAAGCTGAACATTAAGGTTAATCAGCTGTTTTTATTTTACTATAGAAGCCCTTGTATATGGTTTGGCTTTTTGCAATTGTAGCCCTAATGATTGAGTTTTAATACCCCTGCTCCGTATTTCATCTAGAGTCTGGGTATTACTTACATAGTTTACTGGTTTATTAAAGTTTATAAATAATTACGATAGAATACTTTCAGGTGTACAATATAATATTAATTTAGATGATTCCATGCAGCAGGAAAAATGATTTGTTATTTCTTATTTTTTATTTAGATTTCTCTCTAGATTCATTCCTCACAGAACAAGGAGAATCCTTAAGCAACTCGTTATCCACTGCTGCAAGGCTACTGTTAGAGGAAAAACTAGGCTTGGCTGACTTCTATATGGCAACACAGTGTAGTGTGAAACCAAGCACTTTTGAAAATGGTAACCATGTTGCAGAAAATCAACAGAATGTCTGACACTCTTGTTAACAAAGTTTATTAGGAATTAAACTGTCTTAACTACCTTTTCAAATATTGCATTAGCACAACTTTTCTTTAGATGCTTGATGTATGTTACTGAAACTTAAGGTAAGGGTAATGACACCAAATAGAGATGTTAATGACACCTTTATGGTCTTGGTTGTCATTAAGGAGGGATTATTGGACTTCAATTTTTCCTATAAAATAAAAAGAGTGCAATATGGTCATTACCAGATCCCAAGATTGCATTTGAAGAGGGAGGTTTTGCACCATAAAACCTGGTTTAACCCACCATTTGGTTTGAAATGCCTGTACCAAGTAAGGACCATTGCGATCCACCAATTCTCTGGTATGACTGATTCGTTTTTGTCATTTTCTCTGGACTATGAGATTGATCATTCAAGTTTGGTGGTTTTGTTATTACCTTTATGAACAAATGTTTGGAGTTTATTGTGAGCTTGGTCAAAGTTTCCATTAAGACTTATTCAACAACAGAATTGGAAAAGCAAACTTTTGAAAGCTTAAGTTAAAAAACAAATCAAATATAGAACAAAACAAGCAAAGCAAATGTATTTGATTAGAATAATCATTTAGCTATGGGGCTATTAATATTACCTTGTAAGAGTATCTCAAAAGCAAACTCCTTATATGCTTGATGGACTTTTTGCAAAATTTACACAAAGAAATAACATCCTTTTTGTACATATAACATATTTTTGTTCTTTCCAGGATGTGTTGCTAGTGACTTAGACATCAACCTACCATCATCTATGTCATGTGAAGTGTCTTCATTATGCTCTGATCTATCATGCTGTATTAACATAGATCTACTCAGTAGATCCATTCATACTGAGGTGATAATAGATCCCTGTAAATACATTCTGTCTCTAAGTATAGAAAAACTACATGTAGAGCTGTCCCTCCTACACTATACATGGGGAAAAACACAGAGCTTTGCACTGCAGGGAGGAATCGTCATCAAGTAAGCAACGTGATACTATATGTATATGTGTAAAAGGGGAAATTATCACAAGTTTTTTTTAGTATGTGAAGTCTGTATCATCAACAACAAAACCACACAAATATTGATTTTAATGTTAATTGTAAATAAAAAATCAAATGCTGTGCAAATATTAAACCTGACAAACACATTAAATTAAAATCAGAAAACATTGAAAAGCCACTTGAAAATATCCCTTTCACCTGCTACAGAAAAACCCATAAATTTCTATAAAGTTGCATTTACATGCAGAGATGACAGTGCATACTGTTATGTTTTCATTACATACAGCAGTGTCTTGTGAAAGAGAATTCTGGTTTGATTAATGTTTTGATTTCTGTTACATTACTATACAAATGTTCCTTTCATATTTATAATGTTGCCTGCAACATGTTGCAAAGCGATATATAGGAGTCACTTTTATGCTTTCCATTGTCTCGCGTTGTCATCCTGTGGCATCAAAAAAATTTCCCTTGCAGTTTTCAAGACAACTACATTACACAGCCTCTAAATATTTGGCATGTAGCTTCCTCCTATGATACTTTATGGTGTAAAGTGATTGTATAGCCATAACTCAACTACTTCCTGTTTATCATATATAATAAGACGCAGGCGACATACATCTTCTATGGAAGACCACCATTCTACTCTGTATTTTCTTGATGGAAAATGTATTTTTTTAACATACCTAACTTTTTATATTTTAGATATAGAGTGTCCAATCTAAAGGGAGAGAAGATGTTTATGGTTGATCTAAGTTTTCTTGTCTGCTTAGAACATAACAACCCAGACGACTGCATCCTTGGCATTGATATTCTAACTAATGCTAAACTGGCAAAACCATTATGTGATTGGAATGGTGGCTTCCTACAGTCAGGTACTTTAATTTACCAAAGAAACACCAAAATGATTTTACATTGGGGTAAAAATTTGAATAAGATTTGTTCTTATTAAAAAAATATGAAATAACTTATTTACTGAAATCTGAGCTAGCTACCATGACATTAAATGTTGATATTACTTCTAAAAAAGCAAAGGTGCACCAAAGGGGTAATCAGTATCATAAAACCGTAAAGACAAAGACAAAACTGGCAGACAAAAAATCATCACAACAAAACAAACCACATAACAACATAGAACACACACACACATAACAACAAAACCGCATTCAGCATCGCGAACTTAAGTCAAAGCGAGAGTGAACTCAGGTGCTCTGGAAGAGTAAGCAGTTCCTGCTTGCTATAGCGCACCCGTCACATTGCCAAAGATCGATTAAGTGTTGGTCAAATCCAGAAAGGATGACATTACAAAACTCATCTGAGAGATAGAAATCCCGTATTTGTATACAAGCACATTGATCTCTTGCATTAAATTCTTTAATGCTGAATCAATTATGACATAATATGCAGTGAACTTATTACTCTATTTTATTCCCAAGGTTGGGCGGAGCTTAATTTTCTCGGTCGTTTAGGTAGGATTTAAATGAAGAAAACAGAAATAATTGACCCGTGACCAACCTGGTCAATAAAATAGAGTAATAATTCTAACTAGGTTGGTATTTGATTTATTTCAGGTTTCTCTCTGACTAATTTGATATCCCAAGTCAACATTCCAGATGCTTCAACTCTAGAAGCAGCTTTTGTAGACCAGTTATTCCGTGTCTTAGGAGTATCAGACTATATAAAGAAAGATAAATGTGATCAGTCAAGTCCACCTTACTATCCAACTGATGTCAATGGCTGGAATGTACAAAGTAAGGAACATTTTGAATTAAATGATACACAATAATGAGCGCATGATTAATTGACATGTTAGTTACTTTTGAATAATTACATTCTAACTTATAACAACAATTTTGATTGGTTTATAATGCAGTTTTATTTCTCAATAAAACTCACTAGCACGTGCCACCTTAACAACGATTTGCGCGGAGTAATTTAAAAAAGATAAACCATGCATTTTGTGCAATTTTCTATGCAAACATTTAATATATTTTATCAGAATGTAATTATATACATTGAATGCAATATTTTTGAGTTTTATTGATGTGTAAAAGCGTGGACCTTTGCGCACATTTTCATCATGAAGTGCTACCGCGCTTTTATACATCAATAAAACTAAAAAAATATTGCATTCAATGTATAAATAAATACTGTGGAAGAAAAAAATATTCGTGGGGATTTATTTTGATTTATTTTTAAGGTAAGAGTAATCCATGAAATTACATCCCCACAAGTACAGTTGTTCTCTTTTCCAGAAAAATTTTATTCCCACCACAAAAATGATTTTACAGTACATCTTTATTCTGTTTTTGGGATACTTGATTTTTTTAACATGTATATCAAAACTTATTTTTGGTTCTTTTCTATAGAATGTAATAACATATCTTGTATTTTGTTCTTTTCATAGAATGTAATGGATCTGTGGACTTGCCCATCACCTTACCTAATTACCTGTCCTGTTACCTGACAGACACCTGTACAGGTGTGGATTGTTGTTTACAGGTCTCAAAGCTTGGTCTTACCATCAATGCCTATGTCCTACTGAATACCTGTAACAACACCTTTATCATTGGAGTTGAGAACTTTAAATATACCACGACCTTGCTGGATCTTGAGTTTGGAGTGGTTCATAGTTTCTCCATGATGGGGCTGGTAACTGTCAGGTAACTAGCAATTTCTGTGGCTGCTCTTGAAATTTTCAAACAAGGGGCAAATCATTGTTAAATAATTGTCTGTGTAACATAATTTCTGTATTAAACAAAAGGCACATATTGGAACACAGACTAATTCTTCCAAAAAACAGGAACAAAATTATATATTTTATTTGTTTTCCTCTTCATAAAGTAACTACCTGTTGTAACCAAATTTAAAACAAAATGGAAATTTATTAGCTATACACCTTGTTATATGTATGCAGGTACTGTATATAAATGTAATGCACTAGAGGTCGGTTAAACACTCTCAAGACACTACATTGTTTTGTTATTTGTCTAGCTGACTTTTAATTAGTTATTAACATGTATTTTGAATGCCTGATTGGGTATGTTAGCACACTGACTGTAATTCTTTTTTAGGTACAAGATAGATGAGTTTTACAATGAAAGATTATTCATAGTGAACTTGAATATCAGTGTATGTTACGAAGCCAGTGGACCATGTGCTTTGGAGATGAAGGTTCTAGAGAATGCTAAGCTACCTATTCCTTTGTGTAACTATGGACAAGGTTTTCCAGGTAACTAATACAATATTACTCTGAAATGTAAACCAACTTATTTTTGCCTTTGGTTTAATTTCTCAAATGCTGTGAAGATCAGAAATTAATGAAAATACAATGTCACAAATAAAGTCATTTCTCATATTTATATAATTCTTAAAACAAAAAATTCCAAGTTTAGAAAGCTGTTTTATTGCAATCTTACATATAAATGTGAAATCTAGTTCTGAAAACCAGTTGTCTGTTTCATGTTTCAGTGATATCACTGTCAGACTGGTTAGATAAACAGGATGTCAATCCAGGTCAGGTTTTACAGTAATCCATTGTTACCACGTTAGTGTTTCCTGTTACATTTGTATGCTTTATTGTTTCAGTGATATCACTGTCAGACTGGTTAGATAAACAGGATGTCAATCCAAGTCAGGTTTTACAGTCATATCTGGTTGACCTCTTGATGGAAGAACTTGGTATATCTGGATATCTTCAACCTACCCAATGTCAAAGATCATCATACAACACTAATATCAATGGATGGAATACTGATGGTTTGTTAATATTATGAGGCTAGAATAAATTTTATCAAATAAAAGTTGTTTTTTTCAATATATAGGGATATGTTTATTTTATCAATATTTGTCAATATTTTAACACAAGATTACCTGTGTTGTGGTTTTTTTAATGTCTTAATGATTGATTTGTTACTCCAGAGCGTGCGGGACTTACATCGATTTCCTTAGCAGAGCGACACGTCTGACACAAAAATTGCTCACACAGGGTTATGTTGCTCCTCGGTTGCTGTCTTCACTCAAGAAATTTTACGGAAGACATCGTGCACTTATAGACAAATATGGGATTTCGATCTCTCAGATGAGTGCAGATGTTGGTTTGTCATAGGGTGTTGTTTTGTCTTCCTTTACCGGATTTGACACGCTGAATGGACTATTGGCAGCGCAACGGGTGTGCTATAGCAAGCAGGAACTGCTTAATCTTCCGGAGCACCTGAGTTCACTCTTGTTTCGACTGGAGTTCGCGTTGTTGATTGATATTCAGTTGTTTTGTGTTTCAATGTTTTACATGTTGTCTGTTTTTGTCCCGTTCTTGTTGGTGTTTACTGGTTTTGTCTCTGCCCTTTCGGACTTTTGACATTTGGATACCCCATTGGTACCTCTGCTTCTTTTAATGCCTTGTGATTAGTCTAATGTGTCTGAAACCAAAAATATTTCTATAATTTCCAATTGCAACATTGCAACATCGTTTTCCCATTAGTTAACACACAAGGATTTATATATTTTCAGCCTGCAGTGCTGATGTACAGCTTCCATCTCTTTCCCCTAACCTGGTATGCAGTTTACCAGATTATTGTACAGGTGTACAGTGTTGTATGTACATCCCACTCCTTGATCTATCTGTACAGTTCCATCTACTGGTGGACCTGTGTAACCTTAAACTCAGTGTTGGAATAGAAAACCTACTGATGAACCTCTCCATAGCAGACTTTGAAACAGAAAACACAATATCTCTGGGCAGTCTCATCCACCTAAGGTATGTTTTGCACATATATCTCCTAATTTTGAGATGATTTCATAAAAAAAACATGGCTGTTGTTACAAAAAAATAGAACAATTTACTCACAAATATTAACAGAACGAAGAAATCTGAAGGATCTTAGACTGTTTAGAATCAAAAGCCTCCATTTGGTCAAAGTTGTCAGATTATCCCTTATAGGGGTTATGGTCCTTCAAAGGCCTAAATAGTGTTTCATCTTGATATTGTATAGAATGAAAATTTTGTAGATCAAAGCTGTTGCTTGCCTAAACATTCAGTTTTAGTCTCCATTTGCTCGATCCTTATAGGGATATAGCCTTTATTATTATTAGGTAAAAAAATAGTCTCTATTAGATAAAAATTGTCAGATGATGCCATATAGACCCTTATTTTTGACTTTTTGGCCCCTACTTACTAGAGGAAACGTGAAGTTTATACATAATTTTGTCTTATATACTTTTTTATATTTTTATCAAATTATCAAATAGGTATAGGATAGAAGATCGTGAAGCTGAGGGAATACTGTTATTTACACTTCAAATAGAGATATGTTTTGAAGGACAAGCAGACTGTAGATACAGCTACTCATTGCTGGATAACTATCCCCTACCTAGACAACCCTGTGACTGGACAAATGGATTTGTTATACCTAGTATGTTGGCTTAAAATCTTAAATAGCACATTTCTGGGTTATGTTCTCAAGGTTTATACTTAACATTAGCAACAGTTACTCTTTTATTGTGACAGTTTGTCATTGCAATCTGTATATTATATTGAAAACAAAAACACATGGGAAGTCAAAATACAGTTGTCATTGCATTATTGTTACTTTTTTGAAGCCCTAAATATGATCTTATGCAACACATGAAATACATTGACACCAAACATTTTTTTTATATCAGGATAGATATTGAGTTTTCATAGTTCTAAAGTTTTGAAGATATTTAAAGGACTATCTGATATTAAATGTTGTTCACCAGTTTAATTTTCTTTTACAGAGTTCCAACTGAACACATGGCTTCAAGAGCATGATATATCTACCACTATAACCCACCTGACTGAACTAATGGCTGACAAATTGTTGGAAGATCTAGGCATTGCTGAATATTTGTTAGAACAGAGTTGTGATATTACTGACTTCCTCAATGTTGGAAGCAATGGGTGGAGCTCTGGTAGGTTCATAATAAATACAACTGCAACTTTTATGTGATTGTATAATGTTAGTGTGATGTCTTTATATCAATGTATTTATTGACAAAATGGCAAGTTTACTTAATTATTTTGTTATTAGTACACCGCCATGGGTTTATTTTTCAGACTGCCCCTTGGTATCTCTCCCACCCTTACCAGGTGATGTTGTATGCCACATGGATTCTACATGTACATCTATAACCTGCTGTGCCCCTATCAGTTTAATCAATAGAAATATCCAGTATGCCATCACCATAGATCCATGTAACTACACGTTTATTCTACAGATAGAGAAGTATCTGTTTGACTTCTCCCTATATGATGTGGAGTTTAATGTTAGAAAACTGTTTCATATTGGCAGAGTTTTAGAAATAGAGTGAGTGTTTATAATACTGACATAAGTAGTAAGAAACACTTTATCTGTATATTTCCGAAAGACCTATTTCAATTATTTATTTTCATTTTTACATTTTAAGGTTGTTTTATAAAGCAGCTGTTCTGGGATGATCTCAAATGTATAATAAGAAAACACAAAAACAAGGCAGAGAGACACACTGGAGCAATTGAAGACAGCAATGGTCCTGACTGGTTAAACGTTTTGATAGATAAGCATGTAAAGCAAAGGCTTAAATATATAATAAATTATTAAGTATGCATAACCTATTAAGTACAAAAAAACTAAAAAAAGGATTTGAATCTTAAAATGTTGGTTGTATTTTATCAAAGTGTTTCAAACAATTTTATTATGATTCTATACTTAAATTAAATAGTAATTCTTTTAATTATCTACAGCTACAGGATATCTGATATGAGAGGACAAGATGTCTTCTTTATAGACCTGGATATAAAAGTCTGCTTCAATGATGATGGGCCATGTGTATTACAGGCTTCTATTTTCTCTAATACCAAACTTCCCAAAGTCAACTGTGCTCTACAAAATGGATTTCTAAATCAAGGTAAGAAATAGAATATAATGAGATGTGTAATAAATGTATGCCACACATAAATTGCTTTCATACTGGTGCCTACACTCTAAAAGTCCATGTTTGAGTATATGCTGATAATGTCATATAAGATCAAATAAATGGTCAAAAGCTGTTCTAGCATACTAGAAGGTGCACATATTGGTTTGTATTTAGTGGATACTTATTGTGTCTAAAAAAAATTTGGTGCAATTACTTGACAATGATTTTCAGCAAAAAGTATTTTCTGAGAAAGACCACTTTTAAAATATATGAATATGATTAATTTACACAGAATTGGACAAAAGTATAAAATATTTTTGACATCCTCTGAAATTGTATATCATTCACTTCTACCTAAAATACCTGGCTTCACTGATTAAGCTGTAGGTGTTTGTACAATCATTAGGCCAATTACAGTAATAAACCTTCAATTAACACTTTTGTCTATTTTTAAATTACATTTATTAAGTCTTTAAAAATCGGAAAATTACATAAAATTTGGAAAACAGAAAATCTGTAAGGAGAGTTTATCTCTTTTTAATGCTAAAAAAGTTTGTATACACAGCTTAACTTGCTGTACATGTTCTTAAATAATTTTAATTAATGTTTTTTTTCATATTTTTCAAGGAAAGCTAAATAAATGTTAATTTTATTTTGATTGCAGATTGGTCTTTATTGGATTGGTACAATCTTCATGAGTTAAATACAAACATATCATTAACAACATCTGATGTTGCTCAGATATTGATGGACCTTGGACTTTCCAGATTCCTGAAAGATGACAGCTGTGACCGTTCAGACCCATCATCTGTGTTTGTCAACTCCTATAATGGATGGACTTCTGGTGAGTTAAACTATTAAGAAAAGTGCTTGGAGGTTCCTTTTATCTTACTCTGGTGTGATTAACAATATAAACTTTTAAAGACCTAATATAGCATTTATCAACAATGAAAAAAAAACTATTAACCAAAAGCAATACTTATATTTTTGAATTGATGTTTAAGATAATCACCATGTTAATTTGTGATTGTACTAGTTGGTATACTATTTGTTCAGTGTTTATGACAAAACAATGTTTAGATTGAATTTCACATTTCTAATTGCTATCATTTTGAAATATTATTTTCTTTTTCAGAGTGTCCAGACAGTTCTGTAGAGTTGTTGTCATTGCCACCAAGTTTAGTTTGTCATCTAGACTCATCCTGTATAGGCGTACAGTGTTGTTGGGACGTTGATTTTATCCAGCGATCTTTCTACTCCTTCCTCAAAGTGGATACTTGTAACTTTGTATTAAAGTTTGGAGTTGAGAAGTTGGAATTTGAAATGGTTTTTGATGTCATTGACTGGGGAGAGTGGAACAGTTTTGATTTGTTTGGTGTTATAACAGTGAGGTAAAAATGTTAATCACTGGATAATTAAACAACTTCTTGAAAAGTGTAGAAAATTATGTTAATTATTATGTAAAATATGTTGGTTATATTTTAAATGTGAGCAGATTACATCAAAACATATATTGGAATATTTATATGTTAAGATAAATTGTTTCTTTAACAAACCTCAAGTAATAATCACTGGTATATGTTGATTGCATTGTCACAAGCTAATGGTCTCAATTCATATCAGTCACAAAAATCTCCATGGCATGTACATATGTTCGAACATTAGAATGAATTGTTGTCTCCATTACTTTAGGTACAGAATTGATGACCTTGAAGATCACTATTTATTTTCCATGATACTGGAGCTCTGTTTTGAAGCTGATGGTACAGACTGCAAAAGCCATGATATTTTCAAAGACTCATTAGTTCCTAAATTCAACTGTTATTGGAACAAATCCTATAAAATTCCAGGTAAAATGTATAATTAAATTATATTATGACATAAATAGCAGTGAAATATCAAGATATCCGAGTGAACAGAAATTGTTTATTTCACTCAGTGGAATAACTAAAAATGCTGGAAATTTTAATTCACTTAAGTTCAGTATTACTTATAACATTTTCTATGACGTAGAAAACCATTGCTCCTGCATTAAAATAATATGTCCAACTGTAAATCTGAGTAATTTAGTCATATAGATATAAATTCATAATGAAACAAACACATTTGAACATGTTACAACACTATACATTAAAGTCTTATAGGTTCTTACATAAGTTCTTGGAAAAGACCGGCTGATCTTTCAAGAGTGATAGAATTTTTCAGTCTTTTTGCGAATGGAGCGCATCGGAACGAGCCAAAAGACCCAAAAAATTCTATCACGAGTGAAAGATCATTGGCGGTTTTCCAAGAACGCGTGTAAGTACCTATTTCTTCGGTAAAAAAATAGTTTTTATATACTGAAACCTTAGGTGGCTTCATTCTAAAAACCGAAAGTTTTAAATAACATTGCATTTAGTTGGTCAACATCATCGATCAATATCAGTACCGGCGGTTATTATTGGTTAATTGATCAGTGTGAGATCGCTGCACGTGCTCACATCTCAACCTGGTCATCTCACACTGAAAAGGGTCATTTAAGGAAGAATATTGTGGTTAAATTTTCAACAGAATCTGAAAAAAAATCTTCAAACTATTAAATGGTGTAGGTTCAAATTGACTTTACTCAGAAAAAAAAGGTTTTGTTTTTGTGACAAGAAGAATGAATGATATAACTTTTAATTTATTTGTATTTTATCATGCTAGGATGTCAGGCAGTATTACCAGCAGATATTGTATTTGTTGCTGATGAGTCTGGTAGTGTACAAGAAGAGAACTTCAGAGGAACAATGGAAGCTATAGCTGATACAGTGGATACGTTAGTGATCAGAGAAGATTTGATCCATGTGGGACTGGTTCTGTTTGAAGGCACAAAAACATCCAGAACAATATTTAATCTCAATACATCCTACAATAAGACCACCATCAGACAATATTTAACATCTGCTGTATATAAGAAGGGTTCCACTACTGACATTGCAGACGCATTCCAATATACATGTGAAAACATGTTTGTATCTGTATCAGGGGGAAGGTCTGATGTTCAGAATTACCTGGTATTACTTACTGATGGAAAGTCTGATAAAGCCAAAGCTATAGAGAAATCAGATTACTGTACTAGTAAAAATGTCCGGATTATTACTGTTGGGATAGGTTCTGGTATAGATAAAGACCTGCTCAACAGGACTGCTTACACACCAGAATACTTCATCACAACAGACTACAGTCAACTGAATGATTCGCTACCCCGGATTGTTACAAAGTCTGTAGACTGTAGCAAAGGTAAGAACACCGGACCAAAAGTGACCATTAGGCAGTATTATATGCAACTTCCAGACTAATGTCAAGACAAATATACATGTATGATATACCTTTGGACTAAAAAATAAAAGTTTTAAATTTCATAACCATAAGTGTACTATTATGGACATTTAGCAATTTTTTTTTCTGTTCAAAACCTATTGTATCCTGTAAATTGTCCTAAATAATTTTAAATGAATAATTCCCTATATTAAAGTAATAATAAAGCAGTTTTTTGAAAAAAAATTGCAATGTAAAAATAATCACTTAACTGTTGCATAATCATATAATTAGAGCTTTCGCGCTTTTATGAAGACAAAAATTTTAATAATGTGCGTGTTCCTGCTAGAAATTTAGTTGATTTTTTTCAGAAGTTTGATACCAATGGCCACTTATTAACTTTTGTATAACTTAATGTATTTTGAAGTAAGAGCATGTAAAGCTCTGGGTTTAATATAATTTTATATTTCTTCTTTATTTGACAAGTAAAACCTTTCCGCTATTAAGAAATACTGATTAAAAGTGTTTAACATGTTAATAATAACAACACACACGTACCTGCTTTCCTTTTATTGTGCCATATATTCACCGGGCCTATTTAATTGAAAACTCGATTAATTCAATGATATAAGATTCTCATTTGGGGGATTTCTAAACCACTTTTCTTGTTATTGGTATCATTTTGAAGTGGAACAGGGTAAGGAAAAAGCAAAACAGTTAAAAAAGCCATATGCCGAACATACCTTATCAGATCACGTTTGTTTACATCCATTTTCTAAATTATTTTTAGATGGGCTTGCGCGGGCACTTCCGAATGAGTTCAAACTTGGGTCGTATGCACCTAGCACTCGGGAAGCAAATGATTGTTAAAGACATTTTTTTGTTAAATTCTGCAAAAATCCCACTGTTTTGTGAACTTTTTGTAGCTTTAATAAAAGTTTTTATTTACAATTTATATTTTTAAAGCTTAAAAAGACTTTTGAAAATTTTAGAATTTTTTGATTTATTATTACTTTAAAATGTTACTTTCTTGATAACAGATTTCTCATTGAGTGAGTTCCTGTCCACCTCTGGGTTATCTACATTAGATGATTTTGTTGTGTCAAGTCTGATGGAATACCTTGGTGTGTCTGAATACCTACTGTCTGAACAATGTCATAGCTCTTACTACAACAGTTCAGTCAATGGGTGGGCTAATGGTAAGACATAATAAGAGGTTATAATACAATTATGATATTCATAAAGTAGATTAAAAGTAACATGCATCATGCATATAATTATATAAACAGATTTGGTTCAATTCAGATGCAGTGTTGAAGTCAAAATCCTTAAATAACATATTGAGGGAAAACCACCACATTCTTGTATTTCATTTGTTCAATCGTCTACTTAAGCATTTACAACTTTTAGAAATGAAGGCAAATTATGTCTCTTGTCAATACTTGGTCATGGTTTTGATACTGGAAACAAACTTATTTTCGCACGTAAGGAACAGAAATTTGCAAATATAAATTGTAGCTAATAAACTTACATATCAAAGTAATATAATTGTAGTAACAACCAATCAGGGCAAAAAAGGTGTGAAATCGCTATCTGACATAAAAATTACAAAAATAAATTGATTTACAGTGTACAATGTACATGAATCACTGTTCCAATTTGGGACATTGAACTGGTACATGTATTTTAGCACCTGTTAAAGAGCTATGTCATTCTTATTCATTCTCTTATATAACTCTCTCTATTTTTAGACTGTCACTCTACATCGACCCTTCCTGATCTTCCTCCAAACATCGTATGCCACATGTCTGACACCTGTACAAGGGTAGACTGTTGTGTGGATTTGTCATGGTTACAGCAGAGCATCTATTTTGCTTTAGATGTTGATACATGTAGCTATAAATTGACAGTAGACATTGAAAGGATACATCAGGAGTACTCACTGCTACATTATAATTGGAATACGGAAGAAAAATACAGTTTATTTGGATTGTTTAATTTAGGGTAATCAATTTAAAACTTCAAGATCAGTTAAAATACATAAAAAGTGATGAAATAACCCGTGAATTTATGACTTCTATGATATGCACAAATATAACTATGCCTTCAACCAGGACATGCCAAAATGCTATTAGACATCTGCATACACACCTCATGGTCTAGTTTTGTTTATGCATTTGAAAGGTAGTTCTGTGTAATCATTTATTTTCATGGGGATCAAATTTTGTGATCAAGAGCATAAAACTGAATTAGTGGGGACACAATTTTGTGGCTTTCTAATTTTGAAATACACTCTTCACCTAAACATTTTGAATTCCTGCGGATTTTTCTTACCCACGAAATGAACGAAATGAAATCCTCCACTAATATTTCTGCTTATATAGTAAAGGATATTTAGATAAAGATATGGCAACTTATATTACCTCCTATGACTCTTATTGTGTGTACCGTAACAATTTATTAATGAATGTGAATATATTTTCAATTTTTTTCATAGTTTTAAAGTTAGAGAGAAAGAAGAGGATGAGGTCGTAATTCTGAACATGGATATATCTGTTTGCATGGAAAGAGGACAACCCTGTGAAATTAGCCTTGTGATCTTTCAGGACCAGCTATTACCTAAACCTGGCTGTGACAGGATGACAGACTTTACAATAAAGGGTAAAACATTGCAAACACAAAGAAAAAATAGGTTCAATAATTTTTAAATACTGATAGATGTGCATGTGTGTATTCATAAAGTTTTCAAATTCTATCTGCCATTTTATGTTCTTTTTAAGTGACCTTTTGTATGCAAAATGAATGTCTAATGATTGGTCACAAAGTAGAAGGACTATTGCAAAATGGGACAACCAAAGCAATAATACACAAGCTCTATTTACAAAATTTTATGAATTTTATTTTTAGACTTTTCGCTGAGCCAGTTTTTGGGAGATAGAGGTTTAGACTCTCAGTTAACAGATTTACCAGACACTGTATTGTTAGTACTTCTGAACAGATTGCAGATAAGTCAATACTTATTGGATAATCAATGTACCAGAGATGATGCCCCTTACCAACCACAACACAATGGATGGAATGTTGGCAAGTTTTGTAAACAAAGTCTTCATTTCATTAAGTTAAAAGTGCATTTGCTTTACATTTTTCTTTTTTTTAGGTTCTTCACATCTTTTTGAATATGTTTGGACGCTTATGGAGACAAGGTTAAGGTTGTTGTTAAACTTTTATTTTAATACCTAAATTTCTGAAAAAGAGGTCAGACTCTGTGATTTGTCTTAAGAAACTCCCGTTTAAAGAAACATGAAAAAGGAGAGGAATTCCACTGTGTTCATTGTCGTATGGATGAAAATAAGTTATTGTTATATTTAAGTCCCATCTACAAAAGTAGGGGCATATATTGTTTTGGAGTCCCTATATCCATCTTTCTGTCCCTCAGTTTGTCTGTCTTAAATGTTGTGAGATGGGACATTTTTTTGGGACATATTCTTGTATAGATAGATGTTAATTAAGTTCTTTTTCTTTGTTAGATTGTCCATCAACAGTTAGCCTTCAAGAATTAACAGATAACACCACCTCCTGTCATCTATCAGCTGAATGTACCAAATTAACATGTTGTACTGACTTTGCACTCATTAAGAGGTCCATCCAGACCAGTGTTAAGATAGACCCCTGTATGTACACATTAGAAGTCCAGATAGAGAAACTTAGAATTAACATCAGTCTGGTGGACTATAACTTTGGAAAGGCAGAACACTTTTACCTTATGGGAGTTGTCAGAATAGAGTAAGTTCTGTTTTTATTGACAAACTAAAGTTTGTTATTTAATTGCATTAATAAAAAAAACATTCATTATACCGTTCATAAAGCTTTGGTTTTCATTATTTAAATTAATGGCAAACTTTTCTATTTATTCCTGAGTAACATGCTTGATGAAACATTCTTTAAATCAAATTGTTTATCTTTGCCTGTTTCCCTATTAAACTAATGTTTATGTGATTTCTGTTCTGATCAAATCTTTATTTTTCAATTTATATTTGTATATGTTCACAATTGCAATTTAAAACAATGTTTTTTTTTATTCAAAAATAGTTGGGTGACTTAAATGAAGTGGTTTCCAACATGTTAAAGCATTTAATTTGCATATCATTTTATTATCATTTATTTCTTTACTTCAGCTATGATATTGAGGATTTAGTATACAAAAGACAGTTTGTGGTCAATGTGAACTTAAGAATATGCTTAGAAAGCAACAGGCCATGTTTGATTGATATCAGAGTACTTCAGGACGCTATTCTGCCCAAGTCTGTTTGTCAGTGGAAAAACAACTTCATTGATCCAGGTAACATCACAAATTTTCTGTTTGAAATTGATTCTTCTTTGATTTATTTTTCCTTTTATTTTATAAAATATGTTTTCTAAAACAACATGTATAACAGCAAATGGTATCAGTACCAGTCAAACAATTTAAAACTAACTAATTTGTGGTGTTTTCATAAGAGTTGCTCAAGCATCAAGTGTCAAAGTAAAATGAATTAAGATGTTAGGAGCATGTACAGTAAAAAGACTTGTAGATGATGTGATGTGGAAAAGTGTATGCAACATACATTTTTTTAAATTAACAGGGAAAACAGCCAGCAGCCTCAATGTGACCAGCGATTGCTGCTTATATAAGTATTTAAGAGGATTTTAAATTTAAACATTGATTGGTCTATTTATTTAAAGTTTTTGACCATAGAATATAAAGAATACAAAACATATTACTGAAAAAAATATAATTTTATTTGATGTAATCTTTGTATTTTTCAGAATTTTCCTATAGTGAATTTATCAGTAAAGAATTCAGTTTGGTTTCTGGTGCCAGCTTAACAGATGATCAGAGAGAAACACTGCTATACAAACTAGGACTATCAGATTTTATAACAGAGAACCAGTGCCAGCCTGGGACCTCACCTTACCCTCTGATGGGTTGGAGCTCTGGTTTGTTTTCTTAAACATTTGAGACTTGGGTGTGATATTGAAAAAAGTTTGCACATGTATATGAATTGTTTTTGGATCTTCTCTTCCATAAACAAGAAGGGGAAATTTTGTTTGATATGTTTACTAGAGGAACATGTACTTTGAAAAAATGCATTGTGACGATAAGCTGTTTTAATGATACTAACTTGATATGCATGTTATCTTTGGTAAAAAAGAAAATGTATTACTTTTTATCAAGTATGTCCAAGCATTGACAGGGCTGTGATGATCAAGCTTATACCAACATGATTTTATATCACAGACTTTACATTATGACTTAATATATTTTTAACAGATTGTACTGAACTAGACCCAATAGGCTTGCCTTCATTACCAGCCTCTACGGTATGTCATCTTGGTAGCACCTGTACATCTGTGTCATGTTGTTTTGACGTTCATCAGATTGGACAACGCTTCCAAGCCTCTGTCAACCTTGACCCATGTAAGAATGTTATATCTGTCACAATAGAAAAGTTGACTCTACAGAAAGACTTGTTTGACTATCAGTGGGGAACACCAGTAGAGATGTGGCTGTTTGGTTTACTCAGAGTACAGTAAGTGGTATTAACAAAACAGTGGATGATAAAAATATGATCGATCATTGTATTAAGAGCTAAATGAAATGTATAAAAAGACAGTTTACATGATGAAGCTTAAATTTAATCATATGTTTCATATACTATTTTTTGTTAATTAAACTTTAATAAATAGGAGAAGTAATCATATTAGTATTTAATAACAACAGGTAATAAGAACCAGTTTTAAATGTCCAAGAGGAAAAGTCAAAAGAGACTATGACCTTCAAGAGAAATTGAAAATCACAGTGGTTCAGACATGGTATGGGATAATCACATTGAACCCGATTGAATGTGCCAAAACTCCATCTTACTATTGTGATTTTTTTTGTTATAGATTAACATTGTATGAGCTTAGATCTGAAGGGAACTACATGATTGATATGAAAATAAGTTCATGTCTTGATGCTGATGTATCAGTTCCTTGTGCCATGGTCACCAATGTGTTTGACATGGTTAGAATACCAATAACTGTATGTGATTGGGACCTGAAATTCCCTCTTCAAGGTATAGCTATATTTTCTATGATTTAGACAACTTTTATGTTTTAGCTCAATGCTAATCTATGTTTTCATCGGCCTATATCTTACAATACAATATTTTTATCTGCCAATTCAAAACAGTATCTGTATTTTGTGTTTTTTCGTGCTGTTTTTGTTTAAGAGTAGTAGTTTCTTCTTTGAACTTTCAGACTTTTGACATTTAAATGCCTCATTGGTACCTGTTTGTTTCTCTTTTAACAGGATCAAGTGTAGAGTCGTGGATAGTTGAGAAAGGATTGACAGTCACAGTGGACCCTCTACCATTGTGGGCTAGTTTACAACTGCTACAGGACCTACAGATATCAAAATATGTTTCAGATGTGGCTTGTGACAACACTGTTTATGGTATGCCATGAAGTTCTGATATCAGGATGTTTTAAATAATTTACTTGTTTCTTTTATATGTAATGCCTTCCTATACTAACCTAAAAAATGTATTGATGAAACTGAATTGAGTTTCTGTCTTGGATTGTACCATGCTTGACAAGGACCTTTGTGATTGTCATTACTACAGTTCATTGTCTTTTTGACAATGACTGTAAGTTATGAAGAATTCTTAATTGCAAGCCTAACATTTGAAAATTGTAACAATATGTTTGATATTTTCTGTTATATATCAATCTTAAAATTGTATTTAAGCAAACAACCAACCTGTTAACAGTCCTCCCTGGGTGACATGCTCTGTAGCCAATGAGGATCTTAAATGTTGTATACAGTTACCAAAGCTGAACAAATCACTCTCAGTTGAAACTGGTCTCAACCTATGTAGAAATTCACTGTTCCTGAAAATTGGAAAGCAAGAATCTTGCCTGAAAATTTCAAGCATAGATTATGGTAAGTGCTGCATTCTTTTTGTTTCTTTACATATCAAGGAACAATGTGATGTTTACTTTATAGTGTTAACTTTTGATTCATTTTTAATATCTCTATGAAGTATAATGCAAAATAAGGCATTTTCCTATTAGGAATTTGTATTATATTTTAACAAATAAATTTGATTTAAATTCTGCAATTTGATTGGACAATTTTTTTTTTATATCTCAATGAAAAAAAATCATGGGGAAACGTCCACTTTTTACACGAAGTGCCATCATTTTAGTTCTTGTATGAGCAAGATTTTCATGTTTTTTTAATCGTTTTGAAAATTTGTTGAAAAGGAATGACTGTAATATTTTTTTTTCATTGGGGATATGAAAAAAAAAGTTTTGCACATTGCAAATGTTTTTTCATACCCCTATTAGAAAAAAAATTAAGACAGTCATTCCTTAATAAATGTGAAATGTGAATGACCCAAATGTTCAATAATATATTATTCATTCCTATTTGATAAGTGGCACAAAAATAAGATAAAAATTCTTATGTAATGAACAAGTGACCATTGATACTACACAATTTACAGCTTCCTTTTTGTTCTGTGTTAGCATATCTCAACAGTATATATATAAAGTCAAAGTAAATTTGTAATTGCATCTTTTAATAATAATAATAATAACAAGTATTAACTGTGATTGCAAGCAAGTCACAAAGTCCCCCAAACGACCCGTATTTGCCACTATTCTCTTCAGCATGTCAAAAAACCCCTAAATATAAATTTTCATGTAAATCGGAGCACTTTGAAAATTTCGACCCGATTATCTCCCTTGAGAAATCACATTTTTATTTATATCTCGAAAACCGTAAATATCGCTTCAAAATTTTTTTTCATATTATGAAAGAGAATGTTTTGCTCTATCAACCTACAAAATTTCAGAACCCTGCCCACCTAGGTTACCGAGATATTGCAATGTCCAATATTTAGTCCATTTTCCTGTTTCCATGGAAACGGCAGCCATTTTGAAAAGTCCGATTGTCAACGAAGCTTCCTTTCTTTACTAACTATTATCCTGCCAAGTTTCATATTGATATGTGGAGTCGTTTTCTCTGGGATCTCCGGACAAGTTCACGACTAAGTGGAAGAATCGGAAGAAGAAGAAGAAGAAGAATAATAATAATAATAAGAAACGGTGCAAAAACAATAAGTCCCCAAACGTTGTTTGGGGGACTTAATAATAATAAATTCTTTATTTATAGAGGGTAACACAGTTAGTTTACAATATTATTATGCTTACAAAGTAAAAGTATGCAATAATCATGACAATATAATAACTAATCTTCCCTGAGGCCCTCATAGAAATTACATTAAAAAAATGAACAATATGCAAACAAAATCTATAGAAAACAAAAGTCAATGTTTACACAGATCAAAAAATAAAGATAAAAAAGAACTATGAACAAGAATGAAGTAAATGACTCTTTATTTTCAATTTAAACAGGTTTGTATTACAGATAGCCTGTAATTGAGTTGGTAAATCATTCCATAAAACAGAACCTGAGTATTGGAAGGATCTTTTATAGATTTCTGTTTTAGGCTTTGGTACAATTAGCCTTTTCTTTGACACATTATTTCTCAAATCATGGGTGTTGTTTGAGAATGTGAACATGTTTGTTAGGTAAATGGGAGCTTTTTCAGTTAGACTTTTTTGGATCATTAGATATTTATGATATTTAATTCTGATATCAACTGTCATCCATCCCAATTTCTGAAAAAGAGGTTCTGATGGCGATAAGGGTTCTGCATCTAAAATTAACCTAGCAGCTCTTTTTTGAAGTTTAAGTATTTTTGTAATACCTTCACTTCCACAGTTTCCCCAAACGATGCAACAATAATCAATCAATGGGAGAATATAGCCATTATAAAAAGTTTTTCTAGTTTCAAGATTTAGAAATTTTTTGATTTTAGAAAGTAAAAAGAGTCTAGATGAAATATGGGAACATATATGGTCAATTTGATGTTTCCAACTCATGCAACTATCAATCTTTACTCCCAAAAGTTTTTCACATGAAGAATATTGTAATATTTCATCATTTATAGACAAAATAGGTTTCTCTGGGTATAAGGATAGTCTCTGATGGGTGCCTATGAACATACATTTAGTTTTAAGATGATTGATAAACATATTATTTCTTCTACACCATGTTTGGACATTTTCTAAATCATTTTGAATTTCTTGTTGAAGCTTTTTTATATCTTTTCCAGAAATGTGTAATGTAGTGTCATCAGCATAAAGATCAGTTTTGCAATTTTTAACATAAAGAGGAAGATCATTGATATAGATTACAAACAAAAGAGGCCCAATTATTGATCCTTGTGGTACACCATATTTTACCTCTTTTTCTTTCGAAAGTGTGTTGTTTATCTTAACTTGCTGTGTCCTATCATTTAAGTATGAATTGAAAAAACCTATTGCTTCTTTTGAGAATCCATATATTTGTAATTTTTTACACAGATTTTTATGATCAACAACATCAAATGCTTTCTTAAAATCCAAAAGTACTGCTAAATTGATGTTACCATTGTTTATTTCATGTAACCATTTATCTATAATGTTGATAAGTGCAGTTTGACAAGAGTGGTGTGGTCTAAATCCAGATTGAGCTGGATGCAAAAGCTTTTTTCTCATTAAAAATTCATACATATGGTTTGAAACATGCTTTTCTATCAATTTTGATATGGTGGGTAAAACAGATATTGGGTGCGTTCATAGTTATACCAGTGGTAATAATCCTAACCTGGCCATTGGTACCAACGGTGACCAATCATACCAATGGCTGCCTTCTAATTATGAACGCGTTGAATGGTACCAATGGTTCAATGGTTGCCAATGGTACCAATGTTTGCCATTGGGGCCTTTGGTGTGAAAGGGGCCAATGGCACTATATCTGCTATTGGCAAACTAAAGTACCATTGGCAGTCATTGTCAGCCTTTGGTTGTAACTGGCAACCAATGTTTGCCATTGGTAGCAGCCGTCAGCCATTTTCGCTTTGTTTGAAAGATGGAAACTTCCAAACTAGCTGTAGCTGTATCACTATGGCAATTACAACAAGAAAACATAATAACTACAATGTTAATATACAATCAAGTGTCATCAGTGGACATATTTTGGCCTCAAAAAACGACAACACATTGCTCGAAGACAGACATATCTACTGGAGACTATACCTAACTACACTCTGGACGACTTCAAATCGCATTTCCGCTTATCACGACGGGCTTTTGAAGCAACATGCAGACGATTAAGTCCTCTTCCTGATTATAATAAACAGTTTGGACCAGCTCCTAATGTGGAAAAAGACTTACTGATGTTTCTTTGGTTCATAGGTATTTTTCAGCTATACTTCAAAGCACAGATCTTTGATATTTTGATCTTCATATATGACTATACATGGATTTTTTTTTATTTTTATGAGATTGAGTAGCCATAAACATGATAAACATATGAAATTTTAGTATTTTTGGGTTGACTCTAAAGTAGATCAAGTTGAGTTAAAGAAAGTAGCAATGAGGAACCAAAGGGGCATCCACAAACTATGAATTATCCAGAATAATCTTGTTACTTCTTTATGTTGGCCAAAGTATTTTTATTTTCATTTCTGTGTCATTAGCTTCGTACAGTAAACCTAGCTTAGATTTTCTTTGATTTCATGTTGACTAAGATAAACGGTCCAAATATTGTAATTCTATACATTATTGTCTTATTTCCTTTAGGTAACCTTGAATGTATTAGATCTATGGCAGACAGGTTTGATGTCTCAAAGAGCTCATTTCATTTGGTAATTAAAAGAGCTGGAACTGCAATCTCAAAGCTGATGCAAGATGTAATAGCATGGCCAAGAACAGTGGACGATTTTGACAGGGTTTGCAGTGGATTTGGTGAGCGTTCACAGTTTCAGAACGTGATCGGGGCAATAGATGGTAGCCATATCCACATTACTGCTCCAAAACATTTGCATCAAGCATACTACAATAGAAAAGGTTTTTACTCCATCATTCTTCTGGCTTCGTGCAATGTTAATATGGTTTTTAATTACATCTGGACAGGCAATCCTGGAAGCACACACGATGCTACTGTTCTGAGAAGCACAGACTTGTTTGATAACAGTGAAAATATCATACCTTCTAGGCGACTCCGCATTCCCTATTCTGAGATGGCTTATAACCCCCTTTAGGGATTGTGGTAACCTAACAAGGCAACAGAAGCTCTTTAATAAGACTCATAGCAAATGCCGATCAGTGATAGAGAGAGCATTTGGATTACTGAAATGTCGATTTCGTCGACTCTTCAGATTTGAGGTTTTAGATATGTCGATATTAGTAAACTCTATTCTTTCTGCTTGTGTGCTTCATAACATTTGTATTTCAGAAAATGACGAGTTCGAAGATGTTGAGGATGATAACGATTGCCATGTAGATGACATGTTTGCGCGTGAAGGGCACAACCTACAGGGAGTACAGATAAGACAACAGCTTATGAACCAATTATTTGACATGAACGGATAGAAAATATGTATAAAAAACTATGGGTTTAAATACTTATATGTTCCGCATTGTATTGAAGAAACAGATTTCCTTACATAAATATTGCTACATTTTATGTTCTTATATTTTCATCTATGACATGTATGATGGAAGCGGGAGGTTTGGTGCCATAAAACCTGGTTCAACCCACCATTTCGTCTGAAATGCCTGTACCAAGTCAGGACTATTGCGATCCGCCATTTCTCCGGTATTACTGCTTCGTTTTGTCATTTTCTATGGACATTGAGATTGATCATTTAGGTTCGGTAGTTTTGTTATTACCTTTATTCCTTTTGCATGGTAAGCTACAACTCTATAAAGGTACAATAGCCAATTCAGTATAATTATCTTTATACAAATGTGATAACAAAAATAATGTAAAAGTTAAAACAAAAACAGAAAACTTAACAAAAACTCGCAAAATCTTATTGCTGTAATAAAATAAAATAAAATAAATTCAAATTCAACTTGAAATTCAAAAGTTCATTTAGTTAAAGTTTTTCAATAAGTTTTTCTAAGTAACTGTTGGACGATTTCCTCATCTCTTCGATGGCATTTAGGAACTTATCATCTCTTTCCTTCAAATACTCTACTAGTTCATCATTTTTATTGTTTCCTTTTTTCTGTACTTTGGGTACTTTGGATGAAGTAGGTGCTTCCTCCTCATCTTCATCATTAGCAGTACTGTTGTCGTTATTATTGAAATCTTCGAATCCAAGTGAGCTTTTTAGTACCGGTGGGTTTATAGCAGGATCATCATGGAGTAAGTCGTACATCTCCACCTCGTGGATAAAGGGTTTAGGTCTTTTGTTACCTGTTTTCTTACTTTCTGAAAGAAATTTTCGGTACGCTCTTCTGAGTGTGTAAAATTTTTCCCTACATTGTTCTAAGTTGGGGTGTCTTTTTACATTACCCAATCTGACCTTCAACTCCTCTGCCACCGTACCCCAAATGTTTTTAGAAAATGTCGTGTCTTTCTCTTTTTTTGACTTTAATACAGCAAGCAGATGCTTGGTATAGGCGAACTTCCATTCGAATCTGCTGGATTCATCTGGAGAACTTGTGTCCTCTACCGGGTTCACAGGCTCAGGAGGATCGTCTAATGGTTGTCTACTAGTTGTGTCATCATGATCATGGAAAATATTACTACTCGTCGATGGGCCGGGATTAGCCTCGGAGGCTTTAGTGGCAACAGTACCTCCAGTTCCCTTGAAGATGACCTTTGGCAACACTACTCTTCCATTTTGGAAAGTTATGTATATAGGGTTAATTGGTACGACTTCAGGTAAACACGTCTTCAGATCTTTGGTTATCTCTTTCATATCTGTAAATATAAAAATGATAAATCAACACAATAATTCTATTAGTTGATAAATAGTACATTCAAGTTAATTACAAAAGGGAACATCATAAGAGGCTCTGAAGCATTTATACACTTTGGGTTTCAGATCACACAAGATCACCACCTTTTGAAAAACGTGACGGACGCACAGACAGACAAATAGACTAAAAAAGGAGGGCATGGAGCGTTGTCACAAATCCCAATTGAAAAAATTCTAAATACATGTACTAGTACTTGAATTCAATATTAAAGTGTAACTTTAAACCTACTGTGTGTAAACAACACCATACGGGAAGAACTCCAAATAGTCCTAAACAAACATACAGATTTTAGACTAATTGAGAGTTGTTATGCCTATTTATTCATGACATTTGATTATTAAATCAAACTTACTATCAGATAAGAATGCAAGGTCAGATCCTTTAACCAACAATTTATAGTTTCTGTCGTCAATCTTCAGCTGTATTGGCAGAAGGGTTTCACTCAAATCTTTTACTGTGGGAGTCGCCATCTTTATCCACGTGTTTGGTAAAATTACAGGACTGTTGTCGTCCTGCAGAATTGGTTACCAATAAAATTTACCAA
This sequence comes from Arcuatula senhousia, assembly GCA_963971305.1. Lineage (NCBI taxonomy): Eukaryota > Metazoa > Mollusca > Bivalvia > Mytilida > Mytilidae > Arcuatula > Arcuatula senhousia. The sequence continues at coordinate 681,789 of OZ020307.1, read as the reverse complement.
TGGGAAAAATTTGTACCAATGGTATACCAATGGCAAATTTAATTACCTATAGGTACAAATGGCGGGATTATGAACGCACCCAGTGGCCTATAGTTGGATGTCAGAGTCTTGTCCCCTGCTTTAAAAATAGGTGTTACCTTTGCATTCTTTAACAATTTTGGATATGAACATGTATCTAGTATTCTATTGAAAATATAGGTTAAAGTGGAAGCAATAAAAGGAGCACTTAGTCTTAAAATTCTAGGTCCAATGTTGTCAGTTCCACAGGATTTATTAATATCTAGTTTTAGTAATTGTTTAAATACATCATTAACATTAAATGGGGGGATTTTGAATTCATCTACATGCTGGTCATCTGATTTACTTCTGACAAAACTAATAAGTTTTTCATGGTTTTCAAAATCAGTTTCCAAATTTTGTTCTTGATCCCTTAAATTTTGTACGCAAGAGGTAAAAAAATCATTAAAATTGTTTGCTATATCAGTTTTATCGGAGATGATTTCATTTCCTGATATTAATTGTAAAGGAGAAGTCTTAGTTTTAGGGTTAAGACTATGTAAACATTTCCACAGAGTTTTGGAGTCTTTACTGTTTTTTACCATGTTGTTGTAATATTGTTTTTTGGACAAGTCTACAATCTGCTTTGTCTTATTTCTCCATAATTTGTAACTTTCCCAGTTCCCTAAAGCCTTATATCTCTCTCTCATGTTTATTGCATGTTTTATATCATCATTGTACCATTCTGGTTGTTTTTCAGTTTTGACCCGTTTTGTAACTAATGGCGCATGATTACTAAGGGTAGAGTTAAGCAAATCATAAAATATTTGTAAACAGGTTTCCGGATCATTGTCATAGGAAGATTCAATTGTATGGAAAGGAACTTTCTCAATATCATTTAAAAAAGCAGTTTCATTAAATTTCTTAAAATTTCTATATGTTATTTCAGTATGTGAATACTTTTTCTCTTCCACTTTTTCCTTCCTTGTAAGGCAGATTAGATAATGATCACTAACTGCATAATTGGAGACATGGGATTCAAAAACCATGTTTAAATTAGTTACATAAATATGATCAATTAAACTACAAGAGTCTTTTGTTACTCTGGTCGGTTTTGTAACAAGTTGATGGAGATTGCTAGATTTGGTAATATTTTGCCATTTAGGGGAAATCCTTTGTGCTAACAGGTTTATATTAAAATCACCCATTAGAATAATATCATTATTTATACTGAATGCATTTATAAGTTCTTTTTCAAAGTCATCAAACCAAGAGGATAGGGAGCTAGGAGGTCTATAAACATAACATAGTTTTTTGAGTGATGTCCCTTGATGGCCAAGGCTTGAAGAGATACCGCTCCAGTTAAAATTTTGTTATATATTGTTAATAATCCCAAAATGGAGAGAGAAATTCAATCAATGTGTCAACAGATGACCAAGGATCGATTACAACGATTATTAGAAGGTCTACAAGGGTTGCATTATGAAAAAACACACTCCAAAGCGGCTGATGAAAATCAAAACAAAGAAAAAATGGCGTCCTTCGCCCAAGTAACAGAAAACAGTAATAGAAAATCTGACAATAATGACACGGTACATGATGATCCTCAGAACTCTAGTCAGAATACCGGTAGTAGCAATACCTATAAATCAGAAGAAAAACTTGACCCCAGTGACTTCGTGAAACCCATTTTCTTGAAAGATGAAGACGTCCATGGGTCAGTCAAACCACCACGTTCACAGTGGCTTACAAACATCGAAATTTATAAGGCAATAGATCAGAAAATCCCTGCTGAACGTATAAAGGGTATTCAGAGAGTTAGGGATATGTGGAGGATATACATGGACAACGAGGAAGACAAACTGTCATTGCTTATATCGGGCATTAACCTGCGTGGCAGGCAGGTACCCCTATACTCGCAAAATCCTCGCAATCCAGGATATCAACAACCTGACACAATCCGAATTACAGTACGGAATGTCCCTATCTCCGCAGACGATGGTCAAATACATCGGGCCCTTACATTACAGGGATGCGAAATCCAGAGCATTTTTCGACAAAGATTGAGGGTAAATGGCAAACTCACGAATTGCCAAACTGGTGACAGAGTTGTTATTAGCAAACTCCTAGAACATCCTATTCCTAGAAATTTGAGCATAGGCAAATACATGGCACTGATATTTCATGCAGGGCAAACAGAATTTCAAAACAGAAGAAACTTTAGTGAAGACAATGCAGAAGGCAATGTAAAAACTTGCCATAAATGTCTACAAGAAGGTCACTTAATAGCCCAATGCCCAAATGACTGGGTCTGTAAAACTTGCAAACTACCAGGGCACAAGATGATGGACTGCCCCAATGCATTTCAAGATGATAACTCTGTGGCAGAACAAGAATTGGTACATGTTGCAAATATAGCTGACTCTCAGGCAGCAAACAATGTGCCCAATACACAGCTTCATTCTAATGAGGAAGTAACAGCACAGCCACAATTGGAAACTAAAGATGGTAGTAGTTCAGTTGATATTCAGAACACAGATAAGCAAGGTGGTCCTAAAGTAGGGTCAAGTAAAGCTTCAGGTGGTAAAAAGTCAAACTCAGGCAGTCATGGTAACAATGACAAGTCACAGGCTTCCATAGACAAATTTGTCAAAACTCCTGCTAACAATGGCCAACGCAGACCAGCACTGATGAGACACACTCCACCTACCCCTCCAGAAAGAGATGGTGACAAAACTAAAGGTGTAAATGGCTCCAAAAAAGCCAAACCATAACTTTGTGAAAATACAATATAAACTTCTGTGAAAATGTAATTTTTAATATAGATAAAAACAACCAAAAAAATGATAAAAGTACAAACAATTGTTCAGCTCTATTCTAGAGTGCAAATGCTGTTATTTTACTTAGCTGGGAGTATATTGAAGCAAATGGTGTATATTAGTGCTAGCAATTCCTTTATGTTAATGCTCTTTATGTTACATATATGTACTGTACAAACACCTTCAGTACTTTTAAATCATACATTTAGACATACTTTTACTATATGTGTTATAATCCCTATAACACACTTTTCAAAAATGACTTTTGTTTGTAAAAAATATATCATCATAGTAAAACAGCTGATGAATGTTTACATTTTTAATGCATGGAAAATACCTAAGCTATTTTTAGTCCACCTATTCAAATCGTACTCTACAATCAAGGTCAAGGTCAACTACTGCCTTAATATTTTATATGTATTGTTAGATTCTATGTATGCGCCCTTTTTAGAATCATGCCTTGGTATGGACAGAGGTGAAAGTGCAATAACTGATGATAGAATTGTATTTTTTGTAAGTGTTCTTATCAAACAACTATATCTGTATCATGAAATTTACTATCCAGATTGTGTAACTATTTTTAGAAAATACTTACCTACTAAATGTACATATACTATGCATAACGTCAAACACAATGTGTTTCCAGGTCAGGTCATAAAGAATGAAATAGTTCCAATGATAAATGAATCAAATTTACCAACAGTTTCTAAAGTAAATCGAAACAGGCGAATCGCACTTACAAATACTTCCCGCTGCACTGCTTGTAACAAATCCTTTTATATGAAACTATGTTTGAAAGCTTGCAATAAATCCTTTTTTGAGAAAATAAACACATTTGTTTCTGTAGAATACATGTGTATGAAACTAAAAACAAACATTCTAATCCACACGAGGTTAATCCCATTTATATGCTTGACCGGGTCAATCAAGTTTAAAGTACATTTTTTTCGGTCAACAAAACAAACTTTATGGTTCAATACATCTATACATGTACTTGTCATCAACTGTATGTTACTTATTGTATTGAAAAACTGTTTTACCATAGTTTATTTATTTAATCTGTTGTTAACAGTATGTTTATTTTGTATGAGAAATACCGTAATGTACATTATTTTTTATTTTTCAATATTATATGTATTATGGCTTCCAAAAATTTGTTCAACCTAAGTAGTTTAAACGTTAACGGGATTAAATGTAAAGATAAAAGAAACCGCGTAATAGAATGGATAAAGTCACAGAAATGTTCAATATGTTTTTTGCAAGAAACCCATTTCGATGAGGACATTGAATCAGAGATAAATAATAAAACCAATTTTAAATGTTTTTGTAGTAATGGAACAACCGCGAGTAGGGGGGTTGCCATTATTATCAAGCGATCTTTAAACTTTAAGCTATTAAGCAAATATACCGATGATGATGGCAGAATTATTTTAATCAACGCGGAATTAGACGACAGTATATTTACGTTTGTATGTCTATACGCGCATAACTGTAAATCTACAAGAAATGCATTCTTTAAAAAAGTCGATGGTATGCTGAAAGAGTATGGAATAGGAATACCGATTGTAGGGGGAGATTTTAATGAAGCGCTAAAAGATATAGATAGGAAGAACACACGCACCATCGCGCATTCAGTTCAGCCGGTTAATAGTTTGAAAGCATTTATGAAAAATAATAAGTTAATTGACATTTGGCGGGTTTTAAATCCAAACGCGACACAATTTACTTGGAGAAGAAACGATCGATCACAAGCGAGTAGGATTGATTATATTTTGATAGGGAGTGACTTTAGTTCACTAGTAGAATGTTGTAAAATAAAACCGGCAATTATTGGCTCTACCGATCATCAGAGCGTTTTTATAAAATTTAGAAGTGGGGCTGCAGAAAAAGGGAAGGGGTATTGGAAAATTAATAACTCTATTCTAGAAGATGATAATTATGTTAGTGTAATCAATGAATTGATAGATCATCACTTTGGTGAGCTGGAAAATATATCAGATATCAAATCTAGTTGGGATGTTTTTAAAGTTAAGGTCAGGGATATTACAATCAAATTTTGCAAATCGAAAGCAAAGTTAACACGGAATAATCTCATGAAGCTAGAAAAAGAATTAGAAGAAAAACTAGAACTAAGAGACTCGAATGTTCAGGTTAATAGTAATGACCTAGAAGTCGACATTAACCGAATATCAAGTGATATTCAGAAAATATATGACCAAAAGGCAAAGGGTGCACAAATTAGATCGAGGGAAAAATGGATAGAACTTGGAGAAAAAAATAACTCCTATTTCTTTGGTTTAGAAAAACAGAGACAGGTTAAACTAGATAATGTGTCTATGAGCCACAGGATGGCCCTCCCGTTCTTGAAATATCATTGACCCTCAATGTGTATTACCTGGGATATGGACCTTAACCAAGAACTTAACCAAGTTCATTCATGGGTAAAATATAGGTCACAGTGACCTAATTTCTAGTGGGTGGTGTCACCTTACCTAAGACACATCTAGTAGTGAAATGTCCTTGACCCCCAACATCTAGTATCCAAGTTATGGACCTTAACCAAGAACTTAACCAAAGTCATTCATGCGTAAAATATAGGTCACAGTGACCTCATTTCTAGTGGGTGGTGTCACCTTACCTAAGACACATCTAGTAGTGAAATATCATTGACCCCCAACATCTAGTATCCAAGTTATGGACCTTAACCAAGAACTTAACCGAAGTCATTCATGCATAAAATATAGGTCACAGTGACCTAATTTCTAGTGGGTGGTGTAGCCCTACCCAAGACCCATCTGGTGGTGAAATATCGTTGACCCCCAACATCTAGTATCCGAGTAATGGACCTTAACCAAGAACTTAACCAAAGTGTTACGGACGGACGTACGGACGTACGGACGGACGGACGGACGGACGGACGGACAAGGGTAAAACTATATGTCCGATCCACATACGTGGTCGGGCCATAAAAATCAATCGTTAAATTAAAAGATAAAAATGGAGACCTTGTAGTTGAGCAAGCAGAAATACTAAATAAGATTAAAGATTATTATAAAGAATTATACTCCTCTACGTATCCAAATAAATTATTGAGTGATCAATACATAAACAACACTAGGCTAGAAAGCACCCTAGACGAGGAAACAAAAAAAGTATGCGATGGTCTAGTTACAGTAAAAGAGTGCACAGATGCAATCTTCAAAATGAAACTCAATAGATGCGCAGGCCTAGATGGAATATCTGTTGAATTTTATAGACGTTTTTGGAATAAATTAAAATATATAATTGTTAAAGTTCTAAATGAAAGTTATGAAGATCACTCTCTAAGCTTTTCCCAACGCACAAGTGTTCTTACACTTATTCATAAAAAGGGGGATCCAATGTCATTAAATAATTACCGTCCAATTTCTCTCTTAAATGTAGACCTAAAACTATTGTCATATGTACTAGCTCAAAGACTAAAGATAGTCCTACCTTCTATAATCAACGAAGATCAGACGGGTTATGTTAAAAACAGGTTTATAGGCTTCAATCTCAGGCAGATACAAGACATCATAGATTATGCCGATTCATATAAGATAGAAGGAGCAATTGTTTTCGTGGATTTTTCTAAAGCCTTTGATTCTTTAGAATGGGACTTTATGTTTTCCACTCTTAAACATTTTGGGTTCAACGAATCTTTTATTCAATGGGTTAAAACGCTTTATAACAACATTCAAACATCTGTTATGAATAACGGATGGATATCCGAAATATTTAAAAATACAAGAGGTATAAGACAAGGTTGTCCACTGTCTGCTTTGTTGTTTGTCATATCGGTTGAGATTATGGCTCAACGTCTACGAAATAACAAAAATATCAGAGGTATTAATGTTAAGCTAGACGGTAGAAATCATTCAATTAAGATTTCACAACTAGCCGATGACACTACATTATTTTGTGGTTCTAAAACTGATATAGATTTGGCAATGAATGAAATAGAAGTCTTTGGGTCGTTTTCGGGATTAAAATTAAATAGAAATAAAACAGAAGGATTATGGATTGGAAAACTTAAATCATGTCGTGACAAGGTAGCTAATATTAGTTGGACAGACTCGCCAGTAAAAGTCTTGGGGGTTTATTTTGGGCACGACAAAGAGCAGTGTGAAATGATGAATTGGGAACATAAGATAAATAAGATGAATAAACTCTTTGATACATGGAAAAAGAGAAATCTAACTTTATTGGGTAGAATTTTGATAATCAAATCATTAATTATTCCAATTTTCACCTATGTAGCGACTTCGAGTCTGGTACCCGAAAAATATCTGAAAGAAATTGAAAGTCGATGCTTCAGATTTGTGTGGGATAACAAACCAGATAAAGTCAAACGAAATCACATCATTGATTCTTATGAAAACGGGGGCCTCGAAATGATAGATATACGTAGTTATTTTACATCTTTAAAGGCATCATGGGTAAGAAGACTCATTGATGGATCGATCGCAAATTGGAAGCTTATTCCATTGAAGTACTTCAACATTTTCGGAAATGATTGGTTTGTCTTTGACACCAGCAACGCGGATACGAAACGCAACCGATTCTTGAAAAATCTACCAGAATTTTATAAAGAAGTTTTTAAATCGTGGAAAAAAGCAGGAGGGGGTAAAGTTAAAAACCCGGAAACATATATAGATATTAGAAAGCAAATTATATGGAACAACGAATTTATTACTTTTAACAATGAAACACTTGTATTCCAAAATTGGATAAAAAGTGATCTCATTTATATCAACGATATCGTCGATGAAAACGGACTGATATCCGAGAGAAACATTTTTAATAAATTATTATATAGGTCCAACTGGATGATAGAACTAAATATAGTTAAAAACGCTATACCGAAGCATTGGTTGGATGCTCTAAGAGCCGAAACGTCAAAAAAGACAACAGTTAATATAGTGCGTAAACAATTTCATTGGAATAATATTGTAATTAAAGACTTATTATCGCTCTCAAATAAAACATTATATAAGTATCTTATAGATACTAAGACAGAGGTATCAATAGGGTTAAAAAAGTGGGAAAGGGTCCTAAATTATCAATTTGATTTAGTGACGGGTAGAAAATCATTAAATATATTCATGTTTAAATATCTCAAGGAAAACAAATTAAAAGTTTTCAGGTGGAAACTTCTACAAAACATATTACCAAATAAACAATTACTGTGGAAATGGAAAATTACTCCTAACAGTTTATGTAATTTTTGTAATACTGAAGAAGATTACATGCATTTTTTTATATTATGTCCTTACTTGAAAGATTTTTGGATTAAAATACATGAAATCATGGCTCTGTGTGGCATGTCATTCATAGTTAATCTCAAACATTTAGTCTTTGGCTATAAAATTTTTGATAAAGACTATTATGAAGTAAATTTCTTTTTGACAATACTTAGTTTTTCAATTTATAAGTCATATTATATATCAGAGCAAAAAACAAAGAAAGTAAAAGTTTTCAACATTTTTAGATCAGAATTTTGTTCAAGAATTGATGATAATAATAAAAAAGTTTTGTTAGAGAAGCTTAAAAAGACAGTATTAAATAAGTAATTCTTGTTTATTTAATGAGGTGAAATATTTGTATGAATGTAGTATATTGTGATAATTTACAGCCATTTGTTATCCTGGACAAATGGTGGAATATTACAGGAAACATCAAGAGTTGCTTGGGCTCCTGATGTGAAATGTCACAAGCACTATTAGAAATAAAATATATTATGTTGTTAAAAAAAAAAAAAACATAACATAGTAAAAAAGATTTTCTGAACTGTGGTTTTACTTCGATCCATATTGTTTCAATTTTGCTTACTTCTAAAGTATCTTTTCTTGTAAAGTTAATGGCTTGATTAATGTAGACAATTATTCCACCACCATGAGTTGGTCTATCCTTTCTTTCAATATTAAAACCTTGAATGTTTAGTTCAGTATTATTAGTTTGGTTGGTAAGAAATGTTTCACATATGCCTATGATATCTGGAGAATTTGCATAAGACATTATAGTATGTTTAAGTTCATCAAACTTGTTTTCAAGTCGGTTCACATTATGACACACAATTTTTATCCCCCTATTTTTATCAAAACCATATGCTTGTAATAGTTCATTTCCATATAGCTGGTTGTAAATGTTATAAATACAAGACAAAGATAAAATTAAAAGAGCAAAAAATATAGGTAAATGGTTCTCAGTAGTTTCATTATTTACATTATATTCTATTATGTCAGATAAATTAGCCTCAGGGAAGGTACCAGATACTTCCACAATCTTTACATGTGTTAATGTATCCTGAGAAATAGGATTATAATTATCTTTTAAATGAGTATTAACTATTTCCATATTTACTTCTGGTAATCCTTTAATTGACTTCCCATGATTAATGCAATTAGATTTGGCAGTATGTACCCCAGTTTTATAAGATTTATTATTAAGTACATTAACCGAATTTGTGTCAATTAAAGGATTAGAGAAAGTGCAATTACATGTAAAATTGTTACAATTCTGACATATTTCACTTAACACCTCAAATTTTGAAAAACAAAAGCATTGGTCGGCACCTTTATCCTTGCCAATTTCCTAAAAATAATTTTGACAGAATTTTGCTTTGTGACCAGTATAGCCACAAGCATAACATAGCACCTTTTTTCCAAGTCTACAGTTTTTTGCACTGTGTCCTCTTTCTGAACAGCTGAAACATCTATCAGATCTCTTAGTGATGTACTTTAGAATATTCACCTTACTATCATAGATTTGTAATAGCTTAGCTGTTCCTCTTTCGCTTAAATGTTTCCCATCTCTCCAGAACAATTGCCTTCTATTAGAACTGAAACTATTTAAAGTTTTGATTATTTCTGAACGAAAGTTGTTGCAGATATACTGTATGATTTTGTTTACTTCAGTTACATCGCAGTCTATTCTTGGTGTAGTCTCACAAATGTAGATTTTTGTCATTGGAGATCTTCTTTCTATATTCCTAACAATCTTATACAGGTCCTCCTGAATAAGTTCAGGGTCTCTCTGTTGATGCGCATCATTTCCTCCTGCTTGAATAATTATGTCGCTATATTTAGAAACGCATGTTGTTTCAAGTTTTATGCGGATGTCTCTAAAAGTAGCTCCTCGGTTAGTAGATACATCTACATTTTTGTCCAATCCCCTTTTATTCACTCTCTGTAGAATAGAGCTTCCAATGATTAGTTTCTTCTTTGATTCTTCCGCAATTTCTGTTGTTTTGGCTTCTGTGGATTTGACATCTAAGATTGGGATCATTTTCTCTTCTGTGCTATTGCTGGATTCCTGTATAACTTTGATTGTTTCTGATTCTTGAGATTTGTTGAGTTCCTTTGCACTTGGAATTGTCATTGCTTCTGATGTTTTGTTTTCAGGTTTTTTGTAGATTTGGGTAGCAATTGACTTTTTCTCAACTTTAAATGTTTCTGTGTGACGACTTACAGTACTTGTTTTCTTCTGAATTGTACATGTTGTTTGACATCCTGTTGATTTTCTTTCAACTATACATTGTGAATATTTAGTTGATGTTGGTTTTGTAATTGAGCATTGGGTGTCTTTTTCTACCATAAGAGGTTTGTTGTTAGTTAGCATGCTTATAACACTTTTGAGCTCTTTAATTTCTTCCTGCAGCATGTGCATTTTTCCTATGTAGTTTGACGGTACATATGGAGTTGATGTTATCATATTGGGCTGTTCATTCATGTTGTGGTTGAAGGATATATTTGGGGACATAGACTCACACAGTGAGATCGATTTATCCATGTTATTGGCACATTTTAAATCTGTTTCAGATTCATGTGTTGTATTTGAATCACTAGATTCTCTTGCAGTGGTCATCTCAGTGCTCATTTCAAGAAGATTCCTCATTTTCCTTCCCAATACATTGATATGAGACTTTACCCACAATTTACATCCTTTTCCTTGTATATGGAAGGTTGCAGTGCTGGTGTGCACATGGAGAACAGTTTTTTCATTGTTTGAATATGATGTGAAAACATATCCATTCTCCCCTCTATTTTCGAATAGGTTTTCTTGAACTGATTCAAACAGAACTGTTTTAAAAGTTTCAAAGTAGTGTTGGTTTCTAAATGTCAAAACATAAGAACATGTGTTCTCAGTACAGTCTTTAAATTCGTAGTACTCACAGTTTTTTGCATAATTTTCTTCATTTTCAGATAAAAATCCACTAAAGTCACCCAAAAAGGATGAAATATTCCTAAAGAAAGTATTTGTCACATTCATGTTTAAGTACTAATCCTTTTCATAATAATATAAAGTATCAATTAAGTTAATCCCCAGGAGCTCAAGAAAACACAACCTTTCACTTCAACAGTCACTCACTTATTTATATTTTAGGTACATACCAAAAGTTTTCCCTGAATGGAATTGTCAATATTGGGTAAGTGCTTACTAACAGCAAAAAAAACCCAAAGAAAATGTGATGTTACTGTAAAATCTTGTTCAAAAGAACCAAAAATGAACCTTTAAAATATAATAGACAACACTAAAAAAAAACACAACATAAAAATTTAAACTATTAGTTGATTTTATTAACAGTATTTTGTCTTTTCTACAAATAAAATGTTTTTAAAATTGTATTTAATCTGAAGACTTACTATTAATTATTATAAACTTAAAAAGACATTAAAGCTTTGAAACATTGTGCTTTGTTCTTTGTATCTGACATTCATATATGATAATTATTTGGGATGATTGACAGTTACATCCTGACAGAAAACAAAGGCCACCTTTCCATTGACCTGAATATGACTGTATGTTACTCTGACTCCTGTGATGTAATAGTACAGCTATGGACAGACCACAAACTCAACAACAGCCAATGTCCTCTAGATGGATTGTTTATACAGCCTGGTAATGATATATACTTATAATGACCAAATTTATTTACACAACTTTAATTTGCTTGTCAGCTGTTAAAGAGTCAAGAAAACACCAAGCCTCTGTATGAAGGAAAAACTTAAAATGATTGTTTTTACATGTGGGCTTGATATGTAGAATTGTGCATGTAAGCAAATAGAACAGTCATTGATATATATTATTTTATGTCTTTTAGGGTTTTCAATTACCTCCTGGTTGGAATCAAGAGATCTGACAATTAATTCCAGTACAACGGACATACAAGCTGATAGTTTGATTATGGAGCTTGGACTTTTTGATTTCATGGACCTGAGAGATACATGTAATGTTACAAACATACCAGACAATAATATAACAGACTTTACCAATGGTAAGATCATTCAGATGCACATTGTTTCAAAATAATTTTCTTTTTATTTTATTTATAGCAATATGATGTAATCCTTTACTCAACATATGCTTCAAGTCTCCATTCAAGTCTTTCCTAGTACGAGGTTAAAATTATCTAAAAGACAAAGCAGGTATTGTTATGCAGAACCAAAGCAAATATCATTTAAGAGGAACAGTTTTATAGCTTTATAGCTACACTAGCTTTTTATCTTATCATATGTATAAAAGTTTAAATGTAGTTTCATCTAATTCTTAAAACACATTTCCCTGTTTCTTTATTTAAAATTTTCAATAGTATTTGCTAATTGATCCATCTTTTATTTTTCAATCATTTATTCTAGGAACATCTAATGAGACCAGTTTATTGTCAGTTCCTGATGAACTTTCCTGTAGTGTATCTCCAGACAATACAACACTGACATGCTGTGTGTATATAGACCTCATCCATCGGTCTCTACAGACCACTCTAGCAGTAGACACATGCTCATATCAGTTAACAGTCTCAATAGAAAATCGTCAACATCAGTTTGATCTTATTAACTATAAATGGGGTTAGTAGTTGCCTTGTTGTCTGCCAGTATGAGCTCAACCTTAAACTTAAATAAAAAAACAATTAAATAAATAAATTGAAGTATTTTATAATAATAATCAAACATCTTTTGATAGATAAGTACACATACTTAGAGATCTTTTATGTTTTGTATGTATTAAAGATGTAGTTTTTTGTTTTATTAATTTTTGTATGGTTTTCCTTAGGCAAGAAAGAACAATTCTGGCTTCATGGAGCATTTAGATTATGGTAAGACATTGATACCAGTTTCAGGAAAATATTCAAAGGTCATATTAGCTGTATACCCCTGAACAAGTGTAGTGTTTTTGACATTATGCAAAAAAAATCTGCTTAAATTAGTGCTGGGGTGTGTCCTAAACTTGCAGTAAACTTGCAGTGTCAGCTCCACATTGAAGACCTCCCTGTAAATTAAAGTGCTTCTTCTACTTTGATATTTTAAATGTGTCATGCATATAAATGCCATTTCCCTTTATTTTAAGATTTTAGCTATTATTAAATATTCAGTCATTTGATATGACTCACATAAAACCTATCTTGTTCTTGTAATGCACATTGATATATAGGACAACAATTAGAAAAGTAAACTTGAAATAGAGATTACAAAAAATTTCAATTTCTCAGGTTAACTTCTGTTAGTTAATAATTGGTAACAGAAAACTTAATTTGGTTATATATTGTTATGTAATAAAATGTAAATGTAAACTACTTCTTTTAATAATGTGTGATGTGTAAGAAATGCATTGATAAGATTGTTCAGGAACATTGAGGAGTAGCCTTAAATGATTTTTTTTTTATTTTTAAGACCAGTAAGCTGTTATAGACTTCATATTGCACTGCTTTTATTATAAAATTTACTGTGCATATAATTAAAATGCAGTAATTCTATTGGTTAATTGACACTATGAATTGTCTTTCATACCTTGATGAAATGTCACTTGAATCATGTGTCCGTAGCCGGGTCATAACCTTACTTTCCACACAACTAAAATGTGTTCTTATCCAGATAAATTCTCACAACTTGAATTTGCATTTGGATATTAATGCGCAAATAAAGAATACACAAACATACACACAAAAAAAAACAACGAAAAATCATTAACAAATAAAAAAGCATTAAAATGTAATTATAAGAATTAAATGTTTGTATTTTCATGTTTCATAAGGTTGTAAAACCGTTGACTAGTTGCACATTTTTAACACGAAGCGCTAGTGTGCTTCATTCAAAATGTGCTACGATCAATGCTTTTACATGCCAATGAAACATCAAAATACAAACATTTAATTCTTAATTATATCCTATATGCAATGCATTGTATAATTTCTTGTTTAGCTTTAATAAATCATATGAATACATAAATAATAAATTGCTCATTTCCTTCTGAAGAAGAAAAAAGCTTTATTATAACTTTCAGTTGTTATTTCGCCCACGAAACGGAACGAGACATAGGTGTTACTTTACTGGCTGCATTGTTAACTTTTGTGATAAAGGTTTTATGCAAACCTCCATATGTCAGGAACTGTAAATCCAAGGTCGATGAAACTTGGTATGCATATGCCTCAGTCATAGCTTAATACAGTTGCATCCCCATCTTTTAACTTTGACCTTGATATTCTGGTTGAGTGACTTTGACAATTTTCAATACCTGTCCATACATGTATAATATCAATGTTAAGATTCTATGAGCACCTTCATATCTCAAGAACTATAAGTCCTAGTTTGATGAAACTTGGAATGTATATGCTTCAGTAGCAACTTAGCACAGTTGCATCCACATCTTTTAATCTTGACCTTGATTTTCCAGTTGAATGACTTTGACAATTTTCAATACATATAAAGCAATGTTAAGGTTTTATTAGCACCTCCATATCTCAAGAAATATAAGTCCTAGTTTGTTGAAATTGGTATGCATATGCCTCATTAGAAGCTTAGCACAGTTCTTTGACATTGACCTTACTTTTTTAGTTGAATATGATATATTTTAGGTTTACGATGCATAATGTTCCATCTGAAAGAAATATACTGGTAGATGCTGGTATAAAGATTTGTCTAGAAAATGGTCAAGTTACATGCTACAAGGAGTATAACATATTACAAAACATAAGGTTTCCTTACACAGACTGCAATGTTACAGATATAACACCACCTGGAGGTATATATCATATACAACAAATGTTTTAAAAACAAACATCTGAACATGAATGTTATCTGCCAAAATGGTTAATCATGTGAATCTGTTTAGAATTATTTTTGTTTGCTTTTCATAGTTATTTCTCTCCTTAAACATTATTTTTTAATATATATGGGGGTAGGACCTTTTTCGGGACACCGGGATTTACCATATTTAAGCTCGGGATAAAATTAAATCAACTTTACCGGGATTCAGGATTTTCTCATTTTTAAGTCGGGATGACGGGATTTTGTAAAAATTAGTTAAGGATTCCGGGATCAGACCCCCTCCTACCCCCCCTAATATATGTGTCTTTTTCTGCCTGAAATGTATTGTTTTATTGTTAAGAATGAAATTTTGTTTTCTAACAATTTGCCTTTTGTTTTAGGCATTTCATTTGATTTTTGGAAGCCTAGTGAATGTGACGTGTACACAGATAGTTTTTTGAATGGTGAGTTAAATTATTGAGTTGTTACAGAATGAAATTGATATTATGAGTAGACAAATAATTCCACTTCTCATTATTTTCTTTTCTAAAAGATGTGTGTAATAGAAAAGATTCAATATGTGAAAAAAGATTTGTCAGTTGTAAATTAAATTATAGAGCTAAATTGTCTAGCATTTTAACTAAACTTCTCGTTTTCTATTTGTTGTAAGATTTGTATAAATCAACTCACTGTCTATACTAAGTTAATTATTTAGTCCCTATGGGGTTTATTTTAGACAGATTTTAATATTATGTGTTCTGATGTAGGTTGTACGAGTGTACCAGCCCCTAACACTACTTCCTCTGGATGTCACTTGACCAGTGATTGTCATAGTGTTATCTGCTGTTCAGACGTAGCATTTCCTGTTGGAAGTAGGAACCTTTATACCAAACTATCATTGACTCAATGTGATGAGATGACTTTGACTGTAGAAAGACGAGCTTGGACTAAAACTGGTCTAGACTCGCTCACAGGTTTGCTTTATGAAGATGTAGATTTAAGGTTCAAATATGCTGAAATTCATAAAAAATACTTAAGCATATTTTTATTGATGAAACATAGATAAACAAAAACATTAATAAAAACATAGCACTTAATGCTAGTATTTGGTACATAAAAGATTTTTGAGCAATGTCAATAACTGACAAATAATGCATATGCAAAATATGACTTCACAGTTACACATGTATTCAAATGCATGACAGAGTTTGCATAAATAGAAAATCACACCGTATTACAATCTCTTATTATATACATGTACATAAACTAGTCCAACCCTAACCCTAGGTTCTTGGTTCGATCCTCGTCCGGTGAAAATTTCATGGACCAATTTTCCGCCTCTATGTTGACACCATTTACGAGGATGGTCTAAGTGAACGATACTAGGTGTTTGGAAGGGACAAAAAAGGTTGTCCTGTGTATGTGGGGACCGATACCCCATGCACGTTAAAGACCCCTTTGTAGAGCTTGATAAGAGTAGGCTCAATCGGGGTCGCTGCAAAGGCTACATTTGCAAACTGCTAGCTGGAGAGGGATTCACATAAGCATTGAGCTTGTTTCCAATTCCAGGATAAATAAATAATGTATGTTTAAACTAATAATTCATAAGACCAATGAACTAGGAAATGTATATATGTGTTCTGTAGGATCAGTTATAACGGAGAATCTCAATTCTGTGTTCAGCCTTAGTATAACTGTTCATGAAAGCTCATCTTCATTGTACAAGATTACCTTGATCCTAGACATCTGTTACCCTGACATTCCATGTGAGTCCTTGACCTTGGTAGGTGACATGACCTTGTCTCGACCAGGGTGTGTTACTGGAAAGAAGAGAAGGAAAAGATCTGTTTTTGATGGGTAAGGATAATTAGCAGCCTCTCACAAACAACAATTATAGCAGCAATCTAGACATATTATAGCATTTCAATGTTCATACATGAATATGTAAAAGATTTTAGTGGCATATAGAAGTGAAACCAAACAATGGCAAAAATTCACACTTTACATTCTGACAGTAATGGACATTGTAAAAACATCTTTCAGTTAACAATGTATTTGTAATTAATACAAGTTTCCATACAACTATAGACTTACAGCTTTATTAGGATTCAAAGAAATCTAGTTAAACCATATTTTAGATGTGATTATCCTTACCCAAAAATTTTATCAGACATTATGTTTGTATTTGTCATTTTTATGGTAATTGTTCTGTGTCAAGTAGAGATTATTTTTCTTTTGCTTTTTGTTCACCTCGCAAAGTGAGAGGGCTTATGTGCTACCCTGTAGGTGTAATTCCATTTTTGCTTACTGACAAATGCCACATCAACCATTTTTGTATGGTAGGTGCACCTAGTGATGCTTTGCACAATGTATGCTTTGGATGCTGGCTTATATTTTCTGCATGGATGACCACTTACAAAAAAATGACTTAAATCCATTCCAGTTCACTGATAGTACCACATCAACCATATTGGTATGGTAGGTGCAACTAGTGATGCAAAGCACAATACATGCTTGGTATCCTAGCTGTGATTTATATTTTCTGCGTGAATGACCAATTACATTAGAATGAGGTGCCACTTCAACTATATTCATATGGTTGGTGCGCCTAGTGTTGCATGCTTTGAATGCTGGCTGTGTCTTATTTTAGTGATTGCATGAATGCCAAGCTTAAGTGAACTAAATCTATAGATTACTGATGTATCAACACTAATTTTGAAACGTTCACAATATATATTTTTATTCTAGAGCCAATAGGAAAACAATGAGCAGTAACAACTGTTCACATTGAAGGTTATTGGCTATTTCTCATTGCAAATTTCTGTCGAGCTTTTCTCACAAACTGTACATAAGAATGATTTGATACAATGAAGGATTGTTCAGTATGACCAATGGTGTGTCTGAAGCGACTTTAAGACCTGTCAGACTTCTTCTTCTTGTTTGGGATAAGGTCCATATAAAAATTAACATGAAAATTTTCATCCAGCTTTTCTCACACATGTACACTACATGAGAATGATTTGAAACTTGTAAGTATGGTTCAGTGTGACAGACTTTACGTCCTATGTGACTTTCAGATCTGTCAGACTTCTACTTCCTGTTTGGGATATTGACAGACAGACATAGGTTAGATTATATGGCTGTACAAATTTTTGTCTAGTTTTTCTGAAAAATCGTACATGAGATTGATTTGAAACTTAGGTGGATGGTGTAGCATGACAAGCTGTGCGTCCTTAGCGACTTTCAGACCTGTCTGACTTCTACTGTTTGTTAGATATGGACAGACAAACATATGTTTATATGTCTGTAACAATTTTCGTCAAGCTTTTCTCAGAAATCATACATAAAAATGATTTAAAACTTGGTAAGATGGTTAGAATGCCAAACTGTATGTTCTAAGCGACTTTTAGACCTGTTGGACTTCCACCGTTTCTTCATGTTTTGGGACAGGGGGGACAGGCATGGAGACATTATTTTAATTGCCATTTGTATATGTACATGTAGCTGGTGTTGAAGACAATTTACTCACATATAATGTTCTTTTATTTTCATGTGACATAATGAGATATCTATTTATTATTTCAAGGTTAGATCCATCTGACCTGAAAGGAGGACTGAGAATTCTACATGACAGACTTGCCTCCTCAGAAACAGTCCAGCAATTTTTAAAAGATGCAAAAGAGTATGAGGTCAGTATTATATTTATAGATGTGGTACACAGTTTTACCTGTGGTATCTGTAGTTCTGCCGACCTTTTGTTCAGTGGATTTAAAGTCATGTACACATGTAGTTCCGTCACACTTGTTTATATTTTAACTCAAGGCATAGTTGTGAAAGGGGGTATGACTTGGAAGCATTGGCTTACTGGTTTCTTGATCTATCTGTTATTGCAGAACATTTATTTGTTCTATTATAAAATTTAATAGTAGGCATGAAAAAAAAATGAAGAGAAACAATGTGGCATTCAATTGCAATAAGATGCAAAAGGTCACGTAAAAGTTAGTAGACAAAAAAATAATTTTTAAGAATTAAAACATGAAAGCAAACAAACGCACAGCATACAAAAACACATAAGACAACTAAATTGCAATCAGTAATATAATTTTGAATAGAAATGAGGATGAAACCAGATGCTTACACAAGGTAGGAAGGGCAAGCAGTTCCTAATTGTAATAATAATTGCCAATTAAATGTTAAACATTTCCATTACAATTAATCTCTCTATAGTACATAGGCCCTTGGTGTAATTTGTGTTGAGCTTTTGCATTGGCTTTGGGAGGTCTAAAACATTTAAATCTGTTTCCAACTTATCAATGCAATCTGTCGCTAGTACCACATTTTTACGTATATAACATAAGTTTAATCTTTTTACAACATAGTTTTAAGTTTTTTTTTTGTCTGCCAGACCAAAGTAAGAATGGGTAATCTACAGCCATTTGACCAGGCGGACAATGATGTCAGTACTGGACCAAGAACTGCTATAAAATCACTAGGACTGAACAACCCTACAACTATTGCATCAGTGTGGTCATTTGATATTGTCAGTGATAGTCCTAAAGGAGGTAGTATTATTCATTACAGTTTTATACAGACCATATTTGTACTGGATACCTAAACTTCACAAAAATCCGTACAAAGAAAGGTATATAGCTGGATCTTCATCATGTTCAACTACAGAGCTGTCCGTTCATTTAACTAAAATCTTGTCTGCTGTCAAAGAAGGTCAACAAGCATACTGCGACACTATTTATAATCGTAGTGGAATTAACCATATGTGGATTTTGAAAAACTCAAAAGATTTATTAGATCATTTTAAATCTAGATCATTTTCTGAGGTTCACTCTTTGAAAACGTTCGATTTTTCAACTTTATACACTACCTTGCCACACGAAAAACTAAAATGTCGCCTGAAAAAACTTCTCGAAAAAGCCTTTTCAAACTCAAGGAATTTTGTTGTTTTGGGTTATAATTCTACATTCTTTTCCAAAACATCTTTCAAAGATAAAATTTGTTACACGCTGGAACAAGTTTGCAGTATGCTTGATTTCCTCATTGACAACATATTTGTCACCTTCGGAGGAGAGATTTTTCAACAACAAATCGGCATTCCAATGGGCACAAACTGTGCTCCTCTCCTCGCCGATTTGTTTTTATACTCTTACGAGACTGAATTTCTTCAGGGACTCGTAAAGAACAAGAAGATGAAAGAGGCAAGGTCATTTAATCTTACATTCAGATATATTGACGATGTCCTTTCTATCAATAACACTTCATTTGGTAGTTGGATTCCTTCAATATATCCTCCGGAATTGGAGATTAAAGAGACCACCGAATCTAATTGCTTCACGTCTTTCTTGGATTTGCACCTCGAATTTGACCCAGGTGGTCATCTCAGTACAAAAATTTACGATAAACGAGACGATTTTAATTTTCAAATTATTAATTTTCCTAATCTACAGAGCAATATACCTACTTCTCCTGCATACGGTGTTTATATTTCTCAACTTATTCGATATGCAAGAGCTTGCACACATTTCACAGATTTTTTTATCAGACACCGGTTTCTTCGTGACAGACTTTTGAAGCAGGGCTATAAGAAAATACGTCTCATACGATCACTAAAAAAATTCTTTCTTCGTTATCAGCCACAAGTAGAAAAGTTCAAAATTGAGTTAAAAGATATGATAGTTAATTGTTTTAATTAGTGTTTGACTGGTGTGCTGTACTGAGATGATCACCTCAATATCCCTATTGTGTCTCACAACTATGTTGTGTTCTATGGTCATTACCGGATCCTAAGATCGCAATGGAAGAGGGAGGTTTGGCGCCATAAAACCTGTTTTAACCCACCATTTCGTTTGAAATGCCTGTACCAAGTCAGGACCATTGCGATCCACCAGTTCTCCGGTATGACTGATTCGTTTTTGTCATTTTCTCTGGACTATGAGATTGATCATTCAAGTTCGGTATTTTTGTTATTACCTTTATTTATATACAATGTTTACTTATTTATTTGAAAGCAGTTTTACTGCGATATTGCTGAAAAAACATATTTTTGATTTTTTGTTGATGTATTCAGTTTGCAATCAAATAGCTTTTATCCAGCATATAGTTTTCAAGATTCCTATTTTCAGTTATATTAAATTAGGTCATTAAACAAGATTAGCATCCATATTTAGTTTATCAAGAATGAGTTATTTTATATGGTCTATGATGAAAATCCATGTGTATTTATGGAAGAAGCAGAGGTACCAATGGGATTCTGAATATCAAAAGTCCAAAAGGGCAGAGACAAAACCAGTAAACACCAACAGGAACGGGACAAAAACAGACAACATGTAAAACATGGAAACACAAAATAACTGAATATCAATCAACAATGCGAACTCCATTCAAAACAAGAGTGAACTCAGGTGCTCTGGAAGAGTAAGCAGTTCCTGCTTGCTATAGCACACCCGTCGCGTGATGGAAGTCAGTTCAACTTCATATCTAGTCTTTAGTAAATTAAATGACATTGTATTTAATTGAAATATCCATATAAACTTTTGTCCAAGGGTAAATTTTCAGGAGGTTATGTTTATAAAGAGACCTTATGGCATCTGTATTCTATAACTGCTAAGGAAAACTTAGTTTAGCTCATAATTTGGAATTTGATTTATGTACATGTTTGCACAAGTTCAATTTTACTGACTTCCAGACTCAATTCGTAATCTTTATAAGAGAAATGGAACTGCTTTTAATGTTTTTATAGCTAATGATTATTTTCCAGCTGATGCCATCATAGCAATATTACAAAACACCACTGACATTCTTGGGAGAGCTAACCAAGCATTCATAGTAGGGAAAGGGTTGTCCAATGCAGGAGTGGAATTGTTAGGAAAGAAATTGGCAAACATGACAATAGGTGACATCAAGGCTATGTTAGATCTTAGAAATTTGGATCCTGTAGCAGTCATACAGCTGTTTAGTCAGCTCAAAGAATTAGCAAAAGCTTTGGTGAGTATTAAATAATTATATGGTCAGCTAAAATAATTAGCTAAAGCTTTGGTGAGTATAAAACTATCACAAAAGAATTAGTATTTTTTTCCCCATACTTTGGTGGGAAGACATATTATTTTTGTCCTGTACATACATCTGTTCATCACAAACTTGAATTTAATAAAACTTAGTATTTATTGCAAGCACACACAATTATTGGTGTGTATATTACAGTACTTTAACCGATCAATGCAACACTTTTACGGATTTATGACTGATCGGTGACGGATTGATGACGCGTTTGGACCGGATTGATGACGGATTGTTGAATGATTGTTGACTGATTGATGACGGATTGGACGGATGAAGGATACCATAGGTAACCGGGCTATTGATCCGCTATTTTGACTGATACGATCAATCGGTATAATTACAAAACTCTTCGGTGAAACGAAGTTATCGTTTTTACCTATACGTTTATGTATAATGCAACACAAACCAGTCACTGTGTCAGTTGAATTTGTTTTAAACGAATTATGTTATAGTGTTTCATAAGTCATACATTTTCTGTTTGAATGTGTTACTATTCTTAATCTAATGAATTTTTAATTGTTTACTTCCTTTAAAAACTAAATAGGCAAAGTTTGTGCTCTTATCTTCTATGTTCTACAATTATAATAGTAATAATATAATTTTATTTTAATTGTTCTGACTGAGTAAATTAAAAGTTGTATTATCTCAGGTTTTGATTTGACAAAAAAAGAAGTTGTGCTGAAAAAAATCTCTAAAATGTAAAATTGTTCTGCTTAAAACAATTATTTCAACAAATTGTTACATTTATCCAGGAGATATCAATAATCTAGTAAATTTTACTTGAATTATTTTCATTTGACTATATAAAATTTGTTCGCATAGGAATATAGATCAAAATTTGCAAATTTCACATGTAAATTATATGAAACTTTAGTAAAATTTTATATTTGAACTTATTATATTACGGTCCATTTAAATTGTCTAGAAATTGTTTGCGAAACAACTTTTTTCATCAGATTTGACACATAAATGGTAAGTTAAGTTGAAAAGATGCATAAATACATATTGGTGACTCAAAACATAAGGTTCATATATAGTTAAGAGATAATAAAGAAATTTGTTCGCAGAGGAATATAGATCACATTTACAAATTTCTGATGTAAAATATATAAAACTTTAGTAAAATCTTATATTTTAGCATAGAATTATATGACGGTTTAATAAAATTGACAAGAAATTGTTTGCGAAACATTTTTTTTTCAGCAGATTTGACACATATTAAAAAGGAATGTTAAGTTGAAAAGTTGCATAAATACATATTGGTGACTAAAAAATTATGAAGGTTCATATAGCATGTATAGTGAAGAGATAATAAAGAAAATTTGTTTGCAAAGTAATATAGATTACCTTTGATATTATCTGATGTAAAATTTATAGAGCTTTAGTAAAATCTTATATTTTAGCTTAAAATGATATGAGGGTTTAATGAAAATGACCAAAAAATGTTTGCAAAACAATTTTTTCATCACATTTGACACATAAATGGTATGTTAAGGGGGTACAGAACACGTAAGGGAAATAACTCTTAAATATCAGTTGAACGTTTTCATCAGGCACATTTTCTCAAGGAAATCAAGCTTCTAAGTGATCAAAATTAGAAATTTTGAATCTCCATTATGTTCAATGAAAATTTTACCAGACAACCTATGGTTCAATTTTCTTAGGATTTTGTAATTGCATTTATATTATCAAAGTTTACATTTTTAGCAAATTTTAAAGAAAATTAAACGACAAAATTTTATTTTAGCATAAGCGTTCTGTACCCCCTTAAGTTGAAAAATTGCATTACTACACATTGGTGATTTCAAAAGATAAGGCTCATAAAGTTAAGTGATTATGAAGAAAATTTGTTCGCATATAAATATAGATCACATTTGCAATTTTCTTATGTAAAATAAATGAAACTTAAGTTAAATCCTATATTTGAGCTTAAAATCATAGGACGGTGTAATAAAATTGACAAGAAATTATTTGCGAAACAGCTTTTTTCATCACATTTGACACATAAATGGTAAGTTAAGTTAAACAGATGCATAAATACATATTGGTGACTTAAAAAATAAGGTTCATATAGTTAAGAGATAATAAAGAAAATTTGTTCGCAAAGGAATAAAGATCACATTTGCTAATTTCTAATGTAAAATAGATGAAACTAAGCAGATAAATCTTATATTTGAGCATAAAAGTACAATGTATATAAAAGCTAAATAAAATTGACAAGAAATTGTTTGCGAAACTACTTTTTTCATCACATTTGACACATAAATGGTAAGCTAAGTTAAAAAGTTGCATTAATACACATTGGTGACTTCAAAAATAAGGTTCATATAGTTAAGAGATAATAAAGAAACTTTGTTAGCAAAGGAATAAAGATCATATTTGCAAATTTCTTATGTAAAATATATGAAACTTAAGTAAAATCTTATATTTGAGCATAAAATTATATGACGGTTCAATAAAATTGACAAGAAATTGTTTGCGAAACAACTTTTTTCATCACATTTGACACATAAATGGTAAGTTAAGTTAAAAAGATGCATAAATGCATATTGGTGACTTTAAAAATAAGAATCATATAGTTAAAAGATAATAAAGAAATTTTATTCGCAAAGGAATATAGATCACATTTGCTAATTTCTTATGTAAATATATGAAACTTAAGTAAAATCTTATATTTGAGCATAAAATTATATGAAGGTTTGATAAAATTGACAAGAAATTGTTTGCGAAACAACTTTTTTTCATCACCTTTGATAAATGCTAAATTAAGTTGAAAAGTTGCATAAGTACATATTGGTGAATTGAAAAATAAGGTTCATATAGTTAAGAGATCTAATAAAGAAAATTTGTTCGCAAATGAATATAGATCTCATTTGCAAATATCTGATGTAAAATATATAAAACTTTAGTAAAATCTTATATTTTAGCTCAAAATTAATGAAATGGACAGGACATTGTTTGCGAAACATCAGTTGGACACAAATGCTATGATATTTTGAAAACTTGAATAACTTCATATCTTTGACGTAAAAAAAAGGTTCATATTTGAGATCATGAAGAAAATTTATTTTCATTATAGAAAATAATGTTAAGACCAAACATTTAATTTCTTATGTAAGCTACATATGTATAAAAAAATCAAAATCTAATACTCACATGATACTTGAGCTTAATATTATATGATAATAAAAAAATAAAAATCACAAAAAAATATGTTTTCAAATAACTTTCTGACAAGATTTTATATTAGGTATTTCAAAATGCAATACATATATTTGGCATCCAAAATTGTATGAATTTTCCTAAGAATTTTCGGATTTTAAAACCGAAATTTGTAATGTTTTTACATTAAAGTTTGACTTATATATTTATTTAAACACAATTCGGTTGTGCTTTGTAATATTCTTATTTTTATTGTTAAAACAAAATGAGTCAAAAGTCCCGCTTTTACATTTATTCATATAAAGACATTACGCATTCGATCACGGAGTCACGTGATACAATAATGGAAAGGAACTTAAAAATTCTGTATTTGAGATTGAATTGACGCGCAACGACTGATTGGTGACTGATTGATGATGCGTGAAGGATCGCAAAAAATGTTGCATTGATTGGTTCAAATACTGTAACAGAAAATGTTGATCCTCAAAATATTGTTAGAATAAAGAATGATCACTCTCCATGTTTCCAAGTTTCAGTCTGATTTCAGAATTCCTCTAGACTATACCTTTAAATACTAAAACATTTTTTTAACACTGATCAGTACTTTTTATGACATTTTCTGATTATTTAGATCTTAGAAAACAAATGTTTATATTTTTTTCTAAATTCTTGATACAACTGCATGGTTTTTCAGGCAAAAAACCTCAAAATGTTAAAGATATATGTAAAATAAAGAGGAGTCTGATTTGCTGCCAAATTTTTTATGTCATATATCTCCAAAACAAGCACACAGACCTATAGTTTTCTTTTTGTGATTTGATTAAGTGGACAATTATCTATCATTTTCATAAAAAATCATAAAATTCTTGATATAAAAATGTTCAGGAGTGACCATCCTTAAAGAACTTTGACCATAGTTTTAGCAGGATTAAAATAAATGTTCATGAAGTAATGTTTTTTTTTCATGCATTTTTACACTTATCAAACAAGTCATAAACAGAAATTGTTTGTTAACATTTTTTATTTATTTGTGATGTCTTTATCATTTCAGTTGACAGAATTTATTGATAAAGTTTTAGCAGACCCAACAGACATTTTCAAGAGAGTTGATATTGTTATTAAAGCTGATATGAACTTGCTAAAAAGATCCATTAATTTGGTACCACCAGGATATGTAGATATTCCTGTTGGTCCCTTAGTTCTCAGGTTAGGTGAGTACAAATACTAATAAAAGTTCTCAAATTAAGACCTGGGAAGACATTGTGTAAGTCAACTACTTGTATGATTTGGTGAATTAAAAAAAGATAAAATTTGCAATGTAAAGAATAGTTTTAATCCCACATTAATACTGCACATGTACAAAGGGGATATTTTTCAACTACATGTCTGTCCGTCCGTCTGTCCCATACAAATTTCCTAACATATTTCTTGGCTTATACTCAAGGGATTGGATTCAAATTTAGTGTACATCTTAAGCATGATGAAATGTACCTTCCTTCCTCTGTCTAGATCAGTGCCTTTGAGTCATCTACTTCCAGTTTTCTGAATGCTGGGATGTGCTAAGCACAACTTCTTAGTGCAACCTCTTATTTTTAGCTATGGTATCAGTCTTTGCTTGTTGTGCTCCCCATTATCACTCAACCTGAACACTATTTGTTAATTGTTTATTTCAGAGTATGGAGCTTCAGCATATTATGGAGTGAATTTTGAAGTTGGTGTTAAAGTGTTGGGAATGAAAGGCTTTGCAACAGTAACCCCTTACGCTGGTGCTAAAGCATTTGGTTCAGTTGGGATATGTTTTTGGGTTCTCTGTGGAAAATTACGACTAGATGGACATATTATGGATACAGAGTTTCCTTCGACTATAGAGATTGCTTTTAATAAGTTCCCTCTTGATGTTGGGTATGTTTTTTTAAAGTCAATGTAATAATTTTGTTTCATACTGTTTCTACCATTCAAGAGATATATGTCATTGACTGTAATTCATCTTGCAATGTTAACTATACCCTTACCCAAATCAGTAAGTGTTTTATACCATACTAGATAAGAAGTTTAAGAGGTCATATGAGCAATACAGACTCCTGGAAGATTCTAAATATTGGCAATATGGGATTAGATATCATCTTACAAGATTATTACAGTCTTTCAGAAAAGTCAACAATTAAGTCAAATGTAATTTAACTGAATGAAGAATTTTCAAAATTTTCTGATTGTCTTAGGCATGAATTGATAATGGATATAGGAGTGTTCGCCAATCTCATTAGTGATGTCATATTCACTAATTTGCATCTCATTAAGTGTCAAATTGGATGGCAATAAACAGTGCAATAAACAAACATCGATTGATAGGATAATTTCCCCAAATTTCAAATCCTCGTAACTTTTTTGATTGATAAGATAAATTGGTTCTGTAAACGGTTCTGGGAAGAAGAATTTATTCATATTTACCATATTTAATTTTTAAAATATAGCTGTAAAAATAAATTTTCTGCAAAATTGTTTCTGGACCAAGTAAATTTTTGTTGAAAATTTTAAATCAACAAAATTTTCGATCTTTAGAACCACTGAATATTTATTTGCAAAATGCACTACAAAAACGATCTTTTTCTGAAAATTGTAGAACCAAAAGAATTTTTCAATTATCTTGAAAAACAAAAAAGTTATGACAGTTTAAAGACGTTTTTCAACACAATTTTATTGTCTTTTTGCCCTCCAAAAATATTCCACAGGTAAGCTCTGACGTCACGGCGAACATTCCTATTTAGAGGCTTAATATCCCAGTACCAGCATTATATCAAACATATTGGAAGATATATAAAAACAAGTATCAAATGGTATGATGCTATTGTTGTCGTCATCCACGGCGTTTTTGTCTGTTAACTTTAGTGTATACACAATAACTTTAGTTCTAGTTATCTGAATGCTATGAAATATGACAGTGAAGTTCCTTACCATAAAAAAATGGGTGGGATTGATTAAAGGGGTCCACCTGTTTTCATTTAGAAGTTAGGAACTAAAAAGGACAAAAAAATGCTACTTTATTGTTTGTTCCCACAACTTTTCTTCTGGTTAACCAAATGCTGTGAAATTTTACAATAATGTTTCATGCCATAAAAGGATAAACTGGATTAATTTTGGGGTCCCCCATTTCTAAGTTTAAAAACAAGATTGCTACGCGTAGCCATGTGTCCCCCGCCGCTGCATAAAAGTTGTGTGGTATATCAATTCAAGCAATACATTCTCTGAGAAACGATACAAATAGGTTGTCAAAATATGGGATGATCACCTATTAAAACTACCCTATCAGTGTGTAAAGTTTCAGCAACATCGGTTCAGTAGTGTCCGAGGAGTTGCACCCACAAAAACGTTTGACAAAGTCCCATTTTTCGGACTGAAAAATCACAAATTCGTAAATAACTTGAAAACCGTAAATATCGCTTCAAAATTTTTTTTCGTATTATTATAGAGTACCTTTTGCTCTATCAGCCTACAAAATTTCAGAACCCTGTGCACCTAGGTAACCGAGATATTCAATGTCCTATATTTTGACCTTTCCTTAGTTTCCATGGAAACGGCAGCCATTTTGAAAATTTCAAATATGGGATGATCATCTACTTATTGTACCGAATCAGTGTGTGAAGTTTCAGCAACATCGGTTCAGTAGTGTCCGAGGAGTTGCACCCACAAAAAACGCGACAGACGGACGGACGGACAGACGGACGGACGGAGACCATTACTAAGTCCCTACGCCGCGTTGCGGCGGGGGACAATTAGGGACCCAAAAAGGCCAAACAATCTCAAATATTTTATTTGCTCCCACAATAACTTTGATTTTGATTTTTTTTTTTGCAATTTACTTCTTGTCAAGTTGTGGATACAAAATGGAGGATTATTTATCACACCCCCTTATTCTTTTTATGCAATGAGGGGCTAAAAGTGACAAAATTCCAATTATTTTTATTGATTGTCCAATTCCAAATTATATTTTGCTAATTATTTCATATCAATAATATTTAATTATTTCATATCAATAATATTTAATTATTAAGTCCCCCAAACAACGTTTGGGGACTTATTGTTTTTGCACCGTTTCTTATTATTATTATTAAGTCCCCCAAACAACGTTTGGGGACTTATTGTTTTTGCACCGTTTCTTATTAAGTCCCCCAAACAAAGTTTGGGGACTTATTGTTTTTGCACCGTTTCTTATTATTAAGTCCCCCAAACAAAGTTTGGGGACTTATTGTTTTTGCACCGTTTCTTATTATTATTATTCTTCTTCCGATTCTTCCGCTTAGTCGTGAACTTGTCCGGAGATCCTAGAAAAAACGACTCAACATATCAAAATGAAACTTGGCAGGATGAAAGATTGGCATGAAAGGAAGCCTTGTTGATAATCGGACTTTTCAAAATGGGCGCCGTTTCCATGGAAACAGGAAAATGGACTAAATATTGGACATTGCAATATCTCGGTAACCTAGGTGCGCAGGGTTCTGAAATTTTGTAGGTTGATAGAGCAAAACATTCTCTTTAATAATATGAAAAAAAAAAAAAAAGCGATATTTACGGTTTTCGAGATATAAATAAAAATGTGATTTCAGGGGAGATAATCGGGTCAAAATTTTTAAAGTTTTCTGATTTACATGAAAATTGATATTTAGGTTTTTTTTGACATGCTGTAGAGAATAGTGGCAAATACGGGTCGTTTGGGGGACTTTGTGACTTGCTTGCAATCACAGTTAATACTTGTTATTATTATTATGTCACTCCACATCGTGGATGTGACATGTTGTTATTCTACGTTTCTTCTTATTATTATTATTTTTCCAATGAATTTTGTCCGAACGATTTTGAGAAAACTACTGGATCAAAAGACTTGAAATTTTAAATGTACTTAGACTTGAATATGAAGTTATACCAAAATTAATTTTTTTTTCGATTTAAGCAGCCATTTTTAAATTAAAGCGATTTTAAAATTTTAAAATTCCCATAGGTTTAACATTGGCTGGCAGAAAGCCAAGTTGGTATTGATTTTTCTCATTTAACATGCGTCGTCTGCTACAGGTAAATGAGTTTTGTCTAAAGCTTTTTTGAGAAACCCACTTGATTAAATGTTTCAAAATTTAAAGTATGCTTAGACTATAATTTAAATTTCTATCAAATTTTTTTTTTAGTTGATTGAAGCAGGCATTTTAAAATTATTGCCAGTTAAAGATTTTCTGTTTTCCCCATAGGTTTAACATTGACTGGCATCTTGCCAAGTTTGTATTGATTTTCTGTCAAGATGCTAGAGTCATTTCTATTTATAAACCTATCATTATGATGACTCATGGAAAATTTTGAAAGGACAAAGGTAAAGGTCATGATGACATATTGTAATTTATAAAGACAAGTTTGTATTGATTTTCTGTCAATATGTGTCATTTCTATTTATAAGCATCATTAGGATGACTCATGGACAATTTTGTTAGGACAAAGGTAAAGGTCATGATGAAATTATGTAATTCATCGAAGAGCTTATAAAACTATTAACATGACAAGTTTGTATTGATTTTCTGTCAACATGTGTCATGCTGCTGCAGTAATTTCTATTTATAAACCATTCATTGAGTAATTCCTATTTTTAAATCTATCATAATGATGACTTATGGAAAATTTTGCTTGAACATAGGTAAAGGTCATGATGACATATAGAAATTCAAAGAGCTTATAACATGTACTTAATAAACTTCACACACAAAGTGGAGTGACATCTGCTATTTCTTGAAATGGCATTTAAATCTAGTTCTTCTTCTTCTTCTTATTCTTCCACTTAGTCGTGAACTTGTCCGGAGATCGCAGAGAAAACGACTCCACATATCAATATGAAACTTGGCAGGATAATAGATTGTAAAGAAAGGAAGCTTCGTTGACAATCGGACTTTTCAAAATGGCCGCCGTTTCCATGGAAACAGGAAAATGGACTAAATATTGGACATTGCAATTTCTCGGTAACCTAGGTGCGCAGGGTTCTGAAGTTTTGTAGGTTGATAGAGCAAAACATTCTCTTTAATAATATGAAAAAAAATTTTGAAGCGATATTTACGGTTTTCGAGATATAAATAAAAATGTGATTTCTCAAGGGAGATAATCAGGTCGAAATTTTCAAAGTGCTCCGATTTACATGAAAATTGATATTAAGGGGTTTTTTGACATGCTGAAGAGAATAGTGGCAAATACGGGTCGTTTGGGGGACTTTGTGACTTGCTTGCAATCACAGTTAATACTTGTTATTATTCTTCTTCCGATTCTTCCGCTTAGTCGTGAACTTGTCCGGAGATCCTAGAAAAAACGACTCTACATATCAAAATGAAACTTGGCAGGATGAAAGATTGGCATGAAAGGAAGCCTTGTTGATAATCGGAATTTTCAAAATGGCTGCCGTTTCCATGGAAACAGGAAAATGGACTAAATATTGGACATTGCAATATCTCGGTAACCTAGGTGCGCAGGGTTCTAAAATTTTGTAGGATGATAGAGCAAAACATTCTCTTTAATAATATGAAAAAAAATTTTGAAGCGATATTTACGGTTTTCGAGATATAAATAAAAAAGTATTTTCAAGGGGGATAATCGGGTCAAAATTTTCAAAGTGCTCCGATTTACATGAAAATTTATATTAAGGGTTTTTTTGACATGCTGAAGAGAATAGTGGCAAATACGGGTCGTTTGGGGGACTTTGTGACTTGCTTGCAATCACAGTTAATACTTGTTCTTATTATTAAGTCCCCCAAACAACGTTTGGGGACTTATTGTTTTTGCACCGTTTCTTATTATTATTATTCTTCTTCTTCTTCTTCTTCTTCTTCTTCCGATTCTTCCACTTAGTCGTGAACTTGTCCGGAGATCCCAGAGAAAACGACTCCACATATCAATATGAAACTTGGCAGGATAATAGATAGTAAAGAAAGGAAGCTTCGTTGACAATCAGACTTTTCAAAATGGCCGCCGTTTCCATGGAAACAGGAAAATGGACTAAATATTGGACATTGCAATATCTCTGTAACCTAGGTGCGCAGGGTTCTGAAATTTTGTAGGTTGATAGAGCAAAATATTCTCTTTCATAATATGAAAAAAAAATTTGAAGCGATATTTACGGTTTTCGAGATATAAATAAAAATGTGATTTCTCAAGGGAGATAATCGGGTCGAAATTTTCAAAGTGCTCCGATTTACATGAAAATTTATATTTAGGTTTTTTTTGACATGCTGAAGAGAATAGTGGCAAATACGGGTCGTTTGGGGGACTTTGTGACTTGCTTGCAATCACAGTTAATACTTGTTCTTCTTCTTCTTCTTATTCTTCCACTTAGTCGTGAACTTGTCCAGAGATCCCAGAGAAAACGACTCCACATATTAATATGAAACTTGGCAGGATAATAGATTGTAAAGAAAGGAAGCTTCGTTGACAATCGGACTTTTCAAAATGGCCGCCGTTTCCATGGAAACAGGAAAATGGACTAAATATTGGACATTACAATATCTCGGTAACCTAGGTGCGCAGGGTTTTGAAATTTTGAAGGTTGATAGAGCAAAACATTCTCTTTAATAATATGAAAAAAAAATTTTGAAGCGATATTTACGGTTTTCGAGATATAAATAAAAATGTGATTTCTCAAGGGAGATAATCGGGTCAAAATTTTCAAAGTGCTCTGATTTACATGAAAATTAATATTCAGGGGTTTTTTGACATGCTGAAGAGAATAGTGGCAAATATGGGTCGTTTGGGGGACTTTGTGACTTGCTTGCAATCACAGTTAATACTTGTTCTTCTTCTTCTTATTCTTCCACTTAGTCGTGAACTTGTCCGGAGATCCCAGAGAAAACGACTCCACATATCAATATGAAACTTGGCAGGATAATAGATTGTAAAGAAAGGAAGCTTCGTTGACAATCGGAATTTTCAAAATGGCTGCTGTTTCCATGGAAACAGGAAAATGGACTAAATATCGGACATTGCAATATCTCGGTAACCTAGGTGCGCAGGGTTCTAAAATTTTGTAGGTTGATAGAGCAAAATATTCTCTTTAATATTATGAAAAAAAAATTTGAAGCGATATTTACGGTTTTCGAGATATAAATACAAATGTGATTTTTCAAGGGAGATAATCGGGTCAAGATTTTCAAAGTGCTCCGATTTACATGAAAATTGATATTTAGGGGTTTTTTGACATGCTGAAGAGAATAGTGGCAAATACGGGTCGTTTGGGGGACTTTGTGACTTGCTTGCAATCACAGTTAATACTTGTTTAATTTAATATTTAATTATATGACACTACCCTTCCTTAATTGTCATTAGAGGCCAAAAGGGGCTAAAATAAAAGATAGCAGGTACCCTTGATTAGGGGCCAAAAGGTGTAATATTTTTGTAACTGTTATTAATTTAAGTATGTTTTTGAAAGAAAATGGATAACTTGTGTAATATATGTGGAAAGTCCACCAAAGGCTGCATGTGTCAAAATACTTTGTCAGTCCACCATGGGCTGCATGTGTCAAGAGCAATTAATATCCTCATTGGGCCCGAAGTGTACAGGGTTTGACATATTGCGGTCGTATCATGCTGCATTCAGCAAAGAGTTTTTTTTATTAATTGCGGCTTTCAAGGAACAGACTGGGTTCTATGCTAGCAATTGTTCAAATATAAATCTATTGAACAATATATTTGTACCATGTAATTATACCACAGTGTATAATTAATTTGATAAAATTTTATACATCATCAGCCAATTATATTTAAAATCCTATATATTTTTAATGTTTTTAATTCTCTAATTTTTAAACAGTTGTTGTATAGTAAATGTAAGTCGTAAGCCATTATATTACAGCGACATTACTGTTATATGATTCATACATGTGATTCACCCGCCGGGAGACAAAATCTCCCGACTTTTTTATCCATCTCCCGTTCTCCCGACTTTTTGTGTAATCTCCCGCTTTTTCAAGACATGCCAAAATTTTAGTTTTGTAAACATTTTAATTGTTCAATCATAAAACATTTCCGGTGTTTTATGGGTTTGTCAATTAGGTAGACGTTAATTTAAAAGGTAAAGGTGTTAATTAAAGGTTTATTGCCATGATTGACCTGATGATTGTATATACAGTTTGAGATTAACCAGTGAAGCCATGTTTATTTGGCACACGCTAGTGCCGTCAATTGACATTGAAATGCAATTCTAATGAGCGTTGAAAATCTCCCGCTTTTTGGTCCAATCTCCAGCCAAAAAAAATCAAAATCTCCAGCTTTGTCATCACGAATCCGTCACATGTATGTATGATTTAATAAATGATCTCAAATAAATCTTTGTCTTTTGATACAAGTGTTATACTCAAATTCAGAATAGTGGTACCTTTTTCAATTGAATTTAAATGATACCAACAGGTTTGACAATTAGGTGTCTTAATAGAAGAAAGAGGTTTAATATTAGGTCATTGAATTGATATTCTTTTCATGAGTTATACTTCAACAGGTGTTTCATGGCTGACCAACTTCACTGACCTAATATTAAACCTCTTTCTTCTCTTAAAACACCTAATTGTCAAACCTGTTGGTGTTATTAAATTCAATTGATAAAGGTACCACTATTCTGAATTTGAGTATAATAGGTGTGAATTTATTGTCATTGTTAGGTACACACACATTAGTCATAACTTACAAGGTGTTAAATAAACAGGAAATACTAAAATTTATCAATAGCATCATGTATCATTTTCTAATATACACAATTTCAGAAACAGTTTAATTTATGTAGATCATTTTTGTCTTTGTTCAATCATTGAAGATGTTTTATGTGTATCATTTGAAGGATTAACAAAAAAAATGAAATAAACCCAACTGATTCTCATAAATATAGTAACATTAATTGGTTTTAGGCCTTTGTTTAATGTAATAAACACATTCAATAACTCAAAAAAAAGACTGCCTGCATATGGATGTCATACTACAATAGCATATATTTACAATTCAATAATCTAGAAGCATTTACATGTGTCACTGTGAAAAGGAGACTTAATTGATTTTGAACTCTGTTTTCAGTTTAGGCATGTACCTCAAATTGAAACCCTTAGAAATGAAAATGAGTGCATTAGTAACCCTTGAAGTACGACTTCCATGGGGAATCAAATTTACAGTGACATTGTTCAGGGGAACTCTTTGGAGATACAGAAGTCCAAGTATTAATGCCAAACTGATAGACAATAGAAAGAAGGAACCAGATGAGACCAAACCAGAAATGAGTTCCTTCACTGACAGCAGTGATAGAGTAAGTCATAAAAACAATACAGTCAAACTAAGAAGGCTAAACAAGAACAGACACTTATAACACACACAAATGATATGATTTAACACAAGATTAGTTGATTTAAATATTTTCATTAAGCAAGTGGTTCCATTTGTACACTGTTTGATCTTTATTGCACATAAATGAATTAATATTTGTTATTTTTATAGGTGAATTAGCTAGAAGGTTATAAGACATATTTTAACTAGGGATTGCATTTCCATATCAAGTCTTCAGTCTCCATATCCAATCGTCAACTTCCCCTTCTTGTGTAGCAACATTCCGTCCGCTCCAGCTTATGGAGTTTACTTATCTCAATTGATTCATTACTCCAGAGCGTGCAGGACTTACATCGATTTCCTTAGCAGAGCGACACGTCTGACACAAAAATTGCTCACACAGTGCTATGTTGCTCTTCGGTTGCTGTCTTCACTCAAGAAATTTTACGGAAGACATCATGCACTTATAGACAAATATGGGATTTCGATCTCTCAGATGAGTGCAGATGTTGATTTGTCATAGGGTGTTGTTTTGTCTTCCTTTACCGGATTTGACATCCAATCGTCAACTTCCCCTTCTTGTGTAGCAACATTCCGTCCGCTCCAGCTTATGGAGTTTACGTATCTCAATTGATTCGTTACTCCAGAGCGTGCGGGACTTACATCGATTTCCTTAGCAGAGCGACACGTCTGACACAAAAATTGCTCACACAGGGCTATGTTGCTCCTCGGTTGCTGTCTTCACTCAAGAAATTTTACGGAAGACATCATGCACTTATAGACAAATATGGGATTTCGATCTCTCAGATGAGTGCAGATGTTGGTTTGTCATAGGGTGTTGTTTTGTCTTCCTTTACTGGATTTGACACGCTGAATGGACTATTGGCAACGCGACGGGTGTGCTATAGCAAGCAGGAACTGCTTACTCTTCCGGAGCACCTGAGTTCACTCTTGTTTCGACTGGAGTTCGCGTTGTTGATTGATATTCAGTTGTTTTGTGTTTCCATGTTTTACATGTTGTCTGTTTTTGTCCCGTTCTTGTTGGTGTTTACTAGTTTTGTCTCTGCCCTTTCGGACTTTTGACATTCGGATACCCCATTGGCACCTCTGCTTCTTTCAGGGCCTCACTAATGTGAAGTCATTAGCTTGATTCTTTAAAGTAGCCTGTATATTGTACTAGCTCTAGATTATGCAAATTATTTAAAACCACATTAAAACAACTAATGATGATTTTGGAAATTGCAAAACTAAATGTATGTTTTTGAAGACATAGAACCTTTCTTTTAGGCATTTTTTCAAAAAAAATAATGAAATTCACACTATTTGAAGAATACAGTATAAAACCTTTGAAGACACTGTTAGTTTTTTTTTTAAAAACCTTCCAGAAAGTATTCTTTTGGAGAGAAAACTGCATTAAAATATGCAGTGTCAAAAAAGAGGACAAACTAATTATATACAAGAATACAAGAATACAAGTTTATTGACCAATTATGGACCCTCAAGGGGCAATGACAGTACAAACAATAATAATGAAGAATCGTATACAATCAGTTATAAATAAATAAATTATTACAATTGAGAGTACAGTTTATATATCTAGTACATGTATATAGTTACAAATAAGATAAATGGTAATTGTTATTTTATATTTTATATTATCTCAGACTCCAGAAGGAACTTACAAAGTGAGTTAAGAACAGTTATATTTTCACAGTTAAATGTCCAAAGTAATTTGTGGAATGGAGATAATTGGTAAAAATTCTTATTTGATTCTTTTATGATATCAAATAAGATATTTCTAGAACCTGAAAATTTGGTGCAGTTATTAAAGAAATGAGATTCATCTTCAACTTCAGAATTACTACAGTGGTCACAAATTCGTTCCTCAATAGATGTTTTGGGTTTGTTATATCTACCCAATTCTATTTTCAATTTGTGACAGCTAATTTTGAATTTAGTAATACACCTTCTGAGTTTTGGTTCAGTAATAAGATCAAGATATTTTTCATATCAAAAATTTGTTTTAATCTTAACATAAGTTCTCAATTTTCCATTTTCATTTATCAATTTGTCTCTGTGGTTGTACCAAGTTTCAGTATAAATATTCCTTAAATCTGTTTTGATGGTGTGTTTGAAAAATGAATTTGATTTGTTTCTATATTTGTTCCCTCCTGGAGTCTTAAGTAAATTAAAAACATTAAAAATTGCTGAAAACCATGATTTACCTCCTGCTTCATGTATATTTTGGGATTCTAAATAAGCATCTTTTAATAAATTATAAAATGTAAAGACTTGCGTGCCGGTTAACTGAGAAACGAAAATAAACCAAATGGAACAGAACGAAAACAAAATCAATAAAGAAGGAAGAGAAAACAGTATATTAAGCAACCAAAATCTGTAAAGATAGGAATCGAAATCGAGTGAAACCCCAAAAAAAAGAAAACTTAGTCCATTTAACCCGACACCAGTTGTTTTCTTAAATTTCTGATTTCGTTTAGTTTTCATCTGGTTTGGTTTCATTTCTATTCACAGTTTACCAGTACCCAGTAAATGTCATGTGATTAAAGGTTTACCAAAAGTCAATATTTATATTGGACAATACCAAAGGATTAAAATAAGATATTTTATAAAAAGCTGCAAAAAATTTAGTTTTTATGTCAGTAAAGATGAGTTTAAGAAGCTTAAGGTATGCGTTTAATATATGTGAAAAAAATTCCAAATTGATAGGTTCAATATGTCTTTAACAAGGTTCAGTTTAATTAAATCAATAGCATTTTTAAGGTAACATGGTGAAATGATGTGATAAAGAGAATATGACATAGGATTTTCAATATCCAGGTTCCATATAATTCCGAGATCCATCTTTCTGATCAGGTTACACCATGACCTTATTTTGAGTTTCAGAATGATATTGGACCTGATATGGTAAAACCTGTGTAAAAATATATGTATAAATCGAAGATATTTTATTTTTTTCTTGGTTCTCATTGTAGAGGAAAAGATCAGTAGGCTCATGTACAGTCACACAGACCCCAAATCTGGATTATACAGACCCTGAGTTTGAGATATCAATAAGAGCTGAAGATGATAGAAGTACACTCAAGTTCTTTCTGAATATTGGCACAGTTCCAGGAGGGAGTGATGTACTAAATGAATTTGAACTAGGAGGACCATCTACTGTTGTCAAAGAGGTATTCGTTAGATGGCTACTCATCAACACTAATGTAGCATTTAAAATATGAGTTTTTCATAGTTATTTTAAACTACTCTGAACATTTCAAATCATTATTTGAGGATTGTTATATCTTTTTTATTCATGTCATTAATCTTAAAGATTTTCATTTTGTAAATCCAGAAAACAATGCTGTAACTTTAGAATAGTATTGTTGGGTTCCACCTACAAGATTGCTTATTATCAATTTTTAATGAACAATTTAAAAATTTCTAATATATTGTCGCTGAAATTTCCGATTGTTCAATTCAAAATTGATTAAAACACCAGGTTTCTTTCCTTGTAATGCACATGGTTGATATCCTCGGTGCTGGATTTGGCTTCCTTGTTCGAACGTTTTGGTTTTGAGTACTTTTCGTTTTCAACTGTTTTGGATTTTGACCTTCCAATGTTTTGGTTTAAATTAAGAGGTTACTCCTTGAAATATCGATATATAGCATATCCAAATTAACTGTTTATACCCGCGTTTTGGTATTTGTAATTTTAAGGCTTGAAAACCATTGGTAAATAACTAGTAATTCACACGCAGTGAAATTTTGCTTTGTACATTTATTAAAATCATTTCAATTAATATGTGGATCGTGTCTTTTTGGCACATATTCCATATTCTTTCGTTTTTAATATTAAATTATCTAAAACAATTTTTTTTTGCTTAATTAAGAATTACATGTAGAACATGAAAAATCTGTATATTTTATCAGAAAAATACAATGGCTACAAGGCTATAAGTTTTGAATAATTATTTAGGGAATTGTCTCTTTAATCAAAGTTTGCCTGGAAATTGTTTACTTAAGACTTATATTTCCAGCCCTTGAGAAGTACTGGTACAGGTGTACCTATCTTCTTCACATTGATGGCAGAAAATAATTCTGGTCAGAGATCAGAGGTATTTTGTACCTTACCAACGTATGATGTGACACCTCCTGGTGGGAGGTTTGAAGAAGAGTTTTCATCCACAAGTAACCCTAAAGTATTAAAGGCCTATGTTATAGTGTATGAGGATTCAGAACTGGCTACTATCCAGATGGGCACAGGGTATGGGAAAGGCATCTATGGTGATCAGATTGTTCAATGGCACGACTTTGACATGGATTCAGCATCTGCTAAGAATGATCAAGGTAAGTTTTACTTCAACAACAAAATTGTGAACCTGGTAAACTGTGTGCAGCTGATAACACTTTATTTGAAGACAGTACATGTTTTGGAAAAATATTATTTAATATATTTAAGAATAGATTTCTTTTTTATCAATATATCATGTAAATAGGAAAAGTTAATTAGTTCAGATAAGACAGGATATACAAGCTTAAGATTTCTTACCTATTATATTTTTAGTAAAATTTGACTTGCTGTTTATATTTTTGCGAATTGTCAAGTACCGCGAAAAATAAGATAACCACCAAAAAAAACTTATACAGTATAACACAAAACAGCTTGCACTATTGTACAGGTTAGGGATTTTTTACATTATATAGACTATTGTGAAATTATTTACTCACATAACAGAGAGTTTCGAGGGAAAACTTTTAGTCAAAACCAAAACCAAAACACATGTATAAACATATATCTTTATAACTTGCTTTATATCTACAGGTTTTGACTTACTGGCCAAAGAGTTTACAGGTGGAATCAGAGGTCGATTAATAGGACCTAAAGGAGCACCTGACAGTTTCCAGGCAGGTCCTTTAGATTGTGCTAGAGCATGTGTCAATCTACCACCTACGAAGTGTATGAGTATAAACTATGACTTTGGGAAAGGTGACTGTGAGTTAATGGAAGCAATAGATGGTCAACATTACTCCAAGTCATTGTCAGGATTGTACCTACACTACGAGAGACTTGGAATAGGGAAATCTAAACAGTTTATATATAACAACCTTCAGCTGCTACATAACAATTTGTATTACTTTAATCTGAGAGTCATCAATGTGTTAGGATATGAAAGTATCATCCACACCCAGGCAGTCATGGTGGATACAACCACACCTGAAACAGGTAAAATAAGAATCATACTTTCTCATGAACATTTGGATAAAAATAATTTATTGTAGATAAGCATACATGAATTAAAACTGCTATTTCTCAGCTAGTCATTGTGTCTTAGCATTTACAATATTTACTGGAACATTATACTTTTATAATGACTTATTTAATCGAGGCATTTTTAACTCTAGTCTGTAATCTTGCTTTAGAAGGCATTTACATAATAATACATTATCTACCACAACACAAAATTAACATTTTACATTTCTTTGGTATAATATTGTCTCAACCCTAAGATTCTTCCTACCCCAGACATAGGTTAATTATCTTAGTAATAATTTGGTTCCCCAGTTTGGTATATTTGGTTTTACTGTTCTATGCTCTTAATATTCAAATACTGTTTGGCATTTTCAATATTTTTGGTAGAGCGCCTCTGATGAGTCTTGAATAGACGAAACGCGCGTCAGGCGTAGCAAAATTTATTGTCTGGAACTTTGTTGTCATTCGTATTTCGAACACACGTGAAGATTAGCACTGCTGGTGGAGTTTTAATTCCCCGAGGTTAGCCCGCTCCGGCACCAACACTTTTGTGTTGGAGAAAACATCAAAGCTTTAAATTATCCGTTTAAATTTCAATATTGTCTCAACCCTAAGATTCTTCCTACCCCAGACATAGGTTGATTATCTTAGTAATAATTTGGTTCCCCAGTTTGGTATATTTGGTTTTACTGTTCTATGCTCTTAATATTCAAATACTGTTTGGCATTTTCAATATTTTTGGTAGAGCGCCTCTGATGAGTCTTGAATAGACGAAACACGCGTCAGGCGTAGCAAAATTTATTGTCTGGAACTTTGTTGTCATTTGTATTCCTGACCTCATTCACTCAGGTAATGTGGTCAGTTACACTTGCTATAGGTAATAAATGTTTTTAGTATTTTTGATTTCTATTAAAGGTTTGATATTAAACAGAACAGCAGACTATGAAGAAATTGTACCTTGTTTAGATTTGATACCAAGTGACAGAACTGACTGGAAACTAAGGTGTACCGATGTAAACCCTAAAATTCTCAACCACAGGTAAGGTAGATAAAAGAAAACAAGAAGGGAGATTTGAATCACTAGCCCACATATACTGCACCATCAAAAACATTAAATACAACTAAAATGCAATAAGCAAAGTGAATTTTCCGTAAGCCCTAAACCACAGTCAAGTCACATTTGAACTAATACAAAATATAAAGTACTGAAACATATACAAGTAAAGACGAAAGGGATTTTTTCCAAATTATTCTTGAAGTGAACACACATTCAGAACAAATCATAGAAAATCTTTCCTGTGCAAAAAAGACACTCAATTTCGTTTTCCTTCATAAATCTAACAAAGTTAAGCATAGTTTGTTGTAACAAGAAAGGAATAAACCCTTTTGACTTAAAACATGTTGGTTTTCCAGACTTGTTGTTGATGGTCCAGGCTCTCAGACAGTGTTCAATGGTCCTCTTGCTTTGACAGACTTACGATATACCAGAGCAAATAAGTATATATCTGGTATGTAGATTCTGAACTATACCTTTAGGAAAGAGATTTGTTTGAATAGGTAAATTCTAAATAATGTTTATGAAATTTTTTTTTAGGATATTATAGATAGAGTAATTTGATTATTTGAACAAAATGACGCATGTTCAATTGTTTAATTTTTCATGTTAGAAATGTTTATTGTGTATAAATATTTTATGTTAACTGTATCACAATGTTTCACAATTTATGTTAAATTCAATTTATATATGAATTTTTGGAGCAAAACAATCAACTTTCAGTTTTATACTATGTTAATATATTTTCCTGATTTGTTTGAATTTGATATTTAAGGAACCCTTAACTATTTATGTAATGTTTATGGTTTTTGCCAACTATGATGATTGTTTTGATCATCCTATATCTATTTCATTTCAGCTAACTGGGATGGCTTCATTGATAGAGAGACAGATATTATGGGGTATACTGTAATGATAGGACTGACAGAATGTGGCACAGAGGTACAGCCACACCATGATCCACAGAAACATCTGTTTGATAAGTCACAGTGGACCCATAACGCTATGATAAGTCCACTGCCAGAACCATATACTGTACTTCCAGGTAATATTGATAACTTTTGTAAAATAGTTAAAAACCGTCATAAAGTGCTACTAAGATCCCCAAAATTATCTTTTGACAAGTGAACGTGGACTCATAATGTTATGTTTTAGAAGGATACATTCTTCCAGGTATTCTTATTATGTTCCTGCTTTGGTTGGCAGACATACTGTTTTTATTATGTCTCTTTGTTTATTTGACGACCTGTCTGACAAACTCAGGCAACATGTCAAAACAACTCGACAGAATTTGGGAATCTTGTTACATCACATGTACACTATATCTTGTTATTTAAATATGAATCAGAAAATTGAGGGTTATAAACCTAGTTTTGTTGTACCAAGCCTTAATGTTCTATTGCATTCTTAGGGTCAAAACATTTTAAACATGAAATTATTCCTTTCATTACAGATGGTGATTTCTATGCTACAGTGAGAGCTCTGAATGATGTAAAGTATGGAGGGCCATTAGCTACTACAGTTTGTCATTCCACACCCTTGACAATAGACAACTCTAGACCAGAGATTTATGATGTTTATGCCATCCAGTATTATGAAGACATACCACTTCTTAAAGCATCTCATATCTCTGAGTAATATATTGATAACCTTATTTTGTAATGAAGGCAATGAAATGCACATTCTTAAGCTCAGACAATGGTTTCTTTATTTCGTGAATTACTAAGTTTTAGTTATTTCTTGAATGAAAGTCAGCCACTTAATAAGGATCCAACAAAATGTGAACATCATATTAATTCTTTCCAAGCAATTTTGCACACCAGAAAATCCTAAATTTTAATGAATTGTTGTTTTTTGGGGAGGGGGGTGGCACGAAAAATGATCCCCACAAGAACACATTTTTTAACAGTATTGACAAATACAAATCAGTTACATTCAATACTTTTTAAAGTGTTTTTCTTCATAATGATCTTTGAATAACAATGAAAAATGTATATTTGCCTCAACCATATGTGTTATGTTTGTAGAGATCCCCATTCAGGCATTGTCTACAACGACCTCTGTTTGGGACATTCATCAAGAGATTGTAATGAAATGAATTGGAAGAGAATGGAATACAGCCCAGATATCCAGTATAGCGTCAAGCTATCTGATGGTGTTCCTATTTGGGTCAAAATCAAGGTCATCAATGCAGGTATAGCTAGCAACACTGAAATTAAAGAAGAAGAAACTGATCATTTTTTGTCTTGCCTGTGACTTTAGTTGCTGAAGGCAAGACAAAAGTATTACTATCTGGTGGTGGCGGCGGCCATG
The DNA here is from genome assembly GCA_963971305.1 of Arcuatula senhousia. Lineage (NCBI taxonomy): Eukaryota > Metazoa > Mollusca > Bivalvia > Mytilida > Mytilidae > Arcuatula > Arcuatula senhousia. The sequence continues at coordinate 637,764 of OZ020307.1, read as the reverse complement.
GGGACAGCGTCGACGGTGTAAACATTTTTGTAAGACTTTTGTGGAAAATGAATAAAAAGAAAATATAATAGCTAGGCATCTGATATTTGGTATACTGACAGTTGGGTTTATGGTTTACGCAACTGACAACATGGTAAAATTATTACACAGTAGGCTGTTAAATGAGATAAAATAGATTAAAATTAATTGATTAAGTGTATGTTCATGCAAATTTGCTTTGGATTTGGAATGAAGGTTCTCATGCGAAAGAGGACAGATCTGTTATATGTATACAGAAAATATATGTTTTTAGATTAAACTTTTTGGGGTTTTATTTTTGCAGTTATACTTGCTCAGCAAAAATAAGCAAAAATTAAACCACCGCGAAAATAACCCGCTATACGGTACACAACTGACATCACTATGTAATGTGACCTTGACCCCATTTTCATAGTTGAATGACTTATTTAATGTTGGTCTTTTTCATTGTTTCTCAATAACTATGGTATCTGAAAAACACTTCAGACATTTTTGTGATGGTTAAATGGAATTCTTTCGTCTGTCACATGACCTTGACCTTAACTTTCCTGAAGGCCAAGCTAGACCTTCAATGAGTTCTGTGATGGTGCCGACAGCCAAGACATATTTTAGTGTCAACTCTTGTTTTTAATCATCATTTTTATTGTTACATAATTTACATTATTTAAATTCTGCATTATCACCTATTGATGCTTAGCACAATGCATGCTTCGGATGTTGGCTGCGACCTATATTTTCTGAATGGATGACCACTTACAGAAGAATGGTTTAAGTCAAATCCCACAGACTGACAAGTGTCACATCAATGATATTGCTATGATAGGTGCACTTAGTGATGCTTAGCACAATGCATGCTTTGGATATTGGCTGTGATCTATATTTTCCGCATCGATAACCACTTACAGAAGAATGGTTAAGATCCATACATGCTTACATTTAAAGAAGAATGGTTTAATTCTATTCCAGCTTAATGACAAGTGCCACATCAGCGGTATTGGTATGGTAGTTGCACCTAGTGATGCTTAGCACAATGTATGCTTCTTACAGAAGAATAGCTAAAGTCTATACCCACTTACTGACAAAGACCACATCATCTTAAGTGGTATGGTTAGGTGCACCTAGAGATGGTTAGCAAGATGCATGCTTCAGATGCTGGCTGTGACTTCTTTTTTGCATGGATTGAGCAATTAAAATTCTGAAAAGTTAAAGTCTATTCCCACTTAATGACAATAATGTGCAACGATGTGAGCTTTGATTGATTGCCTATGTTTATGTTTTTAACAGGTGATTGTTTGATATTGAAATGAAAATGGTAAAAAGAAGGTATGTTTGGCCAAAAAAAACAACAGCATATTAGTACAGGTCATTTTAATATTCTTTTATCATTTTCTTTAGTTGATTTGAGGAAGATAGGTGTAGCTGGACAATCCATTATAGTTGATAAGACACCACCAACCGCAGGACAAGTCTTTGATGGCTCTGTACAAGGAACTGACCTGCAGTTTACAAAGGATTATCAAAAGGTATAAGAATGATAACAAGTAAATCTGACTAAAGAAAAATTCTGATTTCATACATGTACACCTGCAATGTGTCAAGCAATTATTTTAAAAATCTAAAATAAAACAAAATCTAATACATAGTATTTAATAAAGGTAATAACAAAATTACCGAACTTGGAGAATCAATCTCAAATGTCCATAAGACAAGACAAAACAAGGCAGACATACTGGAAAAAATGCAGATTGCAATGGTCCTGACTTGGACCCACAGGCATTTAAATAGAATTGGTGGGTTTAAACTTTGACAATTTTTTTAAACTCTTTTTTTTCAGGTTTAAGGATCTTGCTAGGAAAAAAAATAGAATTTTTTTTTATCATTATTATTTACATTCTGTAAATTTTAACTTCAAAATGTCTTCCTTGCCTGTTAAAATGTATGATACAATATATTTTGTTTTCTTGATATGTGGCAGTTGTGCTCCAATTGGCAACATTTTTATGATGCTGAGTCTGGTATTTTAATGTATATGGTTGGAGGGAGCTCTGATGTTGATGTTAATTCTACAGACATAGCTAACTTAACAGAGATCTCTAAGTCAGAATACACCACATGTTTACCTTTAAACAAAGACCTAGAACATGGGAAGACTTACTACACAATAGTATGGGCATATAATGGAGCAATCACACAACAAAAAGTGGCTGCTATTTCCAATGGAGGTAGGCAATTTATCTTTAAAATGAAGTTTGGAAATAATGTTACGTGAAGATAATAATTAATATCACTTAAAACTTTTTGTAAGTATGATTAAAAATCAATATCCCATTAAAAAGAACAGCCAACTTTGTATTGATTTTTTCTTAATTTTGTCTTTTAAGATTTTTGTTTATGTGTTAAGTATTTTCAATCTTTTAACTAGAGCACCTCTGATGGGTCTTAATTAGAAAAAAGCACTAGGTGTAACAAAATTTATTGCCAAGAACTCTTTTGTAAATTTGATTTAGGGGGGGGGGGGTGCTATGTGGCATAGTGGTTTATTGTGCTGGTTTAAATACTACACTATTGATCATTAGCTGATGACCTTTTCAGTGGTGTTTGAGCCCGTTTTTTAATTTTCAAAAACAGGACTTCCCAGCCTTTATATGATTAAGTTTGTCAGTTACCTGCCTAAGACCGGTGGTTTCCTCCAGTATTATAACTGATCTCCTTATATGGCACAGGTTCAACAAAAGGCGTGTTAAACCCATAACACACATACACAACTTGGATCTTCATTTGAAGAAGACTGTCTGTAAACATCTATTTTAAAATGTGAACTAAATTGTATGCAAATTGATGGCTCTGATATATGTATGTTCTTTCAGTTACTGTTGACTTAACCAAACCTGTTTCTGGAGAGGTTGTTGATGGTACAGAGGATGGCTTTAGAGATGTAGACTTCTCATCCAGTACTGCTACAGTTGGGGCTCAATGGAGGGGCTTTTCTGATCCAGAGTCTGGTATCAGACAGTATGAAGTTCAAGTCAAAATTGACAGGTAATTGTTTCATAAATTGATAAAAGAATATCTAAAGCATATTTTACAATTTACATGCTGAATATTACATTTTGAAATCTGTACTAAAGGATGTAAAATCCTGAGACATTAATGTAACTTTTAATGCCATTGAGGAGTGATACAGGTTGAGGCTTTTTTCAATATGTGTTGGAGATTTTAACATATAATGTTCATTATATCACAATTACATGCATATTTAAATTCTGACATTCTTTAAGTACTTTTAGGGTTTGAGGCATAACAGTAAGGGGTGTATAGAAAGTTCAAACTCAAAAGCACCATATACTTATATATATATAAGTTGTCTGTTAAATGGTCCTTTGGAATTATTACCTTGAAACCTATTTAACCTATATGATTGAAAGGTAGATTATAATTTAATTAGCAGATAAGGAGACAATGCTTTAAATTTACTTTGTTACTTTTCACTTAATCATAGAAAAAAATCAAGTAAATTTCACTGATCTAACAGTTCTTTACATATTCATAGTAATTCTTATTTCAGAAATAACACAGGCAGTTATCGATTAGCTCGAGATTGGTCAACATTTACAAATGATACAGATAGTGTACAGTGGGTCAACTTCCATCTAAAGCATAAAGATCGGGTAAAAATCAGTCTTAAGACAACTAACAATGCTCTAAACAGTATACAGAATGATACAACAGGCTTCATCATAGATTTAACACCAGCTGTACTGATCAGTCTAGGAGATGGAGTTCTCAGAGGCAAAGATAGAACCTTCCAGGTACTAGTTAAACTTTTCATAGGTTATCACTTTGTCTAATATTTGAATATTCTATTAAAAGTAAAACAAACATAGTTTTTAAGGATTTTCTGTTCTTTGTTGTATTTATGTCTTAAGTTCTGTCTTGTCGAATCACACTTTTATGGATTTAATTGTTACTGTACAAATTCTAATTATTTACAATACATACTGATATGTAATTAAGGTGCTTGTATGCTAGTTGGGACTTTTGTGTAACCCTAGTGTGAAATATTGATCTGCTATGTGTACTTTATAGTCTGACCTGACAAGTCTTTCCAGTAACTTTGAATTCATCGATGAAGAATCTGGTTTAGACCATTTTAAGATACAGATTTATCAGAACCATGAGGGAGTAAGATCACAGATTTACCCAGGTAGAATAACCTAGTATCTGTACATTATCATTTATCTCTGTCTTTTTTATTCAATTTAGAAATATTTGTAATGAATAATAATTCATTGGCCTCTACTGAAACTAGACACTCAAAACTTTAGTTCACATGTTACTTATAAATGATTTATTTAAAAATAGTAACAATATTATTTCAAAATTTTGCAACTTCAAAAATGTAACATTTAATATTTAACATAAACTTATAGGTTGAAGTTTGCAAATAAGGTAACAACAAAATTACGGAACTGGGAATATCAATTTCATATTTCCAAGAATAAAAGACGAAGCAAGGCAAAACATACTAGAAAAGTTGAAGATTTTAATGGTCCTGATTTGGTACAAGTATTTAAGAAGAAATGTTGGTTTGAACCAGGTTTTATTGTGTTGAACATCTTTCTTCCATTGCGATCTAAGGGTCTAGTAACACAAAACACAACATAGTTGTGAGACACAATAGAGATAAAGAGGTAATCATCTCAGTACAACAAACTGTCACAAACTAATTGAAACAATCACAAATCATTTCATAATTTTGACTTTTGCTACCAGTGGTTGATATCCCAAAGTAAAACTTTTTAAGAGACTGTATGAGGCATATTATCTTATAACCTTGGTCCAAAAGCAGATGACAGAGACAATGGTGTCGGGACAATAAATGTGACAAATTAGTACAAGCCCTGGCATATTGAATAAGTTGTGAAATATGCACCACATATGCTGGTGAGGTGGGTATGTTTCTTTCCAGATAAGGAAAATTATTTGCAAATTAAAATGGTCTCTGTTGTCCTATATTTTTGTACTGAGATGACCACCCTAGTCAAATTTGAGATGCAAATCCAATAAAGACGTTAAGCAAGTATTTTTGGTGGTTTCTTTAATCTCTAGATATGGAGGATAACTTGAAGGAATCATTCTAGAAAACAAAGCGTTGTTGACAGAGAGGACATCATCAATATTTCTGAAAGTGAGATTAAAGAATCTAGCTTCTTTTATCTTCTTGTTCTTAACAAGTTGCTGAAGAAATTCAGTCTGGTTAGAGTACAAAAACAAGTCGGCAAGGATAGGGGCATAATTTGTAACAATTTGAATGCCAACTTAATGTTCAAAAATCTCTCCTCCAAATGTGACAAATAAGTTGTCAAATTACACATATTAATAACCTTTACTTTTATATCTACCTTTCTTTCATGTTTAGCTATATTTGGTGAATGGAAGTCTCTTGGAAATGACATCACTATACATCATCACACAGAGACTGGACTGACTTTACATCAAGGGTCTATGTACAGTATGAGAGTAGGGGCAGTTAATAAAGCAGGATTTGTAGCTGCATTTGAGACCAATGGAGTGGTTATTGATACCACACCTCCTATTGTAGGTTTATTTAACATTCTTACCACTTATCATTCAATGGAATTTAAATTGTTCAAAATGAAATTGCTTTAGCTAATATGAATATATGGCAGTTAGAATTACAAATACCAAAACGCGGGTATAAACAAGTAATTTGGATATGCTATATATCGATATTTCAAGGAGTAACCTCTCGTCAGTAGCATTTAAACCAAAACATTGGAAGGTCAAAATCCAAAACAGTTGAAAACGAAAAGTACTCAAAACCAAAACGTTCGAACAAGGAAGCCAAATCCAGCACCGAGGATATCGACCATGTGCATTACAAGGAAAGAAACCTGGTGTTTTCATCAATTTTGAATTTAACAATCGGAAATTTCAGCGACAATACATTAGAAATTTTATGGTAATTCGTGTCAGACAAGTCTGACTACCAGGCTTGTGATTACCCTCGGGGACCTCTGGTCCACCAGCAGCGGTTATCGCCCAGTGGTTTCAAAATTACAAATACCAAAACGCGGGTATAAACGAGTAATTTGGATATGCTATATATCGATATTTCAAGGAGTAACCTCTCGTCAGTAGCATTTAAACCAAAACATTGGAAGGTCAAAATCCAAAACAGTTGAAAACGAAAAGTACTCAAAACCAAAACGTTCGAACAAGGAAGCCAAATCCAGCACCGAGGATATCGACCATGTGCATTACAAGGAAAGAAACCTGGTGTTTTCATCAATTTTGAATTTAACAATCGGAAATTTCAGCGACAATACATTAGAAATTTTATGGTAATTCGTGTCAGACAAGTATGACTACCAGGCTTGTGATTACCCTCGGGGACCTCTGGTCCACCAGCAGCGGTTATCGCCCAGTGGTTTCAAAATTACAAATACCAAAACGCGGGTATAAACGAGTAATTTGGATATGCTATATATCGATATTTCAAGGAGTAACCTCTCGTCAGTAGCATTTAAACCAAAACATTGGAAGGTCAAAATCCAAAACAGTTGAAAACGAAAAGTACTCAAAACCAAAACGTTCGAACAAGGAAGCCAAATCCAGCACCGAGGATATCGACCATGTGCATTACAAGGAAAGAAACCTGGTGTTTTCATCAATTTTGAATTTAACAATCGGAAATTTCAGCGACAATACATTAGAAATTTTATGGTAATTCGTGTCAGACAAGTCTGACTACCAGGCTTGTGATTACCCTCGGGGACCTTTGGTCCACCAGCAGTGGTTATCGCCCAGTGGTTTCAAAATTACAAATACCAAAACGCGGGTATAAACGAGTAATTTGGATATGCTATATATCGATATTTCAAGGAGTAACCTCTCGTCAGTAGCATTTAAACCAAAACATTGGAAGGTCAAAATCCAAAACAGTTGAAAACGAAAAGTACTCAAAACCAAAACGTTCGAACAAGGAAGCCAAATCCAGCACCGAGGATATCGACCATGTGCATTACAAGGAAAGAAACCTGGTGTTTTCATCAATTTTGAATTTAACAATCGGAAATTTCAGCGACAATACATTAGAAATTTTATGGTAATTCGTGTCAGACAAGTCTGACTACCAGGCTTGTGATTACCCTCGGGGACCTCTGGTCCACCAGCAGCGGTTATCGCCCAGTGGTTTCAAAATTACAAATACCAAAACGCGGGTATAAACGAGTAATTTGGATATGCTATATATCGATATTTCAAGGCGTAACCTCTCGTCAGTAGCATTTAAACCAAAACATTGGAAGGTCAAAATCCAAAACAGTTGAAAACGAAAAGTACTCAAAACCAAAACGTTCGAACAAGGAAGCCAAATCCAGCACCGAGGATATCGACCATGTGCATTACAAGGAAAGAAACCTGGTGTTTTCATCAATTTTGAATTTAACAATCGGAAATTTCAGCAACAATACATTAGAAATTTTATGGTAATTCGTGTCAGACAAGTCTGACTACCAGGCTTGTGATTACCCTCGGGGACCTCTGGTCCACCAGCAGCGGTTATCGCCCAGTGGTTTCAAAATTACAAATACCAAAACGCGGGTATAAACGAATAATTTGGATATGCTATATATCGATATTTCAAGGAGTAACCTCTCGCCAGTAGCATTTAAACCAAAACATTGGAAGGTCAAAATCCAAAACAGTTGAAAACGAAAAGTACTCAAAACCAAAACGTTCGAACAAGGAAGCCAAATCCAGCACCGAGGATATCGACCATGTGCATTACAAGGAAAGAAACCTGGTGTTTTCATCAATTTTGAATTTAACAATCGGAAATTTCAGCGACAATACATTAGAAATTTTATGGTAATTCGTGTCAGACAAGTATGACTACCAGGCTTGTGATTACCCTCGGGGACCTCTGGTCCACCAGCAGCGGTTATCGCCCAGTGGTTTCAAAATTACAAATACCAAAACGCCGGTATAAACGAGTAATTTGGATATGCTATATATCGATATTTCAAGGAGTAACCTCTCGTCAGTAGCATTTAAACCAAAACATTGGAAGGTCAAAAATATGAATTAGAAATGAAGCATTTAAGGTTATGTTGAAGCCAATTATGCCAATTTCCTGGCCCCTTCAAATTGTGTACATTTCTGGTATTTTGTAATGGAACTATATGTACATGTATATCACAGTAACTTAGGTTTATATATAGAATTTTGCCTGGGGTTCATGTCTGTGTTTTTGTCAGTCGCATCTTCTGTTAGCGTTTAAAGTCTGCAGATCTGGACAGATTTTTCTTAAAATTAACAACATTGAAAAGACATGTTAATATTCAGTATAATCCCCCCTCATTGTTGAGGCTATTCCACTTCTATATTTATTTGGTGACATATTTTTAAACTATTTCTTGTTCTACATAAACATTGATTTTTGTAGGTTCATTGGCTACATGTAGGAAGCTTGGCAGCTGATATAGAAAATGTAATAGATGGATTTGTTTGGCAAGCTGACACTAAAGGCATTAAAGCAGCGTGGGCCGCTGATGACCACCAGAGTGGTATTACCCAGTTCCTGGTGGCAGTCGGCACCACTTCAGGTCAACATTGCTTAGGGAGTTTTCAAACCTGTGAATTAAGAGGATAATGAGGTGTGGAATAAATGTACGAGACACAGCCCACATAAACAAGCCGTAATTTAAAAAGTCATTATGTGTATCTTTTAATCTTCACTAGATTTAAAAGAATTACAAACCCTTTATTTTTAACTTTAAATATTAAAAATAAATCAAGACTTGAAATTACAAATAGATAAAAACAACAAAAATAACCACAGGTTTTATGTCAGATTTAACGGGTGTATGTATGAATAGTGTTCACACAATCAGTGTATCAATTGTGCTTTTATCCGTCTTGTCTTCAAAGTCTACTAATGTTGTCTTGGCCTTTTCAGACATACGATATTTGAATGTTGAAGTTGAACTTCTCTGCCAATTTGTTACCTTAACTACAATTATAAGGATTACTGTTTACTCTTCTGGAACACCTGAAATCACTCTTGTTACAACTGGAGTTCATTGTTGATTTCTGTTCAGTTGATTTTGTGTTTTGTATTTCTTTGTACTGTTTTTGTTCGTGTTTACTGGTTTTGTTGTTGCCCTTTCCGACTTTTGACACTCGAATTCCCCATTGGTGCCTCTTTGCTTATTTCAGAATGGTATAATGTTTTTTTATTCTTTCAGGTGGAACAGAAAAATTGCCATGGACTGCTTACGGTGTAGAATCTGACATTTACATATCTGACTTGACTTTAGAACTTACAGACCTTGTCACAAAGTCTCCTGTATATTATGTCAGTATTAAGGCAGAGAATGGAGCAGGTTTACTCAGCAATCAGATCACCTCTACACCTGTCATAGTAGTGGATGAAGACAAACCAGGTATGATATATATACTGTATGATTCAATGATGGGTCAGGTTTACTGAGCAGTTACATCACCTCTACACCTATCATAGTAGTTGATAAATACAAACCAGGTACTATACAAAAATAATGTGATATGAGTTCTATTTTTGGAATAGAAACAGAGCAATATTCAAATCACTTCTACATATAGTATAGATGAACATGAAAACATAAAGTACAAGTGTGGCTTCTAAAAGTATTCCTCGCCTGCTGGCAAATCACGAAACACATTAAAGGTTTACGTAGGCCTTCAGTTCTAGAAATAAAAGGTAAATAAAAGTTAAGGTCATGTGGTAGGTGACTGAATAACATTTAATCATCAAGAAAAATCATCTGTAGACCAACTAAAGTGATACTAGATATCATAGTCTATGAGAAACAGACTTAACATAAAAGACTGAACACAAAAAAAACCCAATTAGTCATTTAGTGTAAACATGGGGTCAAGGTCAGAGGACATGGTGGCGGATGCAAAGACCCAAATCAAATTCATTGACATATTAAAAATCAGATGCTTAACTTTTATACTTTTCAAGTACTTCATTTTCCACAAAAGTCTTACTAAAAAGTTTCATAGCTGCCATTGGAAAGTAATACCTATGTCTTGCCTTCTGAAGCTATTCATCCAAGGAAATCGAGACAAAAACAAAGCTACCTTTGAGAATGGAGCTTGTTTACTCAGCAATTAGATTGTGTCTGCTTTTAGAAGTAGAAGTATAAGATATGTTATTTGGTATACAAGATTGGTAAAGAAAAAAACTCTGTTGTATTTGAATGTGATCTAATATATATAGTATAATTTTGCTTGTTTCTATCAAACTTAAAAATAGAAGCAAAGAAGTACATGTAATAATTTGGATTTGGAAAGCTGAATAGGCGAATACAAAATCATAGCCAAAATAAAGATTTGAAGAATAGCAACACACATAATGTTTTGATTCTAAAACTTATCTATTTCCCAGGTTTAGTAATAGACGGAGCTGAGAACACTAACAAAGATACATTGGTCCTGGGTGACACTTTGTTTATCAATGATGACATGGACTATCAGCAAGACTTTACTATAGTGACATTGCAGTACCAAGGATTTGAGAGTCATTTACATGGAGTTGTAGACTATGAGTGGGCTGTGGGTACAGTTCCTGGTGGAGAAGATATCATGTCATATACACCACATGGTCTTATTCACTCTGAAGACTTGACACCAGCAGGGAATGGTATATTGTGCTTTTTACTAAAAAAGAGAGAAATTGAAAATTAGTGCATATTAAATGTAAAACATTTATAACATATGATACTACATGTGTTTGGTCATTGTTGTAAAATTTTTTGGCTACCGTTTTTGTTTCATCAAATCTTATATGCTACCGGTTTTCCAAGTTTTCTACTCCTAGCGTGTCTGATGAAGGTTAATCCAGAAAAGCGCTTCACACGCAGTGAAATTTGTCTTATGTATATTTATCACAGTCATTTCAATATGTGGATCGTGTCTTTCTGGCAGATATTCCATATTCTTTCCTTTTTAATATTATTTCAGAGTTGGCTTTAGTGCCATGTGGAGGTCGTAGAAAGCTTCCCCGTGCTTCAGTTGTATGCTCTTATATATTTTCGAGTACTGGAACGTGTGTTGGAAAGACACAATTTACATATTTCCAAAATTTGACGTTTGGATATTTCTTTAAAAATTGATAAATTTATGCGTTTGGTCATTGTTGTAATATTTTTTGGCTACCGTTTTTGTTTCATCAAATCTTATATGCTACCGGTTTTTCAAGTTTTCTACTCCTAGCGTGTCTGATGAAGGTTAATCCAGAAAAGCGCTTCACACGCAGTGAAATTTGTCTTTTGTATATATATCACAGTCATTTCAATATGTGGATCGTGTCTTTCTGGCACATATTCCATATTCTTTTGTTTTTAATAATCTTCACTATGCTCACCACAATCCAATATCTTTAATCAATATTCTATATTATTTGTTTTTCAGGCATTTCGAGTGCAGGGTATGCCCAGGCCAATCTTCTACTGAAACCAGAAACAGAGTACTTCAGTTCTGTAAGAGCAGTGACCAATGCCGGGAATGTCTTAGAAGCTGGATCAGATGGGTTTACTGTTGATGTTACCCCTCCTGAGGTTATTCTTGACAGGTAAGGTTATTTTAAGAAATAATGTTTTGATTTTTAAAATTATATTCAGGGAATTATTTAAACATAGCCAGCAAAACAGTTGTTGAATTTTTGTAATTGTGTCTAGGAAAATTTAAGTATTCAGAGTCTAAGCGTAATATCAGTATAAACTTAAATTTGTAATTTGATTTTTAACAAGATTTTTCATATACAAACAAAAGAATGCCAATAATATCTGAAGTACACAATTTTTATTTGAAAACGAACAAAAAATTAGTATAAAATAAAGATATTTGCTGTATACTCTACTCTTGCTTACAGACTTACAGACAAAGAAAGTTCAGACATTGAGCCAGGAACAAGCATTTATCATAAAACAGCTGATTCTCTGTCAGCATTATGGCATTATGAAGATAAAGAGAGTGAAATACTTAGGGCTTGGATGTCTGTTGGAACTTCTCCGTTCACTGAAGATGTGGCTCCTATGACACCTGTTAATATTACTGCTAACTTGTACAGTTCTCTGCCTTTATCTGTTGTTAAACCTGATATGACAGGTCTATATTTTATTTTCAATATTGAGAAACTTATACCCAAAAATATCATATCTTATAATAATTGAGTTGAATATATCCTGCAATTTGAAGCTGAACCTATTGAATTTATATTAAATTTAGATTTTTGTTACAAATCTTACTATATGTTTTAGAAAATAAAAAGTCGTATACAAATGTTTCATTTGCAATATGGTATAAGTGTTTTTTTCCGTGTGGAAAATTTCCGTTTTTGGTGTTAAACCGGTGTTTATATTTTTGCGTAATGTAATTTTCGCGGTTTCATATCCTTATTATTACTTGAATATGAGGGATTAATATTTCCCCTATTCTAATTTTTCGTGTTCAAACGAATGCTGTGAATAAAGCGAAAATTAAATCACTGCGAAAATACTACTTATACGGTAGTTCGATACTAATTAACTGACAAGTATGGTTGATTGTTATAGCTTGGTGTTCAAAATTTTGAAAGAGTATATCACTTTCGGAACAATTGGTCTTCCAATGTTTTGATTCAAATGATGTTGATTATGACAGAATTAACAGTCTTACTGACATCCTCCCTGGTAGTTTCTTTTTTGTACATTTTATGTCTCTCTCTTTTTTCAGGAAAGCCCAACATTATATCAGTGTACACTGAGAATAAGGCTGGTATAATAGGACAAGCCTACTTTGATTCAGTTGTTATAGATACTTCAGCACCTACAGCTGGGGAGGTCACATGTCCTAAATATATTGGGGTAGGTAAAATTCCCTACACATCAAATGGATTTTAGGCTACCCAAATACCTGAATATATGTTTGTATTTAATTTAACATGAAAACAAAAAAAGCTAATGTTTAGAATATAATAGCTTAATTTTTTTTTTCTATTTTTCACTATTTCTTTTTTGTATTTTTTAATTAGTTTGACAATGTTTTTTTTTGTGTGTATTCGTAGTATTCATTATATTATCTTTAAGAACATGTGTTTTAATATTTTTTAAACCTCTATATATTAGTCAAAGGCTCCAGTAATATGTACATGGACAGGCTTTAAGGACAGTGAGAGTCATATAGAGAAATTCATGGTGTCACTAGGTACACAAGAAGGATTTGAAGACATATTTAAAAACAAAGAAGTTGATGGCGATCTTTTCAGCTACACTATAAATGGTTTGTTTATTATTTAGGTATTTAGATATAATTAAGAATTTTTTTTACATATATATACCTATGGATACTTATTAAAATTTTACTCCTTGATTGTTTTGTACATATAATTTCGTCTACCTCACTTTTCAATTCATAATAAAGTATAAAAATGTTAAATAAATCTACACAGTTAATTATCATTTTGAATTCAGGATTTTGTTCCATTCTTTAAACAATTGAAAATTAACTGTAATAACTTTTTGGTTTATTGAACCATAAACTAATTTTTTCATGGTGCACATTAATTAATCTGTGAAGCAGATTATGTAAAATGTGCACCATTTAAATTTTAGTTTATTGCTTATATAACAAAAAAATTATTACAGTTAATACTTGTAAATAAATGTATTTATATATTCGGCCGGAAAATTTAGAAAATTAATATTTCCCATGAAAATATAAAAAATTCGTTTAATTAAATCGGCGTATTAATATTTAAATCTGTCAATCATATTGCATGGGGCGTCCTTGCAACTGCAAAGTGTATATAAACTTCATTGTTGTATTCCCATTTAAACTAGATTCGATAATACTTTCTTTACGATATTGGGCGTAGTTTAAATTATCAGTAATCCAATCAAATTCTTTTGACCTTTAAAAGTTTACAAGAAAATAAATCCAATTTTCTTTCAATGCAAATGCAATTAATAATTTTCTTAAATTTATTTATACTCTGTTACACTTTGTATTGTTATATATATACATATTGTTTAACCAAGTTATTTGCCTGACAACTTGTTTTATTTTGTGTTGTTTTAGATGTTGACGGCTTACTGGTTGAAGAAAAAGCATACTACATGACAGTTACAGCAGTCAACAAAGTAGGATTGATGTCCTACAGCTTTTCTGGACCAATAGCTATAGATTTTACACCTCCAATGCCTGGCAAGGTAGTAGATCTGCATACAACTTACAGGATGAATGTCCGAGATAACGAGTTGACAGTCCAGATGAACATGCAGACATGTGTCACAGATCAAGGTTGGAAGCTTGATTTAAATACCTACGTAAAATGAATTATTAGTTAAGATAATAATTGCACAAATTTATCTTTTTGTCAAATCAATTGCAATGTTATTAGTTTGGTTTGTATTAAATACTTTTGACTGCTATTATCTTTAATAATATTATTTGTTTAGTGGAAAGGTCTTTCATATGTGAAAATTTATATAGAATATCAGTAAGTCAATTTCAAATGTACCATATATACATGTACTTGTTTAATTTTGAATTTTTATATTCATGCTTCCTTTACATTTTATAAGTATTAGATCTGAATGTTGTTGTTTATCATGGTTATCGCTTCCTTTCAAAATATATCCTATTTAAATTTTGAAGAGTTCATGTGTGGAATTTTTATTGTAGAATGTGACACTTTAGATGCCACTTGTTCTGAATCACTGACATCAGTGTCTGTTGCTTGGCAACCATTTACAGACAAAGAATCCAACATTGCGTGGTATGTTCTTTCCAAGTACAAACATATATGTCTGTGTAATAAATCTGTTTCAACATTAATAAAAGAGGGACCACCTTGCTATTATTTAGATTGAAATTAAAACTATATTTAGGTTTAAAAATATGACGAATGAAAAATGTATTTCTACTTTTAATTACTTGTTTACTAACATATATTTTCAAGTCAATTGTCAATGTTTATTTTTCTTTTCTTCATATATTGTACATGTAATTAAATAAAATACTGCTTACCTCAAAAGACAAAATATATAGTATAACATTGACAATATATCACAATACATTTAACAGTAATGCAAAAACTCATTGTTTGTTATTTTATTTTACTCCTTATGTTCATTTTAGGTATGAATTAGCTGTAGGCACAACACCTGGTGGTGGACAAATTAAATCATTTTTCACAGTTCCACATGATAAATTGTACCATACAGTCACTGGACTAATGCTAGATGGATTGAAAAAGGTAAAAAAAAATACACATTGCTACATTTTTAAAAGTGATTATTTGATTTTAATGGAATTTCATTGTGTAATTGTCTAAGCTGTTTATATGAATTGGGGGCAATAATGTACAATATTCTCCATTTCTATCAAGTGATCCTATATACACTCTGTTCTTGATTTTTGTAGGTCTATATATCTATCAAGGGGGCTAATGGAGCTGGGTTATCTAGTGTGGCATCCTCTAATGGAGTCTATCAATCATATCTCATCCTATATACACTCTGTTCTTGATTTTTGTAGGTATATATATCTATCAAATGGACCAATGGAACTGGGTTATCTAGTGTGGCATCCTCTAATGGAGTCTATGTATCATATCTCATCCTATATACACTCTGTTCTTGATTTTTGTAGGTCTATATATCTATCAAGGGGACCAATGGAGCTGGGTTGTCCAGTGTGGCATCCTCTAATGGAGTCTATCTATCCTATCTCAGCCAAGACCTACCACCATTGACACACATTGGTATAGCTGATGTAACAGAACTGTCAAATGTTGATATGTAAGTTGAACATATTGATACAAGTGACTGCATCCACCCAACTTTAACCACTACCCATACTGAGAACTTTTTATTTCATTTTTACAAAGTACAAATTCATGTTACTATTTGGTCATGTACAAAATCTTTTTAAAAAACATAATTATTGCTATGTATTATGTACATGTATTTATAAAATACTAGAAATACACTTTATACAATGTATCAATAAGATTTGAAAATCTAGCTCTTAGCATTTTATTCTCAATTTTATTGAGTAAAAAGTATTATGGTCCGGCTGATTGTTAAATTATTGTCACAGCAGCTACTAATTGCAGCCTTTTGACATTTGGTATGCAGCATGAGCAAGGGGTCCCATACTGTGGGATTTGATTTCAGTTCTATTGCTTCCATACTTTCTGTAAAAAAAGGCACTAATGGGGTATTTGAGTGTCAAAAGTCAAAAGGGCAACAACGAAACTGGTAAATATGAACAAAAACAGCATGAAGAAACACGAAACACATAACACAAAATCATCCGAAAGGAAATCAATTCGTAACAAAATTCTCAATACAATTTTGAGAGTATTTCTTGCTCTATGTTTGACCAGTGATTTCCAAGAAAGTTTTGACACATACAGAGCATCATGGGATACATCAGGTGACCCATGTCCAGCAACTAAATATGAATGGTTGCTACAAAGACTAGATGGACATGTTGTAATGGATTGGCTGGATATGGGAGGTAATTACATTTATATACTTTTGTTTTCTATTGATTAGAATGTTCATATTTCTCTTACATCATTCCATTCAAGAATAAAGTAATTGCTTTCAACTACTGTTTAAGTATCCAACCTCTAAGAATGTTTATGTATCTAGCCTATAAAGTGACAATGTTCAGATTTTTTATTTATTCTTCTATTTGTAACCTAAGATATATGTATGTCCAAGAGTAAACCTTAATTAAAGTCTGTTTTTAATTGCAAAATAATGGCTTGAGTACATAAATTTCTGTTGTAAAAATGAAGGTCCATTATATGATTCACTCGAAAGATAAATTTTCTATTTCATGCATTTGTTCAATATTCTACTTATAGTTATAATAATGAATTCTATATATATCATACAGTGATGTTTTGAGGAAGAAAAACATTCACTATACAGTTCAGTGCATTAGGAAAATGCTAAATGATAAGTTCTTCTAATTATTCAAACAAACTCTGGCATATTTTCCATTACTTTTGTCTTTTTATTTGCCTTCATATATTATATGGGGAAGATGTCAGGCATTATTGATTAATTAGAAATGTCAAACGTTTGCCTTTATATAGGGAATGTGTGTAATTAGGTATTCTGTGTAACCCCTAAAGAAATTAGGGATTTCATTAAATCACTGACCATTGGAATACGTAATCCCTGAAATTTTTTGAAACATTTACACGTTCCCTGAAAGTTAAATTGAATATAAAAAAGATGTTTTTACTGCTTTTTGAAGGTTTAACACTTTATAACTATTGGATTTATTTATTTAAACAATCAAAGAATGAAATTTACCATTCTGCATTATGAAACTTCAGTAAATATATAATATTTCATTTTATGCATTATACAAAAGATCATTTCATGAATCTGGAATCTTACTTTTCTTTGAATTTAGTGTTTTTTTGGCAGAAATATTGATAACTTGATACTTGCTTTAAAACTTCCATAAACGTTTTTACTATTGTCATTTTTAAGCATTATAGCGATCAAGCGTGTCGGTTTTGTTTGATTACACTTCACTAAATCATTATTGGTTGAAGTGTTGTGTCGGATTTAAAATCGATACGTTTGATTTTTTTTTACATCAGTCGATTGATGATTCTCAGCTAGCTATCAGTAACAGCGAGTGTTCTATAGAGAGTTCTTTACCGTCCTTTTGCTTGCTCTTGTTTTTTGTCTTAGGTTCTCTCTAGTGGAATTGGACTTTGATCGATTCGATTTTTATTGTGTGTTGAGTTTTTGTGCTTTGTCTTGGAATATTGATAGGGGGGAGGTTGGGCCCAAACAACTAGTTTAACCCCGCCACATATTACATGGGCCTGTCCTAAGCCAGGAATCTTTGACATAGCTTTCGTTTGTACTTGTCTTTTTGATGTTTTCTGTTCCTTGTTTAAGAAGGGGGTCTATCTGTGATTATTTCAGGGCAGGATTTGAATTATATGCATTTTATTTAGACCATGGGCCAATTGAAGAACCGCGAGCAGTGCCAAATGGCCTCGTTGAAGGCTGCTGGCGGTTGTCCATTGTGGTTTTTCTAAATTCCCGTTTAATTGTGGGTTGTGTCACGTACACTTATTCCACATCTCATTATTTTCTTTTTTCAAAAAGTCCTATCAATGTGTTTTTGCTGACTTATTACTGTTATTTTCATTTGCTTCCTGGAAATTACAGCATTATTGCCCTTGTTAGTGCATTTCTTCAAGTCGATGTAATACAAGTTCTTTTAAATTTTGATTATTTCGGTTTACTTATTTAGATCAATCAAGTTGGGTGAACATCATTTCTGGTTTCTTTGGGACAGACCATTTAACTTGAAAATGTTCATGCGATTAGTGTTAATCCAGGCAAAGATCCGGAATTTTTTTTAACCCTGTCATGATGTCACAATATTTTATTCTTATACATTATCGCCTTTCGGCTCATTCGGGTATCACATAGCTATCATTCTCAGTGTATTGGTGAGATGCACATACCAGTCTCAGTTTAAAGAGTTAAAAATAACTCTGTATATAAATAGTAATGTGTCACATGACGCCTAGTATATAAGCCCGACCTCGTGGCCAATTTGTCATCCGTGTTGTCATAACTTTGTTCGTGGTGAATTCCATTCGGTTTTTACCCACATAACATAGATGGAAAAGAATGAGAGATTCCATTATTCCCGCGAAGATATCAAAATCAAAATATCCTTGCAAAAAAACGGGTACTTTGAAAAGAAAGTTAGTAGATGATGACCATCCAGGTAACAACTGTTTAAGCCCGATTTAATCTATTAATTTATTTATATTAAAATTCCAGAATGATAAGCAAGTGAATCTTATATACTTCATCTATTCAACTATATGTCTTTCTTGGTCATGTTGATAAATTATACAGTAATAATAAAAATATATATGAAGAAATATTAGATATATGAAACACAATGATAAGTCATATTAAATTATAAATTTTTGTTTGAAATTATGCTATTTAACAATAGAATGGTTAAGAGGAAGATTCATTTTGAAGCCTTTTTTGAGGTTCAGGGAAAACATGTGAAATGTTGAAAAAAATCATGGATTTCATGTAATCCCTGGTAAGATTTAGGGATAACACGTAATCCCCAAGCAATTTAGCGATTACGCGTAATCCCTGAATTTCAAAGGATTACACATAATCCCTAATTACACACATTCCCTGTAACATATACATTTACAGTAAGGACATCTGGAGTTAACGATGAATTAGAGATGGCCAATGGAGAGCTATATTACTCGCTACTCAGAGTCACAAATGCCTTAAATTACACCTACATATTAAGATCTAATGGAGTTACGATAAAACAGGAACCACTAATACCAGGCAAGGTGTTTGATGGAGATGTAAGTGGATATGACCTTAATTTCCTGCCTTCCAAGGCTAAAGTGACTGTCAACTGGGATGGTTTTGGACTACCTATCAATGCACAGGCCCAAGTTGATGTTGTGTCAGGTAATATTATTATTTTATTCAAGTGTAAAGAAGCAAAGGGGTATTTGAATGCCAAAGGTACAAAAGGGCATATTCAAAGCCACTTAACATGAATGACACACAAAAAAGAAGAGCATGAAAACAAAAACAACACAAAAAACAACTGAACAGCCCAAACTCAAGGAGAGTGAACTCAGGTGCTCTGGAAGTATAAGTAGTTCCTGCTTGCTATAGCACACACCTGTTACATTGCCAAACGTTGTTGTAATGTTTGATAAGTTTTAAAAAGATAACAACTTCAGCAATGTCATCTATTTCAATTTTTGGTTATTCACTTAAACCATATAAATGTCTTTGAATTATAAAAAAGGGGTTTATGAACAGACAATATATATCGGTTGCTTTTCAAGAATTTTTCAACTGAATGAAACTTATGAAGAATGTTTGTGGGTACTAGTATCTGATTTTTAAGCTATTGAAAATGATGAATCAAAAATGTTCATTCTTTATAGGTAACCCAGGATACCAAACTAACCTTGTTGATATTGAGAATCAAGATAAAAATCAAGCTGTAGAGTTTTATGAGGTAGCTCTAGGAACTGACAGACGTTTCCCCAACACCAGAGACAACATTGTGGCCTTCACCAATGTAGGAAAAGATAAACAGGTCACCTTTTATGACCTTGATCTAGTACCTGGAACTGGGATGTACTATTTTACTGTAAAAGCTTACAGTGCATCTTATTCTGTTGCTATGGTAACCTCCAATGGATTCCATGTAGGATATGATGGAGGTGTTACAGGTTTGTTATATCAAAATCTATTATAAAATAAATGCTTGGGAAAGTTACTTACATTTACATAATCTTTATTTTATTTATAACAAGTTAATTTTAGTTGTATTACATGTTGATCATAGTCTGTTTTAAGTTATTATAATTAATCTTTCTCATTCAGCAAATTCAGTACCATTCATTAAATGGCATGCATTTCAAAATCTTTGATGAGGCTTTTAATTGCAGAGAATTAAAGATATGAACTTTATACATAAGCAAAAATGAAAGTAAGTTCCAATTTATTCATGAAAATAAATTGCTCAAAGAAAATATTTTAATTGTAATGCCTCAACACATTTGTCTCTATTGTAGCTGGCACCATTCTCCTGGATGATTTTGTTACCACAGAGACATACCTAGATATCCAGTTTGAAGGATTTTATTCTAAACTTGGTATACTTATGTACTATGTGGCACTGTCAAACCAAACTGGAGTCTCAGGAACAGACTGTAAACGATATGTAAGTCATTTATAAGGGCTGTTCCAGCAAAACATACATGGGACAGGGGGAAGGCACTTCTTTGAAAGGAAAGTCACCCATAGAATTGAATTTTTAAACTTATATTTTCATTGAGATTTCACAAGTTTTTGAAAGCCCACCCATAATGGCAATTTAATCTTGGCTTCCCCTGTTCCATGTATGTTTTACTGAAACAGCCCTAAGTAGTAAAAAACAAAATAACAATAACAATTATATTAATTTTATTATAATATGCATTTAATTATTGCTAAACAGAGGAACAAACCCTTTAGACAATTTAAAGTTGATAATGATAAGTTCCTTTAAACATGTTTACATTGATATTATTTCCAATCTCAAATTTATCTCTATTAACAATAGATTTTAATTTCATCATTTAAGGGTTTCTTTGATAGTTCTTGGCATTTTTCATCTATGATTTGTACAGATTTACTATAAACCTAAAACATATTATTTTTAAGATTGATGGAGGAAAGGCTTCTGATGAGGAAAAGTCTAATCTCTTCAACCTCTTGCCAGTCACCAACATCAACCAGAACACCTTCTACAAAGTGGAGAACATTGACCTACGTTCTGATCACACATATGTAGCATATGTGTTTGGTGAGAGATTAGTTCTGCTTAGTTCAATAAACATTTGGACAAATGCAATACAATATATTTGTTGATAACAATTTTTATAACTTGGCATTAACTTTTTCCAAATGGAATGTACTTTAAGGATGTATTCTGGTCAGGTTTCGGGTCTCATTAAATCTTGTTTGGAAATAACTTTAAAATAATTCAAAATTTATGAACAATGGCAATGAATTTTTATAATATATGTATAATAAAATTGTGTCAACAAATATGAAGTTTTAGCAAGTAATTTTGGAGTAATAGCTATTTAAAATTTAGGCCCTAAATTGCTGGTTAATTCAGGTTAGATTTTCTGAAAATAGGGGTTGGGGTGACAAAAGTTGTCTCATGAAAAAAACCATTTACTAGTCATTTATTTTTGCTTGAGTTCTTGAAACATTTGATTAGATATTTTCACAATAAGAAACCACAAAATAATAGACGTTTTAACCATCAGCTACAAGAAAATTTAGAAAATCAGCCTTTTTAGGGAAATTTGAAATGGCCAAAAATGCCACTAAAACACATGAAAATGGGACAAAACTTTCTTATATCCACATGTACATATGTGTTTTTAGCTCACCTGACCCGAAGGAAGGGTCATGTGAGCTATTGTCATCGTTAAGCGTCCGTCGTACGTCCGTCCGTCCGTCCGTCCATCATCCGTCGTCCGTTAACTTTTCTTCAGACATCTTCTCTGAAACCACCGATGGGATTGCTTTGAAACTTTGTACACTTGTTGTTTAGGATGTCCTCTACCAAGTTTGTGAAATTTGTGAACGTCGACCAACCAACATGACCACCGTTACTAAAAAATGAACACAGGGGTCAGACCATAGTTTTTAGCTTATAGCTCAAAAAGTATAAGAGATAGAGAAAATCCAAAGCAACCTTCCTTCTTCAACATCAAAAGCTCTTCAAAACTCTCCATTGAGTCAAAGTTGTGGGACGACTCCTTACAGGAGTTATTTCCCCTTAAACGTCAAAATTTACCATTTTCACAGCACTTTATCTTGAAAACTGTAAGTGCTAGAGGTAATGTTAGCATTGCAAAATTGTTCAGCTCATTGAGATCTACAAAAATGATTCAGGGTCAAAATTGTCAGATCAACCGTTTAAGAGTTATCCCCCTTTAACTGATTTTCTATCAATTTTAACTGATTTTTAAAAATCTACTTCTCTGAAACCACTGGTGGGATTGCTTTGAAACTTTGTACTCTTAATCGTTAGGATGTCTTCTACCAAGTTTGTGAAAATTGTGAACGTCGACCAACCAACATGGCCGCATGACTAAAAATAGAACAGGACGGTCAGACCATAGTTTTTAGCTTATAGCTCACAAAGTATAAGTGATAGAGAAAATCTGAAGCAACCTTCCTTCTTCAGCATCAAAAGCTCTACAAAACTTTCAATTGAGTCAAAGTTGTGGGATAACTCCTGACTACTTACAGGAGTTATTTCCCCTTAATTGTCAAAACTGACCATTTTCACAGTTTTTGGACTTTATCTTAAAAGCCATAAGAATTAGAGGAATAGTTAGCATTGCAAAATTGTTCAGCTCATTGAGATCTACAAAAATGATTTCAGGGTCAAAATTGTCAGATCATCCTTTTTAGTGTTTTCAATCAATTTTAACTTAAAATATGTTTGTTTTTTGGTTTTCTTTTCAAATGGAAAGCTTTGTAACTTTGTATTCTTGGGCTTAAAAGTGTTTTCTATCCTAACTTGTCTCTTTAATGTTACTTACCAAGTACATGTAGACCATGTTGACACTAGGTAAGAGGCTTTAGCATAAGAGATCAGGTGAGCGATTCAGGCTCCTGGAGCCTCTAGTTTTTGTTTGATATATTCATTTTTACCAGATACAACTTATCAGAAAGTATTAGAAAAAAAGTTTAATACTCTAAGTTTTTTTTCATGAAAAAAATTGGGCAAAAATGGCTGAAAATGAACAAAATCGTCTAAATAGGTCATATTTAAACGTCTGTCGCTAAGAAAAATGCACAGCAACCTATGAATTTTTCTTCATATGTTGCCTTTGTAGTGTCAGAGCATTGCAAAATTCAAGGTTAAAAAAATGTTTAATACTTTAAATTTTGGCTCCTGATTAGAGTACATCCTTAAGTAAACATTCATTTACTGGCATTAGGTAGATTTGCACGTTAAGAATTTACTGTGTGTGTATGTTCTGTTTAAAAGGTTGGTTAATGTCTGTATATATAAAGGATATATTCTATGAATGAAGCAGTAGAGGTACATTCTATGAATCTCTCACAACATGATAATCTTATAATAAGTCACAACATTAAAATGTCACTCTTAATGACATTTTCTTTAGAGGCTATAGGATAAAAAACGTACTATTTATTTTTATAAATCAAAGGTTAGTTTTAATTTTTTTTTAAACAATGTGTAGTGAATGCTTTAACCAATATTTTATTCTCAAATTTCTGCATTCAGGAACAGACAAATCTGGTGAATGTACATTAGCCAAGCGTGAATTTAAAGTAGATTCTACACCTCCAGAAGTAGGAGAAATCTCTGGTGGACCTGAGTATGATATGGTAAATACAACTTCACTAATGTATAAAGTACTACATATTTCAATTTGTTTGTTTTCAACTATCTAGATCTGTTCTCAAACTTAATGATTAAGGTAATAAATATAAGTTGTCTTTGTCCCTTTGTTGACAGTTTTTTTGTATTTTATTTTGTAAAAAACACCTTTGTTATCACAGATGCCACTATGTGAGTAATTGCAATAAGAGAGATTCTGTTTTTACATTTGGGATATATGTTAATAGCAGTTTCTTGTCTATTATAAGAGTTTTACAATGATCCAATGAGTTTTTACATATAAGTTTTTCAAAACTTTATTAGCTCAAAATTGTACATAAAAAAATATCTTGTGTCAAAGCTGGTATATTATAATCATTTTTATGTTATTGCAGGCTGTTAGTTATACAGCAGAGAACAGCATCATCACAATGACCTGGCACGGGTTTGAGGATACAGAATCAGACATTAAATCCTATCAAGTGTCATTGTGGAATCAGTCTGCTTGTTCAAATCAAAGTACTGAAGCACTGATGGTTGATTGGCTAACAATGTCTTCTAATTACACACAGTATACATTCACAGAACTACAATTAAAAGTGAGCAATTTAGAGCACTTTATGATGTACTCATAACTTATAAATAAATAATCAACTGATTTATCAATTAGACAGAAGAAATCATTTGCATTTCATGCTTTTATGTTTATTCATTGATAGTAAAAGTCTGTTATTGAAGATGAAACTCAATACATGCAGCGTTCTTATATTAATACATTTGTTCGAAATCTAAAATGTTCATGATGAGTTTTTACTGATTTTTAATTAACAATCTTTTATTGTTTCATACATATTTAAAGATATATATTTGAGGTGTTTTGTAAATGTTGCATATATAGAGTAATTGGTTTGTTTTACCTAGGAGAACACACCATACTTCACAAAGCTAAGAGCCTACAACCATGCCAAACTTTATGTAGAAGTTACCTCTTCACCTGTACTGTATGATAGTTCACAACCCACTGCTGGTCTGGTAGTAGATGGAGATAACTACTTAAGAGATAGAGTATGGTTAGGATCATCTCAGGAGGTGTCAGGTAACTAGCTATCAGGTCTATAATAAGTAGATAGCGTATAAACTTAGTTCTTTGAACTTGAATTGTTAGGATAACCAGGAAAGACACGTTTTTGAAAGCAAAATCAAGCTTTATAATTAAAATTGTTGTATGTAATGTTTTTTTTTATTTATATATGAAAATGTTGACATTGTATACATAAAATTAGATTGATATTTTCATGCTTAAAAAAACAAATTAAACCAATAAAATATTTTTGAACAAGAAACACCAATTATGTTCATGAACTGGTCATTTGTGACATCCAACACTGGTGTCGTTTACAGGTACACTTTTACATTATGCTAACCCTGATGGTTTGGCCTGTCCTGTACAGAAGATATCAATGACTGGAGACAATGATTGGACAAAGATTAGCCAGATTGGCTTCAAAGATCCTAGTGGGAAGGACTGGTCAGTCGTCATAAGAGAGGAGAATATACAAGACCTAGTGTATGATAATGCTATCAGTATAAAGCTTGCCAGGGATATTAACACCGACAGGATGTATACAGGAGCTTACATCAGACCAGCTGACTTCAATGATGGAGGATCTTATCAGGTGGGTTATATTAACTAATTTAAATTTTAAACCAGCATATCTTTGTGATCACTACTTAATTGTTGTATTAATGATTGAAAAGGCCTTTTAAGCCTTTCATTTACTTTCTGTACTTTTATTCTTCTGTTATTTAGGTTTTTAGATTTGTCCTACTGTTGATTTTACTTACTGATAGTATTTTTTCTTACTTATTTATTTTAGATTTTAATTTCATTTCCTTATAGTGTTTATTCCATTACAGATATCTATCAAGGCTGGAGATGGTGAAGGTGTACCAGTAACAGGTGTTATATTATGGGATGGACCGTCTGATGCCCTAGCTCCAAACGATTTTCTCACAGAGGATGACTGGACACAAAATATTTGTGATTGTTGTCTTGAAAAACCAATTCCACAGGTATGGAGTACATATATATATTAATACATGTATATGATTTATATTATTATCAAAGCACAAAAAAGTGTTATTCTTGTACATATAAAAGAAGAAAGAATATGTCAAAAGGTTGAAATAGCAATAATCTTGTTTGACACAACAGATCACAACATGAAATTTAGCAAACATAATTTGGCTAAACTGTAATCAGCAACATCAAATTACATCAGAATTTGAGTAAGCACATCCAATTATGTATTCCTTGATTTGTGTTACCAATTCTTGTTGAAATAGTTTAAAATGTATAGTACACCAAGAAACTTTCCATGGAAGGTATTCAGAAATTTGTGGTTTTCCTTAATCATTTATCGCTATTTACATTCAAAATTTAGGGTTGTTCTATGTGTAACTGTACATTGTACACAGAAACTACAACACCTGCGGTCTCTTCTGACCAACAACGTCCACCATACCAAGTTATACAGAACCCTGACAAAACTGAAGTGACTGTTCCTGTAGATACTTCCTTACCATTACCTCAAACATCATGTGGATTTCAGATTATTACAGGTACTTTGTATTTTTTATAAATCTTCTATTAATAACGTTTTACACCTATTGCATTAAGTGAAGACAATTCAAAGAGCAATCTGATATCAATATGAAGGTTGAAAATACTAAATAAACTAGATTTTAAATATGACATGACAAAATCAAAATATAATGAAGCTAAAGTAAAGTTGTTCCAGAAAGCTGAATATTGCCATGTTAAATATGTATTCTTTATTGAAAGTATTGAAACAAGTTGATTTATTGATTTTTCAAAGTTTTGAAATTGTACATTCTTATGAACATGTCTTACCTGTTACTCAATAGATAGACTTGTGTGCTGTCGGTTGGATGCTGAAATTACATAAATTTTATTTTCTCCAGGTGAAGTACCTCAGCTGATAACATGGTGTCAGGCCTTCAACAATACACAGAGACTAATGAAAGCTAAGGTTGATTTATCATATGATCCAACGACAGAATATCATGTCTATAAAATGGATGTCATTGCTCAGAAAGACGATGAAGTTAATGTAAGTATTCACATAAGTGTTAACTTTCGTTTGTGTATAGTCTGCAACTGAAATCTTTGATAAAGATTCCATATGATATGACTTAATAATATATTCAAATATATTACTGGAAGGAAGCAAATGAGAATTTCGATGTCTAAAATTCAAAGAGGTCAAGGCAAGAATGCTGGATATACATTTTATAATGCATGTTTCATATTATCTGAACATATCTAAATGATAACATATTACTAGGCATCGATATGTTTTTATCTCTATCATTTCAGATTAATTGGTGTATAACAGTATCTAGTGATGGTGAGCTATTGACTGAGATATGTGGTATAGAACCTCCATCAACTGATGCTAAGTTAGTCCTACTTGTTTGGAACCGTAATAACTATGTGCCTGATATAAACGACCTATTCAATGTTTTCTCTGTGAAGTCGTATTTCAAAGATCTAATCATGCCACCTGAGATCAGCAATAAGTGCCGTTATGGTGATCCATTCAGAGGAGGAACTAACCCTGTCATTAAGTACCTAGCTGGTGTAGGAACAGACAAACTACTGACGGACATTGTCCCTTACAGAGAGGTGTATAGACCTTGTTTACCATGTGACACAGATTGTCCTTTAGTCCAATGTCATAGTGATTGTGATATAAATGACTTTACAACAGTAACATTCACCTTATCTGATATTGATCTTCAACTTTATGCGACTGCTGAAAATGAAACTGGACATGAGTATAACCAATCAGCACACTATTGTCTAACAGGTATGGGTGAAAACTTTACTTATTTGTAAGAAACAAATGTTGGAACTAACTGTTACAACACAATTAAATTACTTTATGGTTTCTTTTTTCATCATATGCAAGTGATTTGTTTTCATCCTTTTACATCAGTTACTACTTATTGACTGTTTTAACTTAATTTCTTTAAAGATAATTAACTTTGTCTTACTAGTGGATGATATAATATAAACAACACTGGTAGTGTCAGTATTCGTTTTAGCAAAGGGTGGGTGAAGACTTCTATAAAATGATGTCTTCCATAGGCTTCAGACTGAATGTGGAGATTATTTTAATTAGATAATATTTAAATCTTTTTTTACCAACCTTTAATTTATTTTTAGTGAAAGTAGAACTAGGATCTGGGTTGACAGCAGTAGCATCATCAGACGGGTTTTACATAGATACAACACCACCAGAATTTGAACCCAGTGTGATGGAGCAGATTTATATAGATGTCACACAAGGAGAATTTACTCCTGTCAAATACCAAGCCTCCAGTGACACCATTAAAGCTTATTGGTATTGTTTTGATCAAGAAAGCCTTATCACAGTAAGTCTTCATTGTTGTACATACAAAATATAAAATACAACTAAAAAAGAGCCCAAATGTTTAAACTTTTATTTCGTTGTAACACTTCCGGGATCAAATGAGATTGCGCTGCGCATGGGTGAACTTCAGTGTGCTGATTGCATTTGAGCAGTACGGACGTGTGTTCGTACTGCTGCTTCAGTCAGAAAAAGAAAGTAACATTGCCAACGTGGTTGGTATAATTTGAAATAAAGTTACATACTCTTGCTTTTGATTTTAATCAAAGCATTTATAAGTCGTTTATATTTATTTATTGTTTGTCGGATGTGATTCGACATTTATTTACGACATTTTACGACTTTTACAACGCGTTGCGGTAATTGTCGTAAATAGGTTGTTGCACGAGATCATGGCAGAAAAAATGATTGAAAAGGGAAGTTCTAAGAGAAAGTCTTCGGTGGAAGATTTAAATGAAGAAGAACTATTATCAGAAAAATCCCCTAAATTGTCTAATGAATTAACCAAGGGTAAAGGCCCATCTGCCAAGGGGAAAACCCCCTCTACGAGTAGTTCTAACAGTAATTCCAAGAAAACTACAAAACAAACGGGCACGGGCAAGGTTATGGTATGCAATTCTCCTGAGCAGCAGCAGCCCGGCCCCTCTACATCTGGTCATGATGCTATTATGGCTTCCCTTGGTGTTATTCAGCAAAATCAGTTGCAACAACAAAACCAAATTAAATCTCTTGCTGATCGAATGGATCAAATTGAAAATTATGACTATTACAGTGAAAATGAGCAAGACGATGAACTTGATTTAGATGAAGAAGTTCAAGAAGTTGAACCTAGACCTCCTGCTAAAAAGCAGAAAACTGATGAAAATCAAAATGATAAAGATAATAATTCAAATAGTAGGTTTTCATCAATGGCTAAAAGATGTAAGGTTAAGGACATATGTGATGTCAAAATTGATGAGGTCTTGGCCAGTAATGTAAATGAGTTGTTCAGAAATGGAATGAATGAAGAACAATATTCAGAACTGACAAAGGATGAGAAAAATTCTCGTCCAGAGAACTGTGAAGGTTTATCAGTAGTAAGACTTAACCCCCTTATTTGGAATGTAATTTCACCAACTGCTCAAACTGGGGATAAGAAACTACAGTTCATTGAAAGGTCGGTTGTCAAAGCTGCTATCATTTTGACCAAATCCATTAACAATATAGCAGAAAATGAGGCTATTGATATTGGTGAACACATTGAAAAGTGTAACGATGTACTTGCATTACTTGGACATGCAAACAGACAAATAAATATGACAAGAAGGGATTTTTTGAGGCCTGAATTAATGTCAGAATATGTCCATCTCTGCTCTCATTCTGTTCCTTTTACAAACCAGCTTTTTGGAGATGATGTATCCAAAACTGCTAAAGATATAGAGGATTGCTCTAAAGTTGGCAACAAGCTCAAGTTTGGTAGAGGCAGAGGTATGTTCCGTGGTGGTCGCCCAAGTTATAGAGGTGGTAGAGGTGGTCACCATGCAGGAAGAGGTAGAGGTTATAGACCTAGACCTGGCACAAAAAACTCACAGAGAGGAGGGAGTCACCAGAAAGAGAAGAATTAAAATTATTAGACAAGTCAAATGAAGTAAGTCATAACTTCAAAGCAGGTGTATTGAAATATTTTTCTAAGGAATGGGAAAAACTCACATCTGATAAATTTATTCTTGATGTGGTTAATCATTGCCATATTGAATTTTTAGATAATATCGAACCCAAGCAAGAAAGCTACAGCTTTAAATCAGTATTTAATGAAAAAGAAAGTGAAATTATTTCTAAAGAAATAGAACAATTATTAGCAATAAATGTCTTAAAAGAAGTAAAACCAATTGAAGGTCAATTTCTATCTCCCATATTTTTACGACCTAAAAAGAACGGAGAACATCGTATGATTTTAAATTTGAAAAAATTAAATGAATATATTGAATATCACCATTTTAAAATGGACACCTTTGAAAGTGCTGTAAAATTAGTTACAAAAATACATACATGGCCTCAATTGACCTTAGGCATGCTTATTATAGTGTTCCTATTGCTGAGGAACATCAAAAATTTCTACGGTTTGAATGGAATGGAAAAATATTTCAATACACTTGCTTGCCAAATGGGATTTCCTCCGCTCCTAGAATTTTTACAAAATTAATGAAGCCTGTATATGCCCGTTTAAGAGCTTTAGGGTATGTTAATGCTGGCTACATAGATGATAGCCTTCTTTGTGCAGAGAGTTTCTCAGATTGTAGTAGTAATGTAACTGAAACTACTAATCTTATGACAAGCCTTGGTTTTATTATTCACCCAGAAAAATCAATTTTTCAACCTACTAGAACTATAACATTTTTGGGAAACATTATAGACTCAGAAAAAATGATAGTTTATCTTCCTGATGATAAAAAAGAAACAATAATCTCTGAGTGTGAATGGTTGATAAATAGAAATAATGCTATTATTAGAGATGTAGCAAAAGTCATAGGGTTAATAGTTTCTGCTTTTTCAGCAGTTGAATTTGGCAAACTGTTTTATAGGAACCTTGAGCTTGAGAAAACTCTTGCATTAAAAAGGTCTAAAGGGGATTTTGACCAAAAAATGTTTATCTCTGATGAAATGAAAAAAGAACTACAATGGTGGGTTGAAAATGTATCCACTGAAGTAAGACATATAACCCATGGTAGTCCAAAAATTACAGTTACAACTGATGCTAGTTTACAAGGATGGGGTGCTGTGCTAAATGAAATTGAGATAGGCGGAAGGTGGACCTCTGCTGAGGCCAACAATCATATCAATTATCTTGAAATGCTGGCTGTTTACTTTGCAATAAAGTCCTTTCTTCATTTAATCAGAGGCAAACATATCAAAGTTTTAACTGACAACTCCACAACTGTAGCCTATATTACAAATATGGGTGGGTCAAAATCCCATGATTGTGACACTATTTCAAGAAAGATTTGGCTTTTATGTAGAGACAACAAGGTCTGGCTTACATGCACACATATTGCAGGTAAATTGAACTCAATAGCTGACAGAAAATCTAGACAATTTGATGACGAACTTGAGTGGAAATTGCAGAAGTCTGTTTTTGATAAGATTTGTCAAATATGGCAGACGCCTTATATTGACCTTTTTGCATCTAGATTGAATAACCAGCTTCCCAAATATTGTTCATGGAAGCCAGACCCTTTGTCTGAATTTGTCAATGCATTTAGTTTAGATTGGTCAAGATTTGATTTTGTTTATTTATTTCCCCCTTTCAGTTTATTGAGCCAGTGCATAGTCAAAGTGAAAGAAGACAGAGCAAGGGGGATAATTGTTGCGCCATTGTGGATAACGCAAACTTGGTTTCCAAGATTGATGCAGGTTTTAACAGACGTTCCAATAGTATTGCCCAGAACCAAGAACCTTCTTTCGCTTCCTCACAAACAATCTGTTCACCCATTACACAAGAAAATGAAACTGATAGCATGTCAAGTGTCAGGAATAGATTCCGAGAGCAAGGCCTTTCTGAGCAAACTACAACAATACTCATGTCATCTTGGAAACCAGGTACACGAAAACAGTATCAGGTCTTTATTAAAAAGTGGTTTAAGTACTGTTGCCAACGGAAAATTGATAAATTTCAAGTTTCTGTCAGAAATGTATTAGAGTTTCTTACAAGTTTATTTGAAAAAGGTCTTTCATATAGTAGTATAAACTCAGCTAGAGGAGCTTTGTCATCCCTAGGTATCGTTATTGATGGCACATTAGCAGGACAACATCCTTTAGTTATAAGATATATGAGAGGAACTTTTAATTTGCGCCCGCCAAAGCCTAGATACGAATCCACATGGGATGTCAATAAAGTGTTAATTTTTTTGCGTTCTTTGTCACCAGTAAAGTTTATTTCACTTAAAGACTTGACTTTGAAATTAACCATGTTGATTGCGTTGACTAATGCAGCAAGAGCTCAATCAATTCATTTGATGAATATTGATTTTGTACATAAAATGAGGGATAAAATTGTTTTTGTTTTTAATGGGCTTTTAAAACAAAGCCGTCCGGGCTATAAGGAGCCACATGTTTATATAAAAGCTTTTCCTCCAGATAGGAGACTTTGTGTTTTAACTGTGTATAAGGAATACATTTTGCGTACTAAACTTTTTCGAGGGAATAATAAACAATTGTTGCTTAGTTATGTTAAACCTCATCAACCAGTTTCTCGTGATACAATATCAAGATGGATTAGAACTGTAATGGAAAAATCCAAAATAGACACTAAACAATTTAAAGCTCACAGTGTTCGTTCTGCATCTGTTTCCAAAGCAAGATATAACTCGGTCCCTGTGTCACAAATAATCAAACAAGCTGGATGGTCTAATGTTGGTACATTCAGGAAATTTTATGACAAAAAGATTGATGGTGTTGAAGACAGCTTCCAGAACAAGGTGTTGTCTTAATTCTAGGTAAGTACATGATATGTATATGTACTTAGCAACATAGTTTTATCATTATGACTTGCTTTCAAGTCTCATTTGATCCCGGAAGTGTTACAACGAAATAAAATTAAAAAATTAAACGAGACTTACCTTGGTTAAGTTGATGTTTAATTGGAATTTTATGAGTTGTAGAAAACGAAGGGATTAAATGCCACTCCCGCCCTCCCAAAGACTGTTATGGGAAAGGGCACATTTATAAAATTGTTCGTTTTCTAATTAATCATAATGATAAAACTCTTTAAAGACTGAAGTTCACCCATGCGCAGCGCAATCTCATTTAATCCCTTCGTTTTCTACAACTCATAAAATTCCAATTAAACATCAACTTAACCAAGGTAAGTCTCGTTTAATTTTTTAATTAAGTGGCAATAAACAAGAGAATAAAAAGTGTCATCAACAAAAGTTAATGGAGACAAATGATATACCCACAGCTTCCACATCCATGTCAATAGTTTAACATTATTTGTGTGTTATTTTTTTACAAATTTGCAGGACAACTCATGGTCTATTGGTACATCTATAGGAGGAGAGGACATACAACCATTTACCTCTACAGGTTTACAACAGATAGGAATAAACAGCACTCTCCAAGGTCTCCTACAGTCCAATCATACATACTATGTCTCCATCAGATGTACAAATGGGGCTGGGAAAGTAACAGAGTGGAGAGATGAAATAGGTGAGCATTAAAGTAGGAAGAAAAAAAAATGGTCAGTTGTAAAGGTGCCAATGCAAGGACATGAAGGCTAAAATATCTGTTTTCTGCTTGATCCGACACTGCTATCTCAGTAACCAACTATTAGAGCAAGGTTATTAGAAAATACTTCTCATACGAAAAGTTGGGTTCTGTTGTTGATTAATTTTTATTGGTTAAAAGTTAAAAGTTATACTTAAATGCATGTAATTTTGATATTTAGTCATCTACAGAACAGTTTTCAACAATTACAACCTCTTGTCAGGTTGAAGGTTGCTGATTTGTTTTATGATGACTGATTGTAGTGTACAGAGTATGTGTCATGATCTTACTCTACATTTTATTATCATCTCGTGTATCAATTTGATTGTCATTTTGTTTTATTTCTGTTATAGGCGTGATAGCTTTACTTGAACCTCCTGATGCTGAGGCCATTAATACATCAGTGGTTGGAGCCAAAGCTTATGACCATCCTGTCACACCTTCAGACAGTCTACAGACCTCAGATCCTACCAGTATTGGATTTACATTTGATCTCAGCAAGGATGAAGCTGTATCAAGATATGGTAATGTACCCATAAAAACGAAGCAGAAAAAATATTGGCATGTCGATATACAGATGGGTGCACACATAACCTGTACAGTACGTTAACTTGAGAAGCAGACATCAAGTTAACTTCTAGTTCACTTGCGGCTGCTTTGAGCAGACGAAGGACTGGTAAAAAGTTAACTTGAAAAGCAGTCACATAATTATGACAGGTCTGGTCAAGTTAGCTTCGCGAAATGTCTGCTTTAAAAACTGAATGAAAAAGGACAAATTTTATGTTCAATTGACTAAACTGTATTTGAAACTCATTTATTTATGTTAAAGACAGTTTTTATGTTAAATTAGAACCTTGCATTATTAAACATGTCTTGTAAGAGCAAATTTGTTGCAATGACTGGTCTGGTAAAAACAGTCATGTCTTTGTGACTGGTTATGACCTGTCATAAAAAAGCAGTCACAAGTTTTCTTTGACCAGTCATGAGTTACCGCAAGTTAACTTGAAAGTCTGCTATAGCAGACACGAGCAGACCTGGAAAGGAGTCACAAAGTTGATTTTATGTTAACTTCCATCCAGGTTATGTGTGCACCTATCTGTATCAATGAAAATAAAATAATAATATTTTCTGGTTGCATATGAAGAATTTTGAAGTATTCTAGATACAAAACGTCAAAAGCTTGTTTTAAAGCTTTCAATGCTTCATTTTGTAGGTTTTTTCCTAAAAATGTTTTATCATTAAGCACTATATATTTTAGTGTTTACAACATAATAATTGAATTTTTAAATTACTGAAAACAACATAAACATTGAACTCCATATATTTTGGTTACAATTATAGTAGTTCAAACATCTTATTCAATTTTAAAAATGTTTCATTTTTTGCAGATATAGGTGTAGGTACATCCAACTTCACTGATGACATATTCCCCTTTACATATGTCAGTGTGAACATGTCTGGTACTGTGCTCATTAAGAATGGTTCTATCTATATGAACGAGTATAAACTGTATGACCTGCATGAATTAAGTAGAGACCAGAGTCATTCACAATCTGATACATTCCGAATGGAGCCAGGTAGAACATTGTTCCTCACACTGAGAGCATGTAATGATGCCTACCTATGTAGTAATAAATCCCTGGGTTCTGTAACTGTGATGGATGGTAAAGCTGTGTTACAGACCTCAGTCAATGGTGAACCTATAGATATAGAGTATGATCTAGCTAGTGGTAGGAGGAGAAAAAAGAGAAGTTATTCTGAGAAGATATCTATTGTAACGCCTCCAGGTATGTATTTGCATTTAAATAACTGGGTATCTTAATAAACTTTTTTAAAAGCAAATCACCAAATCATTTTACATCAATTAAGTCTTTGTAAAAAAAAATGTTTTATAGTTTCAAAATATTCTTTTATGCCTATTCATTTCATTTAACAACGAGAAAACAATATAAGATTGTTATAATCTGCTTTCCTTATATGTGCTTTAAGTTTTAGAAAGTCACACGAAAAATATGAATGTTCCCTGCTATGTGTTTGTTGTCCCTTCATACTTATATATTCTTGATGAAGGTACTGTTGATAGTAAACCTTACATTCATCTGTTTTAGGACTTGAAGCTGGCCAGAGTTTATTAATGATTCCATTAGACAGTACTGATCTACACACCGTGTATGATTCTTCTGCATCAGACAAGTTCACACCATACATTGTAGATCCTAATACCACCTTAACATCAGTTCACAGGAAGTTATATAGAAGGTACAGTGTGTTTCAACAGGGATTTATTATTTATTAATAAAAAAATTATTTTGCCTGGACTCTTGTGATTTGTTATGAACCTTTTTTCTAGATAAATTTAAAGCATTAGTAATTGCAGTTCATATTCTATTAAATTGACATTTTCAAGTCTTTATGATTTTTTGGTTAATATGTTGACCTTTATTTGTATGTAGGTTGCAGACATTTATATTCTCGTTCTCTATTGTACCCATGGGACATTTATCTATGCCAGGACCTGTCAACATTACGTATTATGATACAATGTCAAACAGAGACGAACAACTTACACTTGTGCACTGGAATCCAGGTGATCTTTCTATCTGATACCTATGTGTAAATCAAAAAGAACATTAAAAAACGGTGGGAAGGAATTAATAAAAAATAAACAGTCACATTTCTTGAGTTAACTTCATAAAATTACAACACCAATACAGAACAAAAAACAATTATTTCTGAATTGAAGGATTCTGGTGTTTTAAATTATTAACTAATGTTTTTTTTTTTAAAAGAAACACTTATAGTGAGAAAGCTCATTTTTGTTTTGTAAATCTGCTTACACCTTTCCTGGTATGTAACATTCCAATAGTGTGTCCAAATATGATGTTGAATTATTCCAGTAGTACATGTATATACATATATGATGTAGATTTGATTTCATTCATTATTTAAAAACAAAATATTTGTCATTATCTATACCTTTATTGAATCAATATACAATTATTGTGTATCCAATCCCTATATAAAAGGGAATCAAAAGTTTTAACAGAAATAACAGAAGAATTTAAAACTGACATGTTTAAATTTTTACTTCTTAATTTTTTATCATTATCATATCAGTTGATGAGCAATGGGAGCTATCTAGTGAGACATGTGGCAACCTAGATGAAAGAGAATTTAACAATTCTGATTGCAGTATATCAGTTTTGGTGAGTAAACAACACTGCTGATGGCAGTATATCAGTTCTAGTGAGAAAATAACACATCTGATGGCAGTGTATCAGTTCTGGTGAGTAAACAATACAGTATATCAGGTCTGGTTAGTAAAGTACACATCTGATTGCAGTATATCGGTTCTAATGAGTAAATAACACATCTGATGGCAGTATATCAGTTCTGGTAAGTAAGCAACAACAGTTCTGATGTTAGTATATCATTTCTGGTGAGTAAAGAACACATCTCATCGCAGTGTATCAATTCTAATAAGTAAACAACATTTCTGGTGAGTAAAAAATTATGATGGCAATATATCAGTTCTGGTGAGTAAACAACAAATCTGTTGGCAGTATATCAGTTCTGGTGAGTAAACAATTATTCTGATGACAGTATATCAGTTCTGGTCAGTAGACAACTATTCTCGTGGCAGTATACCAGTTCTGGTTAGTAAACAACTATTCTGATGTCAGTATATCAGTTCTGGTGAGTAAGGTAGTACTCCATAATTAAATTTTTTGGCTCATTTTTTGCTATGCTTAAAGACATGACTATTTTGTCCTGGGTTCTTACAATCGATTTAACTGCCATTTGCACTTCAAACTAGGCGCTGTTCCAAACGCAGGGTCTTGTTTAGTGCCATATTTGGTTTCTTTGTTGTACTCATTGCCCCTAGCAACTCTTAACTAAGTCAAAAATGTAAGGACAAAAATACGCAAAAAGGTGGTGTTGCCCTTTTTTGCACTTGCTAGTAATCTAGCTTTTGGTTCAGGTGAAACGTAACATGTATGAAATGAAAGCCAGAAAACAGTCTGTTCTTTTAAGGCCAAATAAACCTATCCAACTTTGGCTCTTTTTTCCGCTAAAAATGTTCAAGATTAAAAGTCTAAAAATAGCACATTTAAATTTAAGCCAATCTGCTGGTCAACATGCCTAGATGGAAGCAACGCTCTATTAGCATTTGGAGTGATTTTTTTCGAAATTATTATTTAAAACAATAACCGTGGGTCATAATTTTTATACAACAGGTCCTGATTTTTCATTGTTCTTATTTCAAGACCAAAACGAATCAATATTTTTATTTAACAAAAAAGTTCACAGGGGCCACCTACGGAAAAAAACACTGTGAAAAAATCCTAATTGTGGAGTACTGCCTAAACAACACTTCTGATGACAGTATATCAGTTCCAGTGAGTTAATAACAATACTGATGACAGTATATCAGTATGGGTGAGTAAAGATTTGTACTATGCACAGTTTGTTAAATCCACATAACATAGAATGATACAACTTTATGTTTTACAATAAAAATTATTTCAGGTAAAGTAAATGCCAGAATACATTATTTTTTGTAAAAATATAACTCTTTTAATAACATACTGTTATCAGTTCTGATAAAAACAGCAATTTTAATAGCATTTTATTATTTATTTAATTTTTAAATAAAAAAAAACAATTTGAATGGCAGTATTTCACTTATAGTAAAAAACAATTCTTAGAACAAAACAGAATACATGTATGCAATTTGGAAAGTAACCAATGTTGAAGGTGTACCCCTAGTTTTGCTTGATTTGTAAGTGTAAAGCTATCAGGCACAAATCAGAGGAACAAATAAGCTACTTATCCACTTCACAGCTTAATATTATTTTGTGAAAACTAGGATTAACTTTGATTTACAAAAAAGTTTTGTTGTCATTCTTTATAGTGATATTTTTTTCTTAAATTGTTATTTGCAAATAAGCTTTATTCACAAATGTTTCTCATATCTGCTGTGCATGTCTTGAATGTTTATATACTTCTTCATGTAGGTATGTAGTACAAGATCTCACTTTAATGACACATCTTCACGTAGAAGGAGATCCACACCTGACACAGAGTATTTATCTGTGGAGACACAATTTTCCTTAGCGATGGTGTCAAGATCTATATATAATACAGCACCTATACTACTCAGTAATACAACTGTATACATGGAGGAAGATGAAGGTAAATTTATTAACAATGATCTAACTTTCTAATACAAATAACAACAAATAAGCATTTACAATACATTGCTATATGATAAGGTATCTTGTTAATGGATACCTGCTTTGATAATTTGTATATTTATATCATTACTCTCTATACAGTAGACCATAAAAATGAATGAGTCCTGCTTATTATTGGAGCCTGAAACAAACAAACTACATTTGTTTTAATAGGTTTACTTTTCTGTTATAAAAATACATCAAATTTCAAAGATTAATTGACAGATGTTATTTTAAATTGAATATATGAAGTTCCAATACAGCCATGACATTTGTGATTTTATAAATCATTTTTGTCTTGCCTGCGAAGCATAGCTGGACATAGGTGTTACTTAACCGGTGGCAGCGTTAACTTTTTGGAAAAGCTTTATGCACACCTCCATATCTCAAGAACTATAGGTCCTAGGTTGATGAAAGTTGGTATGCATAGGCCCCTGTAGTAGCTTAGCAGAGTTGCATCCCCATCTTTTGACCTTTACCTCGCTTTTTCAGTTGAGTGACTTTGACAATTTTCAATACATATAATAGCAATGGAAAAGTTTTGTGAGCACCTCCATATCTCAAGAACTATAAGTCCTAGGTTGGTAAAACTTGGTATGCATATGCCCCAGTAATAGCTTAGCACAGTTGAATCCCCATCTTTTGACCTTGACGTTGATTTTCTGGTTGAGTGACTCGAATTATTTTTATTGCATATAATTACAAGGTTTAAGTTCTATAAACATCTTTTGATCTCAGAAACTGAAAATCCATGTAAATTCAAAATATAGTGGAAGTTAGAAAGAATAATTGTTTCTGGTGGTGCGGGCAGGCAAGACATACTTTAGTGTTAACTATTGTTACTTGTAAAATACCGTGATAATCATTTTGTCTTTCCTAACAGGAACACTACAGTATCCATTGATGGCTTCAGACCAAGAAGGAGACAGCTTTGGGTTCTATCTCATTGATTCACAATATACCATGGGAACTCCACTTCTATCTGAGACAGGGATGTAAGTTGTGTTTGTTTCCTGCAAATTTGACCTAATAATTAAACAATTTAGTATTCTTGCCAACTGTTAATAACGTTAAATATTTTATTCACCCTTTATTAGTTGTATCATTTGCTTCAGCTTATGTTGTTGGTTACAGTTTAGTTGTTTTCTGTGTTTCATGTTATCTTTTGTTTGTACTGAAAGGCTATTTTCTGATTTACTTTTATAGTCTTTTATACACACCATGTCGAGACTGTACAGGAATAGAGTACATACACATTACCTTACAAGAACTCCAAGCAGAAATCCCTCCTGCTAGCTCTAATGTGACAATAACAGTCCATGTTATCATGCAGAATGATCCTCCTGAGGCCTTCCTTGTTCAGTATGGTCAGTCAATTCTACTCTCAGATCCCTCAGAACCAGTTGTTGTAAGTATCTTAAGTGAATAAAAAAAAAATAGAAGATAAAGAGAAAATACGAATGGTATTGATTTTAGTGTTTGATATGAAGATAGAAAAAATCAATTGTTAAAGGTATTATTTTATAAGAATTGCATATTCGGTTGGTTAAGCTTATGCTTTTGTTAAAAAATAGCTACTAACTTAAAGACAAGGTATGAATTATGTTAAGGTGGTTCAGGGGGTATTAAAATGAGCATCTTTTTTGGACATCTTGCTGAATTTTTAGTAAGAATTTCAATTAAAATGACTTTAAATAACACAAGAGATGCAAAATTTAATTCTTTATTTTATTTCATGACTAAAATAAATTTAACATAAGTATTTAAAAAGAAATTCAGCTTTTTCTGAAAAGTTCTATGTTCAGCAGAATAATTGGCGGGAAAATGTGTGACAAATTTATATCTAGAATTGTGTAGGAAAAATGTATTTTTTCCAAAATATCAAAAAAAGAAGGTCCATTTTTTCATATTTTTCAAAATATGGCTTGTCATTTTTAAAATATAACTAAAATCTTATGGGTGTCCTACTCACAATGACACTTAATAATTCTTTTCCCTTTATAATCTATTGAAACACAATACTTAAGGTCACCAACTTCACAAGGTCATAAACCTGTAGAAAGGTCTGTGAGCCCAATTTGTTTTTGCATCAATGTTCATTTATGAAAGTTTAATTCTGCAAAATTAGGGAAAAATACTGATTGATTTTGCTTATACCCCTGAGCCACCTTAAATCTAAAAATGTACAAGAATGTATTCATATCTGTATTTATTTAAGCACAGTTCACTTACGGACAGAGTATTTAGGGCTAATTTTATATATTATAATATAACAAAATAACGACACAGAACATTAATGGTCATCATTTAGTGTTGTATTTGAATAGCATATTTTTTTCTATACAGGATTTGCCAGAATCTAAATCCTATACATGCCAAATAATTTTGGCAAGAGCCATTCCATGCTGACTTAAATCAATATTCGTTTTTATTAAGGTTCTCCTAGAACAGATGGCTAATAACACAGAACATTTATGGTCAGAGTCATTCAGTGCTCTGTGTGGGGCTTATGATAAAGACATAACTGACAATCTGACAGTGTGGATAGCTCACCCAGTTCATGGGAATATAACAACATCCCCTAATACAATTGTAAAACCAAACATAGGGAGCTGTTCAGCAGGCACCAAGGTTTGTTTTTATGCTTTTGCCAGCTGGTGTAAGACATAAATATTATTAATTGAAAGATCAAGAGAATCTTTATTTCATTGGCTTAATTACTGACTGTATACATACAACAAATGATTTACATTTATATCTTCTTTGAAAAACTAAATAGTTTTTTGTATTTTTCACTGAATATGCCATTTTAATTGCTACATTTATTGGTTTCTATCTGATTGATTCACAACATTCCTTTGAAGCTCCTCTTCTATCTTGTTGGAATATAAACAAATACTTGAAATATCCTTTATGTACCCCAGTACAAACTTGTATAAAATATATCAGATTGTGTTTTAGTCTTTATTAATTGCATATGTTTGTAAAAGCATTATTAAAAATTTGATATAAAACCCTTATGTATTTCTATTTCAGGCAAATAATTTACCATGTGGAAACTTCAGTGAATCACTACCTTACAATGAGACTGATATGTCCTGGATTTACTTTTCTCTGACATACCATCAGCCCTATGGCTACTATGGTTATGATTATATTAAGATGTATGTCATGGATGAGAGAAATGCCACTTCCGATGTAGTCACAATACAGATAGCCATAATGGAATCACCTTGTCAGAATTTAGGAACATGTCAGGGTATGCTTTTTAGCTTACCTGACCCGCAGGGTCATGAGAGCTATTGCCATCACTTTGCGTCCGTCGTCCGTCTGTCGTCCGTCGTCCGTTAGCTTTTTTCAAACATCTTCTTCTCTGAAACTGCTTGGCCAATTGCAGCCAAACTTAATATGGTTGTTCCTTAGGGTATTGTGCAAAAAGTTTGCATTGGGATTTTTGATACATCAAAAAACATGGCCGCTGTTACTAAAAATAGAACAGGGGGTCAAATACAGTTTTTTGCAAATAACTCAAATAAGGTCACAGATATCAAAATTCTGGCTAGGATAAATGTGATCAGCACCTCAAGATCTACCTGCCCAGAAATTTTCAAAAAGATCCAACAACCGATGTAGGAGTTATTGCCCCTTTTCTGGATTTTTTCAACATTTTGCACTTATTTAGCCCTATATCTTGAAAACTATACAAGATATTTTAAAAATTCAAATTGCATATGATTAAGCACATCAAGATCTACGTTTCATGTAATTAGGTCAAAGCTGTAGAACCATTTCTTTTAGGAGTTATGGCCCTTAAAGCGTCAAAATTTACCATTTTTCATTACTTTTCCCCTGAATTTCAAAGATGAAGTTGTCTGACACCATACATCCAACTTCAACCAAACTTGGCAGAGTTGTTTAATAGCATAATTGCTACAAATCTATCGTTCGGATTTTTGATTCGTCAAAAGTGATCAGCATCTCAAGACCAACCTGTTTTGAAATTTTCAAGAAGATCCAACAATCCACATAGGAGTTATTGCCCTTTTTCTGGATTTTTTGAAAATTTTGCACTTATTTAGCCCTATATCTTGAAAACAATACAAGATATTTTAAAAATTCAAATTGCATATGATTAAGCACATCAAGATCTACATTTTATGTAATTAGGTCAAAGCTGTAGAACCATTTCTTTTAGGAGTTATGGCCCTTAAAGTGTCAAAATTTACCATTTTCCCTTGTTTAATAGCTTATATGCTACAACTCTATTGTCAGATTTTTTATTCGCAAAAAAACATGGCCACCATGGCTAAAAATAGAACATAGGGGTAAATTGCATTTTTTTGCTAATAACTCAAAAATGGCTTTACCGGATTTGACACGCTGAATGGACTATTGGCAACGCGACGGGTGTGCTATAGCAAGCAGGAACTGCTTACTCTTCCGGAGCACCTGAGTTCACTCTGGTTTCGACTAGAGTTCGCGTTGTTGATTGATATTCAGTTGTTTTGTGTTTCCATGTTTTACATGTTGTCTGTTATTGTCCCGTTCTTGTTGGTGTTTGCTGGTTTTGTCTCTGCCCTTTCGGACTTTTGATATTCGGATACCCCATTGGTACCTCTGCTTCTTTCAGATATCAAAATTGTGCAAGAATTAAAAGTGATCAGCATGTTAAGATTTACCTGTCCTGAAATTTCAAAAAAAGATCTGACTGCTGATGTGGGAGTTCTTT
Organism: Arcuatula senhousia; assembly: GCA_963971305.1. NCBI lineage: Eukaryota > Metazoa > Mollusca > Bivalvia > Mytilida > Mytilidae > Arcuatula > Arcuatula senhousia. Next base: position 594,043 of record OZ020307.1, on the reverse strand, counting down.
TTCCTAATTTTCGCCAAATTTGCATTTATTAAGCCCAATATCTTAAAAACTAACCAAGATATTTCAGAAATTTACTTCGCATATGGTTAAGCACAATAATATCTACAAATATATGTATCTGTGTAGTTCAGGTGAGCGATTCAGGCTCTTGGGAGCCTCTTGTTCAAATTAACACATTCCATGTATTCTGATATGAAAAAACGACCAATAGGAAATATTATGGTCATTTTATAAAAGCCTGCAAGATCTACATATTTTTAGTTCCATTTTGACATTATGCAAGCCATCAAAGAATCTAATATGTCACAAACATTGATATAGGACTTATATACAATTATTGTATTTCAGCTAAAGCTACTAGCACCTATCCCTGCAATGACATCCATAGAGCTGAGAGTTTTGATCAGTACTATGACTGTGTATGTCCTGAGCAGTTCCAAGGTATACATTGTCAGGAGGATGTTAATGAGTGTGAATCTTCTCCTTGTCCAGAGTCCTTCATCTGTGTCAATACATACGGTAGCTATGAGTGTACATGCGATGATTGTGGACTGACAGCCTGGATGATAGGACTGGTAGTGACTGCTGTTCTACTGGTTATCATCTGTGTTGTGTTTGCCATTATTTTTTACAGAAAGAAGAAGTAAGTCTTAGTTAATAGATTGTTTCCATGTATTTCATAATAAGTTACTATTTCAGCAATATTAGAAATAATAATGCTACCAAATGTTTATAACCATATGTAACTGTGCTGATTTATTGCCATTTTGTTACAAATAATCAAAGAAATGACAATATGGCACTCAAATTACAATGGTACAAAAATCAGTCAATACAAAAGTAAATACCATGCACAAATTGGACATGATAAAAACAAAACCAAACTGGAATTTGAAACTGGAACTCAAGTCATAACATTATTAAACTTGGGTGCTTCAAAGAGTGAGCAGTTTCTGCTGGTTGCAACAGACCGCCATCAAATTGCCAATGATAAATTCATTACATGTCAAATCTCAGTACAGTAACTCATTTATATATTCCTGCATTTATATTTTTTATACTTTACTTTTTCATTGTAGGAGAAAGCAAACTTGGGCTGATCTATTGAACCCAAAACTGGATAAGGAAGAAGGTAATTATACAACTTAGGGCAGGAATAGTAATGTTTGTCTCGCCTACGAAGCAGAGTGGGACATAGGTGTTACTTTACAGATGGCGGCTGCTTTAACGTTTTGGCTAAGGTTTTATGAGCACCTTCATATCTCAAGAACTATAGGTTCTAGGTTGATGAAACTTGGTATGCATATGCTATAGCTTAGCACAGTTGCATTCCCATCTTTTGGCCTTGACACCTTGATATTCTGGTTGAGTGACTTTGATAATTTTTATTGGCTATATTGATAATGTTTAAGTTCTATAAACTCCTTTTGATCCCAGAAACTGAAAATCCTTATAAATTCAAAATATAGTGGAAGTAAGAAAGAATTACTGTTTCTGATGGTGCCGGCAGGCAAGACATACTTTAGTGTTTTTTATTTGGATATAAAAAATGCCCTATTATGATATTACTAGTGTTATAATTTAAATTTATCTTTTTTATTTGTATGTATATGTTAAACAATCATTATATATGTTTCTGTTACCTAGATATAGCCAATGATATTTACTTTCTTTTAGGAATAAGAAATGATGGTTTAATTTGTGAAGATTTTGGTAATATTTTGCAATTCGGCATGCATTTTTACTCGCTTTTTTTATATCCTTTTAATAATTTTGTTTGTATGTTTTTAATAATTTAGTACTGGTACTATTGATTAGGGATTTGTGGTCAATAGTACAACTTGATATGTAAATATATAAGAACAGCTTTTACAAACATTTTATTATGCTGACATATTTTATTAATACTGACTGGGTGCCCATTTCCATCACAAAACAGAAGACTATCTTTAATGTACAACTCCTACAGAGCTACAATGTTATTTGGATTTTAAACAAATATTTACAAAACTTGATACCATTGTGATCTGAAGTTAATCAAGAAACTAATATAGAGTCTCAAATGACATTACTATTACCAATACATATTATTAGCGGGAATACATTTTACATTGTTAATTTTCTTTTCACTAACAACCTTTTAGTATTTTGACATTAGCTATATTTTTCATTTATTTTAGAAATATTTGAAAGATTTTAATGATCGTAATACATTAACCCGTTTTCGCGTAAGTGCCCACAAGCTAGAAATTGAAAGAGGAAGGTACTCTATTCCTAAAACACCACTAGAAGAAAGACTTTGTAAGCAGTGTAATAAATCTTAAATCGAAGATGAACTGCATTTTTTAACTGCTTGTCCTAAATATAGCAATATTAGAGAAATCTATTTTAAGAATATTAATAACTCTAATTTCTTAGAACTTAGTGAGGAAAATAAATTTATATGGCTTCTTATAAATGAAGATTTAGATATCATTAAACAATTATCTAAAATTATTTCCACATGCTTCAATATCAGAAATAATGTAACTTAACGAATGACTATTAATGTTAATCTTGTATGATCTTGTATGTCAAGTATACTGGAGTATGAATATATACTAGAGTTATTTCTCTTGATACAGTCTCCTTCTGTCAGTATTGGTAATGTCAGAATTGTTTTGTGTGTGTATAATTTCTTCTTTGTGTTTCTAGTCAAACTTTTATAATTGTATGCCCTATATGGGTTTTCTTTATTAATAAATTGTTCTGTTCTGTTCTGTTCTTTATTGTAACCCTCAATAACAAAGTTGGGCCATATATATGAATCACCCTGTATTTCAGCCTGTCCATTTATTTTTTTACCCCATTTCTCCCTAAATAGCTGATGAATTTCAATGAAACTTAACATGCAGCAAGTAAATCAAATAGAGATGTAGTTGTGCATGCTCTTGGATATCATTTAGGGAAGGTAATTTGATTTCAAATGTTTCTCTTCTAAACTTTGTGCTTGGTGCATGTTGATAAATATTTTAAGGTAATAACAAAATTTCCGAACTTGGAGAATCAATCTCAAATGTCCATAAGACCAGACAAAGCAAGGAATACATACCGGAAAAATTGAAGATCGCAATGGTCCTGACTTTGTACAGGCATTTCAATAGAAATAGTGGGTTAAACCAGGTTTTAAGGCGCAATATAAGATTAATAATTACCAGGGAACCAGTAATAGATTAAATGTGTATCACATAATATCGATACTTGCATTGCAATAGCATGTGGCATGATTCAAGTTTATTTGAATTGAATAAAAATGCATGCATGTTAAAGTTGTATGTTAATGTGTGGCTTTGATATTTTGATTATTATTTACTTTACAGGCAATTTAATAATAGATGTTGTTTTGGTATTTTGATGATTGAAATTATAACTTTTGACATCAAATGGTATTTTTAATTACTCAGGAATTTTACATTTAAATGCAATGATACAGTTAAACCCCTTTGAATACCTGCTAAATCGTTATTTTTTATGGATATTTTGTACCTTTATGTTTATTATTATTTATAATTCCTTATAAAAAGAAATTGTTTGATGTAAAAAAATGACACAAATTAAGGAGAAATAGATGAATTTAACCTTCTCTTAGATTTGTTAAGAAATTCTAAAATACAATCTTTATTTTTTTTTCAGAGTACAGTGATGACAACTTTGAGGAGGTAATAATAATACTTTTATTTTATTTACCTGCATAATGTGATAACTGAAACCAGTGTCAAAATTATATATACTCATGGACAAAAGAAGCGTTACACCCCGAAAATTAATGCTAATGAGAAACAATTAAAAATGTTGGTCATTTTCTTGTTTTATTGTCGTAAAACGCATCCTTACCAAGGTTTATCATGGAAAACTTATTGAAAATAATTAAAAAGAAGCTGCCGTTTGATTTTCTTAAAAAACAATGAATTTGAAAATTTGTACCAAAGAACTAATCTTTTTGTCCAAAAGGTCTTTAATGCCCCATTGTGTATTGAATTGAAAGAAAAACACAAAAGTTTAACCACCAATTTTCTAAAACATTTTTACATAAAGTTGATATGGTCAGGCGGGGAGTGTGAATAATAATTTTCATTCGAAGAGATGATTTAGAACACAAATTTTAATTAAGTAGCCGTCTCTGTAAGAATCATGCAAAACGCAAAAATATTGGCAGATGCATATCTTTGAAAACTGGTTCTTTTTATCGGAATTTGATCTTTATGATGAGAAATGAATGTAAATTAAATTTTAGCCCAATCGGTTCATTAGTTCTCGTTTAATACACAATACAAATTTGGTTACATCGTGTATGAAAATAAGTACGGGAAAAAGTCCCGCCAATTTTTTATATTAACAAACCAACCAAAAATATCACTATCAGTATCCGACTGGTATTTTTGTTGAAATTCAACTAGAATGGCCTACTTTTTCAGAAAATATCAACAATTTTTACAGACCCTTCCGAACTTTTGAGTAAAGAGGCCAAGAAAATTGGTTGGGTTGTGTATGAAAAAAGTTCGGGAAATTTTCCCGCCAAAATTTTTAATGACAATTTGCAGATAGTCTAATGGACTAATTTCACTGAAGTTGATATTTTTCGCTTAAGTGGTCCAAGATGAATAACTAGCCAAAATATTGTTAAAACCTAAGATAATAAGTAAATCACCTTTTGCATGATTTTTACTGAGACAGGCTCTTAAATTTCTATTACTTCTGCTCTCAAAAAAAAAAATGATTTAAAGGTACCCTGATAGTCTTCTTAGTCATTTCACATTTTTATACGACTGCAAAATTTTGTGATCGTATAATGTTAAGGCGGTGTTGTCGTCGGGGAACATTTGGTTTTGTGCGATAACTTGGGTAAATGTTGACCAATTGTTTTGAAATTTTTGATATGATGTTTGGAAGGTTAGTATTGTATTTGAGGTTTGTAGCCCCAACCGTCTTAGATAAAATGACCAAAAGGGGCTAAAACGGGTGTTTTGACAAAACTGTTTTAGAATGTTTGTTATTAATTCGATTTTGAAAATTCTTTTTTTAGTGGATTTCTCATTTTATTCTGTCAACTATATGTGTCAATAATTTTGATATTTATTACACCGTTACATTGCTGCAGGTGGTCAAAAAGGGGCCACACCCCAAAAATTGACTGTTTTATTTGTGGTCCGATTTTCAATTTTTTTTTTCATTGGAATCCTTGTGAAAATCTGGGCCTGCGTTTTTCAATCAGATTTGCAAAATCTCTTACCGTTTTTGAGAAATTAGGGGTGGAAGGAGCAAAATACGTCATTATTTAAAGTTTGGTACAGGAAATAGTTTTTACACAAATAAATTTAGTTCTAGTGGGCCAGCCAATTCTTATGACGTTTCAATATGATGATTATATCCAGAAAAAAGGTTGGTATTGTATTTAGGGTTTTTGGCCCCTACGATTTTAGAAAAAAGGGTCAAAAGGGACTAAAATGGGTGTATCGACAAAACTATTGTAGAATGTTTATTATTCATTCAAATTTGAAAATTCTTTTTTTTGTTATATTGCTAATTAAATTCTGTCAACTACATGTGTCAATGGTTTTGGTATACATTTCACAGTTAAATTGCTATAGGGGGGCAAAGATGGGCCATGACCATAAACTAAACTTTTTTATTTTTGATCCGATTTTCAAAATCTTTTTTTCATTGGAATCCTTGTGCAAATCCCTGCCTGTATTTTTCAGTCAGATTTGCAATTTCTCTTACTGTTTTATAGAAATTGGGGGCCAGAGAGCCAAACATATCAATTAATATATAAACAAGACTTTTTCAATTTGATGTTGATGTAGATACATATAAATGTGTCAAATATGCATTTTAAAATCCACCACAGGATGCAAGTGTCAAAAAGCTTTGTAAGTCCACCATGAGCTGCATGCGACCAAAGCAATAGACTATTCATGTTGGGCCTCCAATGTACAGGGTTTAATTTGTTGCGGTCGTATCATGCTGCGCTCGGCATAGCTTTTCATTACAGGTTACGAGATAATCAGAATTGTGATTTTGGATTTTCACATTTTCATCTTTTAATGTCTGATGCTTAAAATTAAGGCCAATTCAAGTTCACTTTTTTTTTGTCGGATACAATTTAGCCATTTCTTTTAATTTCTGTGAATTATTATGTTGTTTTATATTATTTTACAAATTTCCTTAAGTATTCAAATATGTAATGTTTCTTTTGTACATGAGTATGTAAATCAGACTATTCATATAAAATGATAGCTTTTCCTGTCTAACCATTATTTCTCTGATCATTCTTTAAGTATGAGTTTTTTGGTCGGATTTAATTTTTACGTATTCAAAATTCAAGTACAGTGTGAATTTCCTTTACTGTTATGAAACTTTAGCCTGGGTTCACATTTTGTAGACATTAATTTCAGATTATTACAGAGGAAGTTGTATATCAAACAGATTATTTAATATCAAGCACAAATTCATAATGGTATTGCTTGCAACCTTTATGTTTATAAAAGTTATGATTATAATACAAATACCAAAAGCAGGTATAACATGGTTAATTTGGTTTTGCCTAGAGCGATTCATGGGTGGAAAGCCTACACCAATTTATTTGTTATGTGTTACTCCTACTAGCACCCTGCTTTGATCTTTTGTGCTCTTTTTCCAAACAAGCCCTGGTCCTTAGAGAGAAAAAATATATAGAATGCATTGGAAAAATGAAAGAATGGGAGACAACTCTTTAAATTGTCAATAATTTCAATAGAAACAATTGTAACAAATGTAATGGCAAATTTCTCCCAGGACCAGGCAGTTAAGAGCAAATTGTTATTTATTTCTTACTTTATATACTTTGAACTATCTTTCGTTAAAAATAAACCACTGTAGCCTTTTAATCGATGGATCACTTTTCTTCAATTTTGCATGATTCTTATGTGGACTACTACTTAAGTGCAGTTCTCTGTAAGAATCAGGCAAAATTTATAAACTTTGAATCATGATTTTAAAAACACACGGTTTTGACAATAAATTGTCATTCAAAATAGCCTTCTAATGAAGAAACACACATTAGTTGTTGTCTCGAGTGTCAGAGGATGGAGAAAAAATTCTGTTAAAATGATAGGAATTTAGTGTGACTTGACAGATGACATCTCCAATAGATTCAAATTTTATATGCATTTCAACCAAAATATATCTCAAATTACTGACTTTTAAAAAAAGTGCCAATGCATTTTTTGTTACTTTTTAAGCATTTTGAACAGTATTTTGAAGTCAAACTCGTGTGGTTTTTTTTAATCATGATTCACCCATTGTCTGATTCTTACAGAGAATGGTACTTAAGTTTATAAATAATACATACCAAACATGATTACAGATATATATACGAAACTCCTAACATCCCTTAAACATCTTCATTCAAATATATCTTTATTTTTTATGTCATGTTGATACATTTTACTTTTATTTCAGGAGTTTCCTAGTAAATCCATTGCTCCTTTATATCACCCATTTACAAAAAACATTCCGTCCTCAAAAGCAAAGGAACTGCTGGACAACTTTGTCATGCCTACGGTACCAAAAGAGCAAGACCATCCACCTCCACGTCCTGTTAGATTTAACCCGTCAGAGTTCCTAAGAAGAAAGGGGATTAACACCTTGGAAACAAAGTCTGTACATGTTGATGACCACAATGAAACAGGTCATGAATTGGCTGAATTCGACCCATTCTCTTTCACTGGTTTACCCAAGAAAGCAAGTGTAGACCCTATTCAGGCCAGGAAATTCAACATTAAAGCAGTAAAACCTACACAGTTCAAAGTTGAGGAATCAGCAGATTTCCATCCTCCTCCTGTTATGAATGAAAATATCAAATATTATGATTGGAGAGATATCCAAGCAACCAAACCAGAATTTAAAGTATCTGGCAAAACAGCAGCATCAACACTTCACATGAAATCCTTTCCCAGCAGTGAAGACCTACTTAGTAATATGGCTGTCCACACTGATGTTAAAGATGGAGTCAGCTGGTCAAGAGAGTCCTCCACTCTGTCCCTCTCTAATATTGATCCAGGAAGATTTTCAACTGATAGAAAGTCCCCATTAAGGAAGAAGAGCCTGGATTCTACCAGTCTTGGTAAAGTATGGCCTTCTGGAGAAAAACATCAATTGTCTACCCTGCTTCCACCAATTAAACCGTTGAAGGTTAGCTTCCACCCAGAGCAGGATATGGTTGGTGGTATGATTGATAAAGCTATAGAAGGCCAGTCCCCTGATGGAAATATTAGCAGTGATGATGACAACGAGACATTTGCTTAGATTGAAACAACTTTTCTTTTATTTAGACGTGATATTATAATCAAATATTATAACTTATTTTTTATTCGTCATTTTTGTATGTCTTATATGTTCTTTATTCCTGCAAGTCCGTCCAAACCTATTTTGTACCCTGTTGTACGTTTAACATTGGAATGAATCTTAATATATATTTTTATTGGAACTCTGTCCATTTTGATGAATATGTTATCTTATGAAATATTAACAGTGGCTACAAATTATTAAGTATTCGTCATTTTTGTATATCTTATGTGTTATTTAATTCTGCAAGTCCGTCCAAACCTTTTTTGTGTCCTGTTTTGTACCCTGATGTACGTTTACCATTGCAATGAATCTTAACATATATTTTTATTGGAACTCTGTCCATTTTGATTAATATGTTATCCTGTGAAATATTAACAGTGGTAAAGCAGGGATGTTAAAAATCTTGTAAAGTTCTTCGTGTTTATTGGAAACATTTCTTTTTTTCACAAATAACTTATATTGTTTATAGTCTTATTCTTAATGGGTTTTTTTCATAAAATATATATTCTTATCTTCAACATTAAACCGTCAAAACTATTTTTTCTTTTGTTTTATAGTGAATATATAATGCTAATTTAACGTTAAATTATTTGAAAAGTTTACGTTAATTTAACGTTAATTATTTTTAATGTTAAGTTAACGTTAAAATATATCAAAATTAACGTTAAGTTAACGTTAAAAAAATTAACGTTAAGTTAACGTTTATTTTTAATGTTAAGTTAACGTTAAATTCATTAACGTTAAGTTAACATTAACTTAACGTTAAGTTAATGTTAATGTCACGTAAAATTAACGTTAACTGAGCTTAATGTTAACTTAACGTTAACAAAAATTGCCTGTGTAGACGGATGTTTTGAAAAAGCACGAGTACGCTTAAAGTCCGTCTGAAGTTGTTCTTGTTTAGATGGATTACGCCCTGAATCCGCCTCAATTCCGGGCGGAATAGGCTAAAAAATTTCGTACGGGAACCTATTGCAGTGGTGGCTCCCTGATGCTTATCTGATAGTGGAAGTTGCATATTGATACTTCAGGAAAATCAGTAGGATCACTAAAGGCGAATGATAGCATAGAAATTATAAATTATAACCTTACCTTGTTAGTCAAGACGACTCCCTGCTGGTAACCTAGATTATATCTTCTTCCCAAACCACATAAAGTTACACCAGATTTCAACAATGAGATAAAAAATGACCGCGCAATATATTTTAGCTCAGAAGGGTCAGTTGAACTATTGCCGTCTTTTGGCGTCCATCGTCCTCTGCCATGCATCTGTAAACTCTTTCTAAGCTTAACTCGTCTGACACCATACATCCAACTTCAACCAAACTTGGCACAGTTGTTTATTAGCATTTGTGCTACAAAAATTTCGTTTGGCCGCTGTGGTTAAAAAAAAGAACATAGGGGTTAATTGCATTGTTTTGCTAATATAAACTCAAAAGCGGTAGCAGATATCAAAATTCTGGCCGGGTAAAAGTGATCAGCACCTCAAGATCTACCTGCCCTGACATTTTCAAGAAGATCCAACAACTGATGTAGGAGTTGTTGCCCTTTTCTGGATTTTGAAAAAAGTTTTGCCCTATATCTTGAAAACTATACAAGATATTTCAAAAATTTAAGTTGCATATGATTGAGAACAACAAGATCTACATTTCATGTATGAGGTCAAAGCTGTAAGACAATTTCTGGAAGGAGTTATTGCCCTTAAAGCCACAAAATTTACAATTTTTCAGTACTTTTCCCCCTGACTTACAAAGATTAACTTATCTGACACCGTAAGACAAACTGCATCTTAACTTTGCACACTTGTTTAATAGCATATCTGCTACAGCTCTAATGTTCAGATTTTTTATTTGTCTGAGATTAGCCGGGGATACTCACCATGTAAAATGTAAATATATTGACATTTGTACCTATAATTTGTTTGTTTTTTTTTTCGTTTTGTCAAATTTTTATCTTTCATTTTATTTTTGGTCTCAAAGGTTTTTATTGCCAGTTTGCAATAGGGGGCAGTTGCCTACATGCCTCTATGCAATTGACGGCCTTGTAGTTTTCTTTACTCTCTTTAATGTTTATGTCAAATGGTCAAACATTACATATAAATATTACAGGGAATGTGTGTAATTAGGGATTACGTGTAATCCGTGAACATTCAGGGATTACGTGTAATCACTTATTCGCTTAGGGATTACCTAATTCCTAATTTTAGGGAATTCCTAATTTTTCCAGGCATTACCTTTTTTTTTATAGTTTTGACACGTTTTCCCTGACCCTCAAAATGACTTAAAAGACAAATATTTTACTGCTTAATGTTACCATTTCAAACAAAAATTATAAATAAATTGTGCGTTGATTGTTTTCATATACATGCATCTTAACGTTTCTCCCAGGTTGTTGTCATCTCTGAAGACATTTTACAAAAGACATCATGTGCTTGTTAACATATACGGGATTTCTATCTCTCAGATGAGCACAGATGTTTGTTTGACAAAGAGTTTGGCAATGCCATCCTTTCCTGGATTTGACCAACACTAAATCTATATTTGGCAACGTGACGGGTGTGTTATAGACTAGCAAGCAGGAACTGCTTACTCTTCCGGAGCACCTAAGTTCACTCTCGTTTCGACTTGAGTTCACGTTGCTGAATGCGGTAATGTGGTTATGTGTCTGCTATTTCCATCACTTGGCGTCCGGCGTCGTCGTCTGTCGTCCGTTAACAATTTTTCAAAAATCTTCTCTGAAACTACTGAACAGAATTTAATGAAACTTTGTATGAATGATCCTTAGGGTGTCTTGCTCCAAACTTGTGTTACTAAAAGAAGACCAGGGGGTTAGACGACTGTTTTTGGCTTGTAAATCAAAAAGTATAAGAGATAGATGAAATCTGATGCAACCTTACTGCTTCAGCATCAACAGTTCTACAAAAAAGTCTCCATTTGGTCAAAGTTGTCAGATGATCCCTTATAGGGGTTACAGCCCCTGAAAGGTGAAAAATAGCGTTTTTTAATGGTTGTGGCTTATTGAATGAAAACTATTGCAGATAGAGAAAAGCTGTTGCTAGCTTAAATGTTCAGCTCACTTAGCTCTACAAAAGTCTCCATAGGGTCGAAATTGCCAGATGACACTTATAGGGGTTACAGCCCCTTTACAGCGAAAAATAGTGTTTTTGGCCTTAAGAATGAAAACTATTGCAGATAGAGAAAAGCTGTTGCTTGCTTAAATGTTCAGCTCATTAAGCTCTACAAAAGTCTTCATAGAGTCGAAGTTGTCAGATGACCCCTAATAGGGGTCACAGCCCCGTAAAGGCGAAAAATAGTGTTTTGGCCTATAGAATGAAAACTATTGCAGATATTAAAAAGCTCTTGTTTGCTTAAATGTTCAGCTCATTAAGCTCTACAAAAGTTTTCATAGGGTCGAAGTTGTCAGATGACCCCATAGAGGGGTTACAGCCCCTTAAAGGGGAAAAATAGTGTTTTCGGCCTATAGAATGAAAACTATTGCAGATATTGAAAGCTGTTGCTTGCTTAAATGTTCGGCTAATTAAGCTCTACAAAAGTCTTCATAGGGTCGAAGTTGTCAGATGACGATTATAGGGGTGACAGCCCCTTTAAGACGAAAAATAGTGTTTTGGCCTATAGAATGAAAACTATTGCAGATAAAGAAAAGCTGTTGCTTGCTTAAATGTTCAGCTAATTAAGCTCTATAAAGGTCTTAATAGGGTAAAAATTGTCAGATGACCCCTTATAGGGGTTACAGCCCCTTAAAGACGAAAAATTGTGTTTTTGGCCTATAGAATGAAAATTATTGCAGATAGAGAAAGGCCGTTGCTTGCTTAAATGTTCAGCTCATTTAACTTTACAAAAGCATTCATACAGTTGAAGTTGTCAGATGATCCCTTATAGGGATTATAGCCCCTAAATTAACATGTTTTAATGTTTTTGGCTTATATAATGAAAACTAAAGCAGATAAGGAGAAGCGATTGCTTGCTTAAATCTTCAGTTCATTAAGCTCTTAACAAAAGTAGCTATAGAGTCAAAGTGTTCAGACGGCCCTTCAAATAACATTTTGTACGTTTTTGGCCTACAGAATGAAAACTTTTGCTGAAAAAGAAAAGCTGTTACTTGCTTAAATTTTCAGCTTATTAAGCTTTACAAAGTTCTTCATATGGTTGACATCAAGACCAGGTGAGCGATTCAGGCTCCTGGGAGTCTCTTGTTTTGTACGGTTTTATGATGTTGATTACACCTTTGGTACACTTTTGCTTCTTAAATTTTCTTAACAATGAATATTTTGCTACATTTATAGCATAAGCATTGAAATTACAAAATGTCATGGTATATAAGACTCTCATATCTTCTTGTGTGATTTTTTACAAGAGGATCTCAAGAGCCGAATCGCTAATCCATTTTCATTGTCATTTACGAAAAAAGTTCTCATGATGTTCATATAAATCACTTTATTTTGCGCTTCCTTGGAGCTTTGTATCTGTTAATATAGATAAAAACATAAAAGGGAGGGGTGGAAAGAACATGAAATGAAATGATGATGAAGTAGATGTAATGGGATAACGGGCCAATGAGTGGAAATTCGACTATAACTGAAAAAGGTGTAATGGGTAATGGCAAGCAATTTATCATCCTGCACGTGAATCCTACAGATCCTATTCTTATCGAGACCTCTATCAGGGTTTTATGTATAAAATGTAATTTTTCAACACGCTGGAACACTATAGTTTGCCGTCAGGTTTTTCTGTATTTACTATACAATTAATCTGATGACACTAACATTCATTATGACAGGGATGTCCCATTTAACCATCCCACACTATCGAGCCTAGTGACAGACTGACTGGAAGTTTAACGTCGTGACTATACCTGGAAGGGGTCTGCAGCAACGGCACTTGGTGGTATAAGTGCGTACTTCACTGATGCCTGGTCCGGCTTGTGTAGAAGGAAGGGTGGTTGGTTAAAAGAAAAATATTTTGCGAAGTTTAGTAAAATTTACCTAGATCGAGTGATGAGCGTAGGAGTAACCCAATGAACCACGGGCAAAGCGGTCTGACCCGGTCAAATGTTTTTGTCCTGTATTCCAAGTTTTGTTATAATGTTTTAATTATTATAATCTTAAAAATGTATCAACAAATATTCTACACCCTGGGTTCTACACATTCTAAAATAGACTAACTGTGTTGGTTTTTAAAAAGTCTACTTACGTTAAAAAAAAGAAAAATATTCTTCAAATAAGCTTAGTATTAAGACTGAATTTCTTCAGGGACTCGTAAAGAACAAGGAAATAAAAGAGGCAAGGTCATTTAATCTTACATTCAGATATATTAATGATGTTCTTTCTGTCAATAGCACTTCATTTGGTAGACGAATTCCTTCAATATATCCTCCAGAATTGGAGATGATTAAAGAGACCACAGAATCAAATTGCTTCACGTCTTTCTTGGATTTGCACCTCGAATTTGACCCAGGTGGTCATCTCTGTACAAAAAAAATTACGATAAAAGAGACGATTTTAATTTTCAAATTATTAATTTTCCTAATCTACAGAGCAATATACCTACTTCCCCTGCATACGGTGTTTATATTTAACAACTTGATATGCCAGAGCTTGCACACATTTCACAGATTTTTTGATCAGACACCGATTTCTTCCTGACCGACTTTTGGAACAGGGTTATAAGAAAATGCGTCTCATCCGATCCCTAAAAAAATCTTTCTTCGTTATCAGCCACTAGTAGAAAATTTCAAAATTGAGTTAAAAGATATGGTGGTGAATTGTTTTAATTGGTGTTTGACTGGTCTGCTGTACTGAGATGATCACCCCAATATCCCTATTGTGTCTCACAACTATGGTCATTACCGGATCTTAAGATCGCAATGGAAGAGGGGGTTTGGCGCCATAAAACCTGGTTTAACCCACCATTTCGTTTGAAATGCTTGTACCAAATCAGGACCATTGCGATCCACAAATTCTCCGGTATGACTGGTTCGTTTTTGTCATTTTCTCTGGACTATGAGATTGATCATTCAAGTTAGTAGTTTAAAAAAAAAAATTCTTAGAACACGCCAATGTTGTCATAGGTTATTATCTATCCATTTTTATAACTTTTTGGTTGCATTGATGATATACATGCTTCTTCCTGTGTATAGAAAGAAACACAGTCCAAGTGTAATAAGTTCTGGTTCCATTGTAGAAATTAAATATCGGGAACTTAATGCAATATTGTATAATATAAAACCTTGGTATTTTCCTTAAAAATAGTTTTGAATTTGATTTACGATGAAAAAAATCTGCAGCATAGTTTCAGAAATTATGAAAGGTTTTTGCTATATAAGATAATTATTAAAATGAAAAAAAAATCTTCTGACCAGAAAAAAACATGCGCAAATGACTTTGTTGGCCTATCCTGAGAAAAATTGATATATTGAAAAGGAGAAAATTTCACCCAAACTTTGTAAACCTCAAAGAAATTAGCTAAAATCAGCAATAATGCTGTCATTGCAATCTAAAATAAACAAATGGGAATTACGTTACTTGTGATTAAAATTATATTTTTAGGACCAAGTGATTGGCTATATCCCTGACTTTATGTTTAATCGTATAATAAAATTATTAAAGTACAATATTGTTTATTTACCAAATGTTCCATAAATTGTAGTCTTAATCTAATCAATAATAGTAACAGAGAAACAGCAGTCAGTTAGCTTATTCATACTCAATTTTCTTTAAGGGGTAACGTGTAAAAAATACAAAAAAATCAGGGATTACATGTATACAGTTTATTGTTTGTGTTTCCACAGTTATAATGCAATGAAGGAAACAGAGGTAACAATGGGACATCATGGCCAAATGTCAAAGTCCGAAAGAGCAGAGACAAAACCATTAAACACAAACAAGGACAGGACGAAAAAACAGACAGTATTATGAAACACGGACACACAAATACTACAACGCAAACTCTAAACGTAATGAGAGTGGATATTATATATGGGTTGAAGGTTTCATTCTTAATGAAAGTATTAAATTTCAATTAAACAATTTAATTTATATTTCACGAGAGACCTTTAAAACTACATTATTTGTTGTATTCATCTCTAAATGTTAATTTTGTGGTGTTGTATTTCCAACCAACGGCTTATACAATGAACCTATCAAAGAGTAAGATCTTTTTACACCTGTTGTGTAAAGTAAAGATGTATTGAGTATTGACTTTAAAGAAAATTACAACTGCGCCATTTTAATCTCCGCCAAATTTATAAGATTATTCGTGCTTGAAAATAAGCCTTAATGTTAAAAGCTTGGTTACAAATCTAAATCAAAAATTAAACCCATTCGCGAAAGAAATTTTCAATTAGTTTGAAAGAAGCAACCAAATTTAACAAATCATGTCATGCGTAGCTTCAAAAGTTATCGTCCAACTAAATATACATCAGGTTATTGAAAAGTAACATTTAACCCTTATTGTAAATAAACTGACTTCCTAGTAACGTACCCACAACAAAAAGGCACAAAGTATATATCATATTTCGTTGCTACATAAACTTCAAATTATTCTATCTTAATGGCCATGTTAAAATGTTTGATAATACATTACAAAATGAATTATGAGATGTGTTTTCTCATAAAAAATACATTGGTTGATAAAAGAATACTTAATTGAAAAGAGTAGGACATTAACAATAAATTCGAACACAGTGAAGAATAAAGCCTTGCATATTAAATATTGTTATATTGTCAATAATCAAGATGCTGTGGATTTTTTCTCCAATTTCCACCAGAATTAAGTACATGGAACAAGACCATAGCATTAACTATAAACTGTTCGGATTTTTCTGTTAGGTATACGGTTTTGAACGTTTAATAGCTGTATGGAATGAAAACCAGAATGAAGTAATATTCATAACAAAAGAAAACGTATGAAGAAATTGTTTATGCATTTATTTTTACTTCGGTCGCTGGAGGCGTTTTGACACTAATACGTCTTGTTACTCCTGAGTCGTAATAGGGTTATCCAATACCAGTTTGGTATACTGTTTCCTTTATGGATACTACGATGCTTAGCAAACTTCTAGGGATTTGTTTGAATCTTATGTATTGTATTTTTAGTCTTGGGCCAATGCAAGACGGCGAGCAGTGACCTCTGGTCATGTTGAAGACTGCTGGCTGTTTTCCATTGTGATTTTTTAAATTGCCGTTTCTTTAATGTTGGTTGTGTCGCGTACACTTATTCCACATCTCTTTATCGTCTATTAAGCAGGAAGTTTGTTCCATAAATTATATATATCGCGTATTTATAGCGTACTATAAGCTAAAACAATTTTCTCATAATGCTCTCCTCAAAATTTGTTAACGCCGCGCACAATGCAGGACAAAAGGCTAGGTAGCATAATGTTATTCTTCATTTGATCTTTAAACTTAAAACGAATGACAAAATTTAAACCTTTTAAAAATTCTGTCAAATTCAGCTACTTACGCACCTTTATTTAACAAAAGAAGATACATGTATTGATTTTTTTGAATTTTAAGCAGAAACTTTCGTGCGTAGTAATTAAACTTTACATACATGTATGTAGAAGTTTGTTTTTAAAAGTTTAAATAATTATTAATATATCTTTAAATTTCTAAATTACTTGTTTCAAATAGACTTTGGTTTTAATCTTTGATTATTACAACAATATAAAGTTTACTTTATTTCGGTAAGAATCATAACCATAAAGGCAGACAAAAATACTATTTTTCTGCTTTTTTTGCAAAATAAAATAATTCATGTCTAAATATACCATTTTTTTTTCAATTTTGGAATACTTTTCTGCATATCAGAAAAAAAACTGGGAGAGCATCCATAATATTTTACTGTTGACCTGCAAGATAATTGCCCAGTATTATATAAGAAAATACAAATTTTAACTACCAAATCTAATACACTGTCAAACGATTCTCATTCAAATTGATAATAATTTAAAAACAAATGCTTGGATTCATTTATATTCCAAACCAAGTAGGAAGAAGCAGAGGTACCAATGGGGTATCCGAATATCAAAAGTCCGAAAGGGCAGAGACAAAACCAGCAAACACCAACAAGAACGGGACAAAAACAGACAACATGTAAAACATGGAAACACAAAACAACTGAATATCAATCAACAACGCGAACTCTAGTCGAAACCAGAGTGAACTCAGGTGCTCCGGAAGAGTAAGCAGTTCCTGCTTGCTATAGCACACCCGTAGGAAGTACGCCTTTTTCAATTAGGAAGAATTTTCAAAGTGCATGTCAGGATAAGCATACATGTATTTCTATTAAATGATCTAAACTTGATTTTTCTACAATACTTGTGTGTACTTTAATATTTGCTGCTGGTGAACGCAATTATTTTATATAACGACGAAGACCATAATGAGATGTGAAATAAGTGTACGCAACAACATAAACAAGCGTCATTTAGCCAGCAGTCTTTAACGTGACCATGAGTCGCTGTTCATAGTCTTGCATTGACACGGACAGATAGAAAAAATACATAATGCTTACTCTTCCGGAGCACCTGAGTTCACTCTTATTTCGACTGGAGTTCGCGATGTTGATTGATATTCGGTATTTTGTGTTTTCATGTTTAACATGAAGCAAAGGTGTACCAAATGGGTAATCAGTATCATAAAACCGTAAAGACAAAGACAAAATCGGCAGACAAAAAATCATCACAACAAAACAAACCACATAACAACATAAAACATACACACACACATAACAACAAAACCACATTCAGCAACGCGAACTCAAGTCGAAACAAGAGTGAACTCAGGTGATCCGGAAGAGTAAGCAGTTCCTGCTTGCTATAGCACACCCGTCACGTTGCCAAAGATCGATTAAGTGTTGGTCAAATCCGGAAAGGATGACATTACAAAACTCTATGTCAAACCAACATCTGTGCTCATCTGAGAGATAGAAATCCCGTATTTGTATACAAGCACATGATGTCGTCCGTAAACTTTCTTGAGTGATGACAACAACCTGGGAGCAACGTACCCCTGTGTTAACAATTTGCTTGTCAGCCGTGTGGCTCTATCAAGGAAGTCGTTGTACTCCCCACATGCTCTGGAATAGCGAATCAATTGTGATACGTAAACTCTATATGCTGGAGCGGTCGGAATGTTGCTACACAGAAAGGGAAAGTTAATTATTGGAAAGTTGAAGTCATCACGTTTGTCATAGAGCTTTGTACAAAGCCTTCCTTGTGTGTCAATTTCGAGAAATAGATCCAGATATGAAGCGGACCTCCTAGAATCTGTAGTGTCCTGTTGTCTGTTTTTGTCCCGTTCTTGTTGGTGTTTACTGGTTTTGTCTCTGCCCTTTCGGACTTTTGACATTCGGATACCCCATTGGTACCTCTGCTTCTTTCATACAATACCAATCCCAAAACTATCGGCGAAAGACCCATTTCAGGACATAGAACATGAACAAAAAAGGACAGGGACAACCAAAAGCTTTGAAAAGGATTTCTGGCTTAGAACAGGCTCATTTAAAATGAGGTGGGGTTAAACTAGTATACTTTTTAGGAAACTGTACACAGAAAAATAAAGATTACTAACGTGAAATGGCTGTTCATTTTGAATACCATTTTCTTTCTTTTGCAAAAATTGTACTTTCAGTTGTATATTTACTCTAGTCTTTAAAACGTTAAACTTAAGACCCCTGATTAGACAAAAAATAAACGAGTTCAAACAGCTCGACGGTAAAATATTGGAAATTCCGACGAAATATGATCTGAATAATAATGAATAAGGTATTTGTATATATCATAACCTTTTGACAGCGGAAAAAAAACATAGAAAAACTTAACAGTAGATTGACTATAAAACAGTTTGGTACACAGAATACGTTTTTCATTGGAAGGAACGACAAGGAAGTGCGTCAAGCCAAGTTATAAATGGCCAGTCTCACAATTATAACTAGAATTTAAATGTTCAAAGCATTATTGTTTCCGTAGATCATAAAATGAATATCAATTTACGCCATTGTTCTTAAAAAGACAAAGTCAGAATTGACCTGGAATTTAAAGAAAGAGGTAAGTTGATTATTTCTGATGTATTTAAGTGCTATATATATATAGGAAAATGTTTTTCTTATTCAATAAAACACATTGTCTACATGCTTCAGTCCGTGTTTTTTTACTTGTGAATTTAAAAAAAAATAATAAATCGGCAAATCTTTTGTGACATTTGGTACTCTTAAGGACCATAAGAAAAGAAAAAGAAACAAAAGAAATGGTCCAAGAAAGGCGAAACATAAAAAAAATAAATAAAACTTCTAAATTAAGCCCTCATTTGTGCAAATAAGAGTCATGATTGAAACAAAAGCTTACATTACAGTACATTACTACTTTAATGTTGGTTGTGTCACGTACACTTATTCCACATCTCTTTATCGTCTATTGTACAACTACATGTATCATTGATCATGAAAAGTAATTAAAATAAAACTTTAAAACTAAAACATTGTTACTGTAGTTAACCGAACCATCACTCATAGACCCGACAAGCGAAATGAAATAACAAAGGAAACCCAAAAACAAAGAAAGAGAAAAGATACACGGAACACATGTATAACGACTTTGTGAAATATAAACCATCAGAATTGAACAAAATGTACATACAATCAGCAACGCAAACTCCGCAAGAAAAGAAATTGTGTAGAATTAACACATGTCTTTATTATCTTTTTGGCTCATGTTGCACAATCTCGGCCCTTAGAAAATTATCATTTGGCATAAACATCGCAAAGTTTGTCATGTTCCATGATAATTATGCCCTCGGAACCAGAAGAACTACACTTTTAAAGTAGGAATTTTGTTTCAGGAAGAATAGTCTTGAGATTTAACATTGATTTTTAAATATGCAGGGCGTTAAGCTTCTCTGACATAAGCATTTTAATATGAAATCATAAAATGTCAATTATTTAATTTTAGTCTATACACGACAACATGTTTCCAGATCAAACGTGTCTCCGTTTTTTCCTGCTCGTCACAGTATTGTGTTTTGGATCAGTATTAACACAAGACTCTAAAGGTAACATAGGATGCAAATAAATTCAAAAGGGCATTTAAATTTGAATGTAAAAAAAATAAAGCAGAACGAAAAAGACAAAAAATTATTATTATTACATAGATGCATATGAAATACCGATTTTTCCCAGTGAAATAAAATCTGGTAAATTCACAATGTGAAATAACAAAAATATTTTCACTCTTGCGTCCTTTCCGGTCAAACTCAATTATGACGTCGTGAATTGTATTGCGTTGTCGGCATGACTCCTGCGGTCTAAATTCATACGCCATTCAAATAAATTTATAAAATAAAATATATATTAGCGGCATTTTATCTATGTAATAAATACGATAATCAATTAGGTCTCATGAATAACCAAAATATGATCACTCGTGCGGGAACGCACTGAGATTTTAACTCGTGCACTCGTATAAATCTGTGTGCGTTCACCGACTCGTGATCATATTTTGGTTATTCACTCGACCCAATTAATTATCCTATAAATAATTAACACAAATCAAATCAATCAATCAATCAATCAATCAAAGCCAGTTAGTGTACTACCATGTATTTCAAAAATATATGAACGAGCCATTCATGATCAGCTTATGTCTTTTTTCGAAATTCATTTTCATCCACTTCTTTCAGCATTTAGACCTGGTTTCGGCTGTCAAACAGCATTACTTAAAATTATTGAAGAATGGAAGAAAGCTCTTGACCAAAACAAGTATATTGCTGCCATCTTAATGGACCTTTCTAAAGCATTTGATTGCTTGCCACACGATCTGCTTTTGCTGAAACTAAAAGCTTATGGCCTTAGTGATAACTCTATCAAATTACTTAAAAGTTATCTTGATAATAGACAGCAATGTATCAAAATTGGAAGTACATGTAGTAGTTGGTTAAATCTTTTCAAGGGTGTTCCACAAGGCTCTATTTTGGGCCCTGTCTTATTTAATGTTTTCATAAATGATATTTTTCTTTTTGTTGATAATAGTACAATTTATAATTATGCAGATGACAATACTGTATCAAAAAGTGATGATAATTTAGAAACAGTCATACATGATCTGGAAAAAGATAGCTTGGCACTGATTAACTGGTTTTCTGTGAATTTAATGAAAGCAAACCCGGATAAGTTCCAAGCAATAGCAATAGGGAAAAAGACAAAAAGCCATAACATATCTTTTGACTTAAATGGGATAAAAATTAAGTGTGAAGAAAATGTAAAACTTTTGGGCGTTACAATAGACTCAGATTTAAATTTTGACAACCATATTTCAGAAATTTGCAAAAAAGCCTCAAGACAATTAAATATATTGAAAAGAATGGGTAAATATCTCAACAGACTAGGACGGCTTACTGCTTATTACTCATTTATCCTCTCAAATTTTAATTATTGCCCTGTAACATGGCACTTTTGTAGTGAATCAAATGCTAAAAAAATGGAAAAAATCCAAGAGAGGGCTCTTCGTTTTATTTATGAAGATTATATAAATAGTTATGAATATTTATTAGAGAAATCTAAATTACCCTCTCTCAAAGTACGGCGTATAAAAGCCATAGCTGTTGAGACTTTTAAAATCATCAACAAGATCAGTCCAAGCTATCTACATGAGCTTATTGAATTAAAATGTCAAAACTATAACTTCAGGTCACAGAACACAGCATCAATACCAAGAGTTAATACAACAAGGTATGGATTAAAATCCTTTCGTTATAATGCTGCGCAAATCTGGAACGAGCTCCCAAATCACTGTCGTTTAGATATGTCTGTTGAACAATTTAAAAAGCTTATACAAACTTGGGACCCTGATGGGAGATCGTGCCAATGCTGTGCATGTATTTAGTGCTTTATATGTTTTGCTTTTTGTGTTGCTTAGTTTTACTTTCAAGTGCTTATTCAGTTGCTTATTTTATTTCAATGTTTTTCTACATTTATTTAATGCTTTTTAGTTGCTAAACTAGACCTCTTTTTATTTTTTATTTTTTATATAACTGATGCAGTAAGGCAGGAACAGGTTTGCTCGTGGCCTGGCATCCTTTTCTAGCTTTCTGTATTAGTACTACTGCTGTTTCTGTGGGTACCAATTAATTTTTACTAATGCTGTGCTTATATAATACTGCATGATAATTTCTTCGCATTACTTATATAGCTTTTATGTCATGTCTTAATTAACTATGTATGCATGTATTTTTATTGTCTGTGTATATTTGTATGTCATGTTTTGTAATATGTATAGTCGATTTAAAAGCTCATTAGAGCTTGTGTTACTTTGTTATATATGCATCGACTTTAAATAAAACTTTGATTGATTGATTGATTGATTGACGATATCGATTGAAACACCCCTGCGAGGTGAATGCACTCGTCCCATTGATGTGTATTGATACTGAATTTATGAATGAACAATACCGTATCCTTGCGTTGACCAGTCAAATAAGAGAAATATTTATATGAACCAATCAAGTAATAGATGAATACATAATTTATATTCTATCGCTTTAAACCAAATAGTTCGTCAGTAAAATGCAAAGGAATAAATAAAACTTGTGCCGATCCTATAAAATACCGAAATAAATGGAGATTTATAAAAGTGTGTATCATGGAAAAAAATATTGAAAAGTATTAAAGAAAATAAAGCATTTTTACAAGACTAGATGCAGGAAGATCACTCCGTCTAGACTGAAAAAAAAACGCGAAAATCATCACTACTCTATAGACTCCATAAGGCTTCGCTGCGCTTGCCTAAAAACGAAATCGGGACTCAATGTCTAAATATTAAGATCTATCTTTATATAAGTTGAAGATAGGTACAATTGAACTGCGCCCCTTTCTAACTTGATTTAGTGATAGGTTTAATACATTTGCATCTATCTTTAAATCTTCAATTCAATAAAAGTCCGCTTATTCGAACCTTTCTCCAATTAAAATGAAGTGATCAAGCTAATTGAATGCAAGATACCTTTAAATCATTTTAAGATAGAAGCAAATGTAAAAAATCAATGTAAATTTACACATAAAAATTTACTTTTGCATGGTCCTATATGCGTATGTATATTTACATCATCCGGACCAGATGTTAATTTTTATGTGTAAATTTACTTAGACTATAATTAACTTAATATCACGCATGTAAATGCAATTTAAGCAAATGCATAGCTTGATTGTCCCTTCCTGGGAAATTTTGCGACCTTGATTTTGACCTTTTTACGTACTTCGTACTTCATATGCTTTTTGAAATTGTTTCAAGGCGTTTGAAAGGTATTCCTTATAAATCTTGCACTACAATGTCTATGTTTTCCAAAATTTGTAAAAACTTGTGACCTTAAACTTTGATCATTTGACTCCAAAATGCTCCAGCTCTTTTGTACCCCCATAAACTTTTATGTATATTAGTTACATGAAATTTTATTAAGGCTTTCATAAGTTATGTTTCAAAAACCAAATTCACATTACATGTTCTAAGTTTTTTTCGAAACTTGTGACCTTGCAATTGATCTTTGATCGTTTAATCTCAAACATATTGCCTTCTTTTGTTCCTTCGTAAGTTTAATTGTGTATAAGTGTGATGATATTATGTCAATTGTTTGAAATCTACCTCCGGCAACCAATGCAGATAGAATGATCAACCGACGGATGGACTTCTATATAAGTCAGTTCTATTTTACATAAAAATTCTACTTCGTGAACGGTTGAGAACAACAATGGCATGATTGTTTTTATTTTTTGTGACTTTTCACCCTTTGATACCATAATAAACACATGCACTAGTAGTTGTTCTCATTACCGCATTTGTCTCAAAGTATATAACTTTCATGAATTCCCATTGAATGGCGAACAAGAGGCCAGATATTATATGCTGCTATGCTTTAAATAAGGGAAGGACAATTATACATTGCTGCAGTAGAATTATGATTATTCTATAAACCTATGTATCGGATTCTATTAAAGGTCATCTAACTCTCTGTAAACTAAAGCTATGACTAATGGTGATTCCAATTTTAATAACTTTCATCACATAATGAAGAAGTATCATCACATAATAAAAAAACATCATCATAAGGCAGCTGTGGCGTTCCATAGGGATGTGTATGGAACGCCATAGCTGCCTCATAGCTGCCGCATATTATGACTAATGTGTACAGACCGACGTTAAATAAATCTTACATTTACCTTTTACCTTTATATTTCTTCTTTGTCTTCTTTTAAAAGAGATGGATGGCCAAATTGTTTATGGCGGAGGTTTCAAGATCAGTCACTTGACATGTCAATGTAGCTATTCAAATGATAGTAAATTTTATAGCAGGTTTCCTGTGTTTTTCAGTAATCCAGGAATATTGGTTTCTTATAGGTATTACAGTTTTGTTTCTCTAATATTTTAAATACCTATTGCCCTTTATGTCCCGACAAAAATGTCCCAGCAAACTTTTATCATTGAAAATGATTTACAGATGGGTCCAAACCTAACCTGTACAGAAGTGAACCGGGAGCAAACATCTAGTTTACTTTTCTGGTTTGGTTTGGTTTGCTCGACCAAACAAAATAGCAAACCACAGTTTACTCAAAACAAACCGTGGTTTGCTTTTTCTAGTTTGGTTTGGTTTGAAAAGCAAACCAAACCAAACTAGGCGGCTGGTTTGGTTTCCATTAAAAACTTGGTACATTACCGCCTAATGAACAACAAATGTTAATCTAATCACGCAATAAAGACTCAAAAACCATATGTTTTTTCGGCAAAAACAAACTTGAACATATATACATCATATTGGATTGTAACGAAGATATGATTTGTCTCCACGCCAAAACAGTTATGCATCTTTTTAGTGCTACATAGATGTCCCTATTTTGTGCAATATACAGGTGCTAAACTTGACAATGA
The DNA here is from genome assembly GCA_963971305.1 of Arcuatula senhousia. Taxonomy (NCBI): domain Eukaryota; kingdom Metazoa; phylum Mollusca; class Bivalvia; order Mytilida; family Mytilidae; genus Arcuatula; species Arcuatula senhousia. The sequence goes on along the minus strand of OZ020307.1, from coordinate 568,747 downwards.
ACAAAATGCCTTTTGGAATTATTAATGAAGCTTTTGTGTTTGATATTTTTTTTTAAATTATTTCTTTGTTAAGCTTTAAAAACTACATACAACTTTTTAAATAATCGCTGAAAATGTTTATAATTTATAAGCCTTTAAAAAGATATCAACAAAGGAGCGGTTGACATCATCCATAGAGATTGACAAACGAACAGCTAATGGATTTCTCAAACCACACCGCAGACGTAAAAGAGGTTCGGATGAGGAATGTAGAGAAGGTTGTGATTGGGAAGAAATGGTAGAAACATATTCGGATGAAGGTGCTGTAAGTTTTGTATAGACGATAGGTGCATGCAAACCAATTACATGCATAATAGAAAAAGACCAAGACAAAAGCAGTTGACACAACATGAAACAATCAAGCTGCAATTAGCAATGCAAATTGATCAATTTAGTGAACCTTCGTGATCAGCATAACTTCCTTCGGGTGGAAGATATTTAACCCACTCCTGACTGAAGGAGCACCTTTATTACTAGTAAATATGATTTAAAGCTTCTAAAGCAAAATATAGTCAAAGCGCTTAAACGTTTAAAGACAGAGTTTATTATGTATTGTAAGTACTAGAAAAAAATTATAAAGTGAGTGAGCAAGACCCATACTACTTTTTTTAGGGCTGTTAATGCATACACCTATGTATTAATGATTTAATAATTTGAAAGACAAATAATCTACAAACTTCATCAATTGTCAGTTTCAGAATTATAGCAAAGAATTTGCAATGGGGCATTCGAGTTTGAATTTCAGGTCTTATAAGGCAAAGACATTTTGTTGTTAAATCACTCTTTAAACCATTCGACACAAACGTGTGTGTTTGTAAGGGATTTTTTTAAAACTCAGTTTGGCAGAACTGAATTTGAAAAAAAAATAGAAAGAAATGCTGTTGTCTCCCCCTTTGCTTACAATCTTTTACATTTTATTTTTATTCAGTAATGTTTAAAAAAAGAGAATACGACTTTTTTATTACTTTTTTTTTAATGCTAAATAATTTAAGAAAGAATATGGAGTAAATGAACATGAGACCACAACACATATGCAATTAATTTTAATGAGTTGTATGTCCATTTCGGAAAACTATTCATCATCAGCATCAATAGAATCCAAACAAAGGAAATCCACAATTCAAAAGATGTTCAAAATGCATTAAAGCCAAACGAAATCCAAATATATAAAGCTAAGGGCAAAACTATGATGGATGGAGTTTAACCTTAGGTTTTAGAATTTCCATAAATTTATATAGGGGTTAAAACAAGTGTACACATGAGAAGTAATCTCATGTACAAGTACACCATATCTAAAAAATAGAGCATTCATCTTAAACACGGGGAATTGTTCTACTAACTCCAGACAGCATAAACGACAAACTTTGGTAATAAATAATTTAAGAAAGGATATGGAGTAAATGAACATGAGACCACAACACATAATTATGTAATAACTCCAACTGCAATTATTTTTTATGAGTTGTATGTCCATTTCGGAAAATTATTCCTCATCAGCAGCACTAGAACCCAAACAAAGGAAATCCATAATTCAAAAGATGTCCATAATGAATTAAAGCCAAACGAAATCCAAATATATAATTATAATATTTATATGCAAATTATGAAAACTCTTTTACATTTTGAGATATTGTAAATTTAACTGAATTTTGAACAAAACTTGTTCTTTAAGACCACACCACAGCTATTCTGTAAAATTAGTCACATGTTTTGAACATACCTATGTCACCAAGTAAAACACAGATAGGTAAGATACAATTTTACTATAGCTTTGCACTGTTTGATTTCAGTTCTGCTTCTGCATGCATGACAATTTCATTCACTAATCACTTGCCAATTGACCAAAAATATTTGACAGAAGTCTTATGTCTTTGGAGCATGGTAAGAGGCATGGCTCTTTAAAATAAATGTACATTTTTTAGCTGGTTAGTTATTGTTTAACTCATCGATGCTGGATTCGGTTTCCCTGTTCAAACATTTTAATTAATTCTTTTCGTTCAAAACTTTTGGTTTTTGACCTTCCAATATTTTAATTCCAAAGCTGCTGATGATAGGTTACAGTTTGACATATGCATATACGGCATAACCAAATAAACAGTTTTATAACCGTTTTTGGCATTTGTATATGAAAAAGCACAAATTCGGCCATATCAAACATTAAAGGGTTATAGAATAAACATTAAATGATGCTCAAATTGAGGAAGAACGCTTATGAGAGTTTTATCTGCGACTGGAAAAGGGAGTGATTAGCAGGATTGAATAATGTAGCTTCTTTTATGAGGATCCTACTCTTATCAAAAGCTGCAGCAGTGTTCTTTATCGCGCGAGGAAGGTGATAATTTTCCAAACACGGTGCACCACTATGGTATACGATCACGTTTTCAGCATAATAAGCTTGCAACCCAGCCAAGCATAATTTAATGACAAGCCTGTCACTTTGGGTGAAAGCGTCCTGATCCATTGTTAGGCTTCTGAGCGCTCTTCATTGGACTTTGATCGACAAGATTAGTCACGGGGTATTACCGGCAATTAATAACACTGGCAAAAAACTGCGATCCTATCGAGAAAAAAAAATCAACAGTGAGTGAGTATTTTTCCGTTAAGACCTTTCTTCAGTGTGAGATGACCAGGTTGACCTATTAGCACGTGTTGCAATCTTACACCGTCAATTAACCAATTAAAAAACATCGGTTCCCATATTTATTGATGACTTTCGATTTTAAGAATGAAGCCATCCAAGGTTTTTGTAAATACTGGTAAAAAATGATTTTTACGGAAGAAATAGGTTCTTACACGCGTTCTTGCAAAGCTGGCAATGAACTTTTACTCGTGGTAGAATGTTTTAGGTCTTTTATATGCGCTCCACTCGCAAAAAGACTGAAAAAATCAACCTCTTGTGAAAGATCAGCCGGTTTATAAAAAAAAAAAACTTATGTAGAACCTAGAGTCTTTTTTTATCAAATCGATGATTAAATGGACTTATAAATGTGTATTTTGAACAACTGCAAATTGGTATACCTTTAAACTATATTCTGACTAAATTTCAACAATTTATCACAATGTAATAAGAAATTGTTTAATTTAAAAAAGTTCGAGTGATTAATTTTGCACATTTTCTCTATCAAACATGCAAGCATCAACCAAATATGTTGTTGTTCCTGTAGATAAAGCACCAAACAACATCATTTTGCAAAAAATCATAATATTGACTGTTTGCAGCTGAATTAACATACATATTGTAAGCCTCATATACAGGAACAAACAACACTGCCATCGTAAGAGATAATTGAAAATCATATCTGTCATTTCTTCTTTTTGGCCTTTCTTAAAAAGAGAGGAATAATGACATTCCATTCTTTTTGGTGATAATTTACATCTCAAATTGATCTCAACGAAATTGAGATAAACGTCACTGAAGTTTCTAGAAGTTCCATTTCATATTGGGATTTATATCTCACAATAGGAAGGTTCTGTACAAAGCTCTATGACGAACATGATAACTAACTTTCTACTAATCGTCACCTTATCCTTTTTCTGTAACAACATTTAAATTGATCATTGGCAACGTAGCGGGTATGTTAAAGCAAGCAGGAACCGTCCACTCTTCCTGATTATTTGACTTCATCCTCGTCTCGACTTGCGTTTATGTTGCTGATTGCGGTTTGGTTGTATTATATGCTTGTGTTTGTTGAATGTTTTGTTTTTGTAATGATTTTGTGTCAACTGATTTTTTCATTGTCTTTTCGGATTGACGACATTCGATTGTCCCATTGGTACACCTTTTCTTCTTTTACTTTTGTTTCGATGTAAAGCTTACGTTGCTTAACACAGAATAGTTGTTATGTGTACGTGTGTTTTAAGTGGGTTAAAAGTTACTCATGAATTGATGTTATTAAATGAAAAAAAAAAACTCAGTGAAATATGTTTTAATTTGTAACTATTTCCATTTTCTACTTTTTCAGAGAGAATTCATGATACGTTACAAGTGTGATAGAAGTGGGTGTCGAGCGGGATGTTATGTGACGCGATATGCATTTAATCACATCAATGATCTATGGCTGGCCTGTAATCGTAAGTAAACAAATAAAAGCAGGTTCACTAGTACTGTCTGTTTGTTTTTGTGTCTGTTTAAAATTTATTGTCTGTTTCTATTTTTGTTTGTTAATTTTTGTCCGAATGGCTGCCCATATAGGGGAAGGTTGGCGCCAAAAAAACTAGTTTAAGCCCGTGCCTGTCCTAAGCCAGGAATCCTTATCAAAGCTTATGTTTGTATTTCGTCGTTTTTATGTAAAATGTTTTTTTTTTGTCAAGATGAGGGTCTTTCATTGCACTTTAGGATTGAGCTTGAATCTTATGTAGTTATATTTCAATCCAGGGCCAATTGTAAGACAGTGAGCAGCGATCACTGGTCACATTAAAGGCTGCTGGCTGTTTTCAATTGTGGATTGTTTTTTTTTTTTAAATTGTCGTTATATTGTAGGTTGTGTCGTGTACACTTATTCCACATCTCATTATCTTCTATTTGTCTTGTATTGAGATGATACTTAAATAAAGATATATCCAACCTATTGAATTGGTGGGAAACAACATATTGCTTCGGACATATCGTATTGATTATTTATTATTGTTTGCATTTGAATTAAAAACAATCCCTTCTAAAAACCACTTTTACAAAGTCTTTGAATCAACGTTTTACGATCGGAAAGGTTACTAACTATACCTGTATCTTTTTATGTAAGGATATTTTGGGGTATGTTTTAGCTGTGTGTAATGGGAAGAATAATGCCCAAGGAGCTTGTAATGAGTATCAGTACGATACCATTTATTATAGAGGAGGAGGAAGTCGTAGTCACGGAGGTGGTACCTGCCAATCAGACGATAACTGTATTGGATGTGAGGATGGGTTTTATTCATATGCCGGTCAATGTAAAAGTAAGTACAAAAGCATTATGTTGAGAAAAAAGTGTTGCTTTCATGGTACATTGATTATCTTTGATCTTACCTCATGCACCTGTCTGAGAGATGAGAGTCCCGTATTGGTCTACGTACCGGAGCAAATATTACTCTTTGTTGGCAGTTTCTTTGTCGCTGTAACAATTAAAACATGGTCATATTTCAAAGGCTTTATTGCGATACACAACTTTCCAGAGATAAGATGAGTACAGATGATGGTTTGTAATATGGTTTTATTATGGTCTCCTTTACTGGATTTGACACATTAAATTGACCGTTAGCAAGGCGACTGATATATTGCAATAAGCAGGAATCGCTTCCCTTCCGGAGTACCTACGTTCACTTTCGTTACGACTTAAATTTGCGTTGTAAATGGTTTTTCAGTTTTATTTATGTTTTTTATGTTGTCAGTGTGTACTGGTTGATTTAATTATTTCGTACATTTGACATGCCCTTTTGGTACCTTTACTGCTTCTTTCAGGACCTATAGCAGACAAAATTTTGCAATTAAAGAGGGGGAAATTATTTTTTTTTTGAAGTCATCACGTTTATTCTTTGACTTTGTAAATGTCTCACTTGAGTGATATCCACATGTCCGATTTGGGCACACTTTCTAGAATATATCTTTAATTCCTGTGGATACATACACTTATATATTATTGTGAAGAAACTGGGAAAAAGTCACCCAAAAGTGTTATCTCTTGTGATTTTTTCCGAGGTTCAACCAAGCATATAATAAAAACTTTTACTATTAAGGCCAAGTGCAAAACAGCAAGTTAAACCTCTTGTCAATCTGAGGGCTGCTGGCTGCTTAATATTTCCATGTTTTCTTTTTTTCTCTTATAGTTTGTCCATTTATTGCAAACTGTTATCACAGACGATGTAATACTTCAAGTGACAACTACTGTGAATATTGCCACAATGAGGTGATGGATCAGAGGTACTGGAGGGGGTACACAAGACATTATGATGGACAAATGAAACAATGTAGAAGTAAGTCCTTGTTAGTATATATGAAATAACAGTAATAACAAAAGTTCCGAACTGGGAAATACCAGCGGATTTCACCTTTATGCCACTAGAAATGAGAAATGGGAACATAAAACAATGTCAAATTAAGTCCGTACAAATGTGGTTAGAAAGAGAGGGGCCAATAAAACTTGTGCATGTTACAACACCGTGTACAGTGTCCAATTAAGAATTAGTACTGCATGACTGATTTACAAGTTATATGTTATATCGTCCCTTAATTTGTTATCCAGCAACTGTATTTATACTTCTTGAAATGGACAATCAGTAGCGTGTACCTATAGATATATATGTTCAATTCATAATATAAAAATATATGATAAGGGCCATTTTTGGCCCCTATTTCAAAAGTGAAATTTTATGCAAAAAAAAATTGATTGATTCTATATTAAGTAATGAAAGTTAATAGATTTAAATATGTTTTAAACAGAGATTAGATTAAATCTCATTTCACCTCAATATCCCTATTGTGTCTCACAACTATGTTGTGTTCTATGGTCATTACCGGATCCTAAGATCGCAATGGAAGAGGGAGGTTTGGCGCCATAAAACCTGGTTTAACCCACCATTTCGTTTGAAATGCCTGTACCAAGTCAGGACCATTGCGATCCACCAATTCTCCGGTATGACTGATTCGTATTTGTCATTTTCTCTGGACTATGAGATTGATCGTTCAAGTTCGGTAGTTTTGTTATTACCTTTATTTAGCATTTGGTCAAACTTGATGAAAAAGTGGATTTTTCTCAAAATTACTAAACATTTGGTATTTTTTGTATGTTTCGGCTAAAATATCTATGAGCGGACAAGCGGCCCACAAAAAATGTTAACTATGGATTTGGCGTACAAGAACTAATGTTTCCAGAAACTATCCTTTTGGGCCACAGGTCCGCTCATATTTCAATTTCACAAAAACGGTTATCATTTTAATAATTTTAGGCCAATTTTGCTTCATTTCATAGTTTTATCGTTTTGTGCACATGAGTAATTGCGTCATACATCAATTCACAAAATCACACCGTTATAATTCCATATTCCAATTTTGGAAAATGTGTCCAATTTAGGGTGCCAATTTGAGCTCTTATCTTGTCCTTAATTGTAGAGGCTTGTTCATGGAGATCTGACAGTACTAGATGTTATCCTGGTCAATGCAGTGATGAGATCGTAGAATCGTGCGTTTGTACATCAGGGTTTGGTGGCAGCCAGTGTGATACAAGTAAGTCAATGTAGTGATGAGATCGTAGAATCTTGTATTTGTACTTCAGGAATTGGTGGCAGCCAGTGTGATACAAGTAAGTCAGTAGTAGGTAGGTGGTGTTGAAGTCTAATTATTCTGGTGGTGCAGCCCTTTGCGCAGGTCTTTGATGTCATATCCGCTTACGGTCGGCCATCTTACATCTCGTCGGCCATTTTGGTTCCGGTTCCGCCATTTTTTTATGCAACTTCCGGTTATTAAAGGGGAGGTAATTTCGGAAAGTCACCGCACGCTAAAAGGCTGATAGCTTTGATGTTTCTTGACCGATTCCGTTCGGGTTTGTTGCATGGTCTTTGATTTGACGTGGTTTTTCCGTTAATTTTATTAAAGGTGATCAGTGGTCGTTCGGGGTTTGACCATTAGCTGACCATTTCTTATTTCTGATCGATGGTGGGATTGTTGTTGATCGTTGGACAGGTCGCAAGGTGTAGAAACCATGTCTGAGATGTTATAGTCGGTAGTGATCAGTGGTCAGATAACCGGAAGTTGCATAAAATAAATGGCGGAACCGGAACCAAAATGGCCGACGAGATGTATGATTGCCGCTGAGATCCAATATGGCCGACCAGAAGCGGATATGACATCATAGACCTTCGCAAAAGGCTGCACCACCCTGCACCACCCGAATAATTAGACTTCAACACCACATACCCATTACTTAAGTCAATGTAGTGATGAGAACGTAGAATCTTGTGTTTGTACGTCAGGCTTAGGTGGGATCCAGTGTGATACATATAGAATATTATGCACTTCCCTTTTTGATAATATCTATATCCAGGTGAGTATCAGATGAGTCCGGTAGGACGAGTCTGATACGAGACTAGATGTAGATAGTATCAAAAAGGAAAGTTTATAATATTCTTTTTATCGGTAATGACGTCACAGTTATCAAGTGCTCCCACCTGATATTTTCTTGTATCACGGACAGTCCGTGATACTAAAAAAAACCAGACAGATGAGATCAAAGGAAAAAGTCGCTTATTACCGATACAAGTAAGTCATTGTAGTGATGAGATCGTAGAATCTTGTGTTTGTATGTCAGGGTTTGGTGGCAGTCAGTGTGCTACAAGTAAGTCATTGTAGTGATGAGATCGTAGAATCTTGTGTTTGTACATCAGGGTTGGGTGGCAGCCAGTGTGATACAAGTAAGTCATTGTAATGATGAGATCGTAGAATCTTGTGTTTGTACATCAGCGTTTGGTGGCAGACAGTATGATGCAAGTAAGTCATTGTAGTGATGAGATCGTAGAATCTTGTGTTTGTACATCAGGGTTGGGTGGCAGCCAGTGTGATACAAGTAAGTCATTGTAATGATGAGATCGTAGAATCTTGTACTTGTACGTCGGGGTTTGGTGGCAGCTAATTTTATACAAGTAAGTCATAACAGTGATGATATATTAGAATCTTGTGTTTGTACGTCAGGATCTGATGGCAGCCAATGTGATACTAGTAAGTCATTATAGTAATGAGATCGTAGAATCATGTGTTTTTACGTCAGGGTTTGGTGGCAGCTAATGTTATACAAGTAAGTCATAACAGTGATGAGATCGTAGAATCTTGTGTTTGTACGTCAGGATTTTGTTGTAGTCAGTATATGATACAAGTAAGTCATTATAGTGATGAGATTGTAGAATCTTTTTGTAAATCATGGTTTGTTGGCAGCCAGTGTGTTACAAGTAATTCATTATAGTGATGAAATTGTAGAATCTTGTTTGTAAGTTAGGATTTGATGGCAGCCAGTGTGATACAAATAAGGCATTGTAGTGATGATATCGTAGAAGCTTGTGTTTGTACGTCAGGGTTTGGTGGCAGCCAGTGTGATACAAGTAAGTCAATGTAGTGATGAGATCGTAGAATCTTGTATTTGTACTTCAGGAATTGGTGGCAGCCAGTGTGATACAAGTAAGTCAGTAGTGGGTAGGTGGTGTTGAAGTCTAATTATTCTGGTGGTGCAGCCCTTTGCGCAGGTCTTTGATGTCATATCTGCTTACGGTCGGCCATCTTACATCTCGTCGGCCATTTTGGTTCCGGTTCCGCCATTTTTTTATGCAACTTCCGGTTATTTAAGGGGAGGTAATTTCGGAAAGTCACCGCACGCTAAAAGGCTGATAGCTTTGATGTTTCTTGACCGATTCCGTTCGGGATTGTTGCATGGTCTTTGATTTGACGTGGTTTTTCCGTTAATTTTATTAAAGGTGATCAGTGGTCGTTCGGGGTTTGACCATTAGGTGACCATTTCTTATTTCTGATCGATGGTGGGATTGTTGTTGATCGTTGGACAGGTCGCAAGGTGTAGAAACCATGTCTGAGATGTTAAAGTCGGTAGTGATCAGTGGTCAGATAACCGGAAGTTGCATAAAATAAATGGCGGAACCGGAACCAAAATGGCCGACGAGATGTATGATTGCCGCTGAGATCCAATATGGCCGACCAGAAGCGGATATGACATCATAGACCTTCGCAAAAGGCTGCACCACCCTGCACCACCCGAATAATTAGACTTCAACACCACATACCCATTACTTAAGTCAATGTAGTGATGAGAACGTAGAATCTTGTGTTTGTACGTCAGGCTTAGGTGGGATCCAGTGTGATACATATAGAATATTATGCACTTCCCTTTTTGATAATATCTATATCCAGGTGAGTATCAGATGAGTCCGGTAGGACGAGTCTGATACGAGACTAGATGTAGATAGTATCAAAAAGGAAAGTTTATAATATTCTTTTTATCGGTAATGACGTCACAGTTATCAAGTGCTCCCACCTGATATTTTCTTGTATCACGGACAGTCCGTGATACTGAAAAAAACCAGACAGATGAGATCAAAGGAAAAAGTCGCTTATTACCGATACAAGTAAGTCATTGTAGTGATGTGATCGTAGAATCTTGTGTTTGTACATTAGGGTTAGGTGGCAGACAGTACATTGTATGATGCAAGTAAGTCATTGTAGTGATGAGATCGTAGAAACATGTGTTTGTATGTCAGGGTTTGGTGGCAGTCAGTGTGCTACAAGTAAGTCATTGTAGTGATGAGATCGTAGAATCTTGTGTTTGTACATCAGGGTTGGGTGGCAGCCAGTGTGATACAAGTAAGTCATTGTAATGATGAGATCGTAGAATCTTGTACTTGTACGTCGGGGTTTGGTGGCAGCTAATTTTATACAAGTAAGTCATAACAGTGATGATATATTAGAATCTTGTGTTTGTACGTCAGGATCTGATGGCAGCCAATGTGATACTAGTAAGTCATTATAGTAATGAGATCGTAGAATCATGTGTTTTTACGTCAGGGTTTGGTGGCAGCTAATGTTATACAAGTAAGTCATAACAGTGATGAGATCGTAGAATCTTGTGTTTGTACGTCAGGATTTTGTTGTAGTCAGTATATGATACAAGTAAGTCATTATAGTGATGAGATTGTAGAATCTTTTTGTAAATCATGGTTTGTTGGCAGCCAGTGTGTTACAAGTAATTCATTATAGTGATGAAATTGTAGAATCTTGTTTGTAAGTTAGGATTTGATGGCAGCCAGTGTGATACAAATAAGGCATTGTAGTGATGATATCGTAGAAGCTTGTGTTTGTACGTCAGGGTTTGGTGGCAGCCAGTGTGATACAAGTAAGTCAATGTAGTGATGAGATCGTAGAATCTTGTATTTGTACTTCAGGAATTGGTGGCAGCCAGTGTGATACAAGTAAGTCAGTAGTGGGTAGGTGGTGTTGAAGTCTAATTATTCTGGTGGTGCAGCCCTTTGCGCAGGTCTTTGATGTCATATCTGCTTACGGTCGGCCATCTTACATCTCGTCGGCCATTTTGGTTCCGGTTCCGCCATTTTTTTATGCAACTTCCGGTTATTTAAGGGGAGGTAATTTCGGAAAGTCACCGCACGCTAAAAGGCTGATAGCTTTGATGTTTCTTGACCGATTCCGTTCGGGATTGTTGCATGGTCTTTGATTTGACGTGGTTTTTCCGTTAATTTTATTAAAGGTGATCAGTGGTCGTTCGGGGTTTGACCATTAGGTGACCATTTCTTATTTCTGATCGATGGTGGGATTGTTGTTGATCGTTGGACAGGTCGCAAGGTGTAGAAACCATGTCTGAGATGTTAAAGTCGGTAGTGATCAGTGGTCAGATAACCGGAAGTTGCATAAAATAAATGGCGGAACCGGAACCAAAATGGCCGACGAGATGTATGATTGCCGCTGAGATCCAATATGGCCGACCAGAAGCGGATATGACATCATAGACCTTCGCAAAAGGCTGCACCACCCTGCACCACCCGAATAATTTGACTTCAGACTTCAGCACCACATACCCATTACTTAAGTCAATGTAGTGATGAGAACGTAGAATCTTGTGTTTGTACGTCAGGCTTAGGTGGCATCCAGTGTGATACATATAGAATATTATGTACTTCCCTTTTTGATAATATCTATATCCAGGTGAGTATCAGATGAGTCCGGTAGGACGAGTCTGATACGAGACTAGATGTAGATAGTATCAAAAAGGAAAGTTTATAATATTCTTTTTATCGGTAATGACGTCACAGTTATCAAGTGCTCCCACCTGATATTTTCTTGTATCACGGACAGTCCGTGATACTAAAAAATATCAGACAGATGAGATCAAAGGAAAAAGTCGCTTATTACCGATAAAAGTAAGTCATTATAGTGATGAGATCGCAGAATCGTGTGTTTGTACGTCAGGGTTTGGTGGCAGCCAGTATCATACAAGTACGTCATTGAAGTGATTAGATCGTAGAATCTTGTGTTAGTACGTCAGGTTTTGGTGGCAGACAGTATGATGCAAGTAAGTCATTGTAGTGATGAGATCGTAAAATCTTGTGTTTGTACATCAGGGTTGGGTGGCAGCCAGTGTGATACAAGTAAGTCATTGTAATGATGAGATCGTAGAATCTTGTACTTGTACGTCGGGGTTTGGTGGCAGCTAATGTTATACAAGTAAGTCATAACAGTGATGATATATTAGAATCTTGTGTTTGTACGTCAGGATTTGATGGCAGCCAATGTGATACTAGTAAGTCATTATAGTAATGAGATCGTAGAATCATGTGTTTTTACGTCAGGGTTTGGTGGCAGCTAATGTTATACAAGTAAGTCATAACAGTGATGAGATCGTAGAATCTTGTGTTTGTACGTCAGGATTTTGTTGTAGTCAGTATATGATACAAGTAAGTCATTATAGTGATGAGATCGTAGAATCTTGTGTTTGTACGTCAGGATTTTGTTGTAGTCAGTATATGATACAAGTAAGTCATTATAGTGATGAGATCGTAGAATCTTGTGTTTGTACGTCAGGCTTAGGTGGCATCCAGTGTGATACATATAGAATATTATGCACTTCCCTTTTTGATAATATCTATATCCAGGTGAGTATCAGATGAGTCCGGTAGGACGAGTCTGATTCGAGACTAGATGTAGATAGTATCAAAAAGGAAAGTTTATAATATTCTTTTTATCGGTAATGACGTCACAGTTATCAAGTGCTCCCACCTGATATTTTCTTGTATCACGGACAGTCCGTGATACTAAAAAAAAACCAGACAGATGAGATCAAAGGAAAAAGTCGCTTATTACCGATACAAGTAAGTCATTGTAGTGATGTGATCGTAGAATCTTGTGTTTGTACATTAGGGTTAGGTGGCAGCCAGTATGATACAAGTACGTCATTGTAGTGATTAGATCGTAGAATCTTGTGTTAGTACGTCAGGGTTTGGTGGCAGACAGTACATTGTATGATGCAAGTAAGTCATTGTAGTGATGAGATCGTAGAATCTTGTGTTTGTACATCAGGGTTGGGTGGCAGCCAGTGTGATACAAGTAAGTCATTGTAATGATGAGATCGTAGAATCTTGTACTTGTACGTCGGGGTTTGGTGGCAGCTAATGTTATACAAGTAAGTCATAACAGTGATGATATATTAGAATCTTGTGTTTGTACGTCAGGATCTGATGGCAGCCAATGTGATACTAGTAGGTCATTATAGTAATGAGATCGTAGAATCATGTGTTTTTACGTCAGGGTTTGGTGGCAGCTAATGTTATACAAGTAAGTCATAACAGTGATGAGATCGTAGAATCTTGTGTTTGTACGTCAGGATTTTGTTGTAGTCAGTATATGATACAAGTAAGTCATTATAGTGATGAGATCGTAGAATCTTGTGTTTGTACGTCAGGATTTTGTTGTAGTCAGTATATGATACAAGTAAGTCATTATAGTGATGAGATTGTAGAATCTTTTTGTAAATCGTGGTTTGTTGGCAGCCAGTGTGTTACAAGTAATTCATTATAGTGATGAAATTGTAGAATCTTGTTTGTAAGTTAGGATTTGATGGCAGCCAGTGTGATACAAATAAGGCATTGTAGTGATGATATCGTAGAAGCTTGTGTTTGTACATTAGGGTTAGGTGGCAGTCAGTGTGGTACAAGTAAGTCAATGTAGTGATGAGATCGTAAAATCTTGTGTTTGTACGTCAGGGTTTGGTGGCAGCCAGTGTGATTCAAGTAAGTCATTGTAGTGATGAGATCGTAAAATCTTGTACTTATTCTTTGGGGTTAGGTGGCAGCTAATGTGGTACAAGTAAGTTATAACAGTGATTGGATTGTAGAATCTTGTGTCTGTATGTCAGGGGTTTTTGGTAGTCAGTATGAAACAAGTAAATCATTATATTGATGATATCCTTGAATTTTGTGTTATTACATCAGGATTTGGCGGCATCCAGTGTGATACAAGTAAGTCATTGTAGTGAAGAGAGATTGCAGAATCACGTGTTTGTTCTTCAGGGTTTGATGGAAGTCAGTTTGATACAATGATACAAGAAAGTCATTATAATGATGAGATCCTTCAATTTTGTGTTAATACATCAGGATTTAATGGCAGTTAGTGTGATACAAGTAAGTCATTATAGCGATGAGATCGTATAATCTTGTACTTGTAGTTTGGGGTTTGATGGCGGCTAATGTGATTCATGTAAGTCAGTTTAGTGATGAGATTGAAGAATAATGTTTGTGCATCACGGTTTAGTATCAGCCAGTGTGATACAAGTAAGTCATTGTAGTGATGAGATCGTAGAATCTTGTCTTTGTACATCAGGGTTTTGTTGTAGTCAGTATGATACAAGTAAGTCACAGTAACGATGAAACCGTAGAATTTTGTGTTTGTACGTCAGGGTAAGGTGGCAGCCAATGTGATACAAGTAAGTCAATGTAGTGATGAGATCGTAAAATCTTGTACTTGTACGTCAGGATTTGGTGGCAGCCAATGTGATACAAGTAAGTCAATGTAGTGATGAGATTGTAGAATCTTGTTTTTGTACGTCAGGATTTGGTGGCAACCAGCGTGTTACAAGTAAGTCAATGTAGTGATGAGATCGTAAAATCTTGTACTTGTACGTCAGGATTTGGTGGCAGCCAGCGTGTTACAAGTAAGTCAATGTAGTGATGAGATCGTAGAATCTTGTGTTTGTTTGGCGGGGTTTGGTGGCAGTCAGTGTGATACAAGTTAGCCATTGTAGTGATGAGGTCGTAGAATCTTGTGTTTGTTTGTCAGGGCTTGTCAGCAGCCAGTGTGATACATGTAAGTCAATGAAGTGATGAGATCGTAGAATCATGCGTTTGTACATCAGGGTTTGGTGGCAGCCAGTATAATGCAAGTAAGTCATTGTTGTGATGAGATCGTAGAATCTTGTGTTTGTTTGTCAGGATCTGATGGCAGCCAATGTGATGCTAGTAAGTCATTGTAGTGATGAGATCGTAGAATCATGCGTTTGTACATCAGGGTTTGGTGGCAGCCAGTATAATGCAAGTAAGTCATTGTAGTGAAGAGAGATTGTAGAATCACGTGTTTGTTCTTCAGGGTTTGATGGAAGTCAGTTTGATACAAGAAAGTCATTATAATGATGAGATCCTTCAATTTTGTGTTAATACATCAGGATTTAATGGCAGTTAGTGTGATACAAGTAAGTCATTATAGTGATGAGATCGTATAATCTTGTACTTGTAGTTTGGGGTTTGATGGCGGCTAATGTGATTCATGTAAGTCAGTTTAGTGATGAGATTGAAGAATAATGTTTGTACATCACGGTTTAGTATCAGCCAGTGTGATACAAGTAAGTCATTGTAGTCATGAGATCGTAGAATCTTGTCTTTGTACATCAGGGTTTTGTTGTAGTCAGTATGATACAAGTAAGTCACAGTAACGATGAAACCGTAGAATTTTGTGTTTGTACGTCAGGGTAAGGTGGCAGCCAATGTGATACAAGTAAGTCAATGTAGTGATGAGATCGTAAAATCTTGTACTTGTACGTCAGGGTAAGGTGGCAGCCGATGTGATACAAGTAAGTCAATGTAGTGATGAGATCGTAAAATCTTGTACTTGTACGTCAGGATTTGGTGGCAGCCAATGTGATACAAGTAAGTCATTGTAGTGATGAGATCCTTGAATTGTGTTTTTGTACATCAGGGTTTTGTTGTTGTCAGTATGATACAAGTAAGTCACAGTAACGATGAAATCGTAGAATTTTGTGTTTGTACGTCAGGGTAAGGTGGCAGCCAGCGTGTTACAAGTAAGTCAATGTAGTGATGAGATCGTAGAATATTGTTTTTGTACGTCAGGATTTGGTGGCAGCCAGCGTGTTACAAGTAAGTCAATGTAGTGATGAGATCGTAGAATCTTGTGTTTGTTTGGCGGGGTTTGGTGGCAGTCAGTGTGATACAAGTTAGCCATTGTAGTGATGAGGTCGTAGAATCTTGTATTTGTTTGTCAGGGCTTGTCGGCAGCCAGTGTGATACATGTAAGTCAATGAAGTGATGAGATCGTAGAATCATGCGTTTGTACATCAGGGTTTGGTGGCAGCCAGTATAATGCAAGTAAGTCATTGTAGTGATGAGATCGTAGAATCTTGTGTTTGTTTGTCAGGATCTGATGGCAGCCAATGTGATGCTAGTAAGTCATTGTAGTGATGAGATCGTAGAATCATGCGTTTGTACATCAGGGTTTGGTGGCAGTCAGTATAATGCAAGTAAGTCATTGTAGTGATGAGATCGTAGAATCTTGTGTTTGTTTGTCAGGGCTTGGTGGCAGCCAGTGTGATACATGTACAATAAAGGTAATAACAAAACTACCGAACTTGAATTATCAATTTCATAGTCCAGAGAAAATGACAAAAACGAATCAGTCATACCGGAGAACTGGTGGATCGCAATGGTCCTGACTTGGTACAGGCATTTCAAACGAAATGGTGGGTTTAGTAAGTCATTGTAGTGATGAGATCGTAGAATCTTGTGTTTGTTTGTCAGGGCTTGGTGGCAGCCAGTGTGATACATGTACAAGTAAATCATTGTAGTGATGAGATCGTAGAATCTTGTGTTTGTTTGTCAGGGCTTGGTGGCAGCCAGTGTGATACATGTACAAGTAAGTCATTGTAGTGATGAGATCGTAGAATCTTGTGTTTGTTTGTCAGGGCTTGGTGGCAGCCAGTGTGATACATGTACAAGTAAGTCATTATAGTGATGAGATCGTAGAATCTTGAACTTGTTCTTCGGGGTTAGGTGGCAGCTAAGGTTATACAAGTAAGTCATAACAGTTATGAGATCGTAGAATCTTGTGTTTTTACGTCAGGGTTTGGTGGCAGCCAATGTGATACAAATAAGTCATAATAATGACGAGATCCTTGAATTTTGTGTTTGTACATCATGGTTAGGTGGCAGCCAATTTGATACAAGTAAGTCATTGTAGTGATAAGATCGTAGAATCTTGTGTTCGTACGTCATGGGTTGGTGGCAGCCAGTGTGATACAAGTAAGTCATTGCAATGATGAGATCCTTGAATCTTGTTTTTGTTCGTCAGGGTTTTGAGATAGTCAGTATGATACAAGTAAGTCATTGTAGTGATGAGATCGTGTGATCTTGTGTATGCACGACAAGGTTTAGTGGAAGCCAGTGTGATGCAAGTCATTCATAGAGTGATTGATCGTGGAACCTTGTGTTTTTACGCCAGGGTTTAGGAGCATTTAGTCGGAAACAAGTAAGTCAAATCAAGAGGCAAGTTTTCAAGAAGAAAAGAAATCAATTTAGGTACTACACAACTTGTCACGTATTTAGTTTATAGTGATTTTATAAATTAACATTTACCATTGAATACCAAAGATCATATCAGTGCCTTGGCATTTTTGCACAATTTGAAATTATTTGAAATATATGTTTTTCTTTAACAATAAGGGATATTTAAAAAAATCTTTACAGATATAATTTGTTACTGCCTAATCTGACAAACAGGTTCTAATGAATATTCATTGCTGGAAGTGAATATTTCAACTCCCCAAAAGTTTAATGAGCATTCCAGCAACATTATATTGTAACTATCTCACCTTTATATCTTATGTGCGAACAAAAAAGACTTTGTTCATTTTTACAGAGTTTGGGAGGGGATAAAGCATTTTGTTTCATTTTGTCAATAACTTGGGAACTTAACATCATAGCGGGATGATATTTACATGTAGTCAGTGTGTGCATCTCATATTGTAACCAGCATCCGCACCAAAATTAAGTGACCTTGACCGTTGCTTTTTGCATGAATGACTCGGGTTGGTCTATATATCAGCAACTGCAAGTAATAGAGAGATGATATTGGCTTAGTGGGTACATATTAGATAGTAACCAGCATCCGCATCAAAATAAGGTTACCTTGATCTAGATTTTCTGCATGAATGACTCTCGTTTAGTTTTTGTTAAGGTCAATATCTCAGCAACTGCATGTTTTAGAGAAATGATGTTGGGTCAGTATGAATATCTTTGATAATAACCAACATCCGTACCAAAATAAGGTCACCTTGAAATACATTTTCTGCATGAACGATTCGTGTTAAAGTTTTTGTTTAGGTCCATATCTCAGCAACTGCAATTGGACAAGGAAGGATGTTGGGTCAGTGTGAAAATCGTTGATAGTAACCAATATCCATACCAAAAATAAGGTCACCTTGTTCTACTTTTCTGCTTGAGTCAGGTTAAGGGTCTGTTTAAGGAGTATATCGTTGCAATAGGAACGATATTTGGAACGTGGGTATATCTTGGATAGTTATTGATATCTGTTACAGATTTAGGTCACCTTGACTTACATTTTAATGTAACAGGCGAATGAATATGCTGTCGTGTGCAAATGGTTCTTTTTTGTATCTTTACTTAGAACCATTTAACTTGACTTTGGAATGAAATGCTGGTCAAATATACCTCTGTCAAGGTAAAGCTAAAATGAAACATTTAAATAAAAGAAATGTTTATAACAAAATCTAAATTTAAGTTCGAAGCCAAAGCAGGTGAGCTTCATCTCATTCTAAAGTATCCACATTTTTGAAACTTCTATTAATGCTTTATGTATTGTTTAAAACTAATAAGGTAGGATAATTGGTTTGTCGTCAGCCCCAAAGACGTCATAACAAAAACAAACCCACACAACAAACAAAGCCAAAATTGCAACAAAAGCACACTGATCTGTAATGTGAAGCTTTGGAATAGTTAGCAGTGGCTGCGTTCTATAGCAAAAACGTTTTCATTATACAAATGAAACACTTTTAAAGTTGATGAGAAAAGGAAAATATAACATTTTAGATCAAAACTAGCAAAGTCTGTTACGGACTATGGAATGCCATATGATTTCTACAAAGATATTTTTTTAAGAGGCTGTCCAAGCAAAACACATGCAATAGCTGGCACATGACAAATTTTGTTTTTCAAAAATTTTCATTGATTTCACATATTCCCTGAAGCAAATGCAGATTTTTGGCTTATTGAAGTGATAACTTAGATATGATTTATATAGAAATTTCTTATATGCAGAAAAAGGGAAATAACTTTGCAAAATTTGGTTGCTTTGTTCATGAATTTTAAGGCTGAAATACAAGTCATCCATGTTACTTTCAAACGAATCCTGGTGATTTTTGTTTTACATATGAGTCCAACAATACATTAAAAAATTCTTCATGTGCCAGATTATGTAGGCTTTTGCCTGATTTCTACATGAACAGCCTCTTAAAAGTAATTAAATAATATCGTTTAAAAATAGAAAATAAAAAAAGTTTCCATAACTTGTTCTAAAATCACAAAGACAGGGTAATGAAGTTATACTGGTAGTTGTCGTAAAAGAAGTCATTTCGTGTGTAGACAAATAAAATTGAACTGGATGCCTATCTCCCAGATAAGTACAAATAATTGTTTGAAATAGAGGGGTTTTATTGTCGTCTTTTACGAATTTCACTTTTATTAAACCGGTCGTTGGCAACACGTTACGAGTGTTCTAAAGCACACGGGTATTGCTTACTCTTCCAAAGTACATGTGTTCACTCTCGTTTATCGACATGAGTTATCTTTGCTGATTGCAGTTTAGTTGCAATATGTGTTTTTGTATGTAAACCGGTTTTATGATTTGTGATGAGCGTGTCCATCAATTAGTCTTAACCTGTTTCGAAACAGCAACATTCGATTGCCCAATTGGTACACTTTTGCTTCTTTAATAATAAATTAAAGGTTATAACCTTGTACTGCACGGGATCGATAAATTATTTGCTATCATAAGCTTCCTTTCCGATCTTTTTGGTACTGGTGATTTGAGTCAATAATTTTGGTTTTCCTGAACCTATTTTATTCTTTCTGTAAACAATGCCCCATGCATGTGTGTTTTTTTTAAATATTGGTGCTCCAATCTTCGGAACCGAAGACAAGAACAGATAGTTATTAGGAATTTTGTTTACATTTAAAATGTCTCTTCAATAACACGTTTGTTACATAACCTCATATCACTCATATTATTTTAAATTGCAGTTATAGAGGAGACACAGATTTTGTATTCCGAGATCAAGCTACATAACCCATCGAATGAAATTGTTACTACGCCAGTAAATCCAAGTGACACTGGACCACAACCAATAAGATTTACCAATAAAGACGATTTACATAAAGCGGAAGTAGAATTCCATGCTTCATTTGTCGCTTCCGGTATTCCCCCAGCCCTAGATCCCGAACACTTCGTGAAAAACTTTACATATGGTATCGTGTATGGTGAAATCAAATTGGAGCTCATAATAAGTGAGTGTTTGTTTTGTTGGTAAGGTCCCAAGTCACCCATATCTAGTTTTCGTTGAAATAGTATAAAATATATTAAGGTAGAAGTTATCAACTTATCATGTGGTTATATTTAGAGTGGACGTAATCCAAACAGTAAAGGCGTTTAAACGAGAGCAAAGTGCCATGAGTCATTTGTTCAACCCTTCAATATCTTTACCAGTAATTTATTTCTTAATTTGTTTCTTAGAGTTGTGTTTGAATTTAATTTGTAGATTAATTAGTGACAATTTGTTCAGCTATGGAGCAAAGAAGAGACAATTTCCTACATTTTGTTTTCACCCTAACACCAAGAGACATCCATGACAAAACACATTATTATTTTTTTCTCCGTTTCTTGTCATTTGTTTTATTTCTATCTGTTTAAAAGAACGGAATACTTAAATGCTAGTTTTTAATGTTTTATAGTTAGCCGTATCACTACATTGACAAATTTCAACTGTTCCATCTCTGTTTTTACTTTTAAATTGTCTATTTATTTATTAAATTTTAATCACTAAAATACTTGTATTATATTCCATGTTTTTATTTGGACTATATTATTAAACAACGAACGGAAATAACTGTGCTTTCTTTTTCCACTTTTTGGTACTTCTTTTCTGGACTTCTTCAGCATTAATTAACGATTACGCATCTGTTCTGTGAAATATCGCTTGAACGTAAACGTTGATAACCTTATCTAATAATTTTCAGTCTCTTATCGGATGTTTTTGTGTTAATACCTCTTAATTATTTTCATTCGTCTTGGATGTACATGTTCGGTCGAACATTTCGGCTTCCTTTTTATTTCATCTGAATTTTTATTGTTAATTCGTGTATTTTTAGTTTTTATATATAGGTTGCCGTTGTCCAAATTTTAAACTTTTGTAATTACTAGATTCGGCATCCAGTTTTATTTCTCTGAGTTGTCCAGCCAATGAAGATTATCCTATCACTACTAATTATATTTGCTACAGAACAAACAGTAACAATAGTGCTATAGATTTACCTTCTTTTGGACACGGAGACAAGTAAGTGTATCTTGTTTATATCGTGACAATGTTATACAAGCCAAAACCACCAACTGCTAACCCTTTCGGGAATCTGAGTTCATTGTCTTAACGGTTTTATGATACTGATTACCCCTTTGGTACAACTTTGCTTCTTTCAATCTCGTTACGACTCATTGCGACTTGGGTTTTGTTACTAGTTTCAGTTTAGTTTGTGTGTGTGTTTGTTTTGTTAACTTGTGTGTTAAGGTCAACTGATATAATTTCCTATAAGTATTTACATACCACACTGTTTTTCTTATTTTCCTTTTATTCAAATTATTTCTCTTAAGTCTAAACCACTATTTCACTTCTTCGTTGTAATTTTATTCTCACCTCTGATTGTAATTTACATTTTTTATTAGATTCGTGAAGCATCTACCAGGTGTAGATGTTGTTCTTTCATGTACTCCGGTTACCATTAAAACTATCTGTAATAAACATGTAATGACCTAGTTGATATATACATCACTGTATGGAAAGAGCGAAAGGGAAAAACGGTTGATTTCTGTGCCCCGGTGTAGTTTACTCCTGTGTCATTGTGGTATTGTGGGTAAAACAGACGATTGTAAACATCCGAAAGACGAAAATATGTCATTTAGGTAAGAAAAATATATATACTAGTGTTGTTAAGGTTCATTTTTAGTTTCTTACTTGTCACGCTATTGTTTTCAACCAGTTTTCAACCAAAAGATAAATAACTTTAGAAAAATCGCAATGAAAAAACAAAAAGTTAAATTGTTGAAAATCGCATAATTCCATGGCACATCTGTGAGCAATTAGTAAGTGTAAATATACTTTATAATTCTTAAGAACATATTCTACTGTCGAAGATTAGTAATTGTCTTCTCAAGTGATGTTACAGTGGTGTTAAACTTATGAGGCGAATGTTTATTGTGTGCCCTGCTGCTGTTAAGTTCTGTGTACGCTGTAGTCTATTTGAGAGCAGTTTTTAAAGTAGCGAAAGTTTATTTATGTGTTTTGATAAAACTTATCAAAATAGAAAAAGCCTTTTATTTATAGAAAAACTCATTTCTAAGTAGCAGTTTGCGTTTTTAATCCTTATTTGATAGAATTTCTCATGAAAGGTTAACAAAAAACCTACAATAGATAACTGATTTGTTGTTTTGTAAACACTCAATAAAATGGGTTGAAGAAATGCTGTCGTTTATTTCCGAGTTTACGAATGTTGATTTCTGTGTTGCAAAAATTGTTTTAGTTTATTTCTGTGCTATTTGATGTAATAACATGAATGTGCTTCAAATTAAGACTAGAAGCACTGATGAAAAGAGTTTTTTTTTTCAATTTCAGAAATCTAAAATGGATTAATTTAAATGCGAATATTGTGAATTTTCTTCTGGCATATTGCTAGATACTGTTTTGCATTTTGTCCACAAACATCCCAAGGAAAAAGTGAATATTTGTCACCCGCTGCAACGCGACGGAGGGACATGGTAATGGTCTCTGTCAGTCCGTCCGTGCATCCGTCACACTTTTGTGAGAGCAACTCCTCTGAGACCGCTCAACAGATTTTGATGAAATTTTGTAGGATTGTTCGTCATGATATGTTGTTGTTCATATCGCACCGCCATTTTGATTCATTTTAGGTCATAGGAACACTTTGTGAGCTCTACTCCTCTGAGACCGCTCAACGGATTCTGAAGAAATTTGGAGGATTGTTTGTCATGATATGTAGTTGATCCTTTCCCAATGCAATTTTAATTCTTCAAATTTTAGTTAATCTTAAACTTTAATACGGCGGCGGGGGACATTGGCTACCTGTAGCAATCTTTTAAAATTAGAGTGGATGAGAAAAAGAACAAGTTTAAACATTATAGATTTGATTCTAAACCAGAAGATGCTATTTAAATGGACAAAACATTGTACCAGATGAAAAAAAAATACAATAATCGTTTTTGACTTCGATGATGTTTTGGAACCCCCATTGTCTATTGAAATTGGGTATAAAACTGTTAGTTTTATTGTGCGGAAATATTATTTTGAAATTTTATCATAAACCAATCGACTACTGTAAACCAGAAAATTATCGAGACAGTTTTATTTTGCGATTTTCGCGCTCTCATTGCTGCACCTAAATTGAAAAAAATACACAAAGAAAAATGTGTCCTCCATTGTAGTCTAAATGGACAATAAGATAACGGTGCAATTTTAAAACTGTGTGAACTAAAGCTCAGTATCCTACCAGGAAAAGCAAAGATGGCGCCAAAAAAATATCCCAGGTTTACAGAATACAAAAAAATATTCAATACATGTATAGATATAGATTTTAGAGGACGACCATTTGATTTTGAAGGGGGTAGGGGTTGGGGCTGGCAGTTTTTGTAAATAAATATTCTGGCCTGGAAAAAGTTGAAATAAATAATCTGGCCACAGTTTGCAAGAAAATAAATAATCTGTCCCAAGATCCTAATGCTCAATGAAGTTATTGTATGCAGAAAATAAATATTTTTGTCGAGTAGGGGCAAAACATAAATATTCTTGCCCGCAAAATTTGGAAAATAAATAATCTGTCTCGACCGCAACTGCCAGCCCCCCCGTCAGAATCAAATGGTTGTCCCCTTATCACCAATAAATTTTGTCGTGCTTTGTTTAAAAGAGCTTAATATATTATTTTTGTAAATTATAGAATAAGTAAAACATTAGATGGTTTAGAAAGGAATTGTAATTGAACACCCCTGGTTTGGAGTTAGAATTAAAGTTATATTTCCATTATTTGATCTGATTTTCTATGGCCAAGTATTTATAGCTCAGAACGAAACATTCGCAACCACACAAATAAACTTCCGCAGGCTCTGAAATATACATTCGCATGTAGAAAATCAGCACAGAAATATACATTCGCGGTGCAAATTTTAACACTTACTTTTATTTCATCGATCTGTCTAGAACCTTTGCATTATTAAACTTTATTTATCAACAATACAATTCTATATATACTTTACTACACGATGTACACTTTTTGTTCAATTTATTTTCATCTGCAAGTGTTTTATTGATGTAATTTGTAAAAAAAACGTGTTTTATTTATAAATTTATGACTTTTTGTGATAAAAAATAGCTCATGACATAAAAATGCAAGTAAAACTTGAATTAACTAAATCGTTTCTATCTAATGTTGAAATCACCGATGCTGCCAGGTATGTAGTTATTCAATAATTAAGTTAAAAGGCAGAAAAAACAGACGACTTCATTTTGTGCACAGCAATAAACTACATCGGGGCACAGAAATCAACCGTTTTTCCCTTTCGCTCTTTCCATACAGTGTACATGTTTTACTTTTAGATTAATTTATCACATAAACGTAAGGAATGGTGGTTACCTAAAGTACATCAACAGAGAGACCAGTGCCACTATTAGATCTCCATTAACAGGAATCACTACACGTAGAAGTTACACAGTACAGTGGGACTATGTCCAACCTTATTATAACTGCTTCGATCAGTTTGGTTCCAGCTGTACCGAGTCACCGATAACCATGACGGACGTCACTGACCAGGTATACAGTATTTATTTTTTTTCTTTGCTAACTTTACATTCTTTAAACACCACTTACCACACAAGAGTTTAATGAAGGTGTCAATAAAATGTTATTTGAAAGGCCGTATTGACCTATTTAACATTTAGGAACTTTGTTGTTCTAGTACATGTATTAATGTTGCATCATATTTTACTACTTCCCCGAAATAGCCCTTTATTCATTACTCTCCCTTTGGATGGCATATATCTTAATTCAGCTTTTGACCAATTGATATACGGCAAGCAGCCCAAACTGGCCTCGATGTTTTCATTGTGGTTTTTAAATTTCCACTTGTTATTGCGGGCTGTGTCGTGTACACCCATTCCATATTTCATTATTTGCTACTGTAAAACGTTCTTACTTTATCAGTGAAAATATTTTAAACATTTTTCTAATATTAAAACTTTCTTAAATTTCAGTATTTCAATCTTTTGCTTAAGTCTTAGCTGATAAGCCAGATATTTCTAAAACTTTGTCGTAATTTTGATTTTATAACATAAGGTAACAAGTAATCAATGCAGCACTTCAGTTTATGATAATATTCAACTCATTCTATAAAATATCACAGTCAAATAAAGTAGAACAGATATAAGTAATACTATTTATAATAAATTATATGTTTTGTCCCCCTTTTATTTTAAGAGTGGAATTCTTATCGAGTGGAAAACATGGTCTGATGATCTAGCCGGTATTGATGAATATGAATACGAAGTGTTTCATTTGGCTCCTAGTAATAATAGTCTTCGAGAAGATTTCAGATTACTAGCCTCAAATAAAACAGAAAGTTTAACGGTATGTACAGAGATGATACAAGATTAAAATAGCAAGTCTAACGGTACGTACAGAGAGGATATCAGAATACTGGCCTCAAATAAATTTGCAAGTTTTACGGTACGTGCAGGGGTGATATTAGATTACTGGCATCAAATGAACTAGCAAGTCTATCGGTACGTACAGAGAGAATACCAGATTAAAATAGCAAGTCTATCGGTACGTACAGAGAGAATACCAGATTAAAATAGCAAGTCTATCGGTACGTACAAAGAGAATACCAGATTAAAATAGCAAGTCTATCGGTACGTACAGAGAGGATATCAGATTAAAATAGCAAGTCTAACGGTACGTACAGAGAGGATATCAGATTACTGGCCTCAAATAAATTCACAAGTTTAACGGTTCGTGCAGAGGTGATATCAGATTACTGGCCTCAAATAAATTTGCAAGTTTAACAGAACGTGCAGAGGTGATATCAGATTACTGGCCTTAAATAAATTTGCAAGTCTAATGGTACGTACAGAGAGTATATCAGATTACTGGCCTTAAATAAATTTTCAAGTCTAATGGTACGTACATCAGATTACTGGCCTAAAAAAACCATGTCAGAGGTGATCAACTTTTGATTAATAGTGTGGTATTTAAACCAGCACATTTGACCACTTGACCACCCAGGTCCCACTCAAATGAATGATGAAATAAACGGATCCGTAGATGACAGATTAAAAGATGAATATGAGTGGAGAAAGGCCATCAGTTCTGTTGAGATTTTGCCTATTATCTAGAGTTTTATTACTTATCCTTTTATACATTTTGTTTAATTTCAGAGTTGGTTTAATGTATCCACACCGGGAATGTACTCTGTCATACTAACAGCATTTGATAAGGCAGGCAATCACAAGTCTACAAGATCATTACTGTTGTTTGATGACCAATCTGTAGTAGAAAAGATACAGGGAACCAGATCGATTGTTTCTGAGACCACACCAGAAACAGATCATACGTGGGTAGTGACGGAGACGAGTCAACTTCATATTGTATGGACTGGAAGATTTAAAAATGAGAGACATGACGTCAACAAATGGCTGTACAGGGTTGAAAAAAGTCGTCACGTAGACAACAATTATGATGATGTATTTGGAAAGAGAACACACGAATTGGTTACAAATGTTAGAGGTAAACGTCTAGGCTCAGTACGCGTTACTTGATACCGTTCAATAATAAGAATAAACATCATCATACTAAACAGAAACATGAACGCGGTATCACTTTACACTTTAGTAATCAACAATAAATTTTATCCCTTCAAAGAAGACATTTAATTGTCTTCATCTGCCTAATGTTCGCTTAACTTAATTGGACAGGCTAGAAAAAATCGCACAAAATTTAAGGGGGTTTGCACCTATAATTTAAAGACAATAAAATGGATAAAGTGGCATAAATATCATTTGAAGATCGCAATGGAAGTGGGAGGTTTGGCGCCAAAAAACCTGGTTTAACCCACCATTTCGTTAGAAATGCATGTACCAAGTCAGGACCATTGCGATCCACCAGTTCTCTGGTGTGATTGATTCGTTTTGTCATTTTCTATGGACAATGAGATTGATCATTCAAGTTCGGTAGTTTTGTTATTACCTTTATTCATAAAAAGTTATGAACTGCATTCGTTGGACATAAAGAAAGTTTGGTTTCATGGGCCAAAAAATTCAAGAATAATAGATAGACAAACACTGAGAATCTCTAAAATCTGACAAAAATCCTAAAATATGAGGAAAAAACCTCCTGAAAGGTTAACAGTATGTTGTTAATACTTGTGAAATTAAGCTAGACATCTATATTATATGTGCTCCAACGTTTTTTACTGAATGATTTATGTGGATCTGATTGTTTAGAATACCAACTTATTTAAGGTGTTTTCAAGTTTGATGTCAACTACACAGTATCAGGCCCTGATATCAGATCATTCCAACCCTACACAAACGTCCTTGACATTCTACCAGAAACGGAAATAGTACACGTTACATGGGAAGATGGACAGAAACTTGATATCAGCATAAAGGCAACAGACATTATAGGGGAATATATTGAAGACACAATAACAGTGTACAAAGATACCACAAACCCAGAAATAGAAAATTTATGGTTGTCACATGGTAATAAAACAGGACTGTTTGTTCACAGAGCTGAAGACTTCACTGATATGATGTAAGTAATGTAAACGTATGCATCCAAGGCCAATTACTGTAGATGTGTAAAAGTAGTACATTCCCTGTATAGTAAAAGCTTCCAAATCTATGGTATATGAGGAATTATATCGTGTATGGGGATGGGGATAGTAAATATAAATGGTTAATGGGAAATGGGGGTGGTTAATGGTATTTCAAAGATTGGTCCATTTTTATGGTAAATGGGGAATGGGGATGGTAATTGACTTTCGAATTTTATTAGTCGATTTGTTTAAATAGTAAATTTAGATTGATAATGATAATATAAAGTTAATTTTAACTTTTTAATATTTTCAATAAAACATTATTTTCTTTCATCTTTTAATCCAGTTCATAAGACAGTAGCCTTATGTATTGTTTTGAAAATATAAAAAATGTAAATTTTAAACAGTATTATTGTCGAAATAATTAATAAAATCTTAAACATACAGGTTTTTAAAGAACAGCTTTATATTCGATAACAAATCATGTTCATTGATGTCATTTTAATGATGTAATAACATTTTTCGGTTTTTTTGGTTATTCATTGAAGGAATTCATATGTAGACACCGGCTTATAAAACATATAAATAGACTGTGCACAAGTTACCGGACAGTTCAGGATCAAATTAAATGGCGTATATGTACATGTTGTTGTTTTGAATTACGGCTCACGATCTGTATGAAAATTGCTAATATTATTTTTATTTATTATTAATAATTCTATAATAAATGAAATACAACTCTTTATATTAAATATAAAATAAATAAATAAAAAAAAATCAACATTTCTTAAAAATTGTTTTATAAATAAATATATAGTTAAATTAAAAAGTAAAATTAATAAGATCGTCGATAATAAACAATTGCATTATGGGTATGGGGATAATATATGATGTATGAGGAATGGAATGGTAAATGGGGATGGAGATAGTTAATAGTGTATGGGGATGAGTAAGGTAAATGGTGAATGGGGATGGGGATAGTTTATGGTATATGGTACAATGTTAAATGGGGAGAGTGGGAAGCTTTTACCATACGAGTACTGTATAGTTATTGAATTTATCAAAGTAATTTTAAGTTGAACTTCAGTTTAAATAGAAATGATATCAATGACTAAAATATTATAAATGGATAAAATTAAAAAAATTGTGCTTTTGCAATTTTTGAAAAATTTCAATTTGCGTAAAACACACAGGTATGTTTCCTTGTTATTTACATAGTCAATGCCTCTGCGTTGCAAACAATTCTTTTTTTAAGTTGTCTACCTTCCAACTACCTTGATGCATATGCTGCTGTTCGGCGAGTAATAAAAATTAACCTTCGTAATTGAAACGACCTTTTATTCTTTGTAATACTTTACATATTTAAATAACTACCGAATGCTTTTGATAGATAACACTGGTATGTCACAGATTTGAATAGCTGAATTTGAAAACCGATGGTTTATTTTTATTGTCTTTTGTCACAAATTTGAATGGGATGATTTTGATTACACAGTGGTCTATTTAAGAGATTTTGTTACAGATTTGAATGGGACGCCTTTGATTACCACAGTGGTTTACACAGTGTTCAGTGGAAACTTTTTGACAATTACACCGGAAGTTATGTTATGCATGGAAGTTCATACATACTAGCCCAAGGCAATGCTGATGTAAGGGGTATAAATATGAAGTATTGTTTATTATTTTTTTATGAATTAT
The DNA here is from genome assembly GCA_963971305.1 of Arcuatula senhousia. Taxonomy (NCBI): domain Eukaryota; kingdom Metazoa; phylum Mollusca; class Bivalvia; order Mytilida; family Mytilidae; genus Arcuatula; species Arcuatula senhousia. Next base: position 539,091 of record OZ020307.1, on the reverse strand, counting down.
GAGGTATGTGATAGATAATATTTTATTGAAAATTAATAACATTATGTAATTTTTTTAACAAAGTTTGCAAAATTAAATAAAAAAGTTTTCATATTTTAATATTTAAAAACACATGTATAAAGTGAAGCCACTTTAAAGTTTTGTGCTTCAAAATGTGACTTTAAATAAACGTAATAGCATCATTAAAATGCAAAAAAATAGTGAAGAGTTCTACCATTCATTCTCTGAAACCAAAGATCAAATATGGAAAGAATTGCAAATGAATGAATCTAATTTGAATGTTTATGAGTAGCTTTTTTATATTTTGTGCCTCTATTCTAAAAAGATAAAGGCAAAGGATGTCGAACACATTGATTTTTTTTTCATCGATTGTCCCCCTATTTTGTACTTCTAAGATCAGACTAACTAATAAGAGATTAAAACTTAGCCAGAATTAAATTATTTTCCCCTGGCTTAAAGTTTACTTACTGTTTAAATGGTAATTCACAGATTAATTCAGAAGAGTCATGTTTTCCCGCGCGCCCCGTGAATATAAAGCACCAGAATACATTCTAATTGTGAATCTACCACAAAAAGCACTGATGTAGGTTGTGCAAGTTAAAATAATGATAAACAAATCATAGCAGTTGAATATGAATTATATCTATAACACGCAAGTGATAGATACACATTCAAGTTGGACATTTCTTACAACAGAAAGCTCGAGATACAATTGAAGACATATGAATTAACAGCAACTGTTTCATTAAATCATCTTTTTTCCAGAACCTGACTGAATGTGAAGCCTTATACGACCAGTCACCTAGAGGTTCAGATTGTTACTGTACTTTATATCATGGCTGCTTTCATAGACATTTCCATGTAAAACCTGAAATAGTCAATGGATCTGGTCTGAATCCAGGTTTAGATAAAGGATTACATGAATCTGATTATTTCATAGAGATAACAATAGTCAACAATGCTTTATTGTCATCTGTTCTAACTAGAAAGGTACTGATACAAATAGTCAAAAATGCCATATTGAAATACTAAAAAGGTATGGATAAAACAGTTATTGGTGGAAGTGATGATAATAGTGTTTAAGATGAAATGTTATAACAAAAAATACACATATCTTACATGTCTTATAAAACATCTAAGTGTGAAGCCTGTTAATGTAATTGTCATAATGTTCGTATAGAAGAAGATTAGCATATTTGTGCGTGTTGAGTTTAAATATTCAATGAAATTTAAAAGTACATGAAGATATTATTGAGTACTGAAACCTGCACAAAAACACACAAAGAAAGGTATACATATGGCTTGATGATCCAGTTTGCTAATGAAGAACACATCGCATTGGTATATTGAAGAACTCAAAAGATATGTTGTTATCGTTTTTAATCTCGATCAATTCCATTTTTTTCAAATTCGATTGTTTTACTATGTACACAATCTGTCTTTAAAAAGACCACTGATTCAAAAGACTTCAATTAACTTAAACTACATACTCACAAGTAACTGTATTTCCACTTTAACATTCAGTATTTGTGCTTCTCCCTTTCCATGTAGATAACTATAGACACCAGTCCACCACAAGCTGGTCATGTTAATGATGGAATATATGGTACACCTGAAGTCGACTACCAACAGGATTTAACACTTCATTTTCATTGGGAAGGGTTTTTTGATCCAGAAAGTGGTGTAATGTACTACAAGTACATGGTTTCTGATCGGTGTCGGAGTAAACATAAAATGGTTCGTAGCTCAGAGGTTGGTAATCTATTTTTTGTTCTTTCGAGAATATATCAGTGTGTTTGGTATCACGGATAAAGGTGTCGAAGGTATTATAACTCTCCTGTATATTTTTCGTTATCAGAAAATTTATAGACAAAAAAATATTGTAAACATAGGGTCACCGTTCATTTGAATGTGATATTGGCCTTCTAATATATATAGTTATATTTCCAATTTTTATTCATTATATTAAGGACATTAAGCCTTTAGGATCCTGAAGAAAACCTCTCGCATCTATGAAAGTTCAAGTTTAAACGTTTTTTTAATTGCTTCAACAAATTTCAAAATTTCTTACATGTATTTGTTCTACATAAATTTTCTCTCTTTGATGTCATATCAACACTGAAATAATGAATACATTATTATATTTCTAAACCCTAAGGCTCTTCCTACCCCAGACATAGGCTGATCATCTTAGTAATAATTTGGTTTCCCAGTTTGATATTTTTGGTATAATGTTCTATGCTTTTCATAATCATATAGTGTTTGACATTTTCAATATTTTGGTAGAGCGCCTGTGATGAGTCTTGAATAGACGAAACGCGCGTCAGGCGTAGCAAAATTTATTGTCTGGAACTTTGTTGTCATTTGTATTTCATATCTTATTACTACTTATTGAATAAAGATATATATATATAATATTTTTTTCCAAAAAGTCAAAAAAAAAGATGTTAAGTTTTACACCCTTAAGTCACTATGAATGATTATATTTTAATTATTTTATAACGTGTTATAGTCACAATATTGTTTCAATTGAGAACATACCAAGTAATACACGATTCACGAATGTTAACGTGCAACATACCTATTCAACTTCAGCTTTGATGTGTACACTGTTTAGTTACTAAACCAAGTACGTCAGATTGATTAAATAGAATAAATACACAGCTACAATAAAAAACGTGGTATAAATAACAATACGTTTATTTGCATGAGAATAAAAAGAATAAAAGAAACATTGTGAAAAGAATAAAAGAAACAATGTGAAAAGAATAAAAGAAATAATGTTAACGTCATGAAGAAGTCATGGCTTCAATATCACGTGACCAAGAGAGTTAAGTAAAATAAAGAAGTAAATTTAAAATAAAATATAATAATTAACATAGAAAATATCGCTCTATCATTGTGCTAAATAAAGACATTACAATATTTAAGGATCGTTTTCAACCGTTCGTTTCATAATTGATACACGGGATCTTTCATTGACATTTATAGAATTGATTTTGAACCGTACGCACTGTATTTTTTTTTATCTAAGATCAATTACAAAACAGTAGACAGTGACTATTGGTCACATTGAAAGCTGCTGACCTTTTTATATTGAACATTTTTAATAAAATCGTGTCGACATGTAGGTTGTGTTGCGTGTACCTATTTGACATTATCTTCTATTATGCTGCAGCAATAACCGATCCACAGTAGTTCAACATGTTAATCCATGTTCGTTATTTCTATTCTTTATAGACATAAATGAAAATTAACACAGATGAAACCGTCAATATCACTGTATGTTTCATTGTAGGTGGGTGAAACATTTGATACTGAAATATCTTATACTGCACCAGAACAAGGAACTTATTACATCTCAGTCATAGCTGTTAACCGGGCCAACGATGCTTCAGTTGCTGTATGTTCTGATGGTGTTACTATAGATACCACAATCCCCAGGATTCGTAATATGAGAGTTTCCGGAGCCAAGACTTCACCAAGACTAGTTAAGGATTCCAATGGAACATTGTGGGTTATTGAGTCCAATCTAACTAAGAGTATCTACAATGATTCAGGTTGTAGGTCCGTATCTAAAAGGGGTCTTTTACTGTTTCAAAACATTATCACAGGATAATGGATATAATAATATGGAACTTATATAAGAATAATTAATGACTTATATAAAGACACGAACAAAAATTATATAATAATTAAAGTCTTTTGTAAGAATAATATAGGACTTATGTGAGAATAATATAGAACTTTTATACAAATATTAACATAGAATAATAAAGAAAGAAGCAAAGGTGTACCAAAGGGGTAATCAGTATCATAAAACCGTAAAGACGAAGACAAAACCGGAAGACAAAAATAGAACTTATATCAGAATTATATAGAACTTATATACGAATAATATAAATATAGAACTTATATACGAGTAATATAGGACTTATATACGATTAATATAGGACTTATATGAGAATAATATAGAACTTATATACGAGTAATATAGAACTTATTGAAGAATGATGAAGGACTCAAGAATATTAAAGAACTTATATAATAATAATATAGAACTTATATACGAATAATATAGGACTTATATAAGAATAATATAGGACTTATATAAGTAAAATATAAAACTTATATACGAATAATATTCCCTATTTTCGTAAATAGTGGGTTATCTCCCATTTACAAGAGTTGTCCTCCATTACGGTTGGTATATGAATGCAACAAATAAGTTTTTATTTTGTTTCAATTATTCAGATGGCTTAGCAGACCCTCTTAAATCACGAAAACCTGTTGCATACCTTTTTTTTAATAATTATTTTACATTTGGACATTTTTTGACAAATTAAAAAATAATGCAGAAAAAAATTATTTTTCCACACCATAACTAGTATGACATACCTTTTTGAAAGAGAAGATAACTCTGCAAATGGGAGATAACTCACAATATACAAAAATAGGGAATAGCACTATATAGGGTATATAGCTGTATTGCACCCCTAAGGTCATGCGATAAAGGGTATGTTATATAGGAAATAATGTCTGTCTTATAATACATATTCAACAAGGCTGTATAACTACGTAAATATATGATATAAAATAATATAGAACCTATACAAGACTAATATTGAACAATATAAGACTTATATAAGAATAATATAGAATAATATAGGACTTATATAGGAATAATGTAGATTATATAGAATAATATAGGACTTTTATACGAATTATATAGGAATTATGTAGGAATTATATAAGAATAATATAGGACTTATGTGATAATGATTTAGGACTTTTACAAAGCCACAAAGATAAATGGACGATGAATGTTTCAGACACTTTTAATTTAAACTCTGAAGAAATAAACCATGCCTTATGTTCTGAATACATGTTTCGAATCATTTAAATTTTCTACTCACTCATTATCGCTTGTTTTTTTTTCAAGCGCTGGTGTATTAACAATTGATGACATAGACCTATTTCCTGACACAGGAAAATCTACCTCTCTGAGTTGTAAAGACTTTAAGTCGCTGGGTACCACCAGTGTCTTTGTTTTACCTAGGTCATCACAAGTAAGTGTATAAAAGACACAGGAATATCTACTCTCTGAGTTGTCAAGACTTTAAGTCACTGGGTACAATCACCCTTGTGACTGTATTACCTATCTCATCACAATACAAATGACAACAAAGTTCCAGACAATAAATTTTGCTACGACTGACGCGCGTTTCGTCTATTCAAGACTCATCAGAGGCGCTCTACCAAAAATATTGAAAATGCCAAACACTGTATGAATATGAAGAGCATAGAACAATATAACCAAAAATACCAAACCTGTGTGTATTATAAACACAGGAAAATCTACATCTCCGAGTTGTCACGACTTTAGGTAAATGAGTACCACCAGTATCTCTGTATTGCCTAGGTTATCACAAGTAGGTTTATAATAAACACAGGAATATTTACTCTCTGAGTTGTCAAGACTTCAAATCACTGGGTACCACCACCTTTGTGACTGTACTACCTAGGTCATCATAAGAAAGTGTATAATAAACACAGGAAAATCTACATCTCTGAGTTGTCAAGACTTTAAGTCACTGGGTACCACCACCCTTGTGATTGTACTACCTAGGTGATCACAAGTAAGTGTATAATAGACACAGGAATATCTATTCTCTGAGTTGTCAAGACTTTAGGTAACTTGGTACCACCACCCTTGTGACTGTATTACCTTGGTCATCACAAGTAAGTGTATGAATGACAAAGGAAAATCTATTTTTCTGAGTTATCAAGACTTTAAGTCACTGGGTACCACCCCCCCTTGTGACTGTTTTACCTAGGTCATCACAATTAAGTGTATAATAGACAGCAAAATTTACATCTCAGAGTTGACAAGACTTTAGGTAACTGAGTGCCACCATCCTTTTGACTATGCCCTAGGTCATCACAAGTAATTGTATAATAGTCACCTCTTCATCTCTGAGTTGTCACGACTTTAGGTAAATGAGTACCACCAGTATCTCTGTATTGCCTAGGTTATCACATGTAGGTTTATAATAAACACAGGAATATTTACTCTCTGAGTTGTCAAGACGTTAAATCACTGGGTACCACCACCTTTGTGACTGTACTACCTAGGTCATCATAAGAAAGTGTATAATAGACACAGGAAAATCTACATCTCTGAGTTGTCAAGATTTTAAGTCACTGGGTACCACCATCCTTGTGATAGTACTACCTAGGTCATCACAAGTAAGTTTATAATAGACATAGGAAAATCTACTTCTCTCAGAGTTGTCAAGATTTAAAGTTACTGGAAACCAACAGTGTCTCTGTGGTACCTAGGTCATCACAAGTAAGTGGATAATAGACACAGGAAAATCTACATCTCTGAGTTGTCGAAACTTTAGGTAACTGAGTACCACAACCCTTGTGAATGTACTACCTCTCCGTTATTGCATGGGGCTGTCACATCTGACATCACCCCAATCCACGTTGTCATAAGACTTGGTGTCTACTAGGTCATCAAAAGTAAGTATATAATATACACAGGAAAATCTACTAGTTGTCAAGACTTAAAGTCGCTGGGTACCACCAGTGTCTCTGTATTACCTAGGTCATCACAAGTAAGTGTATGATAGACACAGGAATATTTACTCTCTGGGTTATCAAGACTTCAAATCACTGGGTACCACCACCTTTGTGACTGTAATACCTAGGTCATCACAAGTAAGTGTATAAATGACAAAGGAAAGCCTACTTCTCTGAGTTATCAAGACTTTAAGTCACTGGGTACCACCAGTGTCTCTGTATTGCCTTGGTCATCACAAGTAAGTGTTTAATAGACACAAGAAAATCTACATCTCTGAGTTGTCAAGACTTTAGGTAACTGAGTAACACCACCCTTGTAAATGTACTACCTAGGTCATCACAAGTAAGTGTATAATAGACAAATGAATATCTACTCTCTGAGTTGTCAAGACTTTAAGTCGCTGGGTACCACCACCCTTGTGACTGTACTACCTAGGTCATCACAATTAAGTGTATAATAGACAGCAAGATTTACATCTCTGAGTTGTCAAGACTTAAGGTAACTGAGTACCACCACCCTTGTGACTGTACTACCTAGGTCATCACAAGTAAGTGTATAATAGACAAATGAATATCTACTCTCTGAGTTGTCAAGACTTTAAGTCGCTGAGTACCACCATCCTTGTGACTGTATGCCCTAGGTAATCACAAGTAATTGTATAATAGACACAGGAAAATCTACTTCTCTGAGTTGTCACGACTTTAGGTAAATGAGTACCACCAGTATCTCTGTATTGCCTAGGTCATCACAAGTAAGTTTATAATAGACACAGGAAAATCTACTTCTCTGAGTTGTCAGGATTTGAAGTCACTGGAAACCACCAGTGTCTCTGTGGTACCTAGGTCATCACAAGTAAGTGTATAATAGACACAGGAATATCTACTCTCTGAGTTGTCAAGACTTTAAGTAAATGAGTACCACCAGCATCTCTGTATTGCCGAGGCCATCACAAGTAAGTGTATAATAGACACAGGAACATCTACATCGCTGAGTTGTCAAGACTTTGAGTCACTGAGTACAATCACCCTTGTGACTGTACTACCTAGGTCTTCACAGGTTAGTGTAGACTATTTCCATCTACCAAAAATGATGACATTACTAGGAATATAGTTTAATAAATTTAATTTCCTAAATCAAATGGTCATGTTAATAAACAATAAATAGATGTTTTCACTAAAGATAAATGCCAGTAACAAAATAAGTGGTAGATGATCATGAGTCTGTTATAGATTAGCTTAAATTGGGATCCATCTGTCGAGGAAAACTTAGTATATGACTTTGAAATAGGACTATCATCTACAAAAAACAATCCAGCACCAGACCTGATGCCATTCCGATCCACCAAACACCACCCACATTTTAGAATAGACCATCCTGACATAAAAGAGGGCACCTTGTTTAACATCGTTATAAAAAGTAGCAGTAAAACAGGCATAGAAGGTTTACAGGTTAATATATAATTTTAATTTAAACTTTGGATGTGGAAACTGGAGAAAGATTATACTCGGTCGCAAAGACTTGTATCTTATTTTCATCAGTACTTTCATCTTAAAAGTGTTTATTTTTAACTATTTGTAAAGATGTCATTTAAATTTAAAAAAATAACAAGAATTGATTAAAATCAAATAAGAAAAAAACGGTTTTAGGAAAAGTGACGGACTGGAATGATCTCCAATATCTAGGAAGAAAAGACTAAACACGGAAAAGAGACACAAGAAAATTTGAAGATCGCAATGGTCCATCCTTGGTACAGGCTTATTAAACGAGGTCGTTGGTAATAAGAAGCAAACAGGAACCAATTGAGCATTAGAATGTCAAAAGTCCAACAGGGCTAAGACAAAACCAGTAAACACGACCGAGAAAATTACAATAAAGTAGACAACATAAAAAACACAGAACACCCCAAAAGCAACCAACAACAGCAACCCATGCCATAATGAGAGTGACCTCAGGGTTTTTGATTGTTTTGTGGTTTGTTTGTTGTGATTATTTTCTGTTGACCGATTTTATTTGTTTTTGCGTTATTTATAGACATATGGACCAGTTGTTGTGGATACTACATCCCCTATTTATTCTGGAACTGACATCAAGATGAAGTTACAAGCTAAAACATTATTGGTAGACTGGTCTGGAGAACGTTTTGAAGATTCAGAAGACCCACATCCTTTGCAATATAAATTTGCAATAGGTATTTTATATGTTATACATTAAAATTGAAAAGTGTTTGTCTCTGAATTGTAACAAAATAAGCGAAAGAAAAACAAAACCCATCACTGTTGGTACAAACAATCTTTACTCATGAAGACAGTGCATATTGTTGTTTTTAACTAAAATATCGTTTATCTATTTAATTTACGTATTATTGACATTACTTTAAACAAATATTTATGTGTATTGTTTTATAAACTTTTTACACCCATACATGCAAAATGCAAATCTATCCCATTTGTTTGTATTTGTCAGGTTTTTGTGTTTAAGAAGGTTATCTTTATCTGGTTGGATTTGGATTGTATGAATCTTATTTGATTTAACCTTTGGACAATCGCAAAACGGCGGTGAATGCTGCTAGCTGTTTTCCATTTGGGTTTTTATGTTTCCGCTTGTTTATGCAGGCTGTGTCAAGTACACCTTTTCCACATTTCATTTCTTTCAATAAATCCTTTCTATTATTGCCCAAGACATGCGAACAAGTGACAAAAAGTTTAAGATAATCTATAGAAACCAAACACACGTAGTATATAAAAACTTGTGAAAACAAGGACACAATGGATGTTATTTTTGAATGTTTAGGTACTAAATCTGGGCTAACTGATGTCTTGAGTTACCGCCCTTTGATGTTTAACAGTCTTTGTCCTGAATCAAAGCCTCCACAATGTACAGCAATTGACGTTACAGATATAAGTTTACATGGTAACCAGGAATATTACGTTACCGTCAAAGTAACGAACTTGGCAGGGTTGTATGTCTGTAAAATGTCGTCAGTGTATATACATGATGTTCAGCTTCCAACACCTGGCATAGTTTATGACATCCATCCTGATAACAAGGGCAATAATACATTTAAGGTATATATGTTATGATGACAAGGGAAATAATATATTTAAGGTATATGTGTTATGATGACAAAGGAAATAATACATTTAAGGTATATATGTTATATATTATGTGTTATGTCTAAGAACAAGATACTATGTGTTTATTACAATACAACAAAAACCGTTCTTTGAGTATAATCTAAAAAATCAAACTGTATTTTTGCTGCTCAACATTAATTTGAATACCTTATGCGTAATGATTTAACCAAAATTATCATTAAATGACAGTGTAAAACTTCTATACATGTACAATGCACTAATTATAATGTAACCAAAATTGAACTTAGATTGGTTTAAACTTGTTTTAAAATATAGCCTATTACAGATTTTCTATTCAAATTTGATTTAACATTCAGGACTTGTAAATGAGATTAAGCATTTTCGTTTACCGTTCTAATGTAGAAAATTTGATGTTATTTCAGGATCTGATTGATATAGACTTTTCAAACATAACCGATACTTTGGCTGTAGAATGGAGACGTTTCTATCATCCCTACTCAGATATTGTTTATAAAGTCTGTGTGGGAACAAACAAAGGGATCTGTGATATAACGTCCATAGACAACATAGATTCATCGGTCAACACATTCACATTTGAAAATTTAGTTCTAGCAACGTATCAGGTAAGTATTTATAACATATATATACAACAACAATATCTAGGATTCTATGGAGTTATATTTGCATCGTTCTCCTTGCCATACAGTATATAGCAGAATAAACATTATTATTATAGACTATAGAAAAAATATACAAATGATGTTAAAGATTGCACAGTTATGTTACAAATACTTTGACTTGGAAGTAATAATATCCCTATTCACAGGTTATATATTCTTGTTCATATCTATAAATATCAACCAAAATAATCAAATTGGTTGATTTTATTTCAGAAATACTTTATAACAGTAGTAGCAGCGACGTCATCAGGCAATGTTAATTCTTCCAGTGATGGGTTGATAATAATAAATAATGATATAGATTTAGCAGGAATCACCATAAATGATGGCCGAGAGTGTTCAGGTACAAATGTTTGTTATTGATTGATTCGTTCAGAATACTTGTTTGTTAATCCATTTCGTTTGAAATGCCTGTACCAAGTCAGGACCATTGCGATCCACCAATTTTCCGGTATGACTGATTCGATTTTGTCATTTTAGCTGGACTATGAGATTGATCATTCAAGTTCGGTAGTTTTGTTTGTTATTACCTTTATTTGAAGTATTTATTTTGATCTTATGTCATAATTACAGTTTATATACGTTTGTTTTAAAGTAGCCAAATACATGGTGGATTTTTAAACCGCCGATTGTTAATGTAGGTTGTGTAGTGTTCACTTATTCCGTCTATGGAACTAGTTTAAATCCGCCACATTTAATATGTGCATGTCCTCAGCCAGGAATTCTTGACAAATCTTTTGTTTGTAATTGTTCTTTTTTTGTTCTTTGTCTAAGTCGTCTTTCTCTGATACTTTCAGGACTTGATTTGAATTGTATACATTATATTTTGACCTTGGGCCAATTGCAAAACAATGAGCAGCGCCTGATGGCTGTTTTTGATCGTGTTTAAAAAAACAGGTTCCGCTTGCTGATGCTAGCTACGCGTACACTTATTCCACATCTCATTGTTGTTTATATTAACAAGACATTTTTTTTGTGGCAGGTTCATTTACTGTAAATTCAACCCATCATTCACGTGTAAGTATCCTACTTCATAGTTCCTGTTCAGCCACATTAGCAAAAGGAAAAGTCATCATTCTACACAATTCAAAATAAAAAAAGATATCTCCTCTTATAAATTAAAAATATTACACCTAAAGACAAATTCTGTATTTGCATGCAGGATGATACATTTGTTCTTGCCGACATCACCATTGCTTTGCCAACTACTCTATACAGAGTTTTACTTTTCAAAAGTCTGTTTAAAATGTCTTCAACAGTCTACTGGTGTCCAATATGTTCATTTTAAACGTTCACCGCCACCAAAATGTGCAATATGAATGATTATTTAATGCAAATACATGCATACACATACTATTATTATTATTGTTATTATTTACAGCATTTATATAGTGCATACCTAATAACATTACTCTATGCACTTTACAATTAAAGAAACAAATATACATATACATTTGAAAATATATATCCGATACAAAATATGAAAAAGCATCAATAAATAATAATATTTTTAAAGTTGGGTAAATGAATATAATACTAGTTATTAATATACATGTTATTGAATTTCAGAATTTGCATCCTAAATGCCAACTGGATATCGACTACCAAACATCTACAACAGATTTAAATGCTTACTGGGAGATTCCACTAACTTGGTATCCTATATTGAGGAACGTGTTTTACAGCGTTGATATCAAATCACCATTGGGAGGTACGTTTAAATTTAAACGTCAAAGATAAACGTGTAATTTAAACTCTTTTCAAATGCCTTTAGAAATAGTCTTAAGTAATAACTTAATTATTAAACAACTTTTTCTTAAGCATGATAATCAACTCGCAAATATTTTAATTTTATTCTATTCCTTTATTTCATGCCAATATTCTGATAGTCTATATCATGTTTGATACATAGTGTAGCAATGCGCTGCTATCTAGAATCACTCTATTTTTAATCAATGATAAACTCAAGCTTATATGAATTAATTACTCACTGTTATTATATAAAGCGCTTGATTCCTGATTCATTTTAGTACCAAAGTCGATAATACATGTCGTTTATTTAAATACAAAATTATTGAAAACGCCAGTTTTGTTTCTTTGTCTCGCACATGAGCCCGAAAAGCAAAAGTGTCGAAAGATATGCGTTTTTCCTAACATGCTTGAACAAAAAAGTCAAAATCGGCACCGAGGGTATCATCCATACCGAAAGGAACATGCTGCTTAAAACTATTTTAAGTTCAAACAATTAAAAACTTCAAAAATGACCCACCAGAAAAGGTTATTGACACAATGAATAGTAAATACTGAATTGCACTTTCCTTAAATGATGCTTCAAAATTGTTAATAAGGCATACATCCATTTACTCTATTGTTTTCAAAAATTATGTTGCTTGATATTTTTAATTACATTTCATGTAGATCTTTGGAGTCCAATCCAAGATTTTAGCTACATAGGAAGTCATACATCAGCCAAGCTAGGAAATCTAGATTTACTACCAGGTCGTACTTATAGATTCAATGTTAAGTTTTGTGCTGATGATTTATGTTTCCCTGTGATACACAGTGATGGTGTAGTCATTGTACCAAGTCAACCTGTTCCTGGCAATATAGAAGTGGTCCTGGAATCCGCCAAGGTAATTGATAGATGTAGTTAGTGCATGGTTTACACACATCGAGAAAAGGTACTACAAGTAATCGGACAAGAGAACAAAAACTTGATAAGTTATTAATTAGCAATATTGTTTTACATGTACAAATCTTCGTACTGACTTTTTCCCTGGAACGGATATTAAGCAGTGCATGTTTTTTTTGAAAATTGCCCATCATAGGATTTAGGATGATTTTTTAATATCTTAAAATTATTCTTATTCAAGGGGTATGTAAGTCCAAAATGTTAACCTAGTAAACTTTTTAATTATTTTGGTATGTATATTTTTTTATGTTTCTCCCCTTAAACTTTTAGTTGTGGCGCCTCGGCTGAGTTTTTAATTGACTAAACGTGGGTAATTCAAATTATTGGTGTATGTATTTTACTACGGTTCTACAAGAGAGAGGCGAAACTGGAAAACAATCTTAGAATAAACCCGCTAAATCTATAGTCATGTCTGATCTTCAATTACAAATTGAACCATACGATGTTTTTTACATTATGACTGAGTGATATGTCACTCGCTTTGTATAATATACATGTACGAAGTTTTTCATCAACCAGCTGGCAGTTATTCTTGAGAAGATGTATGACCCTGATATAGAAGATTTATTGGAAGCCCGTAACGTTATTGAAGGATATGAGTGGACAATAAAAGATGGATCCTTTGGTGCGGGACTACATGATGAATGGAAGGAAGTCACTGTTATCCACGACGTCAATACGACACATGTAAGGAGTATTTTGAATATTTGTTGTGATCTCTTTCAAAAAATGTAATAGTATTATATTAGAAAATCAGGATACTAGTTCTGCTTTTTTCTAATTTAACCTCGAGATTATAAATTGTTACAAGGATAGCAAAGTCTACTAATAATGCAAATAGTCAGAAAAGCAAGGAAACACACAGGCAAACATAGAATTACTTAACTCACAATATAATTTTTTCAAAGCTTAAGCTGTTTTATTTAAAAACGTCTTTCTCTTTCAGTTAAAATTTGACATAGATTTAACAGATGGAATAGATTTTTCTAAGTGTAAGTTAATTTCTGTGAGAGGATTTACTAAAGTTGGACTTTGGACAGAAGTCAAAAGAGAAATACAGAAATGTGTCGTTGTGGATGACCACAGTCAGATAGTACCACGGCTAGTAATTGATGCCACTGGCACAAGAAGTATGTATCATATATATTGTTGAGATTAGATTTATATTACAATGTTAGTTTAGATAGAGCTACATGTAATTTCCTTTACCGTCGTCACTTTAAGATCATCTGGAATTTAGTAAAAGCGAATATCTACTTTAATGTTTATGTGAATTTAATAATGTTTTTGAATAACAGTTTTCCTTAAAAATGTCCAACAGAGTTATATCATATACGAGCAAGACAGAGAAAAAAATGGTTTTGGCCCAGATCTTGATACTAGAACAATAGTACAATAACATAAGGACAAATTGTAATCTATTTAAGGTAAAGATGCAACAGAAGAGGTTGAAGTATCTTTAGACCAAAACGCTGCATGGATGAACAATGATATAGACTATACCTCTAGCAAGAACATATTATCTGCTGTCTGGCCTACTCTAAGATACAGCTCTTACCAGTGGGGAGTGATTGAGATACAACCGACAGATATAAAGACATATTACAAGGATTTTAGTGAAATTATAGTAAATGATCTTTGTTCTCACCCGGATTCTATAAAGTGTGGCAATACAGGTAGGGCTATCAAGTAGTTGTTCTGTGTCTATTTTCTAAATCTTGAGATTTCAAATTTAGCATTTTGAACTTTGGCTTTGTTAGGTGTTTATTGTATTAATATCAGTTTTAAACCAATTTTCAACGATATCAAGAGTCTATGTCATTTAAAACGAATCAATTAATTGAAAATAGGTGTTTAATGACTGTCTCTGATTTCAGACAACAATTACATCAATGTTTATTTCAACGAGACTCTGGTTCATGGAAGACGGTATTCTATATGTGTACATGCTGTCAAGGAAGAAATAAAACATGAGAAGTGGACAGAAACTTTAGATGATCTAACAACCTGCAGTGATGGAGTAATTGTTGATCTCACTCCACCAACAGGAGGAGATGTGTGGATCGGTAATCATCCCGGCACCTTGTTTCAGGTATCAAAAGTTCACATTGTCACTTAATTTACATGGTATATTTAACCGTTTACTGCAAAAGACAAAGATGGACCAGTGAAACATCCAAATGTCAAAAGTCCGAAAGTGCAAAGACAAAATCGATACACACGAACGAGAAACAAACACCATAATACACAAAACAAAACACAAAAACAACAGCAGTCAAATACACGAAACCAAGTCGTAATGAGAATATATTCAGATGCACTGGAAGAGTAAGTAGTTCCTGGTTGCTATAGCACAAACGTCTGACCTTTAATGATTGTTATGCTTTTACTTCATAAAACTACATTTCTAATACTTGTGTACAACACATATTTGATTCATTAGTTTTTACTGCAAACTATTATAACCATCCTTTGTTCCGACCAAATTTGTTTCGATTATTCAGACATCCACTTCTGAAATGTCAATTTCCTGGGACTCATTTGTTGATGTTGAAGAACATTCTGCACTGCACTCGAGTGGTATATCTTACTACACTGTATCTATTGGTATGTAAATAACTTATATATTATCAATATTTAACAAACCATCAACTCGTATAATGCATATTTGTTAAGGTAGTTTGATTTTTATTTAACCTCTTATTAAAGAAGCCCTACACTTTCGTCTTCTGTGTTTCAGAGTAGTTATTTACGTGGAAAGATATTTTCACAGAGGTCTTAAAGAAATACCATCTGTCTTTTTAAAATCTTTTATTTTTTTAAATAAGATTATTGTGCGGTGATAAATGTTTTTGGTGCGATGAGAAAAAAATATAGGTGAGGATAACTGGATTATAAAACCTTTTGACAGGCTATTTGTTACCGTTTTTTTAACATATTGTCCTCTTAATTCTACAGGGTCTACAGAAAACGGTGTTGATGTAATTGACCAGTATAATGTCGGTTTAACAAATCACATTTCATTTCACAACCTGCAGTTACAGAATGGACACAAGTATTATGCTTCAGTTACTGGTAAACGAAGTTTATATCAATAACATTATAATTTATGTATTTTGATCATTTGATTATTTGATTATAATAATGATTTAATATAGTAATGAAATAATCTTAAATAGCTATCATAATACTGCTCTTTGATAGTTTTTGTTTTCAATGACTTGTATCATTTGGGGGGCCTTGGTAGTAGAGTGGTTTACAGTGCTGGTATAAATACGATGCTATCGATCACTTCACAATTACATAATCAAGAATTAGAGCCCTGCTTGGAAACCTGTACGTAAGTAAGTTTGTCCAAATGTACAACTAAGCCTCTTTCAGTTTTGTTAACATCAATATTGACGGCAATAAAATTAAGCCTTCAAAAGTATTTCGATTGTTGTTACTCTAGAAATGGCGTCAATCAAATGTGGATTCTCAAAAATTCTAAAGAACTAATGGAAAATCTCCATTCTAAGTCATTTTCATCATGTAATAGCATTAAAACGTTTGATTTCTCTACATTATATACTTCAATTCCACATTCACAATTAAAATTTCGTTTGGCACAGCTGATTAAACGTAGCTTTATCAAAAAGAATGGAAAACGCAGGTACAAGTATTTGGTAGTCGGTTATAAAAAGACTTACTTTGTCATCCAAGAGTCTAGCAAGAAAAACAAATTTACAGAAGATCAAATAATAGAGATGCTCAACTTTCTAATCGACAACATATTTGTACAGTTTGGTGGACGTGTTTTTCAGCAAACACTAGGTATCCCAATGGGCACAAATTGTGCACCATTGCTTGCCGATTTGTTTCTTCATTCATATGAAGCAGACTTCTTACAATCACTTCTAGACAAAAAGGACCGCAAACTTGCTTTATCCTTCAATCTCACATTTCGTTATATTGATGATGTCCTTTCACTAAACAATCCTCGATTTGGTGACTATTTACATCTCATATATCAGAAGGAACTTGAGGTAAAGGACACTACAGATTCTAGGAGGTCTGCTTCATATTTGGATCTATTTCTCGAAATTGACACACAAGGAAGGCTTTGTACAAAACTCTATGACAAACGTGATGACTTCAACTTCCCAATAGTTAACTTTCCCTTTCTGTGTAGCAACATTCCGTCCGCTCCAGCATATGGAGTTTACGTATCACAATTGATTCGTTATTCCAGAGCATGTGGGGAGTACAACGACTTCCTTGATAGAGCTACACGGCTGACAAGCAAATTGTTAACACAGGGGTACGTTGCTCCCAGGTTGTTGTCATCACTCAAGAAATTTTACGGACGACATCATGTGCTTGTATGCAAATACGGGATTTCTATCTCTCAGATGAGCACAGATGTTGGTTTGACATAGAGTTTTGTAATGTCATCCTTTCCGGATTTGACCAACACTTAATCGATCTTTGGCAACGTGACGGGTGTGCTATAGCAAGCAGGAACTGCTTACTCTTCCGGAGCACCTGAGTTCACTCTCGTTTCGACTTGAGTTCGCGTTGCTGAATGCGGTTTTGTTATTATGTGTGTGTGTTTTATGTTGTTATGTGGTTTGTTTTGTTGTGATGATTTTTTGTCTGCCGGTTTTGTCTTCGTCTTCACGGTTTTATGATACTGATTACCCCTTTGGTACACCTTTGCTTCTTGTCAACTACATGCATTTGGTAAGTGCCTTCCTCCACCATTAAAAATCAACACCATGTGTTGCCCATGTGCGACGAAAGTGTCATCACTCACTGTTTACCTATTTTATTTGAAACAAAAGAAAATATTATGTAAAAAATGAAAAACTATAACAAAAATATATAAAAAATGGGTTGTATTACTTTTGCTTTAAGATGTAATGTTAAAAATTTTTCCGAACAAATGTTTAAAATTACGTCATTTTATAAGATTTCTATTCAAAGAAACTCTGTAAATAATTAAAAAATAATTGTATCCTTGTATTCTTTTGATCGTGCAAACAAACCTACATCGGTCTATCTAATGATTCTAAAAACATTTAATAAAGCCCTATATGTTTTAATAGGTTACGATTTCATTAACAGAACCACAACAGTCTATGCTGCTCCCATTGACATAGACACTACACCACCCACAGTAACAATAAAATCTATCTATATAAGTGGCAGACATCTAACAAATAATACTCAACTTGAATTATGGTACGTACATTTTCAACTATTATCAAATTTACTACTAAAAATGAGTAAAAATCTGAAAGTAGATAAGGCTTTCGTATTCCATTGCTTCTTACTTATATTTGTGTTAAATCAAGAACAGTAGACTTCTTTTTATCTTATGCATATGATGTATTTATAGAAGGCGCCACTTTTTATGATACATCTATTTTTTGTCATATATCTAAAGCTGTTTTAATTTTTATATTTGAATTACAAATGTATAAACATCTACCAGGGTTTTAGAGTTAGATCAATAAAGTTTTGCTATTTCTTAATACTTATTTTTTACAAAACAAGATATCAGCACTCGAGCATATATTGGTCTTCTAATTTTAATGTTTTGCAATAAAAAGACGGTACCTGTTTTTCGAAACCTTACTTTTACTCAGTAAATTTCTTTTTTTAACAGCTGGAACGAAGTCTTTCTAGACGGTGAAAGCGGTGTAGATTTTTATTTGTGGGGAATCGGTTCTTTTACTGGACAAGATGACCAGGTGAATTTCATTCAAACCAATCAGGAGTGTGATAAGACAGCTGGAAAAATAACTGAATTAGAAGAAGGTCGTCCTTACTTCGTAACAGTTAAGGTAAGTTTCCACGAGAAGCCAGTCAAACTGATTGTGTCTTGCTTCTCAAGATTTGAAACGTCTATTTAAAGATATTTCATTATATTGGGAAAAAGATTACTTTTGATTCAAGTTCAAGTTGGTGCTTACAACATGCTGTAGATAATATTACAGGATAAAACGTTCAGATGATTGTTTACAACATCAAAGGTTTATCTAAGATATCCTGGGTAAAGTTTTTGGTCTACTGGAGCACCAATTGGGAAATTTAAATCAATAACTTGATATAAAATTAGTTTGTTCCTATTATACGATTCTTAAATTGTGAAAGAAGCAGAGGTACCAATAGAGTATCCCAATGTCAAAAGTCCGAAAGGGCAGAGTCAAAACCAGTAAGCACACAAAAAACGGGACAAAAACAGAAAACATCTAAAATATGGAAACACAAAAATCACTGAATATCAATCAACAACACGAACCTAAGTTGTAAGGAGAGTCAACTAAGGTGCTCCGGAAGAGTAAGCAGTTCATGTCTGATATAGCATATCCGTCGCGTTGCCAACAGTCAATTCAGCATGTCAAACCCGGTAGAGGAAGACAAAACAAAACCCTATGACAAACCAACATCTGCATTCATCTGAGAGATCGAAATTCCATATTTGTCTATAAGCGCATGATGTCTTCCGTAAATTTTTTTGAGTGAAGACAGCAACAAAGGAGCAGCATAACCCTGTGTGAGCATTTTTGTGACAGACGTGACGCTCTGCTAGTAGTAGAGTGACAAAACGTGAAAAAGTCGTTTAGTTTTCGAGTTTAAATGACCCACCTGTCACATGGAATTTGATTGTCAAAAATGATAGATTGATTATTGAGCTTCCAAAAAATGTTTGTCGTCGCATAAAAATGTGGTGCCATCTGACGTTAAAATGACGTTTTTCGAAGGTACCCCCTTGGCACATACGTACCTACACCCCATCTAACCTAAAAATAAAATATTTCGGCTTATTATCTATAGAGTTCATGATCAGTAAACAAAAATATAAGGATTAATTAAGATTTTAGACGCAGTAAACAAAATAAATGTTAGTTTTTTGTAGATGTAATTTGTATCCGAATAAGAGCCAAAAAATGCCTAAAAAATTGAAGTTTTTCTCTACTCCCACAGCGAACTTGCACTTTTTCATTCAAAAAGTTATATGGCTATGAAGTATTAAGTAAAAATGAAATAATAGCCGATTTAGATTTTAGAAAAATGCTTTTAACTTAAAGTTATAATGAATAGTTCAAGATTTTTTTTTCGAGCAGATGACGTATTTTATTCGGAATATATACAGCACTTTAACGAAATCGATTTAATTCTAACTCCAAGGTCATTTGTGTTTACATTCTTTGTTACAATATTAACCTTATTTCCTTTGTAATTTATGTTTGCTAAGTTTATAGTTGTTTTTGTTAATTTTTTCAATATTTACAGTCGGAAAAACAAGTATTTATGAAAAATGTGGTTTGTTTTTGAAGTTTACAAACAAAAACCTGTGGGTGCGTTTGAATAGTTGGTGTGTTTGACTTTGATTATTAAAAATATGAATAAGGAATGTATCAGTGTTAAAGTTGCGTCTTTTGGTTCAAAGAGTAGATCAAGCTTTAAAAGAAATCAAGTAAAAGAAAATTAAAACCAATTTTTGACGATTCCGTTGCCTAAAGGTAGTTTCTTATTAAAAAAAAATCTAAGTAAGGCGGCCAACAAAATTTCATAATACTGAAAAAAAAACATAACCATAGTTTCCAAAATAATGCTTTGTATTTAGCTTGTTACTTCCAAAATCCGGAAAAAGTGAAGAGTTTGGAAAATTGCAGAAGAATATCGTTAACGAGACAATTTTTGTCTGGGGATTATTTTCCCTAAATTCGCAAGCTCAAACTATCCGCAAAAATATCCTCCTCGCGATTGCTTTCTTTTCAAGCGTATAAAGTATAAGTAATCAGATGGAACGCGATTTTATTCCCACACGCGAGAGATCAGTAACATTTACAAAAAAAAGACGCGAAAAATTCCACGTTTACAGTATGCGATCATATGTCCTCTTTAGTCTTGTAATCACGGAAAGGCAGCTTTCATCTTGTACAATTCGACGAAACGTATTTCAGTAGAGGTGAAAAAGGAAGGTCTTTTTTTTTAATCTGACAACACGAATAAGTTTGTTTAGGTGTGCATTTCCTTCATTCAGTTGGAAAACACATGTGAAGGTGTGGGTGGGGAATAGGCCCACAGCGGCAAGCTTGTCGGTTAAGAGGGACATTAAAGAACGCTCGGAAAACTTACATCGAGTCAGGCCGCTTTGACCACAAAGCGACTGGAATGTGTGTTCCAGGTGATTGAATTAGGGCAGTCCTGTCATAAAAAATGGATAAAATGTTCAGTTTTTCGCATGTAAAAGAACCCTAATGCAGGTCTCGATAAGAGTAGGACCCGCAGGATCCCCTTGTACGAAGCTTAATTGTCCGATCAAAACCTAGCTTTCATCCATTTTAGAAATTACAATGGCAGTCAATTTCCAACCCAATTGGCTTTGTGTCCCCAATTCTTCCATTTCATCATCATTTCATGGTCATTTTAGGTTCATCTCTCTGATATAGCCGAAATCATGATGCTTGGAAGTAAAACAATACTAATAGCAGACTAACTGACTGGTTTCAAACCGAGTTATTTTAAAATTCTATAGATCATGTAGATAGCAGAAGGTTTATTATTTCATTCACTCTGGTATATCTTCCATCAACTGTTGTTCAGATTTTGCCTTTTGCACATGCTCTTAGTGGTTGTAACTCGACATCACGACTTTTTGTTTCAAAAAGGCCTTGTATAACGCAATGAAAACGAATCCGGATCGTTTTGCAAATCTGACTGCCTTAGCAAACTATCACCATTCATGACGCTATTGAAAAAAGAAGGATTTTTGCAGTTTTATATAACCAGAGTTTCCAATATAAAACTTTGAACCTGTTATTTTTGATTTAATAATCGCTGCAGTCTTTTTAAGAGACTTGATTTGTTTATGCAGTTGTAAAAATGTTGTGTTACTAAATGTGTCTGTAAGGAACAGCTAGGATCTTTCGTGCACATGTTTGTGTCTTTGTCAAAATGAGGAAAAACTGTCGCTATCACCAAACTGTTGTTACAACTGATGCAGTTGAGGTGCTTGAAGAATCAGATTCTCTAAATTGTTGTTATTTCAAACCATTTCAGGGGTAATTGCCGTACTTGACACACTAATGTAGTCAGATATATATAGGTGTACGAGGAAAATAGGAAAGATTGATGTGTGCTGCATGTTCACAATTTCTTAAATGGGAGGAGTGTAAACCATTTGCATAACACGTGAATAGTGAAATAAACCCTTATTATACTTAATTTTAAATCATCCTATTTAGTTTTGCCATCCTGAATGGAATATTTCAAAAATATCTCAATATATATTCGATTTTTATTTTTTATGCAACTTGACCTGTGACGGAAACTCGATCAGATCTCAAAATACGTGAATAAAGATCCGTAAAATCATTTGCCATAGTGAAGCTGGGTAACACAGCTAATCATGTGAACAAAAACAAAACTGAAATGTCAATAAAATATAGATAAAAAAAACTATTTTTGTATTAAAAAACAATCTTTTTTACATACAATTTTAGCAGACCGGATGTGGCGTCTGTGTGTGTCATTTGAAACATTTTTTTCTTGTAATAGCTTTATAGTTCTTTATATTAAGAGTTTATGGTGTTGCTTTCATTTTATTTTCCTATTTTAAGATTTTAACGCGTTTTAACTATTCTGTACTTCATGGAACGTTTTCCACTCATGACCTTTGACCTTGATTTTTGACATGATGGCACCAGATATTATGGCGACGACATTCATTTCCTGAAAGAAGAATGATTTTGCTTATCAAACAGCTTTTCAAAATCCATGTGACAGATGGGTCATTTAAATTTTTCAAAATTGACATTCCGTCACTCTACTATAGGGAACTCGCACATTCTGAAATACGTTAACTCAAACATACGAAAACATGTAATAAAAATATATTATAAGGAATGACCACAATATGCTTTGTA
The DNA here is from genome assembly GCA_963971305.1 of Arcuatula senhousia. Taxonomy (NCBI): domain Eukaryota; kingdom Metazoa; phylum Mollusca; class Bivalvia; order Mytilida; family Mytilidae; genus Arcuatula; species Arcuatula senhousia. The sequence goes on along the minus strand of OZ020307.1, from coordinate 516,115 downwards.
TATGAAGAGCTAACACTATAAAGAAGCAGAGGTACCAATAAAGTGCGGCACGTACTGGGTAGTCAAAGAAGCATATTGCACAAGAGTGTGTGCCACATTTATATTATAGATCTAAATTGAAGGAACCTCGTTAACTAAATATATTACTGGTTTATAAGCTCCCGCTCAGCGGGAGCTAAATTGACTGAGTATGATGCCTCAATCCGGAAGACGTATAAGCTAGTCAGAAATTCGCACCCAATAACACAGAATGCGAAATTAAATTCCTTTTTTGTAATTTTCAATTTTAGAAAATAATAAACATAGTTATTGCATTAAAATATTTTTTAAGTAGTTCCAGCTATGAAATGTTTTAAATATGAAGAATTAAAAAATATATATATATATTACTACTATTTTGGCGTCCATGCTTATCACTAGAGGTCGCGCCCATCATAACAAAATGACAGAAGCGCGGGAACCTGTCATTCTAATATTCGCGAAACAAGACCCCCTAAAAAAGCGGTGCATTGTCAACAAACCAAATAACTTGAATGTTTCAGCAGACAAATTTCATTTCCTACAGTCATTACATTTACTTTGTCCCCAGTAAACATATTTGTTTTTGTTAATTTCTCTCTAGCCGGCTTTGAATTCGAAAATGATAGTAGAAATTCTTAGGGTGTTCTCTGCAAGGTCCTCACAAATTCACTTCCTTGTTCTGTTTGCAGTCGCGTTCCTTTTTTAATTAAAAATCACACAAAAGCTTGCGTTTCTTGCTATTATTGAAAGATAATGAGTTCTTGCTTTAATTAGATTATGAGGAACCATATACAAGAAAGTTACTTAATCTGCGGGAGCTTTTCAGGTTTAACCTGTTTCATATTAGAGTTATATTGTATCCCTGTATTGTAGGCAGCAAACCGTGCTGGTTTGACATCTTTTAAATCATCCTTAGCATTTATCTATGAACAATCGGCTCCAGTTGCCGGGCAAGTCTACGATGGTGATTTACAGATGTCGCCAAAAGATATTGACTACCAGACCAATGTCAACAGTCTGTCTGTCCATTGGAATGGATTCTTTGATCCTCATTCAGTAATTAAACGTTATGATGTCTATGTTGGTACATGTTCTGGTTGTAGTGATGTATTCAAACAGCGTGATGTAGGAATACACGAAGGTATGTTTACGTTGATAGAAATATTTACATATAATTTTATGATTTAACATATTAAAAGATACCAAGTGGGCCTAAACAAAATTCTCTGTTGTATGGGCATATTTGAAGAGTAACGATGATATCGACCAAGTGCAATACAAGGAAAGAAGCCTGGTGTTTTAACCATTATGAATTTAGACAATAGGAAATGACAAAAAAAGAGATTGGTAAATTTGTGTCGGTGACGACCAGACATGCAATTTTCCTCAGGGACCTCTGGTCTATCAGAAGTTGTTATTGAACCAGTGGTTCCCTCGGGGACCTCTGGTCTCTCAGAAGTTGTTATCGACGCAGTGGTTTCTTCAGGGGGGCCTCTTATCTACGAAAAGTTGTTTCCGACCCAGTGTTTTCCTTGAGGACCTCTGGTCTATCAGAAGTTGTTATTGACCCAGTGGTTTCTTAGAGGACCTCTGGTTGATCAGAAGTTGTTATCAACGCTGTGGTTTCCTCGAAGACCTCTGGTCTATCAGAAGTTGTTATCGCCCCAGTGGTTTCCTTGGGGACCTTTTGTCTATCAGTTGTTATCGACGCAGCGGTTTCCCTGGGAATTCTGGTCCTGATATCCTTTGGTATCGCCCCAGTGGTTTCTTTGAGGACCTCTTGTCTGTGAGAAGTTGTTTTCGACGCAGTAGTTTCAAACTGCAAAGTCCCAAATCGGGTATAAACGTGGTTAATGATGTGATATGATGTTTCTATATATATTTGATATGTTGTATATTCATTTTTATTGTAACTACAGACAGAGCACTGAATAACATCATTTTTGTCTGCAAAAAAGAAAACATTGATTCTTTAACAACTGAATTATGGTTTAATTGTACTAGCAATAGCATTACATTCACAGCTACAACACTGTTCTATGAGGAAATAGTTGACCATTATATATCCGTCATTTCCTCCTTGAACCTTTATGTTGATGCAAAAATGCAAAAAATGAACACATTCCCTCTCTTTACTGGATTCCTAAACAACATAATATCCCAACAAACAGTGGTTTATTGCTGGGTGATTGAAATAAACCCCTTACATTCTTTCAGTTTTGTTGAATTCTACACCGACAGTAATACAATTTGTCCTTCAAAATTATTACGATTGTTATTCTAGAAAGGTGTGTTTATCTTTTTTATTAAAAACAACAAAAAGAAAGTTGTGATTCAAATGTGGATCTTGTAGAATTCAAAAGAACTTATGACGTAACACTTAAATTTGTAAACAATATATACTGCTAATATTCCCCATGCACAACTCAAATCACGATTGGGACAGCTGATTAAAACTTTTTTAGCTCACCTGACCCGAAGGGTCATGTGAGCTATTGTCATTGTTAAGCGTCCGTCGTCCGTCGTCCGTCTGTCGTCCGTCCGTCCGTCCGTTAACTTTTCTTCAAAGATCTTCGTCTCTGAAACCACTGAAGGGATTGCATTGATACTGGGTATACTTGATCTTTAGGATGTCCTCTACCAAGTTTGTGAATTATATACATGTTGACAAACCAACATGGCCGCCGTTGCTAAAAATAGAACAGGGGGGTCAGACCATTGTTTTTGGCTTATAACTCGAAAAGTATAAGAGATAGAGAAAATCTGAAGCAACCTACCTTGTTCAGCTTTAAAAGCTTTACAAATCTCTCCATTAAGTCAAAGTTGTGAAACGACTCCTTATAGGGGTTATTGCCCTTTAATCATCAAAATTGACCATTTTTGCAGATTTTGGACTATATCTTGAAAACCGTTAGAGCTAGAGGAAAAGTTAGCATTGCAAAATTGTTAAGCTTATTGAGATCTACAAAAATGATGTCAGGGTCAAAATTGTCAGATCAGCCGTTTAAGAGTTATCCCCCTTTAACTGTTTTTTTCCATCAATTTACACTGATTTTCAAAAATCTTCTTCTCTGAAACCACTGAAGGGATTGCATTGATACTTGGTATACTTGATCTTTATGATGTCCATTACCAAGTTTGTGAATTATATACACGTTGACAAACCAATATGGCCGCCGTTGCTAGAAATAGAACAGGGGGGTCAGACCATTGTTTTTGGCTAATAACTCAAAAAGTATAAGAGAAAGAGAAAATCTGAAGCAAACTTTCATATTCAGCATTAAAAGCTCTACAAATCTCTCCATGTGAGTCAAAATTGTGAAACGACTCCTTATAGGAGTTATTGCCCTTAAATCATCAAAATTGACCATTTTTGCAGTTTTTGGACAATATCTTGAAAACCGTTAGAGCTAGAGGAAAAGTTATCATTGCAGAATTGTTAAGCTTATTCAGATCTACAAAAATCAATCCAGGGTCAAAATTGTCAGATCAGCCATTTAAGAGTTATTCCCCTTTAACTGTTTTTTTTCCATTAATTTTAACTGCTTTTAAAAAATCGTCTTCTCTGAAACCACTGAAGGGAATGCTTTGAAACTTGGTACACTTGATCTTTAGGATGTCCTCTATCAAGTTTGTGAATTATATACATGTCGACCAACCAACATGGCTGCCATTGCTATGGTCCTTTTAGGAGTTATTGCCCTTTAACTGTTTTTTTTTTCTATTAATTTAAACTGATTTCCAAATTTTTTCTCTGAAACCACTGAAAGGATTGTTTTGCAACTTTGTATACTTGAAAGTTTGTGAAATAAATTCAAACTTTGGCATAAGAGATCAGGTGAGCGATTCAGGCTCCTGGGAGCCTCTAGTTTTTAAGTATCAGTCCACGTAAAAATGAGACAACATGCATGAATTTGGTGGCACATAAAGGAAAAAAACGCAAACTATCCAATATAACAACATTTTGATTTATCAAAGCTCTGAATTATTTTGCCTCTTGAAGATATAATAATATGAAATGGTTGAATTGTACAGTGAAAAATTCCGGGTAATGTTCTCGCCAAATTTTTCGCTATACAACTAGGTAAAAATTTTCTAGATAATTGACACCTTTTAAATCTAAAGTCTTGTTAGAATTTGTTTTTTATGTCAAAATGAATGCTAAAATCAAAAATATTTAATGTCCCGCTCCCTGCCTGACATTTAGCTAGAATACTACTTAAAAACATTTGAAAACGTAGGTACACATATCTTGTGGCGATTATAAATTGACTTACTTTGTCATCAATGGGCCTGAGAAAAAAACCCACACATTTACAGAGGGACAGATAATTTATATGCTCAACTTTCTTAACGACTACATATTTGTACAGTCTGGTTGACGTGTTTTTCAGCGACTTTCGGCATTCCAGTGGGCATTAACCGTCCTCCACTGCAACGCGGCACCTAGTAATGGTCTTTGTTTTTGAAAAATTCAAAAAGATTACAATGATGTCTAACATCCACTTATATTTGTTTATGTTAGAAATTACAATGGAGTCAATACTTCTGGTACCAGGACACATTTACTATACAACTGTAACAGCTTGTAATACTGCAGACCTTTGTACATCAGTCACTTCAGACGGTGTGATCCCTGACAACAGTCCACCAGTACCTGGTCGTGTTCAGGATGGTACGGAAGATAACGACATCGAGTATCAAGCAAACAGGTAACATCGAGTATCAAGCAAACAGGTAACAGAGTAGCTAGGAAACTGGTGTTACATGTAGTGAACTTTAGTGACATCAAAGATGGGTAACAAATATGATAAATTAGTTTTATCAATGATAAAAACATAGCATAGGCAAAACCCTATGTATAAAATTCGTAGATGAGACCCTTGCATTGACACTATACTAAACGTCACAAAATACATTGTAATCACTTTTGTACATGTATTATGAGTTGTCGTAAAAGGGTATACGTTTTGTTATTTGATATTTTTTGTTTATGTATGTGATGCTTTTACATGTTGCAGAAACTTCATTGCGGCTAAATGGTTTGGATTTACCGATGCGCATTCAGATATTGACTATTACACTGTTCGAGTTGGTACTTCTAAAGGCTCAGATGATGTTTACCCATCAACCATCTTACGAGACACTGATGTTGTGACAATTACTGACCTACCTAACCCTCTACCTATATACAAGAGAATCTATATAACTGTGCGGGCATATAATAAAGCAGGTAGGATAAATTAAAAAACTTAATTACTCGTATAGATAAAGACAAGAGAATCAATAAGCTGTGAGGGAGGTAGCATAGAAAATATCAATCGTGTTTGTAATGCAAAGATAAATCAAAGTACTGGAATCCGATTCCCCTGGTATAGCTAAAGTGCTTAGTTTGTTTATAAACAGCCACATGTTATTGTATATTTTCTGTAAACTACATGGATCAAGACGTTTTATAATTTTATGGTTGCCTTTACTTTTAACGTTTCGTTTTATTCGTTATCATTCTTATACCAGGTTTGTATTCTGAATCGTCTTCCAATGGTTTACTGGTTGATGTTTCTCCACCGGAAGTGCTATATACTCCATCCTTGTCACGTGATATTGGCTCGTTAACAGACGGAACATCAGTTCTCCGATCAGTGTTACGTTTTACATGGAGTGTAACAGACAAAGAGTCATCTATACAAAGACAATACATATCACTGGCCTCACATCAAAGCGGGGAGTTTAATTCTTCTTCCGTCTTGGTAATACTATAACTGAGTGTTTCACACACTCACGTTTCTTAAAACAAATTATTATAAGATGTAGTAAAATATATGTTTACATCAGATCTCCATGCTTGGTAGTTTTAATACAAATTTCAGCACCCAGGAATATTTTGTACAGACCCCTACGACAAACATGATAACTTCAACTTTTCCACTGTCACCCTAACCTTTTTCACAAAGATCTAGGTCTACATTTCGTTTGACCCAGCTTGTTATTTCAGGGTTTGTGGGATGTACATCCCCACGCACACAAATCGCTTACACATAGTTACTAGAATGTTGCTCTTCGGTTGTTGTTGTCTTTCAAGAAATATTACGAATGACACCTGTGCTGAAAGACAAGCACATGCGTTCATTTTTTCCACTGACTTTTTCTTAATGTTACCAGAACAACATTATTTGAATGTTAAATTGGCACTCCTTTTGTTCTTTGAATAAAGGTAAAAAGAAGAAAGAGCAGGAGACTTTATAATGACGTTACAGTCCGTGTATGTCATGTACATTTCTTTTTAGATAGCCCCCTATATTTAATTTCTTTTTATATTTGTAGATAAGTGGAATGTTAAGAGAATATACTTTTACCAATTTAAACCTCCATGATGGTGGGACATATCTTTTCAAGTTAATTGTTTGTAATGGGGCTAAACTTTGTACAGAAACCGAATCTTTAGGAGTATTAGTTGATTCCACACCTCCCACAACTGGTACGTTACAGAAGGATCAATGTTAGAATGAAATTATTACAAGCCAGATACATGTAAATAAAGCCAGAAAGATATCACTATCACATACAACAAAGAAGTTAATCCCTGTTATATTTCTATCATATTAATGTAGTCGTTCATATTTTAGGATAAAAATAGAATTTAGCTATATTTTGATTGCCTTAATTTCAGTTCTTCATAAATTCTCGGAATAAAAAACCGTTCGATGATTATCGAGTATTCCAAAATAAAACTACTTTGTTTTTTAATATATTAATGTAATATCATCATTTTAATGTAGGGATGTTTGCAATCGATACTTACCACGCTGCCAATCTACAAAGACAAACTTCTGACTGGATGACTTGGACAGACTACAAGTTATACCTATCATGGTTAGGGTTTTCAGATCTTCACAGTGGAATTAACAAATACTATGTATCAATAGGCAGTCATTATATGGAAAATGACTTAAATAAGGTAAGTTTGATGTATTTTGAGGTCAATGTTTTCATTTTTTGTCTTTTGTATGCACATTTGGATGATTTTAGTTTGTTCTTTCTTTCATGATTATTAGGTATCAGCATCTCCCCAGAAATTCATATCGAAGCCAATAAGAACTGTAGAAAGTTCATAAATTTATGATAGCTGCAACCTTTTCATTGACCTATTCGTTAATTACAATCGTCACCTGTGGTCGATCGTTTTCTTTCTTTTATTATTAGGTACCAGGATCTCCCCAGGAATTCGCACACAACGATACAAGTGTTAGATATGATGATGAAGGTCCATTACAATTCTTTGTTGTGTCAACACAGCATCTAACTAGCTATGAGCATGTGTTTATCAGTGTTTGGGCAGAAAACAAGGTAAGATCACTTACTAACTGTTTAATGTCCTGGTTTTGCAGAAAACAATAAGGAATCCAATGGGCACTAATTGTACATGTTAACATTGTTTCTTCATTCATATGAATCCGACTTCTTACAATCATTCCTAGACAACATTAATTGAAAGAGCGTCATGTCAGGCACAAAAATGTTGCTCCTTGGTTGCTGGCTTCACTCAAGACATTTTACAGAAGACAAATAACATAAACATAAACAAATATGGGCTTTCCATTTCTCAGATGAGTGCAGATGTTGGTTAATCATAGGGTTTTGTCGAATTTGACACGTGATTTGACCATTAGCAGCACGACAGGTGTGCTGTAGCAAGCAGGAACTGATTACTCTTCCAGTGCACCCAAGTTTACTCTTGTTAGGACTGAAGTTTGCGTTGTTAATTGCTATTCGGTTGTATTTGTGTTTTTGTGTTTTGTTTTTCTTCGTTCGTGTGTACTCTGATGTTTTTTTGCCATTGATGACTTTTGACATTCGAGTGCCCAATTGGTACCTTTTTGCTTCTTTCATATTGAACAGTTTTACTGGCAATCGACATCGTTTGTTGCATCAAACTGGGACGAAGCAGTGTATTTACTTTTGTGTAGATTTCTACTGTGTGCTTTTTTTGCTTTATTGTCTGCTTGACCATTGGGTATTAAGTAGTTTTCTCTTATTTTGTTGCTTCTTACGGGATATAAAGTGAAACAGTTTTACTGCATTTTCACCGTTATTCGTGAAGTATCAGTTTTCATAGTTTTCGTGGGTGGCATTAACGCCTGAAATTTGATACCCCACGAAAATGAAATTAAACACGAAAATTGGTATTTACGAAAATAATTGAATTCACATTGCATAGTAAATGTAAATAATGATTGGTTTGTGTAGTTGCACTAATGTATAAAAACATACAAAAGCACAAACGATGTCTTGAAAGCATACTTTGCGTTGATATTTGTCCGCTCGCACTCATTTAAATCACACCTGGTATATTAATCTATTTATTTTCGAATTGACTTTACTAAATATTGTATTATTATATATCAATGCAGGTTGGTGTAGTAAGTGATATGATTCACTACCAGTTCCGGTTAATATCAAATGGCTATTTAGATTTGATTAGACGATGTGATGCTTTATCGTGTCTCGGTCACTGTGTTTGTTCACCAAGAAATCAACGTTGTCATCCTAACGGACAGTCATGTAATGATATATCTACAGGTAGGTGATATCAGAAGGCTATGTAGATTTGATTAGACGATGTGATGCTTTATCGTGTCTTGGTCGCTGTGTTTGTTCACCAAGAGATCATCGATGTCATCCTAACGGACAGTCATGTAAAAATATATCTACAGGTGGGTGATATCAGGTTATAATTTAGATTTAATCAAACTATTGATGCTCTATCGTGTCTCGGTCACTCTGCGTGTTGACCAAAGGGTCTCCGATGTCATCTTAAAGGACAGTCATGTAAAAATATATCGACAGGTAGGTGATATCAGGTGGTAATTTAGATTTAATCAAACTATTGAAGCTCTCTCGTGTCTCTGTCACTCTGTGTGTTCACCAAGCGGTCTCCGATGTCATCTTAAAGGACAGTCATGTAAAAATATATCTACAGGTAGGTGATATCAGGTGGCAATTTAAATTCAATCAGACTATTGATGCTCTATCGTGTCTTGGTCACTCTGTGTGTTCACCAAGCGGTCTCCGATGTCATCTTAACGGACAGTCATGTAAAAATATATCGACAGGTAGGTGATATCAGGTGGCAATTTAGATTTAATCAGACTATTGATGCTCTATCCTGTCTCTCTGTCACTCTGTGTGTTCACCAAGCGGTCTCCGATGTCATCTTAACGGACAATCATGTAAAAATATATCGACAGGTAGGTGATATCAGGTGGTAATTTAGATTTAATCAGACTATTGATGCTCTATCCTGTCTCGGTCACTCTGTGTGTTCGCCAAGCGGTCTCCGATGTCATCTTAACGGACAGTCATGTAATGATATATCTACAGGTAGGTGATATCAGGTGGATATTAAAGATTTGATGAGACGATGTGATGTTCTTGCTTGTTTCGGTTACTGTGTGTCTTCATCAAGAGTTCACCTATGTTTTACGAACAAACAGACGTGTGGTAAAGGTAGATCTTTTGAGGATTCTAACGACAAGTGGCTTTTTATGCATGTTGATACACTTGTTCGAACTGTCTTATAACACTTGGTACTTTGTAGTTTTTTCATCAATATACGAGTTTTCTACTGTAGTTTTTGTCTTTTTTAAATGTTTTATCATTGTAAAAGATGAGCTCTATTTCTCTATTTCAGATAATGTTAACACCTTGATTCAGGTTAATGATATACTAGACCTGTCAAGTACCAGTGACATCCAGTTCACACCCAGTGACACATTACTAGCTGCTGCTTGGAAAGTAACTAAAGTACAAGGATTAGCTCCAATCTGGTAATTTATTTTGAGCTGTAAATATTAAATTTATCCTTTATAAGAGTTAAAATTTACTAAACGAATAAAAACAAAAGTGACTTATACTTGATGATTTGCTGATAATATGTCGAAAATGTGCAATCTAAAATATGATTTTTTGTACATGATATCTTTGTTATTGAAATTAATAACAACTACCGTAAATTTGCACGTTTTGTATATACATGTAAACATGGATGTATTGTATTTCAGTAGAATCGTGTTTCTGATGTGTTATCATGGTTATTATAGGTTTGAGTGGAGTGTTGGGTTAACATCATCTGAAATACCTGAAGGTGTTATTGATACAGACTTTCATCCCTTATGGAAACATGCCGGATCGTCTTCTGCAATAGTATATTCCTTGCCTCCAGGTCAGTTGAAAACATAACTAGTTTATCAAATACACGACTGGTATATGGACTTATAAACGGTCAAACATATCATGTTAAAACACACAGAACATCCTCCTTGTATTTTTTTTTCAGTTTTTTGTGCACATTTCTGTCTGTGTTTATAAATTCTCTTTAGTCGTTATATTCAATGCTTTTGATGTATGGTTAATTTTAAAGTAATGTACATACCTAAAATGTTGAACAGCAAGTTCCTATGCTTTAAATATAGCACATATAACATATATAGACTGTTAGTAAACGAAAACCACAATTTACGTGATATTTTCTTATTTTAGGTAAAGCACTGAAAAATCTTCATACTTATTCTATATTTGTGAGAGCCTGGTACACAGATAAATCATTTGCAATATTCAAATCTAATGGAGTCACAGTACAGTCAAAACCTGTCCAAATCAATGAACAACGTGGAGCAGGGGTAATGATGACATTGATAAAGTAGTTCTAGTTCAAATAAGTTTTGTTTAGTTCATACTGGTATTTGTTAACCAATAATACTTAAAAGACAATCATTTTAACTTGTATGGCCATTTTTAAGTAAACGAAAACCAGTAGTGATATCAAAGACGACTCCGCCATATTTAATTTTGTTTATGAATTTCTTAAAAGGTATTTCAAACGTTCATATTTTAATTTGCTGCATGTAAAATTCATAAATATGACCACAAAGACTTTAAGAATGACAAGAAATAAGTAACAATCATTATTGTTTACTAGGTTAGAGAAGTTCTACCAGGCCACTGGAAAAATGACATTGACTTCATCCTTCCTGGGGTATTATTTACTGTGTCCTGGACAAATACTTATGTAGTTAAAGCTGAAAGTATACAAAAGTTTAACGTCTACATCAGCACGTTTCCAGGAGGTACATTATCAATACCATACCTGTAACCTTTGGTATAAGTAGGCCAAATTTGTTATGTGTCAACAAAGTAAATTTATTGAAAGTAAACTACTTAGATAACAAACACCAGTGTCATTATAATATTAAACAAAAGTAACACATTGCTCATTAGTGCCATTGGTAAAATAATATTATTGTTTATATTATTCTAAAAAAGAGGTGAATACTTGGCGTAGTACAATTTTTTGCATCGATGAATGATGACAGACGGAGGTCAATGAAAAGGAGAAACTGGTGTTTTTAGAGGCCCCCCAAAGCAAGATAACAATTCTAAACATTGATAATGTGCACATGTACTGCATGGACATAAATTATTGATTATATCGACAAGTTAAACATATTTTTACGTTGTTATCTACATTTTCACACACCTTTTTTTGAAATCTAGTTTTTTTTCTGTAGGAGCTGATACCCACACCGTTAACTTTGATGTTGATCCTTCAATCTGGGCTGTAAACATAAGCCGACTACTACTGACACCTGGTGTTCGTTACCATAGTAACGTGGTAGCATACACATATACAGGACTTCAGACTACAGCGACATCTGATGGCTTCATGGTGGACTCCGAATCTCCGATTGTAGGACAGATTCATGATGGAATAGGTAAAGGCTTTTATTATTGAAAGTTCATGCAACTATGGGCTTATAATTATGAAAAGGTAACACGATCACATGGATAAGAAAAAAAACTTGAATAAATATTTAAAAAAAAACTTACGGTGTTATTGTTTTATACCAGTTACTTATTCAATAAACGATACTTATTGTTGTATGAAACTAATGTACAAGTCATAAGAATTCTAGACGTTGTGAAAAGAATCATAGACACAAAGTATAAAATTAACAAATAGAACATAAAGAGATGTGGAATGAGTGTACGCGACACAACAAACATTAAAGAAATGGCAATTTAAAAAATCACAATGGAAAACAGCCAACAGTCTTCAACATGACCAGAGGTTACTGCTCGCTGTCTTGCATTGGCCAAAGACTAAAAAAACAATACATAAGATTCGAACAAATCTCTAGATCATCAAAGAAAGACCCATATTTGGACATAAAACAAAAAACAGAGAGTAGACAAGAGGACAAACAAAATCTTTGACAAGGATTCCTGGCTTAAGACAGGCACATATAAAATGTGGCGGGGTTAGATTAGTTTTCTGGGCCCAACCTTTCCCCTAAAAAAAATCCCCCTATTGTTTATCTTGTACAAAACATTAAACTAAACGACACATTTGCACCATTGATAGGAGGTTTTGATGTTAGTTAACTTTTTAATAATGTGTTTATATCCTTTTGTCTATTATGCTTAGGTTTTAAGTATTTTTCATCTTGCTCTATTGCATACAGAAAACAGATAATAGGCGTAATTTAAAATACTCTAATAAAACTTTATTCTTTAAATATATCATAATTTTAGGTCTGAATGATCTTCATTATCAAAATAAATCAGACATTGCTGGGGCACGGTGGCACGGATTTACTGACCTTGATTCAGGTATTGCTAGATACATATGGTGTGTTGGATCGACAGAAAACACCTGCGATTTGGTGCCTTGGACAAATATTGGAATGTATTCTTCTGCTTCCAGGGAGTTATCAACGTCACTTACAATTGGTAAGATACAGAAATAATAAGATAAGCTGTTCTATGTGCAAAGATATAACTTATTCATCATACTGTATATATATATCTGAATATTCAGGTAAGTGGGAGATTCAGACTGTCAGACTGAATTATTTCAATATAGATTTATATTTTTTTTTATTCCAGGGAAAACTATGTATAATAGACTACGTGCTGAAGATAATGTTGGTCATCAGACAGATGCTATATCATCCGATGGGGTCATTGTAGATACCACTCCACCAATACCAGTAAAGTTTGAGTATACAGACACAAACAACGTTGATAACCCATCATTTGAAGCTACCGATGGATGCCATGTCAATTTTACAAATCTTCAACATGTAAACCTATGTGATGTACAATGTTCCTTACCGTCATCATGGGAAGTCAATGGATGTGTTGCTGTTATACGATCTGATACCATTCACGCCTACAAAGAAAGATCTTTTGTTTTCATTAATGGAGCAATTACTCAGACACTTTCTAGTCTAGTACCTGGAGATTTATACAAAGTTTCTTTTGTTGTAGGACATTTACCGAATGAAAATGCTTATGTTTCAAACATTGAAGGATCATTGAGATTTGATAATGAGAATCACGCTTTCCATGTGTTCACGAAGAAAAACCAGTCTGACATTATATGGCATTCTGAGTCATTTTATATAAGAGCAAGTCAAACTAATTCAAACATTACAATTCAGAACCCAGAGTTGAACAACGGATTTATCCTCGACGATTTAGAAGTTATGAAAATAAATCCCACTAGTGCAGATAATCAGGCAGTGATAGTTAACACAGTTACTTTACATAGATGGTCTTCCATTCATGCTGCCTGGCATTTCAAAGACCACGAATCAACAATAACAGAATATCTGTGGGCTATAGGTGAGTAGTACTTTTATATATGTTGTGTACAAGTTGTAATTTTGTACAAGTTATAATATGCACAAAATTTTTGTACATGTTATAAATTTTACGACCCCCCCCAAAACAAGTTTTAACCTGTACAGTTTACGCCTGTACATGTTACAACTTGTACAAAATAAGGCTTAAAATTGCGTTTAACTTGTACAAAAAGCCAATACAGCAAAATAAAAATAACAATTTTAAAAAATATAATATTTATTAAGTATGAATGAATGAACAAACATGTACTTACATATAAGAGATGATTTGAGTTACTTCTTGCTATAAATGCTCAATAAATGACATTTTCAGTTGTGCAACAATTCCATTTTTGGACATTTGTAAATTATCAACCTCGTAATACAAATGACAACAAAGTTCCAGACAATATATTTTGCTACGCCTGACGCGCGTTTCGTCTATTCAAGACTCATCAGAGGCACTCTACCAAAAATAGTGAAAATGCCAAAAACTGTATGAATATGAAGAGCATAGAACAAAAACCAGAAATACCAAACTGGGGAACCAAATTATTACTAAGATGATCAACCTATGTCTGGGGGTAGGAAGAACCTTAGGGTTTAGAACTTATTGCTACAAGTTTTGACTTTTAAATGCACAACACTTTCAGTGATCATCCAGGTTGGTGCAAGTCTGACAATGTCAGCGACCTTTGTTCCTATATTATATGATCCAAGTTCATTTATTTCAAGAACACCACCTATTATATGTGTATGTCAGTTGGACCCCTATTTAATATAGGCAAATAGATATGACATGAGCACCTTTGTTAAGAACAGACATGTTTTTTTGTGTGTGTGTCAAAGTGTGAGCCTGAACTTGTCGTCCAAATAATGCCCTTTTCATGGTTTTTTATGTCCGAATTTGAAATTACTCAAAGTTATACGCTATTACCACTTGCAGAAAGAGCTCTTTTACAATGAAATCGCAACGGAAATCGCGATTGGCACAGCTGATTAAACGCAGCTTTTTCAAAAAGAATGGAAAACGCAGGTACAAATTTCTTGTAGTCGATTATACCAAGACTTACTTTGTCATCAATGAGTCTAAGAAAAAGAACAAATTTACAAAAGACCAAATAATCGACATGCTCAACTTTCATATTGACAACATATTTGTTCAGTTTGGTGGACGTGTTTTTCAGCAAACAATAGGAATTCCAATGGGCACTAATTGTGCACCTTTGCTTGCTGATTTGTTTCTTCATTCATATGAAACAGACTTCTTGCAATCTCTTCTAGACAAAAAAGACCGTAGACTAGCTCTCTCTTTCAACCTGACGTTCCGTTATATTGATGATGTCCTTTCACTAAACAATTCTCGATTGGGTGACTTTCTCCATCTCATATATCCGCAGGAGCTTGAGATAAAGGACACAACGGATTCTAGCAAGTCTGCTTCATATTTAGATCTACATCTCGAAATTGACTCTCAAGGAAGACTTTCAACAAGCTAAGGCTCTATGACAAACGTGATGACTTCAACTTTCCAATCGTCAACTTACCCTTCTTGTGTAGCAACATTCCGTCCGCTCCAGCTTATGGAGTTTACGTATCTCAATTGATTCGTTACTCCAGAGCGTGCGGGACTTACATCGATTTCCTTAGCAGAACGACACGTCTGACGCAAAAATTGCTCGCACAAGGTTATGTTGCTCCTCGGTTGCTGTCTTCACTCAAGAAATTTTACGGAAGACATCATGCACTTATAGACAAATATGGGATTTCAATCTCTCAGATGAGTGCAGATGTTGGTTTGTCATAGGGTGTTGTGTTCCTTTACCGGATTTGACACGCTGAATGGACTATTGGCAACACGACGGGTGTGCTATAGCAAGCAGGAACTGCTTACTCTTCCGGAGCACCTGAGTTCACTCTTGTTTCGACTGGAGTTTGCGTTATTGATTGATATTCAGTTGATTTGTGTTTCCATGTTTTACATGCTGTCTGTTTTTGTCCCGTTCTTGTTGGTGTTTATTGGTTTTGTCTCTGCCCTTTCGGACTTTTGACATTCGGATACCCCATTGGTACCTCTGCTTCTTTTTCCTGAGTTTTTGAAGTTATTGGTACCTATGTATCAAATGCCTTTAAAACATTTGTTTGGAAAGTTCATTCTCAGTTTCAGAACTTGTGATGTCTGTATTTAATTCCTGTGTCAGTGTCTTGACATTTCAATCAATTCATAACAAAATTTTGTCTTGACCATCTACATTCATCTAGATTTGTTCATTAAATAACCCAACCAAACAAACCTCACCCTCCAGTAATTCTACTTTAAAAATGAAAACAAGTGTTCAAACTTCACCCTGAAGAAATTCTAGATTAAAAGGATCACTTAAATATTCAACTTCAACAGTTTGTAAAGTAAAAAAACACGTTTTGATAATTTATTTATTTAATTCTTTTTAGTATTAAAGACAATCTGTCAACAATATTCATTGACATAGTCACATCAACATTTCTGCTCTGTTAAGCAAGAATAAACGAATAAAAAAACGTTTTTTTAAATTTTTTAAATTTATTTTCTATTTATTTTGCTGTATTGAAATTTACAAGTTAAAAACAATTTTAGCCTTATTTTGTACATGTACAGACAAAAATTGTACATGTTATAACTTGTACACAATTACAACTTGTACAGAACATATATATACGAATACATGGTAAATATTAAACTTCTAAACTTCTCCTGAACAACAAAGAATTTTTCTTTGGACTTCAGTCATTTTAATTTTATCTAAACATCATATTTAATGACGTTGTGCACAATTTAAGAAGTTTATCCATTATATTTTTTTGTTTTCCCGGTTGGCGTCTTATTTGAGACATAGATACATTTGGTAACCATTTTATTCAGGAAACATTCTTTATATAATTTGCATATGGAAAAATCAAATATTTGTCCGAAGAATTCATCCATGATTGTTTTATTTGGTTTTGGCTATCCGTTGTAATAACTTGACAACCTCACTTACGTTAACGTGTCAAGATTTGTAATACTTACAGACCTAAAATTGCAAAGGAAGAGGAAGGTTTTTTGCCAAAGAACCTCCTTTAACTTATGTCATTTAATCTTACATTCAGATAGATTAATGATGTCCTTTCTGTCAATAACACTTCATTTGGTAGATGGATTCCTTCAATATATCCTCTAGAATTGGAGATTAAAGAGACCAAAGATTCAAATTGCTTCACGTCTTTCTTGGATTTGCACCTCGAATTTGACCGAGGTGGTCATCTCAGTACAAAAAATTACGATAAAAGGGACGAAATTAATTTTCAAATTATTAATTTTCCTAATCTACAGAGCAATATACCTACTTACCCTGCATACGGTGTTTATATTTCACAACTTATTCGATATGCCAGAGCTTGCACACATTTCATAGATTTTTTTTTCAGACACCGATTTCTTCGTGACCGACTTTTGGAGCAGGGCCATAAGAAAATACGTCTCATACGATTCCTAAAAAAAATTCTTTCTTCGTCATCAGCCACTAGTAGAAAAGTTCAAAATTGAGTAAAAATATATGGTGGTTAATTGTTTTAATTAGTGTTTGACTGGTCTGCTGTACTGAGATGATCACCTCAATATCCCTATTGTGTCTCACAACTATGTTGTGTTCTATGGTCATTACCGGATCCTAAGATCGCAATGGTAGAGGGAGGTTTGGCGCCATAAAACCTGGTTTAACCCACCATTTCGTTTTAAATGCCTGTACCAAGTCAGGACCATTGCGATCCACCAATTCTCCGGTATAACTGATTCGTTTTTGTCATTTTCTGTGGACTATGAGATTGATCATTTCAAGTTCGGTAGTTTTGTTATTACCTTTATTCGTATATATTTTTAAAAAGTTTGTACTCAGTAAGTAAGTAATTTTTATTTGCATTGTTTTTCTTCGACATTTGATTGACATTTCTTCCTTTCATTCAACATTGACTATTTGTCTATTTGTATAACTGAAGATTTATAACCTATCAATCACAGATCATTTTTATTTGGAAATAGAATTAAAAAGTCGTTGTACATAGAAGTTGTGGTTAACAAAATTATAAAGTAATACATATGTAAATTTCTATAGGTAACACCGAGGGAAATACAGAATTACAACCTTTCACAAGTGTAGGAGTACGTAATTTCGCCTATACTTATGATGTGACATTAGTACATGGATCTCAAGTTTTTGTTACCATTGTGGCCGTAAATGCTGCAGGATTGCGTTCATTTGGTTATTCTAAAGGGCTGGATATTGACAGTACACCTCCAGTTCTGTCAGCTTTTAATGATGGAACAGGTAAGATATTGACAGCACACCTCAAATTCTGTCAACAGTTAATGATGGAAAAAGTTTGAGATTGACAGTACATATCCATTTCTGTCAACAATTAATAGTTTGACAGGTTAGATATTGACAGTAACCCTCCATTTCTGTCAGCAGTTAAAGATTGATCAGGTAATATATTGACAGTACATCTCCAGTTCTGTCAACAGTTAATGATGGAAAAGGTACGATATTGACAATACATCTCAATTTTTCTTAACAGTTAATGATTGGACAGATAAGATATTGATAGTACACCTCAAGTTCTGTCAAAAGTTAACGATGGAACAAGCAAGATATTGACAGTACACCTTCATTTCTGTTAACTATTAATGATTGAACATGTAAGATATTTTTAGTACACCTTCAGGTCTGTCAACAGTTAATGATGGAACAGTTGAGATATTGATAGTACATCTCTAGTACTATCTACAGCATATGATGGAACAGGTAAAATATTGATAGTACACCGCCAGTTCTGTCAACATTTAATGATTGAACATGTAAGATATTGACAGTTCATCCTTAGCGTTATAAAAAATTAATGAAGAAAAAGGAAACATGTTGACAGCACACACCCACTTCTGTCAACAGTTAATGATGGAACAGGTCAAATATTGATAGTTCATCTCAAGTTTTATCAACAGTTAATGATGTAACAGGTAAGATAATGACAAAACATCTTCAATTTTTTCAACACCTATTGGTGGAACGGATAAGATATTAACAGGACGCCTCCGATCCGGTTCTATGAAGCAGGTAAAGTATTTACAGTACACCTCCAGTTCTGTCAACAGAAACAATAAATAGTTTTGTCCCTTAAAATATCAAACAGATTGGTACAATTCTAACCTAAACAAAAGTGGGCCTTAAGCGTACTTTGTCGTACTTTGTTCATTTACTCTATATCCTTTCATTAAATATTTTGGTTTTCCAATACGCTAGAGCTGTCTAAGGATTAAATGGTCACCTCCAAGCAGACCACGGGAATATTTCCTGGTCTGTTCTGCTTTTCAAAGTAGACCAGAGCGGACCTGTCATCGAGTCAAGACAAGACAAGACAATTTCATTCTTTACAACCATGTCAGGTCTTATTTGCAAGTTGTGGAGAGAAAAATGTCTAGAACTGATATGACTTAAGGACAGGTCTGCTTTGAAAATGTTTTTAAGCAGTGGACTGAACTGTAAATTCATTTATCAGCTGGCATTTCATATAAACATTTAATGTCATTTTTAGCTCACCTGGCCAAAGGCCATGTGAACTTATGCCATCACTATGCTTCCGTCGTCGTCCGTCGTCTGTCGTCGTCCGACATCCGTCGTCCGTTAACAATTTCAAAAATCTTCTCCTCTGAAATTTATCTGAAACTTTGCAGGAATAGTATATGACAGGTTGGCAACAAACGATTTTCATTTTGAAATGATTTGATAAAAAAACTTGGCTGCTGTTACTAGAAATAGAACATAGGGTAAAACCCATTAAAATGGCTTATAACTCAGCAACCATAACAGGTAGCTCATTTAGCTCTACAAAAGTCCCCATGGGGTTGAAGTTGTCAGATGACCCCTTTTAGGGGTTACAGCCCCTTAAAATCGAAAACTAGTGTTTTTGGCCTATATAATGAAAACTATTGCAGATAGAGAAAAGCTGTTGCTTGCTTAAATGTTCAGATCATTTAGCTTTACAAAAGTTTTCATAGGGTTGAAGTTGTCAGATGACCCCTTATAGGGATTTCAGCCCCTTAAAAGCGAACAATAGTGTTTTTGGTCTATAGAATGAAAACTATTGCATATAGAGCAAAGCTGTTGCTTGCTTAAATGTTCAGCTCATTTAGCTCTACAAAAGTCTCTAGGGGTTGAAGTTGTCAGAAGACCCCTGAGAGGGGTTACAGCGCCTTAAAGGCGAAAAATAGTGTTTTTGGCCTATAGAATGAAAACTATTGCACATAGGGAAAAGCTGTTGCTTGCTTAAATGTTCAGCTCAATTACCTCTACAAAAGTTGTCATATGTTTGAAGTTTTCAGATGACCCCTTAGAGGGGTTACAGCATCTTAAAGGCCAAAAATAGTGTATTTGGCTTATAAATGAAAACTATTGCAAATAGGGAAAAGCTGATAATTGCTTAAATGTTCAGCTCATTTAGCTTTACAAAAGTTTTCATAGGGTTGAAGTTGTCAGATGACCCCTTATAGGGATTTCAGCCCCTTAAAAGCGAACAATAGTGTTTTTGGTCTATAGAATGAAAACTATTGCATATAGAGCAAAGCTGTTGCTTGCTTAAATGTTCAGCTCATTTAGCTCTACAAAAGTCTCTAGGGGTTGAAGTTGTCAGAAGACCCCTTAGAGGGATTACAGCGCCTTAAAGGCGAAAAATAGTGTTTTTGGCCTATAGAATGAAAACTATTGCACATAGGGAAAAGCTGTTGCTTGCTTAAATGTTCAGCTCAATTACCTCTACAAAAGTTGTCATATGTTTGAAGTTTTCAGATGACCCCTTAGAGGGGTTACAGCATCTTAAAGGCCAAAAATAGTGTATTTGGCTTATAAATGAAAACTATTGCAAATAGGGAAAAGCTGTTAATTGCTTAAATGTTCAGCTCATTTAGCTTTACAAAAGTTTTCATAGGGTTGAAGTTGTCAGATGACCCCTTATAGGGATTTCAGCCCCTTAAAAGCGAACAATAGTGTTTTTGGTCTATAGAATGAAAACTATTGCATATAGAGCAAAGCTGTTGCTTGCTTAAATGTTCAGCTCATTTAGCTCTACAAAAGTCTCTAGGGGTTGAAGTTGTCAGAAGACCCCTTAGAGGGATTACAGCGCCTTAAAGGCGAAAAATAGTGTTTTTGGCCTATAGAATGAAAACTATTGCACATAGGGAAAAACTGTTGCTTGCTTAAATGTTCAGCTCAATTACCTCTACAAAAGTTGTCATATGTTTGAAGTTTTCAGATGACCCCTTAGAGGGGTTACAGCATCTTAAAGGCCAAAAATAGTGTATTTGGCTTATAAATGAAAACTATTGCAAATAGGGAAAAGCTGTTGTTTGCTTAAATGTTCAGCTCATTTAGCTTTACAAAAGTTTTCATAGGGTTGAAGTTGTCAGATGACCCCTTATAGGGATTTCAGCCCCTTAAAAGCGAACAATAGTGTTTTTGGTCTATAGAATGAAAACTATTGCATATAGAGCAAAGCTGTTGCTTGCTTAAATGTTTAGCTCATTTAGCTCTACAAAAGTCTCTAGGGGTTGAAGTTGTCAGAAGACCCCTTAGAGGGGTTACAGCGCATTAAAGGCGAAAAATAGTGTTTTTGGCCTATAGAATGAAAACTATTGCACATAGGGAAAAGCTGTTGCTTGCTTAAATGTTCAGCTCGATTACCTCTACAAAAGTTGTCATATATTTGAAGTTGTCAGATGACCCCTTAGAGGGGTTACAGCATCTTAAAGGCCAAAAATAGTGTATTTGGCTTATAAATGAAAACTATTGCAAATAGGGAAAAGCTGTTGTTTGCTTAAATGTTCAGCTCATTTAGCTTTACAAAAGTCTCCATAGGGTCGAAGTTGTCTGATGACCCCTTATAGGGATTACAGCCCCTAAATAAACATGTTTTCATGTTTTGGCTTATATAATAAAAACTATAGCAGATAAAAAATAGTGGTTGCTTGCTTAAATGTTCAGTTCATGAAGCTCTAAAGAAAAGTCTCTATAGAGTCAAAGAGTTCAGACAGCTCTTAAAATGACATTTTACCATTTTTGGCTTACAGAATGAAAACTATTGCTGAAAGAGAAAATCTGTTGCTTGTTCAAATGTTCAAATATGACAAATATGTTGTTGTACCTGCAGACAAAGCACCAAATAACATCATTTTTGTGTGCAAAAAACACTATATAGACTGTTTGACAGCTGAATTGGGGGTTGGTTGTACCAGCAACAGCACCACATTCACGGCTACAACACTGTCTAAGGAGGAAATCATTGACAATCACAAATCTGTCATTTCCTCCTTCGGCCTTTCTGTTGGTGGCAGTAATGATGACATTCCATCCCTGTATTGGATTCCCAAATTACATAAAAATCCATACAAACAGCGCTTCATTGCAGGGTCATTCAAATGTACAACTAAACCTCTTTCAGTTTTGTTGACTTCAATACTTACGGCAGTAAAATCCGGCCTTCAGAAATATTACGATTGTTGTTATTCTAGAAATGGTGTCAATCAAATGTGGATCCTGAAGAATTCGAAAGAACTGATGGAGATTCTTAACTCTAAATCAGTTTCATCTTGTAACAGCATCAAAACATTCGATTTCTCCACACTTTAAACTTCTATTCCACATGAACAACTGAAATCGCGATTGGCACAGCTGATTAAACGCAGCTTTTTCAAAAAGAATGGAAAACGCAGGTACAAATTTCTTGTAGTCGATTATACCAAGACTTACTTTGTCATCAATGAGTCCAAGAAAAAGAACAAATTTACAGAAGACCAAATAATTGACATGCTCAACTTTCTAATTGACAACATATTTGTTCAGTTTGGTGGACGTGTTTTTCAGCAAACAATAGGGATTCCAATGGGCACTAATTGTGCACCTTTGCTTGCTGATTTGTTTCTTCATTCATATGAAGCAGACTTCTTGGAATCTCTTCTAGACAAAAAAGACCGTAGACTAGCTCTCTCTTTCAACCTCACGTTCCACTATATTGATGATGTCCTTTCACTAAACAATTCTCGATTTGGTGACTTTCTCCATCTCATATATCCACAGGAGCTTGAGATAAAGGACACAACGGATTCTAGGAAGTCTGCTTCATATTTAGATCTACATCTCGAAATGGACTCTCAAGGAAGACTTTCAACAAGGCTCTATGACAAACGTGATGACTTCAACTTTCCAATCGTCAACTTCCCCTTCTTGTGTAGCAATATTCCGTCAGCTCCAGCCTATGGAGTTTACGTATCTCAATTGATTCGTTACTCCAGAGCGTGCGGGACTTACATCGATTTCCTTAGCAGAGCGACACGTCTGACGCAAAAATTGCTCACACAGGGTTATGTTGCTCCTCGGTTGCTGTCTTCACTCAAGAAATTTTACGGAAGACATCATGCACTTATAGACAAATATGGGATTTCGATCTCTCAGATGAGTGCAGATGTTGGTTTGTCATAGGGTGTTGTTTTGTCTTCTTTTACTGGATTTGACACGCTGAATGGACTATTGGCAACGCGACGGGTGTGCTATAGCAAGCAGGAACTGCTTACTCTTCCGGAGCACCTGAGTTCACTCTTGTTTCGACTGGAGTTCGCGTTGTTGATTGATATTCAGTTGTTTTGTGTTTCCATGTTTTACGTGTTTTTGTCCCGTTCTTGTTTGTGTTTACTGGTTTAGTCTCTGCCCTTTCGGACTTTTGACATTCGGATACCCCATTGGTACCTCTGCTTCTTCCAGCTTATTCAGCTCTACAAAGTTCTTCATAGGGTTGACATCAAGACCAGGTGAGCGATTCCGGCTCCTTGGAGCCTCTTGTTAACTTTTTTTATCAGGTTTTATCAAATAAACCTGTAAAAAAGGTAAATAAAGGTATTTCAATTTTAAATGTCTGAAAATATTTCTGCAATTTAAAAATACTTTTAGTAATGTGATTGTATGTAATTCTTCATTAATATATCAAATAGAAATTATAACAAAATCATCGAACTTGGAGGATCAATATCCAAGAGAAATAAAACAAAGCAAGAAGACATACCGGAGAAAGTTCGTAATTGTCCTAACTTGTTTCATGCATATAGGTTAACATATCGAACCATTTCATTTAGTTTTTATGTTTAAATACTTTTCTTGTTAAAGCTAATCAATTTTTCATTGTAATGTCCCATTAATTTGACTTAACCACGGGTTTGATCTGATTTCTATCTTTAGTAAAATTGTCCGAGGTGGACCAGAACAATGGGCACCCAGCTCTTCGTGAACCTGAATTGACTGTCAAAAATTAATAGATAGGTTGGGTTCAAGAAAAGCGGACCAGAAATGTCCTGTCAGAGCAGACCAAGAACCCAGTCCGCGCTTTGGACACGGGTCATGGCTGGACACATCTGTATGCCAAAAGCATTTAGTCCTTTGCTTGTTCCGTTGTATTTTATTCTAAATTGTCTCTTATTCTTATACACATGAGATTTTTTCTTTTGGAAGTTTTAACCCCTATTTCATACTGGTAATGTTTTAATTCATTTGTTGTGTACCTGTGTCAAAAAAATTGTTTTAAATCTCCATTCACGAATTATTGGAGTATTTACTTACACTATTATAATTTCACTTTTATTTAAGTTATCTATTTGAGCTCGAAAATTGTCGTCTTTCACTTTGGTAATCTCAAAGAAACAAAAACAACAAACAAACAGTATCACTTCCAAACACAAACATTTTATTTATATTTGATTTTAAAAGGTCTGTAAGTCCAACATCCCCTATCGATATAATTATCTGCAACAAATATGGTCAGAAATGTCGTCAGGTGTGAATATATCTTCAATAATCATTTAATCATGTTTTGATGTAAGCATATTTTTATTTTTTTTCTCAGGAGTTGATGTTGACGGCCAGACTTCTAGTACTATATCAGCAAACTGGGAGGCAGAAGATGAAGAATCTGGAATCAGTTATTGTGAATGGTCCATTGGTATGTTGGTTACAAGAATGTGTTTTGTGACATGTGATAAAATTCTCCATGATTACGAAAATCAATAAGGGCGCATGAATAACAAAAATATGATCATTTGTGGGAACACACACATATTTAACTTCTGCACACTCATTTAATTAGTTGTGTTCACAGAATAGTGGTCAGATTTTGGCCATTCACTCGATCTAATTTAGCACTGTGGATTCAATTTACGTTGTGTTTGCTTTAGGTTTACAGCCATATGGAAATGAACTTCAGACATTTATGGAAACAGAAGACATCCAATCGTCGACAATAACCTTTGACCCTAGCCTGGTATATCAGAGAACGATATACAGTACAATACGATGTTACAACAGAGCGGGACTGTACACTACAGCAACAACAGACGGAGTGTATGTGTCTGACAGTCCACCTTCTAGTGACCATGCTGTCGTTTCTATCATGCCTGTATCACTGACGGAGTATAGATCTACAACACAGGCTGATACATCCACTGTTAGGATGAAGTGGTCAGGATTTATTGACAAGTTTGGTATCATGTCATTTATGGTACGTATTTTAACACTCAGGTATTGTCCTTCTTGTAACTTTTAAACTACTAATGGAAAGTGAGGTAAATTTAGATTAAAAAAAACAATGATCGAAAACATAAAACATCATAATAATAATTTGGACATAAAGGCAAGTTATGACACATTATATTTTCATGGAGTGAAGAAATGATTATCCCGTAAATCATTTTTCCTATATTGTACTGTATATAATTTTGCATTACAAATACTGTGGATTCATTTATTTTCGCGGGTACTAACTTTCGTGGTTTTGTGACAATGGAACAGTTCGTCAAAGTTTTTAATTCATTGTAGCCTTTAAATCAATGTATAATTTCCTTTTCATGGGGTATCAAATTTTGTGGGTCAAAGCCACCCACGAAAACCCCGAAAATTTATTACCGACAAACAGTAATGAGGCCACAGTACCAAAAAACCGGTATAAAACGGTTAATTTGGTTATGCTGTATATCACAATTCAATGAGTAACCTCTCAACAGCAGTATTCGAATCAAAAGACTCGAATGTCAAATACCAAAAGTACTGAATGAAAAGTACTCAAAGCCAAACCCAGCACCTACGTTATCGACCATGTGCAATACAAGGAAAGAAATCTGGTATTTTAAACAATTTTACATCTTACGTGAAGAAATCACAATTATTCTGTCGTTTTCAACTCTAGGTTAAATTTGACGGAAATAACCTACATCTGACCAATTCTTTATTGAACATCAACAAAGGAGTAAGTTACCTGGTAATGACAGGACTAGAGTTGACAGACGATGAATACACAGCGAATGTGGCTGCTACTAATGAGATGTACATCAGAAGTCCCAGAATCTCTACCAACATAACTATTAATCAGACAGCACCATCGATTGTAGGTAAGATGTCAAGGGTTAATACTATAGACGAACCAAAATCTCTACCAATATAACAATTAATCAGACAGCACCGTCTGTTATAGGTAAGATGTCAAGGGTAAACACAATAGACAAACTAGAATCGTTGCCAATATAACTATTTATTAAGTGATGACTGTGTTAGGGATGACCAACAACAAAAAATCTCCAAAACTTGGACATATTGTCACTTCACTAAATTTTGACATCATATCATATTTCAACATCATATGAAACCTCTATAAAGCAAGTTCTGTTGAGATTGAAACATTTTGACAAATCGTTCATTTCAACACTTTCGTGTTGGAGAACACATCAAAGCTTTAAATTATCCGTATAAATTTCAAAATTGTCTAACCCTCAGGTTCTTCCTACCCCAGACATAGGTTGATCATCTTAGTTATAATTTGGTTCCCCATTTGGTAATTTTGGTTTTATTGTTCTATGCTCTTCATAATCATATAGTGTTTGGCATTTTCATTATTTTTGGTAGAGCGCCTCTGATGAGTCTTGAATAGACGAAACGCGCGTCAGGCGTAGCAAAATTTATTGTCTGGAACTTTGTTGTCATTTTTATTTTAAGCCAAAATATCACATTTTCCTAAATAATTTGAAAACCGTAAATATCGCTTCAATTTGTATTTCATATTGTTACGACTTGAGTTCGCGTTGTTGATTTCTGTTCGGTTGTTTTTATGTTTTGTGTTTCCTTGTGCTGTTCTTGTTCATGTTTACCGGTTTTGTCATTGCCTTTTCGGACTTTTGACACTCGAATGCCCCTTTGGTGCCTCTGCTTATTTTAAAGAGCTCCTTTGGTATATTTACCTACGCAACTAGGTTACCGATATATTTGCAATGTCATATAGTATGTTCCTTTACTGTATCCATGAAAACGGCGACTATTTTTAAAATTCTGACTTTTGCATGCCATTCTATCTCCATACAAGATTTCATTACGATCCATTGAGTAGTTTTTGCGAAACCACTCATGACAAGTTCAGGACCGAAAGAATTTCTAAACCTAAGATTGAAAACAATATATCTTGGGAGATATAATTAGACAGCTTCTTTAGGTATATGCAAGATGCGAGGGGTTACCACTATAACTAATAATCAGACAGCTTCATCAAGGAAGATGTCAGGTGTCAACAATATATACAAATATAACTATTAATCAGACACCTCCATCAGTTGTAGGTAAGATGTCAGGGGTTAACACTATAGAAAATCAGAACCTCTACCAATATAACTATAAATCAGACAGCCCTTCAGTAGTAGGTAAGATGTCAGGGGTTAGCACTATAGAAATACCAGAATCTTTACCAATATAACTAGTAATGAGTCAGCTCCATCAGTTGTAGGTAAAATGTGAGGGGTTACCAATGTAAAAACACCAGAATCTCTACCAATATAACTATTAATCGGACAGCTCCATCAGTTGTAGGTAAGATGTCAAGGGTTAACACTATAGAAAATCAGAATCTTTACCAATATAACTAGTAATCAGACAGCACCATCATTTATAGGTAAGATTTCAGGGGGGAACACAACTGAAGTAACAGAATCTCTAACAATATAACTATAAATCAGACAGCTCCATCAGTTGTAGGTAAGATATCAGGGGTTAACATTATAGGAGTACCAGAATCTCTACCAATATAACTATTAATCAGACAGCTCCATCAGTTGTAGGTAAGATGTCAAGGGTTAACACTATCGAAAATCAGAATCTCTACCAATATAACTATTAATCGGACAGCTCCATCAGTTGTAGTTACGATGTCAAGGGTTTACACTATAGAAAATCAGAATCTTTACCAATATAACTATTAATCAGACAGCACCATCATTTATAGGTAAGATTTCAGGGGTGAACACAACTGAAGTACCAGAATCTCTAACAATATAACTATAAATCAGACAGCTCCATCAGTTGTAGGTAAGATGTCAGGGGTTAACACTATAGGAGTACCAGAATCTCTACCAATATAACTATTAATCAGACAGCTCCATCAGTTATAGGTAAGAAGTCAGGGGTTAACACTATAAAATACCAGAATCTCTAGCAATATAACTATTAACCAGACAGCTCCATCAGTTGTAGGTAAGATGTCAGGGGTTAACTCTATAGAAGTACAAAATCTCTACCAATATAAATAATAATCAGACAGCTCCATCAGTTGTAGGTAAGATGTCAGGGGTTAACACTATAGAAGTACCAAAATCTCTACCAATACAACTATTAATCAGACAGCTCCATCAGTTGTAGGTAAGATGTCAGGGGTTAACACTATAGAAGTACCAAAATCTCTGCCAATACAACTATTAACCAGACAGCTCCATCAGTTGTAGGTAAGATGTCAGGGGTTAACTCTATAGAAGTACCAAAATCTCTACCAATATAAATAATAATCAGACAGCTCCATCAGTTGTAGGTAAGATGTCAGGGGTTAACACTATAGAAGTACCAGAATCTCTACCAATATAACTATTAATCAGACAGCTCCATCAGTTGTAGGTAAGATGTCAGGGGTTTACACTATAGAAGTACTAAAATCTCTACCAATATAAATAATAATCAGACAGTTCCATCAGTTGTAGGAAAATGTCAGGGGTCAACAATATATTCCAATATGACTATTATCCAGATGATGTAGTTGTAGGTAGTGTGTCATGGTTAGTAACATGTATTAATTTCAAGTGTCAACTTTTTTAATGGAATCTAATATGGCCTCTTTAAGTTTCATTTTATCTTTTTTATTTTATCAGGATCTAGCTATAGTATAATCACTTCAAAGTTATAACTTTATCTTTTCATTACAGTGGGATCTAGTATGACCACCTCAAGAGCAGGAGATATCATCACTGTTAGCTGGAGAAATTGTTTTCGATCCAATAAACGTGTGACGTATGAAGTTTCCGTGGGAACATATCCAGGTGGCGCTGATGTCATACAGTGGCAAGAAACAATTCAGGATTATGTAGAAATAAAAATGACAGACAAACTGAAGGATAAATCCAATTTACAGTTTTATTTCTATGTTAGAGCTATGACTGAAAATGGTCTGTATGTCGGAATTAGTGACAACTCTATATTGTGAAACCTAATTGTAAGAATTTAGATGATGATATTGTAAATGCATTTTGAAAATGGTTAACAATCTATGGATCTAGACCAACACTAGTAAATAATAAACACATTGTTTCGGCTCTTTATTTTCAATGGATTAAAATAGATTTTTCGAAAGTGCAAAACAATGCTTAAGATAAATGCACATACTACATATAAATTGATAGGTTCGTGACCTCGTTTTAAAGATAATTGACGTTAAAGTTACGGCGGGAGCGGTTTTCTCATACCTTTTGAATGGGTTTAGGATTAGCATTATTTATCCGTTTCATTCTATGACAGAATAAATAGGATTAAATAAAAAAGACTGATAATCAGTTCTTTAGGATATATCAAATATATTGGTCAGACCCCTTATAAGACGGTAAAAATCCGAGGATTCCTAAAAATGCCAGAAATCCAAAAACTAGATCATCAGGCATCCTTAATTAAGGATATTTATTTGTGATTTTAACTGATCTGATGTACATGATGTATATTTTATTTAAAAAATAATTTAGCTATAATTTTATCGGGATCTACAATTCAGAATGACTTGCAATTTAGTATAAGGGTCTATATGACTTCAGTAAAAAGTAGTTTTTGAAATTTCTGATAGTAAAATTCAAAATTGTTTAAAACACCAGGTCTCTTTCCTTGTACAGCACATGATCGATATCTTATGAGCTAGATTTAGCTTTCATGTTTAAACTGTTTTTGGTTTGAATATTTGTCATTCAACACTTTTGGTTTTTGACCTTCCAATGTTTTGATTCAAATGCTGCTGATGACAGATAACTCCTTGAAATACCAAATTACCTGATTTTTTACCTGTTTTGGTATTTGTATTTTTTTTCGAATTTCCCTTATATTAACTCAAGCTAATGAAGTTCACAAGTCAAGTCAAGTCATATTTTTTTAATAAAGTCGGTACAGTAACAAAAACAAATAACACAAGCTCTAATGAGATTTTTAAACCGACATTACATTACAAACATTACATACATATTAATAATGACATAATGAACATAATTAAAGACAGCACTAGGTTGAAGCACATACAAACAGTACATTTAAAAGATAAGCACATGCAAAGCACCCTATTTACTAAAAGGTATAAGCACACATATAGACAAAGACATAATATTAACATGTCGTATTGCAGCTTAATCGTTTTTTTTTTTTTAGAGTTTTGGGATATATCAGATCTTTATGTCTGACACACTTGTTTTACGGCAAAAATCATATTCTCATTTAAAGACATATACGAGATTTATTTCTCTCAGATCATGTTTTGATTGCCGTCCACTATCTGATCTCACCTTCACTAGTTAATCGTTGACAATCTGATGGGTTTCTATAAATAGGAAAGTGTCGTATTTTGTTTATAATATGAAAATGCTTCTTCACTTTTTTCAAACGTCTGGTAGTTCATGTCTACTGTTTTTGTCATGAACTTTTTGGGCCTTAAATGTACTTGAATACCCTTGTCGTGTTCTTTTACGTTTTTCGTTCAAATATGAATTTTCTTGATCCAAATAAATGCAATTCTAATATTGACGTGTCGTCTACCACCATTAAACACATTATGTTAAATATTACTTTAATATCCACGCTAATGTTTCAGCCTCCAACTAAAAGTTACCGTGTAAGTAAAATCTTCACATCAACTGTAGACAAACTCATCAAATCAGTCTTGTGTAAAAATTTCCATCACAAAGGTTCATACATGTAGTAAAAAGAAATAATTGCGTTTGTTTCTATTTGCAATACATGTATGTACTTGCACATACAAATAAGTTTTAAAACTTTTTTTTTCTACATAATTCACATATTAGCTAGAGGAATACAGTGTAGACTTATTAATCTACAATTACAAATAAGCGACGATTTTTGTGGTCTTAATATTCATTAAAATGAATAAAAACGCTTATGTATATCAATGTTTTGTAACCCATTACGTAAAATTAAGCGAGCTGAGTTTTAACATGTTCTTTTAACGAAAATGTGAATTCATTATGAAGTAATGTAAAATGTGAAATTTTGGGTACAAATCATGTTTTGATTAATGGTTGAAATGGATTTCGGACAACTTTTTAAAAATACCCGTGGCTTTCTTTGGTAAATATTCAAGTTCAATATCCACCTGACCTTGTAGTTAAAATAAGTATCAAATTACAGTGTATTCGTGATGCTTATTTTAAAGCCTTTTAAATAAAATACTAGTATCTGCAATTATAATTTTCTATTTCAATATTATTGATTTGCCAAGGAGTACTGACCGATTTCTCATTCTTCATTTGTTATATTATGATGAAAAAGAATGATTAAAGATAACGGTATATCAGATTACAGTGTTCAGCTTCATAACAGTATTTGTGGATTTTAAATAAAAACATATTGTTGTTTGTGATCCATAATTTGTATTTTATGACAAAAAAGAGGCACATGTAAATAATAAAGGTAAGATATATATATGATCATATTGTATAATCATAAATGACATAGACACAATACGTGAAAAATGAAGTCTTATGTGTTTTTTTCGCTTTTCGATTTTGACATACTACATCTTGATTCAATCGCTTTAAAGAAGACGGGTATACTGTTCTATTTGTGCCCGGGTATATTGATTTATTCATGTACGTGCGATGTTCGTCTGTACTTTCATCCGTTTCAACATTTCCGTTGCGGTTTTCTAATCAACTACATGATTCAGATAAACATCTCTATCGGTTGCTGTCAAATACCCACCGACAGGATAATAGTCCTTTACAGGGCATTTTTAAAAATATGTTTGCCTTATAAAATGAAAAGTACTGCAAATAAAGTTCATACTTCAGTTCAATCTATTGTTTGAAAATTGTCAGATGACTGGAATTATTGATAGGGGAAGGTTTTGCCCCCCAAAAAAATTAACATCGCTACATTTTATATATGTGCCTGTTCAAAGCCAGGAATCTTTGACAAAGCTTTGGCTTGTACTTGCCTTTTACATGTTTTTTGTTCTTTGTTTAAGAAGGAGGTCTTCCTTTTACTATTTCATGACTTAGTTTGAATTGTATGCATTTTATTTAGACATTGGGTCTATTGCAGAACGGCGAACAGTGCTTCGTTGAAGGCTGCTGGTGGTTATCCATTGTATTTTTATGTGAGCTGTGTCGTGAACACTTATTCTACATCTCATAATTTTACATCGTTTTAGGAGTAATGACCCTTCGGAGGAAACAATTTTTTTTCCATATTTTTGCCATATAGAATAAAAGTGTTGCAGATAGAGAAAATATGTTGCTTGATAACAACTTCTGTTCTATAAAAGTCTCTTTTGGGTTAGATTAATAAGATGGCACTTATAAGAAAATAGCTCATAGAAAAGATCCTTGCAGCTTAAGGAATAAGTTAGTGAACGAGGCAAAGAGGCAACAATGGGACATTCGAGTGTCAAAAGTCCGAATGGGCAATGACGAAACCAGTAAACATGAACAAAAACAGTACGAAGAAACACAAAACCAAAAAAAAAATCAACCGAATGGAAATCAACAACGGGAACTCATGTCGTTACATGAGTGTACTCAAGTGCTTCGGAAGAGTAAGCGGTTCCTGTCGTCTATATCACACCCGTCGTGTTACTATTTTCCAATTCAGTGTGTCAAATCCGATAAAGGAAGACAAAACAAATTTCTACGACAAACCAACATCTGCACTCATTTGAAAGATAGAAATCCCATATTTGTCTACGAGTGCACGGTGTTTACAATAAAATTTCTTGAAAACATCAACCGTGGAGCAACAAAACCCTTTGTCAGCAATTTTTGTGTCAAACGTGACGCTCTGCCAAGGGCATCGATGTAATTCACGCAAGCTCTGGAGTAACGAATAAGCTGTGATACGAAGACTCCATAAATGATTCATGCTCCTGGATGCCTTTTGTACTTATTTGTAATAAAACAGTGTAAATATTAAGCATATTTTGCATAGACATATTTTGTTTATAATAAAATTCTTGAAGATGTGTGGAATACGTGTACATTACACAGCATGTAAAACGTTTAAATTGGTTTATAATGGACAAGCATGTAATACATATATCAACAAACTTGTAAAATGCAAATAAAAAAGTAAAACTAACGATTGTCCAACATATGCTCGTTACATTGTAGTCGAAGAAATAAGCAACATTGATATATTAAAAGAAGAAAATAAAACAATACAAACCGAAACTACCTTGGGTAGTGTTTTCGAAGCTCTTTTTATGATTGATAAGTGTCTATTGACCATCTTAAGTGTCGTCTTAGTCTTATGTCGTGTTCTTTAAGCGTTTCTATTTCAAATTTGATCACATTTTATGAAAGAAAGAAAAACGGCACCGATTGGGCTTTTGAGTGTCAAAAATCCGAAAGGGCAAAGACGAAATCGAAAATGAAAAAAAATAAGACATCGAATTGAATAATTTAGACCGATCAGTCTTCATTTCTACAAATCGCACGGACCTTAACTAGTTTTGTCTTAAAACATGTTCACCTAATGAGTTTAATCATTGATTAACTTGTATAAAAATGCATCATCATTGATTTTTATTAAACTCTGTACTTATTTTAACAACTGCGGCAATCCTATATCATTAAATGATAAGGTGGTTAGAATTTTAAATGAAAAAAAAAAGAATAACTGATAAAACGATGATTTCATTTTGAACATGTAAATTATTCCAAGTGATTTTTCATACCTGTAGACAAAAGATAATACAACATGATTATTTTATCAATAACTATTTATTTCATTTGTACAAGTATTAATAATTGTATAACATAAAATCCATAAAGTAACTTTAAATTCATGGGACTTGCAAATGTGTACAACTGTGCCACTTTCAGCTTTGTTAACGTCAAAATTAATGGCCATAAAATCCGACCTTCAAACTATATCGATTGTTGTAGGTCCATCAGGAATGATGGGAAGTTTTTGTTCTATGTTCTTTCATCTGGTTATAGTAATACACCATTTACAATCAAAATCCTTTTTCCCTTTTAATGATTAAACGTAGCTTTTTCAAAAGAAAAGAAGGTACAACAAATCTAATTGATGCCAATTAGCCAGCAAATATCGGCCAGATATGAGCTGTGTATCGGCTGTTTTATCGGGTCAACATCAGTTTACTCATCGGGCCGATATCGTGCCGATTGTTTGGCTTGGCATTTGGCCGATATCAGCTCCCCAGTTGTCAATCGTCTGCCAATGGCTCGCAAATATTATTTATGTTTGGCTCCCAAATAGCCGATCGCCTCCCAACGGCTTTCCAGTATGCTTGTCAGTATTATCCATGATCCTAATATTGAATTCTGTTTCTAAAATAAAATAAAACACGCAAAAACGACTACTATAAAAATATGACTGTCACACTTGGTAAAATTTGACGATTTCTGTTTTTATTTAATCTAATCACTTATCAACATGCATTTTTTGTTGTCGTATTTTTTACCTTGAAATTGTGGTGCGATGCAAGTGGTGACGATCATTAATAATACAACGATAGCAATAACGAAGGTGAAATAGTACTCACTTTCAGCAAAATAACAGCAAATAATCAGCAAATGGCATCGCTGTTTGGAATACTAGAGAACAGCGCAGGGACATCCAGAGATGACACAGTTTGTAAATGCGTTGAGATTATCTTTACTATCAGAGAAAACACCAAACTGTGACTGCATTCCGCAAAGGTAAGAGCTTGAGGCAACATCTAGTTTCCAGTTCGCACAATAATGCCACTAAACGTCATCCTCAAATTTTTCAGGCACCAAGGGTTGTGGTCGACCCATCTGTGTTACATGTAACTTCATTTGGGAGACTGAGGAGATAGTTGGTCCTTCAAACACATTCAAGTAGAAGAACGGTTTCACCCGCCTATCTGAAAACGTAATCTACGCCATCCGCTGTGCTAAGTGTTCGAAAAACTACGTAGGTGAGACTAATCGTCGACTGGGTAACATATTTGCTGAACACAGACGAACTGTTCTTAATTGCGAAAATTGCCCAGTCGGGCGACACTTTTGTTTGCAGGTTACCGTTCTCCTTGAAACTTGCAGAGGTGAAATTTCTTTAGCAAAAAATTATCGATTTTTAGGAACATTTTAACCCCTTGGAATAAATATAAAAAGATATTTACTTAAATGTAAAGTTACAGATTTGCATTGATGACGTATGATGACGTATGTATTTCTTCAAAGATCTGGTCATTTAAAACGAACTTTTAGTCCCTTTCACTGGTGATGTACCCAGGGTCGGCACTTGTCATTCAGTTCTCGTTAGTTGATGTGTCCACATCTTTTCTCTTTTATCTCCCCTGAAGAAGGACGTGAGGTCCGAAAAATTATTGTTTTGATTTAATTTTCCCTATCATTGTGATTTATTATTTGGATGTGGTTGAAACTGTTAACCAGTTCTTTTATTTAAATACCACACCATTGATCACTAGCCGATCACATCTCCCTGTTGAAATCCCGTTTGAATTTAACAAAAAGGGACTTCCCCAACTGTATGTGATTAGGTTTGTAAGCTACCTGCCCATAGTCGGTGGTTTTCTCCGAGTACTCCAGTTTCCACCACCATTAAAACTGATCGCCCTACATGGTGCGTCGATAAAGGGCTTTTAACACCAACACAGACACACACAAATAATGGAGGGTATATAAATGGACGATACTCTACACACTACACACTCATTTCCTACTTGAAGAACCAGGACACATCCAAGGCAAAGAATAACTTCACAAAAATGTCAATTCATGTAGTCAAAATAAAAGAAACTCCTTCCGTGAAATAACTTTTCGGAAACAACATATTTACAAACTGCCTTTCATCATTTGTACATATCAGACTAAATAAATTTCTTTTCGTTTATAAGTGATTAGATGTATAAGCGTATGAATTTGTTCGGGGTTATATTGTGTATTCAAAGGCGGTAATTTAAGTTACTCGGCGGTTTGCATTCAACGTACATGTATACACTCGTGTCTTAATTTAAATCGAATACATTTTTTTAAGGATGTTATTTGTGTCACTATCCTCATTTGTGTTGAGTGGTCCCATAGTTTAGCTCTTTCTTGTTTTATAGCAAGTAATTTCTATCGTGTGTTTCTCCTTGGCTGACTTGGAGAGAGCCCCTAGTCTTTGAAAGTATAAGAGGACTCATAGAGACGACGGAAACAGGCGGGGCAAAAGGCCCATGCGTGGTTCTCCAGAAGCCATGACCCAACTGTTTACAACCCTTGCGGAAGCAAGGTTATCTTCTTCCGATCCAACATCAGCCTGCAGAATCTTGGTGTTATCTTAAACAGTTGTGTTGGGTGATTTTATAGTGGATAAAGCTGGTTCCTGCATTGGATTACCAACTGACACAGGCCTGCTCGATTTGGCTGCATTCTTAGACTAACAAGGTTTTCTACTTGACTGGTCATGTCTTTTATATCTTGCTCTTGCTTAGAAGGTATGAGCATGGACTGTCTGACCTTTGTCAGCCTAGATGTCGACTCGCTCAAATGTTCTGCAATCTCAGTAATCCTATCATGAACCCTAGCTATTTTGAAAGTCGCTTCGGCTTTGAGCTTGTTCGTGCTTCGATGTCTTGAAGCATACCTCTCATTAGCCTGAAAGGACTAAGCTCTTTCAAAAGGCTTTTCATTGTCTTTCTGGGAATTCAAGTTATTTCGGACACCGTGTCAATGTAGTTATCTTGTGATCTGGCATTTATTATGAAGGAAGCCATTCCTCTTTCAATGTTTTTAATTTTGGAGAAGTCTTCGATTCTTGCAGACATTAGGTCAAGTAGTTATTTGGCCATTGTTTAATAACTTTATTCAATATTATTACAATACACAAGATGACAATGTAATATTTAATATATTTTCTTTATTTCAATATAAATCACAAATATCAAAATACAATTCTTCAGTGAACTTCAAAAACACCTGAAAAATAAAAAGTCCGATTGTTTGCAATTTTCCAAAATTAAATATCTTGGTCAGACATGCACGGTGACAGGACATACTTGTTGTTAGTCGAGCACAAGGGTGATAATGGCTGAAAAAATGTCAATTTCAGATTTTGAATCGCGGCGAAAAAAAAATAATTGCCAATGCCGGTTTACCGAAAAAAATACATGAATAGTTTCAGTGGATCTTGTTTGATTGAAATATGACATCGCTCACCTAAGATAAATCTCAGAATTGATTTTCTTCAATGATGAGAATCAATCAAGGAAAATGATGTGAGAAAACTTGACACACGCGGTGAAATTTAAACTCAGGTTTGTACGAGTCGACGACGTCAGTGTGGTGCGATGCAAGTAATGATAATAATTAATAATATAATAATGGCAATAATGAAGATGAAATAGTACTCTCCTTCAGCAATAAACAACAAATAACATGAATAATACAGTCAAATACAAATAGCAGACAACATCATACACACTACGACGATACTCTTTACACTACGTCACAGGTACAGGGAAATACTAAAATGTGGACTTGTTACACGGGACAGGAGCATATTACGCACGTGGATCTGCAAAAACAAAAACTTGCAACATCAAACAACACTCACAATTACAACGCTGTCACGTCTCAGAAAATTCACATCATACAATAATAACATAAAGCTTTATGCAATTTGATAGTACACACACAAGACATGTGGATCAGTTGATGGTAATTAACCTTCGATGTTGGGGAGTGTCATTATAAAAACGAATGGGTTGTGATCCGGAAGTTAGATAAATAAAATCATGCGCACTATAACTTTCACTTTCGGAAAGAATACGAAAGGCT
Organism: Arcuatula senhousia; assembly: GCA_963971305.1. Lineage (NCBI taxonomy): Eukaryota > Metazoa > Mollusca > Bivalvia > Mytilida > Mytilidae > Arcuatula > Arcuatula senhousia. The sequence goes on along the minus strand of OZ020307.1, from coordinate 477,970 downwards.
ACGTAATTTTACTTAATTACAAATAAGAATGAATTTGATATACAATTCAATGAAATGTAAAAATATAAAATACAATTGAAAACAGTGACTCAGCTTTTTCGGAATTTGGTATTGTGAAAGTTACAAGATTTTAGGGGAGGATGTAGAAATGAGTCATGGAGACAAGTGTGCATGGACAATCCAAAAATTAATATCCAAATTAAAGACAATGGTGTTAGTAGTTAACAGTAAAACATTTCAGTCTATAGCGTTTGATGTTGAATTAGCTACAGGCAGAGGCGTGTGATAAACATCCTTACTAGAGGCTAATATTTTTGGCTAATTGCATTGAATAAAATAACACCCTATATTTACTATACAACAATTACACCGCCACGCCTTAGACTTTCTCCTCTTTCACTTTTTTGATAAGTTAAAATAATATTTATACCACATCTTCTCTTCTTCAAATACCCATAGATGAAATACAATACTCCAAGGAATTTCCCTTTGTTAGGAGGTCAAGTGTACAATAGGTGTTTATTTGGTGTGACCAAAAATTTAAATACCACTAAAGAAGCAAAATGAACTCATACTGCTAGGAGAAATATATCAATTAGATTAAAATTCCTTATTGAACACTAATCACTATAAGTTTGATGATTATTGTACATTATTTATTGTGAAGTTGTTTTTCGTACATGGATGATGAATTGCAAACTTGTAAATATTCACAAAAATTAGGTTTTTCTGTTTAATAGCTTATCAATAAACTATTGAGGGTGCATAGTTTGTGCAATGTGTTTCTAAAAAAACTAAGTATACGACAAACAAAAGAAGCAACTAATTCCGATCAGATCATTTAAGATCCCTTTTAGTTTTATTATAGAAAGCTATGCTAAATGTGCAATTTTGTTGCTTGAAAACTATACAATGATAATGAAAATTCTTATTCATTACTTATTGTGAAGTACTTATTTCATCAAAAATTTTCATAAAATTGATCAAGCAAGCAGTTTTTCTTAAAGATGTTAAAAGACAGATGTATGCTTTCTTTATACCTTTTTTGACTCTGTTATATTAATTTATTCTATTCTCAATGGTGTGATTTCCATGAAACATGAATGCTCTAAATAAGTGTATGAAGGGGTTGTATGTTACCTCGATTAACGAAAACGACCATGTATGTTACTAGCAAAACACCAAAATTCGAAAATTATGTATTGTAGTTTCAGGGAAGTTGCACTGACAAACTGTGATGGACAGACAGACAGACAGAGGGACAGACAGGAGAAAAGCAATATATCCGGTTAACAAAAAAGAGCAATTATTTGATTCTACATGTATTATCAAACAAACTTTATTAAATGAAGCCCTTCTTTCTTAGTTTATTCTACTTAAACAAATTAAATAAAATCATGTTCCTCATCTTGCATTTTACTGACACTTACCTTTAATAAGGTACTATTGCCAATCTAGTTTCGTTTTTTATCGGTAATTAGTACTATTTTCCTTTGATGTGTACTGGCTGATAAAGTCTGTCTCACGAACAGGTGTGTATCACCGAAATTATCGGGTCAATACGTTACGTCACAATTAATTACCGATAAAAAGAATATATGACTTTTTTATTTTGAGATCGACTTTATCACTTGTTTTTTTGGTTCACCCTTCGGGATCAAAAAACAAGTGATAAAATCGATCTCAAAATAAAAAAAGTAGTATATTCTATATATACTAATTCCTTATAAAATACTTCGTTTCCCTTTTACATTGTATACAGTTATCTGCATTCTTTTTATGCTTTAAAGGCTTGAATATTTTTTGTTTGGCCTTATTGATTCAATCAAAATGATATATGTCTCCTACATTTCCTTCACTCGGCTAACTGAGAACTCGGTCTGTTGGTTTTATTTCAGTCAGAAAGGTGGTGACAAAATATTATCTCCCTTGTTAATAATTTGTATGTCTAACTGATTCGAAAAACACATCATTTTGAATGACGCGATGAGCTGAAATCACCAACTTAATCTTTTGATTAATAAAAAGTAGGTCATGGTTATTTTCAAGTTCGGGTACAAGTGAATGGACAAAATATTGTTCTTTTTTCTTAGTTAGCATGTTTTACGCATTGAATAATAATTTGTGACAAAAAGGGAATTTATTAGCTCTAAGGAATAACCGGAACTCTATAAGGTGATAAACATGTCGAATTTAAAAAATAATGGTATGTGCGACGGGTTACATACTTTGACAGATGACGACCAATCTTATGCTTGTTTTTGTTGACAAGATCTTAAAGGGAATCGGAGAAATTTTTTTTGGCACAAACAAGTCAAAAACGTTGCTAGGCAAATGAAGGAACACGATTACAGTTTTACAAATCGTACAAACCTCACTTAATAGACATCCCCCTTCTAAAACGTCATATTACATTTGCTCATTATCATTTTATTATAAAGACATCCATTATATTAATAGAAAGTAAAATTTTAACATTTTGACCAGTTAAGGCCTTATATATTGCAGAATTAAAGAAAAAAAATATTTTCGGAAGTCGAAAAGACCATTGCTATTTTTAGCTGGGTATGAGATACTCTCAATGTTTATTTATTTTATTATAAAATTTCTAAATTTAGAAAGGGGGATTCACAAATAACTTATGAAATTAGCACAACTTTGACAATCATTTTTATCAATACCGCCGCTATAGCGACGGGTTCAGGAATTTTTCATCAGAAAGGATGGAGTCTTATCTGTTGGATATATTTTTTTTTTTTCAGATTTTTAGGAGCATGATGTTTTATTTGCCACAAAAGAAATCAGACCCCATAATATCACTTAACATGAGAAATGTGCTCTTTTCACGCTGCATATTTAATCAACCAAGGCAAATTCGGTATTGTTTACTTTCATTTTACATATTTTATATCACATTTTATTTTAAAGGTTGCTCTTATAAACTTTTTAATGCCCATAGTTACTACGTAAACATCCCGAATCAAATTCTACCTTATTTACTGAAGATCGCATATTCTTTTGTCTCGTTCTGACCACCTTTCTGACTGATTTAACATGGAGGCTATATGGGAAATGGGTCTGTTAGAGAGTCGGCTATAGGTCTGTTGAGAGTAAAATCCAATGGATGGTCATGCAATTTTGTGAAAAAGGTATTATTTTGGCAAAATGTCAATTAGTTGTCAAACTACAAAATCTTTTAACCAAAATGATATTCATTTGAGCACATTTGCAACTTGCATTAGAGTCATTTTTTATACCAGTGTTCGATAAAACGAAAAGACGAGACAGCGGTATGCTCAAATTTGGCAACTTTGAATGATTTTTTTACAAATAAACAATATTTTTACACTTTTAAATATAATTAGCGATTCGAAAGGTTTTTTTCAGTTTAAAATTAAAATATTCAAACAACAAAAAGTGATTTAATTTAAAAATGTTATAAAAAAAATGAGTTTTTCTTTAAAAAGTGCCGGCTAAAGTCTGCTGGTGAGTCGGCAAATTAAATTTAAGTCTGTTGAGAGTTAATTAGCCGAGACAGAATGATTGCGAACGAGGTATATTTTGAAATTTTAAAAACTTTTAGGATTAATATTTGTATTGTATTAATTCAAGAGTGAAACTATCTCTAATTTTGCGTGTATGTACAGGAAAAAGAAACCTAAATGCACGAAATCAGTATACACCATATGGTGCTATAGGATAAAGCTGTATTCAAGGTATTATACCCCAACTTCTATGTCATGAAGTGTTGAGAAAACTATGAGGAAAATTTTGCATGTATGTACAATACGTGTAAAAACCTAAGTTTTCGGTTAACAAGAGGTAGATGACATAGGGGCGTAAAATCGAAATACACCATATGGCATTTTAAGACAAAGCAAAATATCAGCAAAATATCAGACCTTTACTTTATGTAGTTGCTTGAATAACTGCGACGGAAATTATGTTACGTACGAACGAATGTACGGACAAATCGATAAAGGTTGAATAGTATACCCCTCTTCTTAAAAGCGAGGGTATAATTATAAGTATTTAACTAGTCGAAGCAGCCACGCTGCATATCCCCGCGCTACTCTGGTGTTTGATAGTATAATGGCAAATAATTGAAAGAAATAAACTATGACTATAAAGAGCATTACTAGTACTATCAAATGTATATGTATTAACATGAGACGTTTTCCCTGGTAGTGGGAGTGATAATAATGTGAAGAATTATTCATGACGAAGGAATAATGTGCCCTTAGGCTATCTACCCCTAAGGGCATTATCAAAATTCTAAAACATTCGACAGAATCTACATCCATAGTTCCACTACTGAGCCTAGTTTCATTTCCGTTTTCCAAATAGCCTGGGAGGAGTTGTGTGACAAAGGAATAATGTGCCCTTAGGCTACCTATGCAGTCCAGCTTCTGGGGGCATTATCGAAATTCCGAAACCTTTGGCAGAATCTACATCCATACTCCATAGTGCAACTAATGAGCCAAGTTTCAGTTCCATATTCCAAATAATCTAGGAGGAGTTGCTTAACGAAGGAATAATGTGCCCTAAGGCTACCTATGCAGCCCAGCCCCTAGGGGCATTATTCAAAAACTTTCGCAGAATCTACATCCATATTGCAACTACTGAGCAAAGTTTCACTTACATATTCCAAATAACCTAGGAGGAGTTGCATGACGAAGGAATGATGTGCCCTTATTAGACTTATTAGTCTACCCATGCAGTTCAGCCCCTAGAGGCATTATCAAAATTCCGAAACCTTCGGCAGAATTTACGTCCATAATACAACTACTGAGCCAGTAGCAGTATCCCACCTATTCAAGGTTAAGAAGTTTACGTTTTACAACCGATTAAACATACCAAAGCTTGTGGGGATTATCGTGATTTCCTTTTTGTGAAAATTGCATTTTGCTAACATAGGATTACGTTAGTCCCCGGGTGTTTTGGCCATTCAAAAATCTTACGGTTGACATGTACTTGTAAAAAATACAAGATCTTTATCCGTAAGAGATCGAAAATAGAGGTAAAGTATTGTTGTCCTTTACCTTTACGCTACAACACTAAATAGACCGTACAGAATGCGACAAATATGATATAGCAAACAAGAAATGCTTAACTACCATTCTGAAGCACCGCTTTGAGTTCTCTTGCAGATTGCAGTTTGGTTGTAATATGCATATTTTTTTGTAAGGATTTCAAGTCTACTATTGATGACTTTGTGGTTTCAGATTTACGGGATCTGAATTCTGAAATAGACTCTTAAGGAAGACTTAAAACAAAGCTCTATTTTAAACGAGATGACTTCAAATTTCAAATTGTCAATTTTCCCTTTTTGTATAGCAATTTTCCGTCCGCTCCAGCTAATTGAGTTTACGCATCATAATTGATTCGTTATAACAAAGCTTACGGGACTTACATGATTATAGAATTTCGTTGGAAGAGCGTCAGATAATTTAGGAAATGATATGAACAAAAATGAACACGAGACTATAACATATAAATATTTAAACTCAAACTGCTTTGTAATATGGTTTTTTTCTGTGTTCCTTTACCGGATTATGCAAACTGTATTGACAATTGGTAGCGCGACGGGTATGCTATTGGAAGCAGAAACTGCTTACTCTTCCGGACCACCTGAGTTTTTTTTTGTTTAGACTTGAAGACACGGTGTTGATTTTTGTTCATTTGGTTTTGTGTTTCTTTGTGGTGTTCTGGTTCGTGCTAACTGGTTTCGTCGTTGCCCTTTCGGACCTTTGACAATTGAATACCTAATTGGTGCTTCTTTGACTCATTGATTAACATTTATAGATATTTTTAAAGGAATGTAATTATAAACATTTAATGCAATATTTTGGAGTTTTATTGATGTGTAAAAAGTGGACCTTTTCAAACATGATCAACATAAAGCGCTTCATTAAAATGTGCTTGGGTCAACGCTATTACACACCATTAAACCCCAAATATCGCATTCAATGTATAAATAAAGTAACAACCTTTTTTCACACACAACATTTTTTATGTGTCCTGTCATTATCTTTGTTGCACCTTTTCTTCTAGGTTCTTTTAGATGGCAAAGATTATTTATTTATCGATTGTTTTTCTGCTGAAGAGTTCAACTACTGTTTTAACTAGGTAAGTACTGATATATGATATTAATGCTTCTAAATTATGAAAGATTTAGTAAAAGTCATGCATGGATTTGACACGCTGAATAGACTATTGGCAACGCGACAGTTGTGCTATAGCAAGCAGGAACTGCTTAATCTTCCGGAACACTTGAGTTCACTCTTGTTTGGTCTATTTGGTAAGGGTTGTTAGAGGCTGTCCGTCAAATTTAACATCTGCTCGAAAAACGTTACACACACTTGAATCATTAGCTGCTGCTAGATTTTGTCTGATGATTTCAATCTTATTATTAAAGAATTCGACAGTTCCTTTTCATCTTGATGTGATGGTAGAACAGTGTCATTGGTATTGCCCAACAAATTATTTGTTAGCTTGAAAAGTTTCTTGTGGTCATTTCAGCAATTTTATCAGAATAATATTCGGTCTTGCACTTTGTTAGCAGTTTATTTTGTTGAGACACAGTTCCTTGTACATTTGTTTATGTACTTCAAAATTTGTTTTACGCATTCTACGTTCGGCTTTACGAATATCAACTTTTGCATTACGGAGTTCGTCCGAGTACCACTCAGTATTTGGTCGTAGAGTTACTACTTTTGATTGCTCTGGAGCGTGTTTGTCGAGGAGATCTCAATACAGAATTATACGCTTCCACCGATCTCTGGAGTGGCATGTTGGGAAATTCTATCAGATGAGAGTCTCTTATGTCACTTTCAAAATCCTGCATGTTGATATTCTTGATTTTTCGAAAGGTAAGCGATTATAAAAATATCTAAATTTTATCTGGTAAGATTTTTGAAACCCAAGGCTGACAAAGAATTATTTGTAAGAATAATGAAAATACTTTGTGAATTTTTCATCGTTGTGCCACCTTTTTACGATATTTTCCGAAAACTTATTCTCTATTTGTTAAATGATTTTGTCTGATTCAAATGCTGCTGATTAGATGTTTCTCCCTTAAATTTTGATATACAGCATAATTAAATTAACCGTTTTTATACACGTTTTGGTATTGTATTTTGAAACCTCAGGGTCGATAACAGCTGCTGGTGGACCATAGGGCCCCGAGGGTAATCACAAGCCTGGTCGTCATACTTGTCAGACACGACTTAACCATTAAATATCTGATATTTTGTGTTTGAAAATCCTGATTGTTGAAATCTCAATTGTTTAAAACACGAGATTTCTTTCCTTGTCCGGTACATGGTCGATATCCCCGGTGCTGTACATGGTCGATATCCTCGGTGCTGGATTTGACTTACGTGTTTGAACCTTTCGGATTTGAGTACTTTTAATACAATACTTTTTTGATTGCCTAGGATATAGCTAGAATTTGATCATTATGATTTCTGGAAGTAAGTCTTTGCCTAAAGAATAAGGCAATAAGTAAATGACTTGACATTAGCTTATTGCATAGGAAATAGGCTTTTTGCCAGATTTGCTTGTTGCAGCTAATATATATACCTGAACAGAACAATGGGCGAACTTATCTAAGGAATACAGTTGTACAATATACATGTCAGGCATGGGGTCATGCTTATGTGTAATGGTAATGCATTGCAAAGTACTACATTTTCTCAAGTTATTCAACGTTATGTACAATACATCTTTTTGCATTACATGTAAATGATAAGAATAATTTTTGAATTACAATGAATCATTTTGCATTACTTTTTTCTGTATAAAAGAAGAAGGGTTAAACAAAAATGTCAACAACTTATAAAAAAAAGTTATATAAATTACATTTGTGAGCGAAACCATACAAATACAAAATTATTAACATATATAATTTTATTCTGTTGTAAAAGCAGCTTTGTTAAAATTGTAAAATTAACACATTTGTAAAATTAACTTGTTTCCATAAAATAAATGTGACGGGTTTATTAAATTCGTATTAGTACAAATGTACCATCTATTTTAGCAAAAGAAACAAATATATTATTATAGTGAGTTGAATTGTCAGTAAAACATAATTTAAGAAACGGGCCTACAGATTTATTGTTCAAATGGAATTAATATTCATAATAAGATGACAAAAATGTGAAACACATCTTGAAGTTAGACGGACATGCAAAAAATGTAAAGTTAATTCACTGCATGACTTAGTTAAAGTAATGGTAATTCAATACATTTCTTTTCAAAATCCTTGTAATGGTAATGGTTTTTCTATGCAAATTTTCTTGAAGTAATGATAATTCAATGCATTACATTTCATTGTAATTCGCCCCATGGCTGTTGTATATACTAAGTAATAGTAAGAGTTTACTACCATTTCTATCTTTAGATTACTTTTCATATTTTTTGACAGCACATGTGATTACTATACTCAAGAAAAGTATTGGCATTCGTTCTATTGTTACAATCATGAAAGTGGTCATCATCATTGGTGTATTGAAGAAAGGTAATTATCATAAGCTCATATTAAGATTAAAATGACAACAAAGTTCCAGACATTAAATTTTGCTACGCCTGACGCGCGTTTCGTCTATTCAAGACTCATCAGAGGCGCTCTACCAAAATATTGAAAAAGCCAAAACGTATATGCTTATGAAGAGCATAGAACTATGAAACCAAAATACCGAAATGGGGAACCAAGTTCAAACTAATATGTTTAACATATGTCTGGGGTAGGAAGCTCCTTATGGGTTAAGACAATTTTGAAATTTTAACGGATACTATAAAGCTTTGATGTGCTCTCCAACACAAAAGTGTTGGTGCCAGAGCCGGCAAACCTCGGGGAATTAAAATTCCACCATCAGCGCTTACCTTAAAAAGGTTACAGTCCTAGTTCAAATAAGAATTTAAGGCGATCCAGAATCCTACTAGGAGAAATTGGAATTCTGATATAAATCATAAATACGTTCAATTGATTTTAAAGTGTTATCTGCCTTAGATGTTGCGCAACCCCTTCCAATCGTTTTGCAATTAATAAATTACCCATATGAATTATTCTTTTGAATTATATCTCTTTTTCAGATATCGAGCAGTGTTAAACAATAAATGCTGTGTTGGCTACGATTCTTACCCCAATTGTTACCGTAAGTTAGAAATAAAACCCGTTTTCTGGTAATAAGAAGATATACCAATGAGGCATCCAAAATCCAAAAGTCCAAAGGCCAGAGACAAAACCGAGAAAAAGGACAAAAACAAACAGACAACATAAAGCATATAAATACAACCACGTGGACTCAAGTTGTAACAAAAGTGACCTCATGTGCACCGGAAGAGTAAGCTTCATGTTTGCTATAGCACATCCGTCGTGCTTCTATCCGTCAGTTCAATGTATCAAATACAGTCAAAGGAAAACAAAACAAAAGCAAAAGATTTGGCAAACCAACATCTGCACTAATCTGAGAGATTGAAATACCATATTTGTGTATGAGCGCATGATGTCTTCCGTAAAATGTCTTGAGCGAAGACAGCAACATAACCATGTGTAAGCAAATTCTGTTTCAGACGTGACGCTCTGCTTAGAAAATCAATGTTAGTCCCGTAAGCTCTGAAGAAATGAATCAATTGTTATACGTAAGCTCCATAAGCTGGAGCGGACGGAATGTTGCTACACTAGAAGGAAAGAAGGTTGACGATTGAAAAGTAAGAGTGATCACATGTGTCATAGAGCTTTGTTGACAGTTTTCCTTGAGTTTAGGTTAAGATATCGATATAGATCTAAATATAGAGCAGACTTTCTAAATCCTTTATGTCCTTTACCTCAAGTTCCTGAGAATATATCAAATGAAAAAAGTCACCAAATCGACAGTTGTGCAGTAAAAGGACATCATCAATATAAGGGAAAGTGAGATTAAAAGAGAGAAGTAGTCTACCCTTTTTTTCTCTAAGGTGATTTTTAGAGGCTTTCACCATATATTTGAAGAAAGAAATCAGCAAGCAAAGATGTACAATTAGTGCCCACTGGAATTCCTATTGTGTGCTGGAAAACACGTCAATCGAACTGGACAAATGAGTTGTCTATAGCAACGTTTAGCATGTCGATTATTTGGTATTTTGTAAATTTGTACCTATACAAAGTCCTTGGACCATTGGAAATTTCATTTCGTCCTCTTAATCTAGGATTTTTTGACAACAATTTAACATACTTTTGTCAAATGTTTACAGAGTAAAATTAGTTACAATTTGAAATATGCTTTATTTCCTTGTCCATTATATCTGTAATTTTTTAGAAGACTCTATTCATCAAGGGTTTACACTGCCATGGACACAAACTGTTCCCCATGTTTTTATTAAATATACTCTGACTCATACTTTTAAAGGAAATGATATTTATAGGATAATTAATTGGGTCGAGTGAATAACCAAAATATGATCACGAGTCGGTGAACGCACACAGATTTATACGAGTGCGCGGAACTTGTTCCGCGCACGAGTTAAATCTCAGTGCGTTCCCACACGAGTGATCATATTTTGGTTATTCAAGAGACCTAATTGATTATCGTATTTATTACATAGATAAAATGCCACTAATAAATAGTTTTTAATAAATTTATTTGAATGGCGTATGAATTTAGACCACAGGAGTCATGCCGACAACGCAATACGATTCACGACGTCATAATTGAGTTTGACCGGAAAGGACGCAAGAGTGAATATATTTTTGTTATTTCACATTGTGAATTTACCAGATTTTATTTCCCTGGGAAAAATCGGTATTTCATATGCATCTATGTAATAATTAGGGATATTTCATGCGATATTTTAGGGACACGTTTATCGGATAGAAAATGAATAAAGAAAACAACAAAAGTAATCTTTTTATCCGACACTAATCTCTCGGTGAACTATTTTTAGACCAAGAAAATGGGTCTCATTCCATTTTTTTAATTGTTTTTATCAACCGTTTGTTTTTTATTAGGTTTTTATTACTGCCTGTATTTGGACTAGGTATATGAAAATTCGCCGTTTATTGTAATTACCAGTGCTTTAAGGAATTTACACTTGTTTTAGATCCATGGAATATGTGATTTATATCAAACATGGTTATACATGTATACATGTACTTATTTAATTAGGCAACAGTGAATAAAATTTTTCCCAAAAGAAGTCTGAAAATTATTCTGCATTTGTTTTTGTCTATAGGGAGAACAATGAATAATATATAATACGTGATTATACAGACGTATGAAAATAGTTGTGCTCTCAAGGAAAGCTTACCAAGCATGTAGCACTTAAATTAAAAAACAAAAACAAAAAAAATTAAAAACACAAAGTAATGATATGATTGATATCTTCGGCATCCATTTTCGAAAGTTTTAGGTTCTAATAATTCACTTTCAATACATTTGTATATTATTATTTTTTCATTACTATGATATAAATGATGTTAATAAACGGTTCCCTTCAATAAACATAGATAGAGAACCGTTTTATTAACATCTGTTTAATTATTTTGTATTTCACAGAAGTAGAAAAAATAATAAACTTTATGTGGAAAACTACATTATCAGTTTTATAAGGAAAGTAAATACTAAACTATGTTTTCCTAAATTACAAAGCCGTTTGTAATGGACGTACACTGTTGAACAACGCATGTGATGAACCACAGTACGACACAATGATATACAGAGGAGGTGGTTCCCGAAGTAGTGGTGGAGGGACTTGTTCCTCTCCAAATGTCTGTACAAACTGCCATGATGGATTCTACAGGAATGGAGGACAATGTCTCAGTAAGTATAACACTGTACAAACTGTCAAGATGGATTCATTAGGAACGACGGAGAATGTCTCAGTAAGTAATAGACTGTACAAACTGACAAGATGGAATCTACAGGAACGATGGACAATGTCTCAGTATGTATTGCATTGTACAAACTGACAAGATGGATTCTACAGGAACGGCGGACAATGTCTCAGTATGTATTACATTGTACAAACTGACAAGATGGATTTTACAAGGACGATGGACAATGTCTCAGTAAGTATAACACTGTACAAACTGTCAAGATGGATTCATTAGGAACGACGGAGAATGTCTCAGTAAGTAATAGACTGTACAAACTGACAAGATGGAATCTACAGGAACGATGGACAATGTCTCAGTATGTATTGCATTGTACAAACTGACAAGATGGATTCTACAGGAACGGCGGACAATGTCTCAGTATGTATTACATTGTACAAACTGACAAGATGGATTTTACAAGAACGATGGACAATGTCTCAGTATGTATTACATTGTACAAACTGACAAGATGGATTCTACAGGAACGGTGGACAATGTCGCAGTAAGTATAACATTGTACAAACTGTCAAGATGGATTCTACAAGAACGGTGAGAATGTCTCAGTAAGTATTACACTGTCTGTACAAACTGACAAGATGGATTCTTCAAGGACGATGGACAATGTCGCAGTAAGTATGACACTGTACTAACTGTCAAGATGGATTCTACAGGAAAGATGGACAATGTCTCAGTAAGTTTTGGACTGTACAAACTGTAAAGATGGATTCTACTGGACCAGTGGCCAAGATCATAGGAAGTATTACACTGCACAAACTGTCAAGATGGATTCCACAGGAAAGATGGACAATGTCTCAGTAAGTATTACACTGTACAAACTGTCAAGATGAATTCTACAAGAACGATGGACAATGTCTCAGTAAGTATTAGACTGTACAAACTGTAAAGTAGGATTCTACTAGAACAGTGGACAATATCACAGTTAGTTTTATACTGTACAAACTGTCAAGATGGTTTGTACAGGAACCGTGGACACTGTCTTAATAAGTATTTCACTATACAAACTGTTAAGATCGATTCTACAGGAACGGTGGATAATGTTTCAGTAAGTATTACACTGAACAATCTGTTATGATGAAATTGATTTCACAGGAACGGAGGACAACGTTTCAGTAAGTATCACATTGAACAAACTGTTAAGATGGATTCTACAGGGACGTTGTACAATGTATACGTAAGTATATTACACTGTACAAATTGTCAAAATTTCTTCATGAACGGTGGACAATGTCTCAGTGTTATTACAATGTTCAAGATGGACGTGTTATTTTGTACATAGGAGTGTTTATGACCTACAAAACTGTCTCATTATCTGCATTTGTATAAGACTTAACCTGATGTACAAACTATGTCAGCATCCTTATGTTCTCATGGTTGTGTCCAAATATCTCTGATGAGACTGCAAAAATGTTTTCGGTATGATACAATTTCTTTATTGTATAATGTACTACATGATGTGATGAAAATTAAGTTAGTTACAAAACTGGGATGAACAATCGCAATTGTCAAGATGAAAAGACAAAACAAGGCTAAGACACACAAGAGAATTTTAAGATAACAGTTAATGGTCCTGACATGTATCATGCATTTAAAAAAATGGTGGGTTTAACCAGGTTTTTGGCGCCTAATCTCCTTTTCCCATTGCATTCTTATGATCCGGTAGTAGCACAAAACACAACATGGATAACGCGTATTATCTAATGGTATAACTCCTTACATTGTTATTAATGTTTTCTGTTATATTTAGTTTGTCCATCAATAAGTAACTGTAACCACAGACGATGTACAACCCCCAGTGACAACTACTGTGAATATTGTCAATATGAAGTGATAGATATTAAATACTGGAGGGGGTACACAAGACATTATGATGGACAACGGAAACAATGTAGAAGTAAGTATATACAAATAAGTATTAGCCCCGGTAGGAAGTTTTTTGAAGTACCAAAGCGACACACTAGAGGAAAGCAACATCATACTAATGAGACAATAGAATGTCGTAAGTCAAGACATGTAAAACAAAATCGGCAGACATCAAAGTAAACAGCACAATATACAAATCACACATATTACAACTAAAGCACGATAAGTGACGTGTACTCAAGTTGAAACGAGAGGAAACTGAGATGCTCTGGAAGAGTAACTATTTCCTGTATGCGATAATATATCTGTCACGTTGCCACGATCGATTCAATTCATTATAATATGTTACCTCCAAAGGTTTAGTCTAATATGAAGTTAGTTATCTTGAAAAATAAGTTATGTATTATTTTAACAGGTTCTCCCGATTCTATTTCATGTGCAATATTTAAAAGGGTTATGTTATACCCGATTTTTTTCTCTAATTAATTTCTGCCATAGTAACGACGTCGGTCCGGTTGGGCAATAGATAAATTTTAAAAATATTATTTTGTTTTCTATATTTAACAATATTCTTCGGTGTCTTTTTGCTACCACATGATCTGAATCGAAATTACCGCGAAATTATCGCAGTGTTCTTTGCTTAGGAGAACATATGTATAATGTACTTGTAAGATACAACTATAATATTTGTTTTCAAATTTTTCGAATAAAACTGACGTATAATAAATTATTTTAGAGGCCTGTTCATGGCGATCAGACAGTACTAGATGTTACCCTGGTCATTGTAGTGATGAGATCGTAGAAACTTGTGTTTGTACGTCAGGGTTTGGCGGCAACCAGTGTGATACAAGTAAGTCATTGTAGTGATGAGATTAAAGAATCTTGTGTTTGCACGTCAGAGTTTGGTGGCAGCCAGTGTGATACAAGTAAGTCTTTGTAGTGATGAGATCGTAGAATCTTGTGTTTGTACGTCAGGATTTGGCGGCAGCCAGTGTGATACAAGTAAGTCTTTGTAGTGATGAGATCGTAGAAACTTGTGTTTGTACGTCAGCGTTTGGTGGCAAGCAATTTGATACAAGTAAGTCGTTGTAGTGATGAGATCGTAGAAACTTGTGTTTGTACGTCACGGTTTGGCGGCAACCAATTTGATACAAGTAAGTCGTTGTAGTGGTGAGATCGTAGAAACTTGTGTTTGTAAGTCAGGGTTTTGTTGCAGCCAGTGTGATACAAGTAAGTCGTTGTAGTGATGAGATCGTAGAATCTTGTGTTTGTACGTCAGGGTTTGGTGGCAGCCAGTGTGATACAAGTAAGTCTTTGTAGTGATGAGATCGTAGAATCTTGTGTTTGTACGTCAGGGTTTGGTGACAGCCAGTGTGATACAAGTAAGTCATTGTAGTGATGAGATCGTAGAATCTTGTGCTTGTACGTCATGGTTTGGTGGCAGCCAGTGTGATACAAGTCAGTCTTTGTGGTGATGAGATCGTAGAATCTTGTGTTTATACGTCACGGTTTGGTGGCAACCAGTGTGATACAAGTAAGTCTTTGTAGTGGTGAGATCGTAGTATCTTGTGTTTGTACGTCAGGGTTTGGTGGCAGCCAGTGTGATACAAGTAAGTCGTTGTAGTGATGAGATCGTAGAATCTTGTGTTTGCACGTCAGGGTTTGGTGGATGTCAGTGTGATACAAGTAAGTCATTGTAGTTATGAGATCTTAGAATCTTGTGTTTGTACATCAGGGTTGGGGGGCAGTCAGTGTGATACAAGTAAGTCATTGTAGTTATGAGATCTTAGAATCTTGTGTTTGTACATCAGGGTTTTGGGCAGTCAGTGTGATACAAGTAAGTCTTTGTAGTGATGAGATCTTAGAATCTTGTGTTTGTACATCAGCGTTTGGTGGCAAGCAATTTGATACAAGTAAGTCGTTGTAGTGATGAGATTGTAGAAACTTGTGTTTGTACGTCACGGTTTGGCGGCAACCAATTTGATACAAGTAAGTCGTTGTAGTGATGAGATCGTAAAAATCATGTGTTTATACGTCACGGTTTGGTGGCAACCAGTGTGATACAAGTAAGTCTTTGTAGTGGTGAGATCGTAGAAACTTGTGTTTGTAAGTCAGGGTTTTGTTGCAGCCAGTGTGATACAAGTAAGTCGTTGTAGTGATGAGATCGTAGAATCTTGTGTTTGTACGTCAGGGTTTGGTGGCAGCCAGTGTGATACAAGTAAGTCTTTGTAGTGATGAGATCGTAGAATCTTGTGTTTGTACGTCAGGGTTTGGTGACAGCCAGTGTGATACAAGTAAGTCATTGTAGTGATGAGATCGTAGAATCTTGTGCTTGTACGTCATGGTTTGGTGGCAGCCAGTGTGATACAAGTCAGTCTTTGTGGTGATGAGATCGTAGAATCTTGTGTTTATACGTCACGGTTTGGTGGCAACCAGTGTGATACAAGTAAGTCTTTGTAGTGGTGAGATCGTAGTATCTTGTGTTTGTACGTCAGGGTTTGGTGGCAGCCAGTGTGATACAAGTAAGTCGTTGTAGTGATGAGATCGTAGAATCTTGTGTTTGTACATCAGGGTTTGGGGGCAGTCAGTGTGATACAAGTAAGTCATTGTAGTTATGAGATCTTAGAATCTTGTGTTTGTACATCAGGGTTTTGGGCAGTCAGTGTGATACAAGTAAGTCATTGTAGTGATGAGATCTTAGAATCTTGTGTTTGTACATCAGGGTTTGGTGGCAGTCAGTGTGATACAAGTAAGTCATTGTAGTTATGAGATCTTAGAATCTTGTGTATGTACATCAGGGTTTGGTGGCAGTCAGTGTGATACAAGTAAGTCATTGAAGTGATGAGATCGTTTGCACGTCAGGGTTTGCCGGCAGACAGTGTGATACAAGGAAGTCATTGAAGTGATGAGATCGTGTGATCTTGTGTATGTACGACAAGGTTTAGTGGAAGCTTGTGTGATGCAAGTACAATAGTAGTGATTGATCGTAGAATCTTGTGTTCGCATGCCAGGGTTTAGGAACATTTAGTCGGAAACAAGTAAGTCAAATCAAGAGATTTGTGTTTCAATACTTTCAAGGAAAAGTTCTCAAGAAGAAAAAAAATCATTTTAGGTACTTCACAACCTGTCACGTATTTAGTTTATAGTGATTTTATCAATTAACATTACCCATTAAATACCAAAGCATATCAGTGCCTTGGCATTTTCGCATAATTTGAAATTATTTGAAATATATGTTTTTCTTTAGTAATAAGGAATATTAAAAAAAATTTCTACAGATATGATTTGTTACTGCCTAATCTGACAAACAGGTTCTGATGAATATTTAATGCTGGAAGTGAATATTTCAACTCCCCAAAAGTTTAATGAGCATTCCAGCAACATTATATTGTAACTATCTCACCTTTATTTCTTATGTGCGAACAAAAAATACTTTGTTCATTTTTACAGAGTTCGGGAAGGGATAAAGCATTTGGTTTAATTTTGTCAATAACTTGGAAACTTAACATCATAGCGGGATGATATTTACATGTAGTCAGTGTGTGCATCTCAAATTGTAACCAGCATCCGCACCAAAATTAAGTGACCTTGACCGTTGCTTTTTGCATGAATGACTCGGGTTGGTCTATATATCAGCAACTGCAAATAAAGGTAATAACAAAACTACCGAACTTGAATGATCAATCTCATAGTCCAGAGAAAATGACAAAAACAAATCAGTCATACCGGAGAATTGGTGGATCGCAATGGTCTTGACTTGGTACAGGCATTTCAAACGAAATGGTGGGTTAAACCAGGTTTTATGGTGCCAAACCTCCCTCTTCCATTACGATCTTAGGATCCGGTAATGACCATAGAACACAACATAGTAATAGAGTAATAGAGAGATGATATTGGCTTAGTGGGTACAGATTAGATAGTGACCAGCATCTGCATCAAAATTAGGTTACCTTGATCTAGATTTTCTACATGAATGACTCTGGTTTAGTTTTTGTTAAGGTCAATATCTCAGCAACTGCATGTTTAGAGAAATTATGTTGGGTCAGTATGAATATCTTTGATAATAACCAACATCCGTACCAAAATAAGGTCACCTTGAAATACATTTTCTGCATGAACGATTCGTGTTAAAGTTTTTGTTTAGGTCCATATCTCAGCAACTGCAAGTGGACAAGGAAGGATGTTGGGTCAGTGTGAAAATCCTTGGTAGTAACCAACATCCATACCAAAATAAGGTCACATTGTTCTACTTTTCTGCTTGAGTCAGGTTAAGGGTCTGTTTAAGGAGTATATCTTTGCAATAGGAACGATATTTGGAACGTGGGTATATCTTGGATAGTTATTGATATCTGATACAGATTAAGGTCACCTTGACTTACATTTTTATGTAACAGGCGAATCAATATGCTGTCCTTTTTGTATCTTTACTTAGAACCATTTAACATGAATTTGGAATGAAATGATGGTCAAATATACCTCTGTCAAGGTAAAGCTAAAATAAAACATTAAAATAAAAGAAATGGTTATAACAAAATCAAAATTAAAGTTTGAAGCCAAAGCAGGTGAGCTTCATCTCATTCTAAAGTGTCAATATTTTTGAAACTTCTATTTATGCTTTATGCATAGTTTAAAACTAATAAGGTAAGGGTTAGGATAATTGGTTTGTCGTCAGCCCCAAAAGAGGTTTAATCATAACAAAAAAAAAAAAAACACACACAACATTCAATGCCCATATTGCAACAAAAGCACACTCTGTAATGTGAAGCTTTGGAATAGTTAGCAGTTCCTGAATTCTATAGCAAAAACGTTTTCGTTACCAATGAAACACTTTTAAAGTTAATGAGAAAAGGAAAATATAAAGTTTGCATTTTAGATCAAAACTAGCAAAGTCTGTTACGGACTATGGAATGCTCATATGTCTACAAAGATAATATTATGAGGCTGTCCAAGCAAAACCCAGGCAATAGCTGACACATAACAAATTTAGTTTTTCAAAAATTTTCATTGTTTTACATCAGGTTAACATCCATTCCCTAAATCAAATGCAGATTTTTGGTTTATTGAAGTGATAACTTAGATATAATCTATATAGAATGCATTGAAAATATGCAGAAAAAGAGAGATAACTTTGCAAAATTTGGTTGCTTTGTTCATGAACTTTAAGGCTGAATCACAAGTCATCCATGTTGCTTTCAAACGAATCCTGGTGATATTTGTTTTACATATGAGTCCAACAATACATTAAAAAATTCTTCATATGCCAGATTCTGTAAGCTTTTGCCTGATTTCTACACGAACAGCCTCTTAAAAGTAATTAAATAATATCGTTTAAAAATAGAAAATAAAACAAGTTTCCATAACTTGTTCTAAAATCACAAAGACAGGGTAATGAAGTTATACTGGTAGTTGTCGTAAAAGAAGTCATATCGTGTGTAGACAAAAACAATTTGAACTGGATGCCTATCTCCCAGATAATTACAAATGTTAGGTTGAAATAAAGGGTTTTTAGTGTCGACTTTTACGAATTTCACTTCCATCAAAACGATAGTTTTCAACACGTTACGAGTGTTCTAAAGCACACGGGTATTGATTACTCTTCCGAAGTATTTGATAGAAAATAAAGAGATGTGTACGCGACACAGCCCACAATTAAACGGCAATTTAGAAAAACCACAATGGACAACCGCCAGCAGCCTTCAACGAGGCCATTTGGCACTGCTCGCGGTTCTGCAATTGGCCCATGGTCTAAATAAGATGCATATAATTCAAATCCAGCCCTGAAATAGTCACAGATAGACCCCCTTCTTAAACAAGGAACAAAAAACATCAAAAAGACAAGTACAAACGAGAGCTTTGTCAAAGATTCCTGGCTTAGGACAGGCACATGTAATATGTGGCGGGGTTAAACTAGTTTTTTGGGCCCAACCTCCCCCTATCAATATTCCTAGACAAAGCACAAAAACTAAACACACAATAAAAATCAAATCGATCAAAGTCCAATTCTACTAGAGAGAACCTAAGACAAAAAACAAGCACAAACAGAAGGACGGTAAAGGAACTCTCTATAGAACACTCGCTGTTACTGACAGCTAGCTGAGAATCATCAATCGACTGATGTAAAAAAATCAAACGTATCGATTTTAAATCCGACACAACACTTCAAACAATAATGATTTAGTGAAGTGTCATCACACAAAACCGACACGCTTGATCGCTATAATGCTTAAAAATGACAATAGTAAAAACGTTTATGGAAGTTTTAAAGCAAGTATCAAGTTTTCAATATTTCTGCCAATAAACACTAAATTCAAAGATTTAACCAAGATATTCATTTCATATCCTTTCCGTAATAAATTTTGAAGCCAATTTTTCATTTCTATAGGATTGCTTTTAAATTTGTGAGCTTTATAAAAAACATTACCATAAAATTCAGGATGTGATATTCCTTTCACTATAAGAAAGTGACGTGTACAATTAAATTTTTCAATAAGAGATCGATACTTGTGGAAGAATTTTGAAAAGGATTTTACTAATTTGTGGTATCGATAACCTTGTTTTAATAATTTTTCAGTAATAAAACGGTTTTTATTATTAAAATCAGAAACACAACTGCAGATCCGAGCATATCTTACTAACTGTGAAATGTAAACCCCGTATGACGGCGCTAGTGGAACATCTCCTTCAAGAAAAGGGAAATTTATAATAGGGAAGGTAAAGTCGTCACGTTTATCATATACTTTGGTATGTAATTTTCCGTCAATAATACTTAAATCTAAATCTAAAAAAGGACATCTATCACCGGTGACGTTAGATTTGTTCAAGGTTAATTCAGAAGGATAGATATCTGTAATAAAATTAGAAAATGAAGGATTGTTGAGTGCAAGAATGTCATCTAAATATCTAAAAGTATAATTGAAAGTTTCGATTAGGTTCTGTTTGTTCGGGTCTTTTTGTAATTTAGCCATAAATTGTGATTCATAACAGTATAGGAAAAGGTCGGCTATAAGTGGCGCACAATTAGTACCCATAGGAATACCGATAATTTGGCGATAAATTTGTTTACCAAAACTCATGTAAATATTATCTAACAAATAATTTAGAGCAGTAATAGTTTCTGCATCAGTCCAGTTAATGTACCCCTTTTGAGTCTCGTTACTAAAAAATGATTTACTAAATGATTTTGAAACTATAGAACAGATATAATCACTTTTAGATTTGTCAAAACACCATTTAACCAAATATTCAAATTCACTTCCGTTTATCGACATGAGTTATCTTAACTGATTGCAGTTTAGTTGCAATATGTGTTTTTGTATGTAAACCGGTATGTTGATTTGTGATGAACATGTCTATAGATTTGTCTTAACCTGTTTCGAAACAGCGTTATTCGATTGCCCAATTGGTACACTTTTGCTTCTTTAATAATAAATTGAAGGTTATTACCTTGTACTGCACGCGATCGATAAATTATTAGCTATTATAAGCTTCGAATTCCTTTCCGATCTTTTTGGGTACTAGTGATTTTAGTCAATATTTTTGGTTTTCCTGAACCTATTTTTTTTATTTCTGTAAGCAATGCCCCATGCATGTATTTTTTTAAATATTGGTGCTCCAATCTACGGAACCAAAGACAAGAACAGATAGTCATTAGGAATTTTGCTTACATTGAAATTTCGCTTTAATAACATGTTTGTTACATAACCTCATAACACTCATATCATTTTAAATTGCAGTTATAGAGGAGACACAGATTTTGTATTCCGAGATCAAGCTACATAACCCATCGAATGAAATTGTTACTACGCCAGTAAATCCAAGTGACACTGGACCACAACCAATAAGATTTACCAATAAAGACGATCTACATAAAGCGGAAGTAGAATTCCATGCTTCATTTGTCGCTTCCGGTATTCCCCCAGCCCTAGATCCCGAACATTTCGTGAAAAACTTTACATATGGTATCGTGTTTGGTGAAATCAAATTGGAGCTCATAATAAGTGAGTGTTTGTTTTGTTGGTAAGGTCCCAAGTCACCCATATCTAGTTTTCGTTGAAATAGGATGTCCAACGATTAAAGCAATAGTATAAAATATACTCAGGAAAGTTATCAACTTATCATAATGGTTATATTTAGAGTGAACGTAATCCAAACAGTGAGGCCGTTTAAACAAGAGAACAAATTGACTAAGAAAATATGCCATGAGTCATTTGTTCAACCCTTCAATATCTTAACTAGTAATGTATTTCTAAATTTGTTTCTTAGAGTTTTGTTTGAATTTAATTAGTAGATTAGTGACAATTTGTTCAGCTATGAAGAAAAGAAGAGACAATTTCCTACATTTCCTAAAACCAAGAGACATCAATGACAAAACAGATTAATATTTTTTTCTCCGTTTCATGTCATTTGTTTTATTTTTATCTGTTTAAAAGACCGGAATACTTATATACTATTTTTTTTTAATTTGTAGTTAACCGTATCACTACATTGACAAATTTTCACTGTTCCATCTCTGTTTTTACTTTTAAATTGTCTATTTATTTATGAAATTTTAATCAATAAAATACCTGTTTTATATTCATGTTTTACTTTGTACTATATTATAAAACAACGAACGGAAATAACTGTGCTTTCGTTTTCCACTTTTTGGTACTTCTTTTCTGGACTTCTTCATTTATTCATATCTGTGAAATATCGCTTGAACGTAAACGTTGATAACCTCATCTATTAGTTTTTAGTCTTTTATCGGATGAAATTATGTTGATACCTTTCAATTATTTTCATTCTTTTTCCCCTGACGAAGGAGGTACATAAATGTTCGAAAATTTGGGACACCATTTTGTCCCATCTTAATTTTTTTGTAAATCGTGTATTTTTATTTCTTATATGGGGTTTGCCGTTGTCAAATATTAAACTTTTGTAATTACTAGATTCGTCATCAAGTTTTATTTCTCTGAGTTGTCCAGCCACTGAAGATTATCCTATCACTACAAATTATATTTGCTCCAGAAAAAACAGTAACATTAGTGCTATAGATTTACCTTCATTTGGACACGGAGACAAGTAAGTGTATCTTGTTTATATCGTGACAATGTTATACAAGCCAAAACCACCAACTGCCAACCCTTTCGGGAACATGAGTTCAATCTCGTTACGAATCATTGCCACTTGTTTTTTTTTTTACTAATTTCAATTTAGTTTGTATGTGTGTTTGTTTTGTTAACTTGCGTGTTAAGGTCAACTGATATCATTTCCTATAAGTATTTAAAAACCACACTGTTTTTCTTATTTTTTTTATTCAAATGATTTCTCTTAAGTCTAAACGACTATTACACTTCTTCGTTGTAATTTTATTCTCACCTCTGATTGTAGTTTATATTTTTATTAGATTCGTGAAGCATCTACCAGGTGTAGATGTTGTTCCTTCATTTACTCCGGTTACCATTAAAACTATCTGAAATAAACATGTAATGACCTAGTTGACGTATATAAATGTTTTACTTTTAGAATAATTTATCACATAAACGTAAGGAATGGTGGTTACCTAAAGTACATCAACAGAGAGACCAGTGCCACTAGTAGATCTCCATTAACAGGAATCACTACACGTAGAAGTTACACAGTACAGTGGGACTATGTCCAACCCTATTATAACTGCTTCGATCAGTTTGGTTCCAGCTGTACCGAGTCACCGGTAACCATGACGGACGTCACTGACCAGGTATACATTATTTATTTTTTTCTTTGCTAACTTTACATTCTTTAAATACCACTTACCACACAAGAGTTTAATAAAGGTGTCAATAAAATGTTATTTGAAAGGCCGTATTGACCTATTAAAAATTTAGGAACTTTGTTGTTCTAGTACGGTATTAATTTTACATCATATTTTACTACTCCCCGAAATAGCCTTTTATTCATAACTAACCCTTTGGATGGCATATATCTTTATTCAGCTTTTGACAAATTAATATAGGGCAAGCAGCCCAAAATGGCCTCGATGTTTTTCATTGGGTTGTTAAATTTCCGCTTGTTAATGCGGGCTGTGTCTTGTACACCTATTCCATATCTCATTATTTGCTACTGTAAAACGTTCTTACTTTATCAGTGAAAATATTTTAAACATTTTTCTAATATTAAAAATTTCTTGAATTTCAGTATTTCAATCTTTTGCTTAAGTCTTAGCTGATAAGCCAGGTATTTCTAAAACTTTGTCATAATTTTGATTTTATAACATAAGGTAACAAGTAATCAATGCAGCACTTCAGTTTATGATAATATTCAACTCATTCTATAAAATATCACAGTCAAATAAAGTAGAACAGATCTAAGTAATACTATTTACAATAAATTATATCTTTTGTCCCCCTTTTATTTTAAGAGTGGAATTCCTATCGAGTGGAAAACATGGTCTGATGATCTAGCCGGTATTGATGAATATGAGTACGAAGTGTTTCATTTGGCTCCTAGTAATAATAGTCTTCGAGAAGATTTCAGACTACTAGCCTCAAATAAAACAACAAGTTTAACGGTATGTACAGAGATGATACAAGATTAAAATAGCAAGTCTAACGGTACGTACAGAGAGGATATCAGATTACTGACCTCAAATATAATAGCAAGATAAACGGTACGTGCAGAGGTGATATCAGATTACTGGCCTCAAATGAACTAGCAAGTTTATCAGTACGTACAGAGAAAATACCAGATTAAAATAGCAAGTCTAACGGTACGTACAGAGAGGATATCAGATTAATGGCCTCAAATAAATTTGCAAGTTTAACGGTTCGTACAGAGAGGATACCAGATTACTGGCCTCAAATAAAATAGCAAGATTAACGATACGTACAGATAGGATACCAGATTACTGGCCTCAAATAAAATAGAATGTTTAACGGTACGTACAGAGAGGATATCAGATTACTGGCCTCAAATAAAATAGCAAGATTAACGGTACGTACAGATAGGATACCAGATTACTGGCCTCAAATAAAATAGCAAGTTTAACGGTACGTACAGAGAGGATACCAGATTACTGGCTTCAAATAAATAAGCAAGTCTAATGGTACGTACAGAGAGTATATCAGATTACTGGCCTAAAAAAACATGTCAGAGGTGATCAACTTTTGATTAATAGTGTGGTATTTAAACCAGCACTTTTGACCACTTGACCACCCAGGTCCAACTCAAATGAATGATGAAATAAACGGATCCGTGGATGACAGATTAAAAGATGAAAATGAGTGGAGAAAGGCCATCAGTTCTGTTGAGATTTTGCCTATTATCTATAGTTTTATATCTTATCCTTTTATACATTTTGTTTAATTTCAGAGTTGGTTTAATGTATCCACACCGGGAATGTACTCTGTCATACTAACAGCATTTGATAAGGCAGGCAATCACAAGTCTACAAGATCATTACTGTTGTTTGATGACCAATCTGTAGTAGAAAAGATACAGGGAACCAGATCGATTGTTTCTGAGAGCACACCAGAAACAGATCATACGTGGGTAGTGACGGAGACCAGTCAACTTCATATTGTATGGACTGGAAGATTTAAAAATGAGAGACATGACGTCAACAAATGGCTGTACAAGGTTGAAAAAAGTCGTCACGTGGACAACAATTATGATGATGCATTTGGAAAGAGAACACACGAATTAGTTACAAATGTTAGAGGTAAACGTCTAGGCTCAGTACGTGTTACTTGATACCATTCAATAATAAGAATAAACATCATCATACTAAACAGAAACATGAACGCGGTCCATTTTGAACTTTAGTAACAGGCTAGAAATCGTACAAAATTTAAGGGGGTTAGCACCTATAATTTAAAGACAATAAAATGGATAAAGTGGCATAAATATCATTTCATAAAAAGTTATCAACTGCATTCGTTGGACATAAAGAAAGTTGGGGTTCATGGGCCAAAAAATTCACGAATAATAGATAGACAAACCCTGAGGATCTCTAAAATCTGACAAAAATCCTAAAATATGAGGAACAAACCTCCTGAAAGGTAAACAGTATGTTCTTAGTACTTGTGAAATTAAGCTAGACATCTATATTATATGTGCTCCAACGTTTTTTACTGAATAATTTATGTGGATCTGATTGTTTAGATTAACCACTTATTTAAGGTGTTTTCAAGTTTGACGTCAACTACACAGTATCAGGTCCTGATATCAGATCATCCCAACCCTACACAAACGTCCTTGACATTCTACCAGAAACGGAAATAGTACACGTTACATGGGAAGATGGACAGAAACTTGATATCAGCATAAAGGCAACAGACATTATAGGGGAATATATTGAAGACACAATAACAGTGTATAAAGATACCACAAACCCAGAAATAGAAAATTTATGGTTGTCACATGGTAATAAAACAGGACTGTTTGTTCACAGAGCTGAAGACTTCACTGATATGATGTAAGTAATGTAAACGTATGCATCCAAGGCCAATTACTGTAGATGTGTAAAAGTAGCACATTCCCTGTATAGTAAAAGCTTCCAAATCTATGGTATATGGGGGATGGGGAATGGGGATAGGGATTGGGATGGTGAATATTATATGGTATATGATGAATTATATCGTGTATGGGGATGGGGATAGTAAATATAAATGGTAAATGGGAAATGGGGATGGTTAATGGTATTTCAAAGATTGGTCCATTTTTATGGTAAATGGGGAATGGGGATGGTTAATGGTTTTTCAAAGATTGGTCCATTTTTATGGTAAATGGAGAATGGGGATGGTAATTGACATTTCGAATTTTATTAGTCCATTTGTTTAAATAGTAAATTTAGATTGATAATGATAATATAAAGTTTTAAAAGATTATTTTTTTCATCTTTAAATTCAGTTCATAAGACAGTAGCCTTATGTATTTATTTGAAAATACAAAAATGTAAATTTTAAACAGTACTATTGTCGAAATAATTAATAAAATCTTAAAACATACAGGTTTTTAAAGAACAGCTTTATATTCGATAACAAATTATGTCCATTTATGTCAGTTTAATGCTGTAATAACATTTTTCGGTTTTTTTGGTTATTCATTGAAGGAATTCATAAGTAGACACCGGCTGATAAAACATATAAATAGACTGTGCACAAGTTACCGGACAGTTCAGGATCAAATTAAATGGCGTATATGTACATGTTGTTGTTTTGAATTACGGCTCACGATCTGTATGAAAGTTTCTTATATTATTTTTATTTATTATTAATAATTCTAGAATAAATGAAATACAACTCTATATATTAAATATAAAATATATAAACACAAAAATATTTCAACATTTCTTAAAAATTGTTTTATAAATAAATATATAGTTAAATTAATAAGATCGTCGATAATAAACAATTGCATTATGGGTATGGGGATAAGATATGATGTATGGGGAATGGAATGGTAAATGGGGATGGGGATAGTTAATAGTGTATGGGGATGAGTATGGTAAATGGTGAATGGGGATGGGGATAGTTTATGGTGTCTGGGTATGGTATATGGTACAATGGTAAATGGGGAGAGTGGGAAGCTTTTACAATACGAGTACTGTACAGCTATTGAATTTATCAGTAATTTTAAGTTGAACTTCAGTTTAAATAGAAATGATATCAATGACTAAAATATTATAAATGGATAAATTTGTGCATTTGCAATTTTTGAAAATTTCAATTCAGGTAAAACACACAGGTTTGTTTCCTTGTTATTTACATAGTCAATGCCCTCTCCGTTGCAATCAATTCTTTTTTTGTTGTTGTCTACCTTCCAACTACCTTGATGCATATGCTGCTGTTCAGCGAGTAATAAATACCTTTGTAATTGAAACGACCTTTTATACTTTGTAATACTTTACATATTTAGATAACTACTGAATGATTTTGATAGCTATATAACACTGGTATGTCACAGATTTGAATTGCTGAATTTGAAAAGCGAAGATGGTTTATTTTTATTGTCTTTTGTCACAAATTTGAATGGGATGATTTTGATAACACAGTTGTCTATTTAAGAGATTTTGTTACAGATTTGAATGGGACGCCTTTGATTACCACAGTGGTTTACACAGTGTTCAGTGGAAACTTTTTGACAATTACACCGGAAGTGATGTTATGCATGGAAGTTCATACATACTAGCCCAAGGCAATGCTGATGTAAGGGGTAAAATTAATATGAAGTATTGTTTATTATTTTTTTATGAATTATGAGGTATGTGATAGATAATATTTTATTGAAAATTAATAACATTTTGTATTTTTTTTAACAACGTTTGCAAAATTAAAAAAAAAGTTTTCATATTTTAGTATTTAAAAACACATGTATAAAGTGAAGCCACTTTAAAGTTTTGTGCTTCCAAATGTGACTTTAAATAAACGTAATAGCATCATTAAAATGCAAAAAAATGGTGAAGAGTTCTACCATTCATTCTCTGAAACCAAAGATCAAATATGGAAAGAATTGCAAATGAATGAATCTAATTTGAATGTTGATGAGTAGCTTTTTTATATTTTGTGCCTTTATTCTAAAAGGATAAAGGCAAAGGATGTCGAACACATTGATTTTTTTCATCGATTGTCCCCCTTTTTTAGTACTTCTAAGATCAGACAAACTAATAAGAGATTAAAACTTAGCCAGATTTAAATTATTTTCCCCTGGCTTAAAGTTTACTTACTGTTTAAATGGTAATTCACAGATTAATTTAGAAGAGTCATGTTTTCCCGCGCGCCCCGTGAATATTAAGCACCGAAATACATTATAATTGTGAATCTACCACAAAAAGCACTGATGTAGGTTGTGTAAGTTAAAATAATGATAAACAAATTATAGCAGTTGAATATGATTTATATCTAAAACACGCAAGTGATAGATACATATTCAAGTTGGACATTTCTTACAACAGAAAGCTCGAGATACAATTGAAGACATATGAATTAACAGCAACTGTTTCATAAAATCATCTTTTTTTCCAGAACCTGACTGAATGTGAAGTCTTATACGACCAGTCACCTAGAGGTTCAGATTGTTACTGTACTTTATATCATGGCTGCTTTCACAGACATTTCCATGTAAAACCTGAAATAGTCAATGGATCTGGTCTGAATCCAGGTTTAGATAAAGGATTACATGAATCTGATTATTTCATAGAGATAACAATAGTCAACAATGCTTTATTGTCATCTGTTCTAACTAGAAAGGTACTGATACAAATAGTCAAAAATGCCATATTGTCATACTAAAAATGTATGGATAAAACAGTTATTGGTGGAAGTGTTGATAATAGTGTTTAAGATGCAATCTTATAACAAGAATACACATATCTTACATGTCTTATTAAACATCTAAGTGTGCAGCTTGTTAATGTAATTGTCATAATGTTCGTATAGGAGAAGATTAGCATATTTGTGTGTGTTGAGTTTAAATATTCAATGTAAATTTAAATGTACATGAAGATATTATTGAGTACTGAAACCTACACAAAAACACACAAAGAAAGGTATACATATGGCTGGAAAATCCAGTTTGCTAATGAAGAACACATCGCATTGGTATATTGAAGAACTCAAAAGATATGTTGTAATCGTTTTTAATCTCGATCAATTCCATTTTTTTCAAATTCGATTGGTTTGCTATGTACACAATCTGTCTTTAAAAAGAACACTAATTCAAAAGACTTCATAACCCAAGAACTGTGTTGCTTAGACTTAACTTAAACTACATACTCACAAGTAACTGTATTTCCACTTTAACATTCAGTAGTTGTGCTTCTCCCTTTCCATGTAGATAACTATAGACACCAGTCCACCACAAGCTGGTCATGTTAATGATGGAATATATGGTACACCTGAAGTCGACTACCAACAGGATTTAACACTTCATTTTCACTGGGAAGGTTTTTTTGATCCAGAAAGTGGTGTAATGTACTACAAGTACATGGTTTCTGATCGGTGTTGGAGTAAACATGAAATGGTTAATAGCTCCGAGGTTGGTAAACTATTTTTGTTCTTTAAAGAATATAACAGTGTATTTGGTATCATGGATAAACGTGTCGAAGGTATGATAACTCTCCTGTAGATTTTCCGTTATCAGAAAATTATAGACCAAAAAATATTGTAAATATAGGGTCACCGTTCATTTGAATGTGATATTGGCCTTCTAATATATAGTTATATTTCCAATTCTTATTCAGTATATTAAGGAAATAAAGCCTTTAGGACACTGAAGAAAACCTCTTGCATCTATGAAAGTTCAAGTTAAAACGTTATTTTTAAATTGCTTCAACAAATTTAAAACAGCGGACAGCGACTATTGGTCACATTGAAAGCTGCTGACTTGTTTACATTGACGATTTAAAAAAAAAATGACATGTAGGTTGTGTTGGGTGTACCTATTTCACATTATCTTTTATTATGCTGCAGCGATAACCGATCCACAGTAGTTCAAGATGTTAATCCATGTTCGTTATTTCTATTCTTTATAGACATAAATGAAAATTAACACAGATGAAACCGTCAATATCATTGTATGTTTCATTGTAGGAGACATTTGATACTGAAATATCTTATACTGCACCAGAGCAAGGAACTTATTACATCTCAGTCATAGCTGTTAACCGGGCAAACGAAGCTTCAGTTGCTGTATGTTCTGACGGTGTTACTATAGATACCACAATCCCGAGGGTTCGTAATATGAGAGTTACGGGAACCAAGACTTCACCAAGACTTGTTAAGGATTCCAATGGAACATTGTGGGTTATTGAGTCCAATCTAACTAAAAGTTTCTACAATGATTCAAGTTGTAGGTTCGTATCTAAAACGGGTCTTTTTACCGGTTAGAAATATAAGGATGTAATAATATGAGTCTTATGTAAGAATAATATAAGAATTTTATAAGAATAATAAAGGACTTATATAAGAATAATAAAGGACTTATATAAGACTGATATAGGACTTATATATTACTTACTTGACTTATTCTACTTCATCCATAAGTGGAAATAGGGCGGTTACAGTGTCTCTCTATTCATTTCGGTTTTGGACGATGGCTTTACATTTCTTCTATGTCAGTCCGATTTTCTTAAGTTATGTGGCCAATCTTCTCCTCCAAGTGTTCTTTGGTCTCCCCTCTTTCTTTGACCTTGTGGGTTCCAATCCAGTATTTGTGTTGTTTTTTCTTAGAGTATGGCCTATCCATTTCCACTATTTTGTTCAAATGACGTTTTTTATTGGTTGTTGTTTTGTTTTTAGCCAAAGTTCTTTATTCGTAGTTTTTTCGGACCATCTGATGATCATTATGTTTCTTAGGCACTTGTTGACAAAGACCTGTAAGGATTTCATGGTATCTTCAGTTTCCCTCCATGTCTGACAACTGTACAATAGAGCAGACTTGACGCTACTTTTGAAGATTCTGATCTTAGTTGAGGTTCTCAGGGTTCTACTTCTTCACACTGACTTATGGACGGAGAGCGCCTGTAATGCTTTATTCTTTCTGGTATTGAAATGTTCATCGGTGCCTCCAATTGTGCTTATGACACTTCCAGGGTATGTAAATTTGTCTAAATTCTCTGTCTGTTGGTTATTTACTACTATTTGAGCTGTCCCGTCTGGTTTTGTTTGATTCTCATGGCTTTGGTTTTGGTTGTGTTGATATATAAACCAGTTCTTTTGGATGTTTTTTCAAGTAGTTTAACCTGGTGTTGCTAATCTTGAAAACAATGCGATAGTGTGCACATGTCGTCAGCAAATTCAAGGTCTTCCAAACGAGATGTTTTTGTCCATTGTATACCATGTGGCTCGTTGTGTGATGTTTTAGCTATCCAGTTGATGACGATGAGAAAAAAGGGGAGATATAATTCAACCCTGCCTTACTCCAGTTGTAAAGGCAAAAGGATCAGTCCAGCATGTATGACCTGGCAAGAAAATCCGTCGTAGAGTAACGTTATCATCGATCGATATTATCTTAGGTGGAATTCCATAGTGTCCTAGAATGTTCCAAAGGACCTGATGATCTATGCTGTCAAAATCGTTCTGAAAGTCAACAAAGTCCAGATAAAGAGATGACTGCCATTCGATGGTCTGTTCAATAATTATTCTGAGTGCTGCAATCTGGTCGAAACATGGTCGTTCTTGTCTAAATTCCGCTTGTTCATTTTCAACTTGCTGTCAATCTCCTCTTTCATCCTTTGTAAGAGTTATTTCTCTCCAGTTGTTGCAATTTGATTTGTCCCCCTTTTTAAGAAGTTTAATAAGAGTCCCTTTTGCCAGTCTTTCGGTATTTCCTTTCTTTCCATATCTGGTTTAATGGTCTTTGGAGATGTTGGATGGTGCTGTCGTTCATGGCTTTTAAGGCTTCTGGTGGTATGCCATCTATGCCACCTGCTTTATCATTTTTAAGATGTTTATAGCTTTTTATATAAGAATGATATAGGACTGATATAAGAATAATAAAGGGCTTATATTAAAATAATAAAGGACTTATATGAGAATAATATAAGACTTATATTAGAATAATATGGGACTTATATTAGAATAATATATGACCTATATACGAAGAATATAGAACTTATATAAGAATAATATAGGACTAAAATAAGAATAATATAGGACATATAAGAATATTACAGGACTTATGTAAGGGACGTATGTGAGAACAATAGAGGACTAATCCAATAATAATACAGGACTTATATAATGACATGAAGATTAATGAGACTTTTAATTAAATATATTAATTCAATTCAACTCTGTAGAAATAAACCATGCCTTATGTTTTGTAAACATGTTTCGAATCATTATATTTTCACTACGCACTCATTATCGCTTGTTTTGTTCCAGCGCTGGTGTATTAACAATTGATGACATAGACCTATTTCCTGACACAGGAAAATCAACATCTCTGAGTTGTAAAGACTTTAAGTCGCTTGGTACCACTAGTGTCTCTGTATTACCTAGGACATCACAAGTAAGTGTATAAAAGACACAGGAAAATCTACATCTCTGAGTTGTCAAGACTTTAAGTCGCTGGTACCACTAGTGTCTCTGTATTACCTAGGACATCACAAGTAAGTGTATAATACACACAGGATAATCTTCTTCTCTGAGTTGTCAAGACTTTAAGTCACTGAGTACCACAACCCTTGTGTCTGTACTACCTAGGTCATCACAGGTAAATGTATACTATCTATATCTATCACTATTGATGACATTATAATGTTGGAAAATAGTTTAACAAATTTAATTTCCTTAATCAAACGGTAATGTTGCAAAAAAATTAATAGATGTTTTCAGTGAAGCTTAATGCCACTTACAAAATAAGTTGAAGATATGTCTTTTACTATTTGTAGATAAGCTTAAATTGGGATCCATCTGCCAAGAACAATTTAGTATATGACTTTGAAATAGGACTATCATCTACAGAAAACAATCCAGCCCCAGAC
This sequence comes from Arcuatula senhousia, assembly GCA_963971305.1. Classification (NCBI taxonomy): domain Eukaryota; kingdom Metazoa; phylum Mollusca; class Bivalvia; order Mytilida; family Mytilidae; genus Arcuatula; species Arcuatula senhousia. The sequence goes on along the minus strand of OZ020307.1, from coordinate 444,788 downwards.
CTGATGTCGTTCCGTTCCACAAAACACCACCCACATTTTAAAATAGACCATCCAGACATAAAAGAGGGCACCTTGTTTTACATCGTTATAAAAAGTATCAGTAAAACAGGCATAGAAGGTTTACAGGTTAATATATAATTTTAATTTACACCTTCATCATGTTCAACTACAGAGCTGTCCGTTCATTCATCTAAAATCTTGTCTGCTGTCAAAGAAGGTCAACAAGCATACTGTGACACTATTTATAATCGTACTGGAATTAACCATATGTGGATTTTGAAGAACTCAAAAGATTTGGTAGAAAAGAATTTTGATTTCAAAGGTAGATCATTTTCTGAGGTTCACTCTTTGAAAACGTTCGATTTTTCAACTTTATACACTACCTTGCCACACGAAAAACTAAAATGTAAAACTTCTGTAAAAAGCCTCAAACTCTAGGAATTTTGTTGTTTTGGGTTATAATTCTACCTACTTTTCCAAAACATCTTTCAAAGATAAAATGTGTTACACACTTGAACAAGTTTGCAGTATGCTTGATTTCCTCATTGACAACATATTTGTCACCTTCGGAGGAGAGATTTTTCAACAACAAATCGGCATTCCCATGGGCACAAACTGTGCTCCTCTCCTCGCCGATTTGTTTTTATACTCTTACGAGACTGAATTTCTTCAGGGACTCGTAAAGAACAAGAAGATGAAAGAGGCAAGGTCATTTAATCTTACATTCAGATATATTGATGATGTCCTTTCTGTCAATAGCACTCCATTTGGTAGATGGATTCCTTCAATATATCCTCCAGAGTTGAATATTAAAGAGACCACCGAATCAAATTGCTTCACGTCTTTCTTGGATTTGCACCTCGAATTTGACCCAGGTGGTCATCTCAGTACAAAAATTTACGATAAACGAGACGATTTTAATTTTAAAATTATTAATTTTCCTAATTTACAGAGCAATATACCTACTTCTCCTGCATACGGTGTTTATATTTCACAGCTTATTCGATATGCCAGAGCTTGCACACATTTCACAGATTTTTTGATCAGACACCGATTTCTTCGTGACCGACTTTTGGAGCAGGGCTATAAGAAAATACGTCTCATACGATCACTAAAAAAATTCTTTCTTCGTTATCAGCTACTAGTAGAAAAGTTCAAAATTGAGTTAAAAGATATGATAGTTAATTGTTTTAATTAGTGTTTGACTGGTCTGCTGTACTGAGATGATCACCTCAATATCCCTATTGTGTCTCACAGCCATGTTGTGTTCTATGGTCATTACCGGATCCTAAGATCGCAATGAAAGAGGGAGGTTTGGCGCCATAAAACCTGGTTTAACCCACCATTTCATTTGAAATGCCTGTACCAAGTCAGGACCAGTGCGATCCACCAATTCTCCGGTATGACTGATTCGTTTTTGTCATTTTCTCTGGACTATGAGATTGATCATTCAAGTTCGGTAGTTTTGTTGTTACCTTTATTTGGATATGGAAACTGGAAAAAGGTTCTATTTCTTACCAATTTGCAGCTTTTACACATTTGCATAGACTCGTATCTAATGTTCATCAGTACTTTTCATCTTAAATGGCTTGATTTGTACCTATTTGTAGACATATCATTAGAATTAAAAAACTTCACAAGAATTGAATAAAATCAAATAAGAAAAAACGGTTTTAGGAAAAGTGCCGAATTGGGATGATCTCAAATGTCTAGGAAGAAAAGACGCAACATGAAATCAAGGTAATTACATAATAACCGAACTTGGAGGATCAATTTCAATGTCCAAGAGAAAATGCAAAGCATGGAAGACACACCGGAATAGTTATAGATCGCAATGGTCCTAACTTCGTACAGGCATTTCAAATGAAGTGGTGGGTTAAACCAGGTTTAGTGGCGCGCCAAACATCCCTCTTCCAAAAGAAACATCAGAAAATTTGAATACCGCAATGGTCTATCGTTTGGTACAGGCATTTCAAAGGAAATGGTTGGTTGTAAGGAAAAAAGCGGAACCAATCTAGCTTTTAGAATGTCAAAAGTCCGATAAGGGTAAGACAAAACCAGTAAACACGACCGAGAAAATCACAATGAAACAGACAGCATAGAAACACATAATAACCTAATAGTCATCATCAACACAAACTCATGTCATAGTGAGAGTGAACTCAGGGGCTCCGGAATGTAAGTAATTCCTGCTTGCTATAGCACGTCAGTTTTAAACCAGGTTTCATGGCGAAAAACCCCCCTCTCATTGCGATCTTAAGGTCTTGTAAATAACAAAAAAAAACACAACGCTGTTATGAGACACAAAAGGGATAATTAGGTCATCATCTTAGAACACCAAACAGCCAAAAGTTGATTGAAACAATCTTGAATTGTTTTATCTTGATATTTTGAATTTTTATCAAATGGCCGATATCGAAATATAAACTATTTTGGGGACCGTATGATACGTAGTATCGTATATAACCTTAATTTGACCTTCACTTAATGGATTGTTGGCAACTTGACAAGCTTGCTATAGCAAACAAGCACTGCTTACTCAACAGGAGCATCTTAGTTTTACTCACACTTCGACTTGAATTCAGTTTTCTGATTACAGTTTGGTTATTGTGTTTGGTTTTTGATTGTTTTGTGGTTTGTTTGTTGTGATTATTTAAGGACGACCGATTTTTTTATGTGTTTTGTGCGTTAATTATAGACATATGGACCAGTCGTTGTGGATACTACACCCCCTGTTTATTCTGGAACAGATATAACGATGAAGTTACAAGCTAAAACATTATTGGTAGACTGGTCTGGAGAACGTTTTGAAGATTCAGAAGACTGGAATCCTTTGCAATATAAATTTGCAATAGGTATTTTATATGTTATACATTGAAATTGAAAAGTGTTTGTCTCTTTATTGAACTATAAACAAACTTTATTCATGAGGATAGTGCATATTGTTGTTTTTAACTAAACACTGTTTTCATAGTAAATTTACGACTTTATAATCGAAAGTTTATCACATTTAGGTTTATAATTCAAAAATATTAACATGATATGATTGGTTTTATGAGTATTATTGATATTACTTTAAACAGATTTTTATGTTTATTCTATAATATAAATAATTCTTTAACATATTTCATTTCGTCGTCACAGTACTTTTCTGTTTAGTTTAATTTTCTTAACACTTCAAATGCATATTTTTGTCATATATTGGATAATAGAATAAAACAATTACCGTCTTTTGTTTCGATAAATGTGAGTGTTATTGACTTTAGAAAAAACTAAAGATATTCACCTCGCCCTTCGGGCTCAGTGAATATCTGTTTTTTTCAAAAGCCAATAACGCTGCACATTTACCTCTGTCAACAAAAGACAGTAATTGTATAGTATTTGTTTTAAACTTTTTATAACCATGCATACAAAATGCAAAACTATCCGTTTGGCTGTTTTTGTCGGTTTTATGCTATTTGTTTGTTAAATAAAGTAATCTTTTTCTGGTTCGATTTGAATGGTATGCATCTTATTTGTTTAAACCTTTGGACAATCACATAACGGCGTTGAAAGCTGCTGGTTGTTTTCCATTTTCGTTTTTTAGTTTCCGCTTGTTTTTGCGGGCTTTGTCGTGTACACCTTTTGCACATTTCATATTATCCTTTCTATTGGTGCCATAAACATGTCAACAAGTGACAAAAAGTTTTAGATAATCTATAGAAAACCAAACACACGTAGTAAGAACTTGTGAAAACAAGGACACAATGGATGTTATTTTTGAATGTTTAGGTACTAAATCTGGTCTAACTGATGTCTTGAGTTACCGCCCTTTGATGTTTAACAGTCTTTGTCCTGAATCAGAGCCTCCACAATGTACAGCAATAGACGTTACAGATATAAGTTTACATGGTAACCAGGAATATTACGTTACCGTCAAAGTAACGAACTTGGCAGGGTTGTATTCCTGTAAAACGTCGTCAGTGTATATACATGATGTTCAGCTTCCAACACCTGGCATAGTATATGACATCTATCCTGATGACAAGGACAATAATACATTTAAGGTATATATGTTATATATTATGTGTTATGCCTAAGAACAAGGTACTATGTGTTATTCAAATACAACAAAAAACGTTCTTTAAGTAAAATCTAAAAAATCAAACTGTATTTTTGCTGCCCAACATTAATTTGAATTCCTTATGCGTAATGATTTAACCAAGATTATTATTAAATGACAGTGTGAAACTTCTATACATGTACAATGCACTAATTATCATGTAACAAAAATCATTGTATTGTATCCAAAATTGAACTTAGATTGGCTTAAACTTGTTTTAAAATAGAGCCCATTACAGATTTTTATTCAAATTTGATTTAACATTCGGGACTTGTAAATGAGGTTAAGCATTTTCGTTTACCGTTCTAATGTAGAAAACTTGATTGAATTAAACTTAACTTGTTTGATGTTATTTCAGGATCTGATTGATATAGACTTTTCAAACATAACCGATACTTTGGCTGTAGAATGGAGACGTTTCTATCATCCCTACTCAGACATTGTTTATAAAGTCTGTGTGGGAACAAACAAAGGGATCTGTGATATAACGTCCATAGACAACATAGATTCATCGGTCAACACATTTACATTTGAAAATTTAGTTCTAGCAACATATCAGGTTAGACTGTATAACAAATATACAACAGTAATATTTATGATTCTATGGAGTTATATTTGCATTGTTTTCCTTGCCATACAGTATATAGCAGAATATTAAACATTACTAATTAACTAACATTATATCATGTCTAATAACATGTAAACTGTCCCTACAATATAAAACACGCTTCTCGGGCAGTACAGAAAAAGTCGGCCAATATAGATTTTACTGATATAGGCCAGGTTGGGTGTTAATTAATAAAGACAACATTACGGGTTAATTTTTGTATTGGCCTTGTTATTGGTCCTCGGCTAGCTGTATTGGGGTGCGCCTCAGGCCAATACAGCAAGCCTTGGGCCAATAACAAGGCCAATACAAAGATTAACCCGTAATATTATCATAATATTGTTATAGACTATAGAAAATATATACAAATAATGTTAACGATTACAAATACTTTGACTTGGAAGTAATAATATCCCTATTTACAGGTTATATATTCTTGTTTTATTTAATTAAATTGGTTGATTTTATTTCAGAAATACTTTATAACAGTAGTAGCAGCGACGTCATCAGGCACTGTTAATTCTTCCAGTGATGGATTAATAATAATAAATAATAATATAGATTTAGCAGGAATCACCATAAATGATGGCCGAAAGTGTTCAGGTACAAATGTTTGTTATTGATTGATTCATTCAGAATTCTTGTTTGTTATCCTTTCTTTTCGAAGTATTTATTTTGATCTTATTTCATAATTACAGTTTATATACGTTTGTTTTAAAGTAGAAAAATACATGGTGGATTTTTAAACTGCCGATTGTTTATGTAGGTTGTGTTGTGTACACTTATTCCACATCTCATTATTGTCAATGGAACTAGTTAAAATCTGCAACATTTGATATGTGCATATCCTCAGCTAGGAATTTTTAACAAATCTTTTGTTTGTAATTGTTCCTTTTTTTGTTCTTTTTCTAAGTCGTCTTTCTCTGATACTTTCAGGACTGGATTTGAATTGTATACATTATATTTTGACCTTGGGCAAAACAATGAGCAGCGCCTGATGGCTGTTTTTGATCGTGTTTAAAAAAAAACAGGTTCCGCTTGCTGATGCTAGCTGTGACGCGTACACTTATTCCACATCTCATTGTTGTTTATATTAACAAGACATTTTTTTTTATTTTGTGGCAGGTTCATTTACTGTAAATTCAACCCATCATTCACGTGTAAGTATCCTACTTTTTAGTTCCTGTTCAGCCACATTAGCAAAAGGATAAGGCGTCATTCTACACAATTCAAAATAAAAAGATATCTCCTCCTATAAATTAAATATATTACACATAAATACAAATTCTGTATTTGCATGCTGGATGATACATTTGTTCTTGCCGACATCACCATTGCTTTGCCAACCACTCTGTACAGAGTTTTACTTTTTCAAAAGTCTTGTTTAAAATGTCTTCAACAGTCTACTGGTGTCCAATATGTTCATTTTAAACATTCACCGCCACCAAAATGTGCAATATGAATGATTATTTAATGCAAATACATGTATACGCATACTATTATTATTATTGGTATTATTTACAGCATTTATATAGTGCATATCTAATAACATCACTCTATGCACTTTACAATTAAAGAAACAAATATACATATACATTTGAAAATATATATCAGATACAAAATATGAAAAAGCATCAATAAATAATTATAAAATAAGAATTATTATTTTTTAAAGTTGGGCAAATGAATATAATACTAGTTATTAATATACATGTTATTGAATTTCAGAATTTGCATCCTAAATGCCAACTGGATATCGACTACCAAACATCAACAACAGATTTAAATGCTTACTGGGAGATTCCACTAACTTGGTATCCTATATTGAGGAACATGTTTTACAGCGTTGATATCAAATCACCATTGGGAGGTACGTTTAAATTTAAACGTCAAAGATAAACGTGTAATTTAAACTCTTTTCAAATGCCTTTAGAAATATTCTTAAGTAATAACTTAATTATTAAACAACGTTTTCTTAAGCATGATATTCATCTTGCAAATATTTTAATTTTTATTCTATTCCTTTATTTCATGCCAATATTCTGATATCTTGTTTGATACATAGTGTAGCAATACGCTGCTATCTAGAATCACTCTATTTTTAATCAATGACAAACTCAAGCTTATATGAATTAATTACTCACTGTTAGTATATAAAGCGCTTCATTCTTGATTCATTTTAGTACCAAAGTCGATAATGCATGTCGTTTATTTAAATACAAATTATCGAAAACCTAAGATTCTTCCTACCCCAGACATAGGTTGATCATCTTAGTAATAATTTGGTTCCCCAGTTTGGTGTTTTGGGTTTTATTGATCTATGCTCTTCATAATCATATAGTGTTTGGCTTTTTCAATATTTTTGGTAGAGCGCCTCTGATGAGTCTTGAATAGACGAAACGCGCGTCAGGCGTAGCAAAATTGATTGTCTGGAACTTTGTTGTTATTTTTATTTCGAACACACGTGACGGTTAGCACTGCTGGTGGAGTTTTAATTCCCCGAGGTTAGCCCGCTCCGGCACCAACACTTTTGTGTTGGAGAACACATCAAAGCTTTAAATTATCCGTTTAAATTTCAAAATTATATAAAACCTAAGATTCTTCCTACCCCAGACATAGGTTGATCATCTTAGTAATAATTTGGTTCCCCAGTTTGGTGTTTTGGGTTTTATTGATCTATGCTCTTCATAATCATATAGTGTTTGGCTTTTTCAATATTTTTGGTAGAGCGCCTCTGATGAGTCTTGAATAGACGAAACGCGCGTCAGGCGTAGCAAAATTGATTGTCTGGAACTTTGTTGTTATTTTTATTTCTTTGTCCCGCACAGGAGCCCGAAAAGCAAAAGTGTCGAAAGATATGCACTTTTCCTAAAATGCTCGAACAAAAAAGTCAAAATCGGCGCCGAGAAAATCATCTATACCGAAAGGAACATGTCGCTTAAAACTATTTTACATTTAAACAATTACAAATTTCATAAATGACCCACCAGAAAAGGTTATTGATTCAATGAAAAGTTAAAACTGAATTGCGCTTTCCTTAAAGGATGCTTCAAAATTGTCAATAAGGCATGCATCCATTTACTCTATTGATTTCAAAAGTTATGTTGCTTGATATTTTTAATTACCTTTTATGTAGATCTTTGGAGTCCAATCCAAGATTTTACCTACATAGGAAGTCATACATCCGCCAAGCTAGGAAATCTAGATTTACTACCAGGTCGTACTTATAGATTCAATGTTAAGTTTTGTGCTGATGATTTATGTTTCCCCGTCCTACACAGTGATGGTGTAGTTATTGTACCAAGCCAACCTGTTCCTGGCGATATAGAAGTGGTCCTGGAATCCGCCAAGGTAATTAATTGATGTTGTTAGTGCATGGTTAACACACACCGAGAAAAGGTACTACACGTAATCGGACAAGAGAACAAAAACTTGATAAGTTATTAATTAGCAATATTGTTTTACATGTACATGTACATGTACAAATCTTCGTACTGACTATTTTCCCTGGAATGGATATTAAGCAGTGCATGTCTTTGTTGAAAATTGCCCATCATAAGATTTAATATGATTTTTTAATATCTTAAAATTATTCTTCTTCAAGGGGTATGTAAGTCCAAAATGTTAACCTGCTAACTTTTTGATTATTTTGGTTTGTATTTTTTTTTATATTTTTTTATATTTTATTTTTTCTCCCCTTAAACTTGAAGTTGTGGCGCCTTGGCTGAGTTTTTAATTGACTAGACGCGGGTAGTTCAAATTATTGGTGTAGATATTTTACTACCGTTTTACTAGTGAGAGGTGAAACCGGAAAACAATCTTAGAGTATAAACCCGCATCAAATCATGTCTGATCTTCAGTTACAAATTGTACCCTACGTTGTTTTTACATTATCACTAAGTAATATGTCACTCGCTTTGTATAATAATTGACAAGTTTTACGCTTTATAAATATACGAAGTTTTTCATCAACCAGCTGACAGTTATTCTTGAGAAGATGTATGACCCTGATATAGAAGATTTATCAGAAGCTCGTAACGTTATTGAAGGGTATGAGTGGACAATAAAAGATGGATCCTTTGGTGTTGGACTACATGATGAATGGAAGGAAGTCACTGTTCTCCACGACGTCAATTCGACACATGTAAGGAGCATTTTGAATATTTGTTGCGATTTTCTTTCAAAAAATGTAATAGTATAATATTTAATAATCAGAATATTAGTTCTGCTTTTTTCTAATTTAACCTCGAGGTTATAAATTGTTACTAGGATAGCAAAGTGTACAAATAATGCAAATAGTCAGAAAAGTAAGGAAACACTCAGGCAAACATAGAATTATTTAACTCACAATTTAATTTTTTCAAAGCTTAAACTATTTTATTTAAAAACGTCTTTCTTTTTCAGTTTAAATTTGACATAGATTTAACCGATGAACTAGATTTTTCTAAGTGTAAGTTAATTTCTGTGAGAGGATTAACTAAAGTTGGACTTTGGACAGAAGTTACAAGAGAAATAAAGAAATGTGTCGTTGTTGATGACCACAGTCAGATAGTACCACGGCTAGTAATTGATGCCACTGGCACAAAAGGTATATATTATATGTATTGTTGAGATTTGAATATAACATCAAATTTATATTACAATGTTGGTTTAGAAAGAGCTAAATGTTATTTCCTTTCCCGTCGTCACTTTAAGATCATCTGGAATTTAGTAAAAGCGAATATCTACATGTTTTTTAATGTTTATGTGCATTTAATAATGTTTTTGAATAACAGTTTTCCTTAAAAATGTCCAACAGAGTTATATCATATACGAGGAAGACAGAGAAAAAAATGGTTTTGGCCCAGATCTTGATACTAGAACAATAGTACAATAACATAAGGACAATTTGTAATCTATTTAAGGTAAAGATGCAATAGATGAAATGGAAGTATCTTTAGACAAAAACGCTGCATGGATGAACAATGATATAGACTATACCTCTAACAAGAACATGCTATCTGCTGTATGGCCTACTTTAAGATACAGCTCTTACCAGTGGGGAGTGATTGAGATACAACCTACAGATATAAAGACATATTACAAGGATTTTAGTGAAATTATAGTAAATGATCTTTGTTCTCACCCGGATTCTATAAAGTGTGGCAATACAGGTAGGGCTATCAAGTAGTTGTTCTGTGTCTATTTTCTAAATCTTGAGATTTCAAATTTAGCATTTTGAATTTTGGCTTTGTTAGGGGTTTATTGTATTAATATCAGTTTTAAAACCAAGATATTACTTAATTTTCAACGATAACAAGAGTCTATGTCATTTAAAACGAATCAATTGATTGAAAATAGGTGTTTAATGACTGTCTCTGATTTCAGACAACAATTACATCAATGTTTATTTCAACGAGACTCTGGTTCATGGAAGACGGTATTCTATATGTGTACATGCTGTCAAGGAAGAAATAAAACATGAGAAGTGGACAGAAACTTTAGATGATCTAACAACCTGCAGTGATGGAGTAATTGTTGATCTCACTCCACCAACGGGAGGAGATGTTTGGATCGGTAATCATCCCGGCACCTTGTTTCAGGTATCAAAATTTCACATTGTCACTTAATTTATATGGTATAACTAACCGTATACTGCAAAAGACAAAGAGGGACCAGTGAGGTATCCAAATGTCAAAAGTCCGAAAGTGCAAAGACAAAATCGATACACACGTAGGAAAAACAAACACCATAAAACACACAACAGCAGTCAACAACACGAACCAAGTCGTAATGAAAATATATTCAGATGCTCCGGAAGAGTAAGTAGTTCCTGGTTGCTATAGCACAACCGTCTGACCTTTAATGATTGCTATGCTTTTACTTCATAAAACTACATTTCTAATATTTGTGTACAACACATTTTTAATTCAATAGATTTTACTGCAAACTATTATAACCATCCTTTGTTCCGACCAAATTTGTTTCGATTATTCAGACATCCACTTCTGAAATGTCAATTTCCTGGGACTCATTTGTTGATGTTGAAGAACATTCTGCAATGCACTCGAGTGGTATATCTTACTACACCGTATCTATCGGTATGTAAATAACTTATATATTATCAATATTTAACAAACCATCAACTCATAATATGTATAATATGTATAATACATATTTGTTAAGGTACTTTGATTTTTATTTTACCCTCTTATTAAAGAAGCCCTACACTTTCGTCTTCTGTGTTTCAGAGTAGTTATTCGTGTGGAAAGAATTATATTTTCACAGAGGTCTTAAAGAAATACCACCTGTCTCTTTTTATTTTGTTTTAAATAAGATAAGTGTGCGGTGATAAATGTTTTTGGTGCAATGAGAAAAAAAAATTATAGGTGAGGATAACTGAATGATAAAACCTTTTGATAGACTATTTGTTACCCTTTTTAACATATTGTCTTCTTAATTTTACAGGGTCTACAGAAAACGGTGTTGATGTTATTGACCAGTATAATGTCGGTTTAACAAATCACATGTCATTTCACAACCTGCAGTTACAGAATGGACACAAGTATTATGCTTCAGTTACTGGTAAACCAAGTTTATATGAATAACATTATAATTTATGTATTTTGATCATTTGATTATTTGATTATAATAATGATTTAATATAGTAATGAAATAATCTTGAATAGCTATCATAATACTGCTCTTTGGTAGTTTTTGTTTTCAATGCTATGACTTGTATCATTTGGGGCCTTGGTAGTAGAGTGGTTTACAGTGCTGGTATAAATACCACGCTATCGATTACTACACAATTACATAATAAAGTATTAGAGCCCTGCTTTGAAACCTGTACGTAAGTAAGTTTGTCAACTACATGCATACGGTAAGTGCCTTCCTCCGCCATTAAAAATCAACACCATGTGTTGCCCATGTGCGTCGAAAGTGTCATCACTCACTGTTTACCTATCGTATTTGAAACGAAAGAAAATAATAGGTTAACAATGAAAAAGTATGACAAAAATATATAAAAATGGGTTGTATTACTTTTGCTTTAAGATGTTATATGTTAAATATTTCTTCCGACCAAATGTTTAACTTGACGTTATTTTAAAAGATTTCTACTCAAAGAAACTCTGTAAATAATTAAAAATAATTATATCTTGGTATCCTTTTGATCATGCAAACAAACTTACATCGGTCTATTGAATGATTCTTAAAACATTTAATACAGCCCTATTTGTTTTAATAGGTTACGATTTCATTAACAGAACCACAACAGTCAATGCTGCTCCCATTGACATAGACACTACACCACCCACAGTAACAATAAAATCTATCTATATAAGTGGCAGACATCTAACAAATAATACACAACTATGGTACGTACATTTTCAAATATTATCAAACTTACTACTAAGAATGAGTAAAAACAATTCTGTTATCTGAAAGTAGATAAGGCTTTCGTATTCCATTGCGTCTTACTTACATTATGTTAAATCAAGAACAGTAGACTTCTTTTTATCTTATGCATATGATGTACTTATAGAAGGCGTTACTTGTCATATATCTAAAGCAGTTTTAAGTTTACATTTGAATCATGTATCTATCAGGGTTTTAGAGTTAGATCAATAAATTTTTGCTATTCCTTAATAGTTATTTTTTTTTAAAAAACAAGATATGAGCACTCAAACATATATTTGTCTTTTAATTTCAATGTTTTGCAATAAAATGACGCTACCTGTTTTTTCTAAACCTTACTTTTACGCAGTTGATATATTTTTTTAACAGCTGGAACGAAGTCTTTCTAGACGGTGAAAGCCGTGTAGATTTTTATTTGTGGGGAATCGGTTCCTTTACCGGACAAGATGACCAGGTGAATTTCATTCAAACCAATCAGGAGTGTGATAATACAGCTGGCAAAATAACTGAATTAGAAGAAGGTCATCCTTACTTCGTAACAGTTAAGGTAAGTGTCCATGAGAAGCCAGTCAAACTGATTGTGTTTTGCTTCTCAAGATTTGAAAAGTCTGTTTCAAGATATTATATTGGGACATAGATTACTTTTGATTCAAGTTTAAGTTGATGCTTACAACATGCTGTAGATAATATTATAGGATAAAACGTTCAGATGATTGTTTACAACTTCAAAGGTTTATCTGAGATATCTTGGGTAAAGTTTGTGATCAAGTGGAGCTTCAATTGGGAAATTTAAATCAATAACTTGGTATAAAATTAGTTTTTTCTCCTATTATACGATTCTTTAATTGAGAAAGAAGCAGAGGTACCGATAGAGTATCCGAATTTCAAAAGTCCGAAAAGGCAGAGATAAAACCAGTAAACACCAACAAGACCGGGACAAAAACAGACAACGTGTAAATTAAGGTAATAATAAAACTACCGAAATTGAATGACCAATTTCATAGTCCAGAGAAAATGACAGAAACGAATCAGTCATACCGGAGAATTGGTGGATCGCAATGGTCCTTACTTGGTACAGGCATTTCAAACGAAATGGTGGGTTAAACCAGGTTTTATGGCGTAAACCTCCCTCTTTCATTGCAATCTTAGGATCCGGTAATGACTATAGAACACAACATAGTTGTGAGACACAAAAGAGATCTTGAGGTGATCATCTCAGTACAGCAGACCAGTCAAACACTTATTAAAACAATAAACCACCATATCTTTAAATCAATTTTGAACTTTTCTACTAGTGGTTGATAACGAAGAAAGAATGTTTTAGGGATCGTATGAGACGTATTTTCTTAATACCCTGCTCCAAAAGTCGGTCACGAAGAAATCGGTGTCTAATAAAAAAATCTGTGAAATGTGTGCATGCTCTGGCATATCGAATAAGTTGCGAAATATAAACACCGTATGCAGGGGAAGTAGGTATATTGCTCTGTAGATTAGGAAAAATAATAATTTGAAAATTAAAATCGTCTCTTTTATCGTAAATTTTTGTACTGAGATGACCACCTGGGTCGAATTCGAGGTGCAAATCCAAGAAAGACGTGAAGCAATTTGATTCGGTGGTCTCCAATTTTGAAGGATATATAGAAGTAATCCATCTACCAAAAAGATGAAAACACAAAAATCACTGAGGATCAATCAACAACACGAACCTCAGTTGTAAGGAAATGAACTCAGGTGCTCCGGAAGAGTAAGCAGTTCATGCTTGCTATAGCATATCCGTCGCGTTGCCAACAGTCAATTCAGTCTGTCAAAACCGGTAAATGAAGACAAAACAAAACCCTATGACAAATCAACATCTGCATTCATCTGAGAGATCGAAATTCCTTGTTTGTCTATAAGCTCATGAACTCTTCCGTAAATTCATTTGAATGAAGACAGCAACAAAGGAGCAGCATTACCCTATGTGAGAATTTTTGTGGCAGACGTGACGCTCTGCTAGGCAACCCGCACATTCTAAATAAAAAATCAATTGAGATACGTCAAACATACGAAAACATGTAATAAAAATAAATTATAAGGAATGACCACAATATGTTTTGTTTATGAAGAGCTAACATTATAAAATGCGGCAAGTACTGTGTAGTCAAAGAAGCATATTGCACAAGAGTGTGTGCTACATTTATATTTATAGATCTAAATTGAAGGAACCTCGTTAGCTAAATATATTGCTTCTTTATAGAGTTATATTGCATCCCTGTATTTTAGGCAGCAAACCGTGCTGGTTTGACATCTTTTAAATCATCCTTAGCATTTATCTATGAACAATCGGCTCCAGTTGCTGGGCAAGTCTACGATGGTGATTTACAGATGTCGCCAAAAGATATTGACTACCAGAGCAATGTCAACAGTCTGTCTGTCCATTGGAATGGATTCTTTGATCCTCATTCAGTAATTAAACATTATGATGTCTATGTTGGTACATGTTCTGGTTGTAGTGATGTATTCAAACAACATGATGTAGGAATACACGAAGGTATGTTAACGTTGATAGAATTTTATGATTTAACTTATTAAAAGATACCAAGTGGGCCTAAACAAATTTCTCTGGTGTATGGGCATATTTGAAGAGTAACGATGATATCGACCAAGTGCAATAAAAAAAAGAAGCCTGGTGTTTTAACCATTTGAATTTAGACAATGGGAAATAATAAAAAGAAGAGATTGGTTAATTTGTGTCGCTGACGACCAGACATGCGATTTTCCTCAGGAACCTCTGGTCTATCAGAAGTTGCTATTGCCCAAGTGGTTTCCTTGGGGACCTCTTGTCTATCAGTTGTTATCGACGCAGAGGTTTCCCCGGGGAATTCTGGTCTATCCGTTTTTATCGCCCCAGTAGTTTCTTTGAGGACCTCTAGTCTATCAGAAGTTGTTATCGACGCAGTAGTTTCAAACTACAAAGTCCCAAATCGGGTAAAAACGTGGTTAATGATGTGATATGCTGTTTATATATATATATTTGATTTGTTGTTGATATGTTGTATGTTCATTTTTGTTGTAACTACAGACAAAGCACCGAATAACATCACTTCTGTCTGCAAAAAAGAAAACATTGATTCTTTAACAACTGAATTATGGTTTGATTGTACTAGCAATAGCATCACATTCACAGCTACAACACTGTCCTAAGAGGAAATAGTTGACCATTATATATCCGTCATTTCCTCCTTGAAACTTTATTTTGATGCAAAAATGCAAACAAATGAACACATTCCCTCTCTTTACTGGTTTCCTAAACAACATAATATCCCAACAAACAGTGGTTCATTGCTGTCGATTGCTGGGTGATTGAAATAAACCCCTTACAATCTTTCAGTTTTGTTGAATTATATGCCGACAGTAATAGAATTTGTCCTTCAAAATTATTACGATTGGTGTTATTCTAGAAAGGTGTGTTTATTTTTTTTATTAAAAAAACAAAAAGAAAGTTGTGATTCAAATATGGATCTTGTAGAATTCAAAAGAACTTATGACGTAACACTTAAATTTGTAAACAATATATACTGCTAATATTACCAATGCACAACTCAAATCACGATTGGGACAGCTGATTAAAACTGTTTTTTTAAGTATCAGTCTACGTAAAAATGAGATAACATGCATTAATTTGGTGGCACATAAAGGAAAAAACACAAACTATCCAATATAACAACATTTTGATTTATCAAAGCTCTGAATTATTTTGCCTCTTGAAGATATAATAATATGAAATGGTTGAATTTTACAGTGAAAAATTCCGGGAAATTTTCTCGCCAAATTTTTCGCTATACAACTAGGTAAAAATTTTCTAGATAATTGACACCTTTTAAATCTAAAGTCTTGTTAGAATTTGTTTTTTATGTCAAAATGAATGCTAAAATCAAAAATATTTAATGTCCCTCTCCCTGCCTGACATTTAGCTAGAATACTACTTAAAAACATTTGAAAACGTAGGTACAAATATCTTGTGGCGATTATAAAACGACTTGCTTTGTCTTCAATGGGCGAGAGAAAAAAAAACACATTTACAGAGGGACAGATAATTTATATGCTCAACTTTCTTAAAGACTACATATTTGTACAATTTGGTTGACGTGTTTTTCACCAAACTATCGGCATTCCAGTGGGCATTAACTGTCCTCCACTGCAACGTGGGACCTAGTAATGGTCTTTGTTTTTGAAAAATTCAAAAAGATTACAATGATGTCTAACATTCACTTATTTTTTTATGTTAGAGATGACCATAGAGTCAATACTTCTGGTACCAGGACACATTTATTATACAACTGTAACAGCTTGTAATACTGCAGACCTTTGTACATCAGTCACCTCAGACGGTGTGATCCCTGAAAACAGTCCACCAGTACCTGGTCGTGTTCAGGATGGTACGGAAGATAATGACACCGAGTATCAATCAAACAGGTAACAGAGTAGCTTGGAAACTGAAAACAATGATATCAAGTATCAAG
The DNA here is from genome assembly GCA_963971305.1 of Arcuatula senhousia. Taxonomy (NCBI): domain Eukaryota; kingdom Metazoa; phylum Mollusca; class Bivalvia; order Mytilida; family Mytilidae; genus Arcuatula; species Arcuatula senhousia. The sequence goes on along the minus strand of OZ020307.1, from coordinate 428,179 downwards.
GAGTAAGGTAACACAGTAGCTAGGAAACTGGTTTTACATGTAGTGAACTGTAGTGACATCAAAGATGGGTAACAAATATGATAAATTAGTTTTACCAATGATAAAAGCATAGCAAAGGCAAAACCCTAAGTATAAAACTCTTAGATGAGACCCTTACATTGACACTATACTAAACGTCACAAAATACATTGTAATCACTTTCGTACATGTATTATGAGTTGTCGTAAAAGGGTATACGTTTTGTTATTTGATAATTTTTTGTTTATGTATGTGATGCTTTTACCTGTTACAGATACTTCATTGCGGCTGAATGGTTTGGATTTTCCGATGCACATTCAGATATTGGCTATTACACAGTTCGAGTTGGTACTTCTAAAGGCTCAGATGATGTTTACCCATCAACCATCTTACGAGACACTGATGTTGTGATAATTACTGACCTACCTAACCCTCTACCTATAGACAAGAGAATCTATATAACTGTGAGGGCATATAATAAAGCAGGTAGGATAAAATAAAAAACTTAATTACTCGTATAAATAAAGACAAGAGAATCAATCAGCTGTGAGGGATGTAGCATAGAAAATATCATTGTAATGCAATGATAAATCAAAGTACTGGAATCCGATTCCCCTGGTATAGCTAAAGTGCTTAGTTTGTTTATAAACAGCCACATGTTATTGGATATTTTATGTAAACTACATGGATCAAGACGTTGTATAATTTTATGGTTGCCATCACTTTTAACGTTTCGTTTTATTCGTTATCATGTTTATACCAGGTTTGTATTCTGAATCGTCTTCCAATGGTTTACTGGTTGATGTATCTCCACCGGAAGTGCTACGTTCTCCATCCTTGTCACGTGAAATTGGCTCGTTAACAGACGGAACATCAGTTCTTCGATCAGTATTACGTTTTACATGGAGTGTAACAGACAAAGAGTCATCTATTCAAAGACAATACATATCACTGGCCTCACATCAAAGCGGGAAGTTTAATTCTTCTTCCGTCTTGGTAATACTATAACTGAGTGTTTCACACACTCACGTTTCTTACAACAAATTGTTATGAGATGTAGTAAAAATATATGTTTACATCAGATCTCCATGCTTGGTAGTTTTAATACAAATTTCAGCACCCTTTTTCACAAAGATCTAGGTCTACATTTGTAAATGATAAGGAAATATCCCATCCCGATTTCTACGGTCATGTTGTTTTTAAAGCAAATAAATTCAATAACAATCCTTTGGGAATGAAAAATTGGCTAAAAACTTTATTGAATAAAAGTTATGAAATGGAAATTTTAGTAAAATCTTTGTCTTCTTTGGTAAAAATATTGATAATTTGAAACTTACTTTAAAATGTTCATTGCCTTTTTATACTTTTTTATACTTATGTCATTTTTGAGCATTACAACGGTCAAGTGTGGTGGTTTTGTGTGATCATGCATCATCAAATCATGAATTGTTTGACGTGTTGTGTCGGATTTAAAATCGACATTCTTGATATTTTTACATCAGTCGATGAATGCTTCTTAGCTAGCTGTCAGTAACTTCGAGAGTTCTCAAGAGAGTATCTCTACGTCCTGTTAATTAATTGTTGTCCTTTTGTCTCAGATACTCTCTTGTTGAATTGGACTTCTATCGATTTGATTTTACTGTATGTAAGTTTGTGCTTTGTTATTGATTATCAATAGTTTAACCCCGCCACATTTGTAATGTGCCTGTCCTAAGCCAGGAATCCTTATCAAAGCTTTTGTAAGTATTTAGTCGAATTCATGTTTATTGTTTTTTTGTCAAGAAGAGGGCCTTTCATTGAACTTTAGGATTGGGCTTGAATCATATGTAATTTATTTTCAATTCAGGGGCCAACTGAAAAACAGCGAGCAGCGACCACTGGTCACATTGAAGGCTGCTGGCTGTTTTTCATTGTGGATGTTTTAAATTTACGTTTATACTGTATGTTGTGTCGCGTACACTTATTCCACATTTCATTTTCTTCTATTTCGTTTGACCCAGCTTGTTATTTCAGGGTTTGGGGGATGTACACTCCCACGCACACAAATCGCTGAAACAAAGTTACTGGAATGTTGCTCTTCGGTTGTTGTTGTCTTTCAAGAAATATTACGAATGACACCTGTGCTGAAAGACAAGCACATGCGTTCATTTTTTCCACTGATTTTTTCTTAATGTTCCCAGAATAACAATATTTGAATGTTATATTGGCACTCCTTTTCTTCTTTAAATAAAGGTAAAAAGAAGAAAGAAAAGGAGACGTTATAATGACGTTACAGTCCGTGTATGTCATGTACATTTCTTTAGAGATAACCCCCTATATTTAATTTCTTTTTATATTTGTAGATAAGTGGAATGTTAAGAGAATATACTTTTACCAATTTAAACCTCCATGATGGCGGGACATATCTTTTCAAGTTAATTGTTTGTAATGGGGCCAAACTTTGTACAGAAACCGAATCTTTAGGAGTATTAGTTGATTCCACACCTCCCACAACTGGTACGTTACAGAAGGAGTATTGTTAGATTGAAGTTATTACAAGCCAGATACATGTAAATAAAGCCAGAAAGATATCAATAACACATACAACAAAGAAGTTAATCCCTGTTACCTTTTATTAAATTAATGAAGTCGTTCATATTATAGGATAAAAAAAAAATTAGCTATATTTTGATTGACTTAAATTTCAATTCTTCATAAATTCTCCGAATAAAAAACCATTCGATGATTATCGAGTATTCAAAAATTTTAAACTACTTTGGTTTTCAATATATGAATGTAATATCATCATTTTATTGTAGGGATGTTTGCAATCGATACTTACCACGCTGCCAATCTACAAAGACAAACTTCTGACTGGATGACTTGGACAGACTACAAGTTATACCTATCATGGTTAGGGTTTTCAGATCTTCACAGTGAAATTAACAAATACTATGTATCAATAGGCAGTCATTATATGGAAAATGACTTAAATAAGGTAATTATGATGTATGTTGAGGTCAATGTTTTCATTTTCATGTCTTTTGTATGCACATTTGGATGATTTAATTTGTTCTTTCTTTTATGATTATTAGGTACCAGCATATCCCCAGAAGTTCATATTGAAACCAATTAGAACTGCAGAAATTATATACATAAATGATAGTTGCAACCTTTATATTGACTTATTCATTTAATGACAATCGTCACCTTTGGTCGATCGTTTTCTTTCTTTTATAATTATTAGGTACCAGGATCTCCCCAGGAATTCACACACAACGATACAAGTGTTAGATATGATGATGAAGGTCCATTACAATTCTTTGTTGTGTCAACACAGCATCTAACTAACTATGAGCATGTGTTTATCAGTGTTTGGGCAGAAAACAAGGTAAGATCACTAACTAACTGTTTAATATCCTGGTTTTGCAGCAACCAATAAGGATTCCTATGGGCACTAATTGTGGATCTGTTCCTTTTGATCGGTTCTTCATCCATATGAAGCAGACTTCTAAAAAATACAAAGCGTACGCTAGCTTTCTCTTTCAGCTTCATTTCCGTTATATTGAAGATGTCCTTTCATTGAACAAATCTCGATTTTGTGACTTTTTCAATCTCTTATATCCTCAGGAATTTGAGATAAAGGACACAACGGATTCTAGGAAGTCTTTTTCATATTTAGATCCACGTCTCGAGATAAGAGTCTCAAGGAGGGCATTAAAAGCTTTTGGACAATCGTGATGACTTTTATTTTTCAATTGCAGTTATCCTTTCTTGTGTAGCAACATTCCGTTTGGTTCAGCTTATGGAGTTTCGTTTGATTCGTTTTTCCAGAGAGCTTGCGGGACTTTCTCAGCAGAGTGTCATGTCTGACACTGAAATCGCAAGCACTTGGTTATGTTACTTCTCAGTTGTTGTCTTAATTCAAGAACTTTTATTTAAGACACCATGCGCTCATAGACAAATATTGGATAATATCTCTCAGATGAATGCAGACGTTGGTTTGGAAATGCAGATGTTGGTTATTCAAAGGATTGTGTCGGATTTGACACGCTGATTGGATCATTAGCAGCGTGACGGGTTCAATCTCTTTGCACTGGTGATTGCTATTTAGTTATTTTTGTGTTGTTTTTTTTTGGGGTTATGTGTTTCGTCGTACTACCCTTGTTCATTTTTTTCTGATTTTGTCTTTGCCCTTTCGGACTTTTTACTCTCGAAAGCCCTGTTTCTGTCATTGTGAAGAATTGTACTGGCAATTGGAATGGGAACAAAGTAATTCATTTACTTTTTCTAGAATTCTAATTGCAGCTGAGTGCCTTTTTGCTGTAGTGTCTGCTTGACCATTGGATATACTAGTATGCTCTTATTTTGTTGCTTCTATCAGCACATAGATGGGATCATTTTCTTTTTTACTGTTTTTTCACTATACAATTCGAGAAGTTACAATTTTGTGGTTTTCGTGGGTGGCAATGACTCACAAAACTTGATACCCCACGAAAAAGAAATTTAAAATCGATTCGTAGGCAGCGGACTGAAGAACAAATCTAAAAATCCATTAACTTATCATTTTTCATCAAATCACGAAAAATGGTACCAACGAAAATATATGAATTCACATTGCATACTAAATGTAAGTAATGATTGGTTTGTGTTGTTTCATTGATAACGATGACTCTTAGTATACTCATCCCATTGATATTTCATGTCCTTACTCATATAAATCTACACCTCTATACGTTTGTATTTATTTTCGAATTGACTTTATTAATTATTGTATTATTATATATCAATGCAGGTTGGTGTAGTAAGTGATATGATTCACTACCAGTTCCGGTTAATGTCAGATGGCTATTTAGATTTGATAAGACGATGTGATGCTCTATCGTGTCTCGGTCACTGTGTTTGTTCACCAAGAAATCAACGTTGTCACTCTAACGGACAGTCATGTAATCATATATCTACAGGTAGGTGATATCAGGTGGCTATTTAGATTTGATAAGACGATGTGATGCTCTATCGTGTCTTGGCCATTGTGTTTGTTTACCAATAGATCATCGATGTCATCCTAACGGACAGTAATGTAACGATATATCTACAGATAGGTGATATCAGGTGGTATTTAGATTTTATCAGACTATTGATGCTCTATCGTGTCTCGGTCACTCTGTGTGTTCACCAAGCGGTCTCCGATGTCATCTTAACGGACAGTCATGTAAAAATATATCGACAGGTGGGTGATATCAGGTGGATATTAAAGATTTGATTAGACGATGTGATGTTCTTGCTTGTTTCGGTTACTTTGTGTGTTCATCAAGAAATCACTGATATTTTACTAACAAACAGACGTGTGGTAAAGGTAGATCCTTGGATGATTCTAACGACACGTGGCTTTTTATGCATGTTGATAGACTTGTTCGAACTGTCTTATAACCCTTGGTACTTTGTAGTTTTTTCATCAATATACGAGTTTTTTACTGTAGTTTTTGTCTTTTTTAAATATTTTATCATGGTAAAAGATGAGCTCTATTTCTCTATTTCAGATAATCTTAACACCTTGATTCAGGTTAATGATATACTAGACCTGTCAAGTACCAGTGACATCCAGTTCACACCCAGTGACACATTACTAGCTGCTGCTTGGAAAGTAACTAAAGTACAAGGATTAGCTCCAAATTGGTAATTTATTTTGAACTGTAAATATTGAATTTATCCCTTATAAGAGTTAAAATTTACTAAACGAATAAAAACAAAAGAGACTTATACTTGATGAAAATATGTCGAAAATGTGCAATTTAAAATATGATCTTTTAATTTGTTCAGGATATCTTTGTTATTCAAATTAATAACAACTGTCCTAAATTCGCACGTTTTGTATATAAACATGGATGTATTGTATATTCAGTAGAAGCGTGTTTCTGATGTGTTATCATGGTTATTTTAGGTTTGAGTGGAGTGTTGGGTTAACATCATCTGATATACCTGAGGGTGTTATCGATACAGACTTTCATCCCTTATGGAAACATGCCGGATCGTCTTCTACAATAGTATATTCCTTGCCTCCAGGTCAGTTGAAAACATAACTAGTTTATCAAATACACGACTGGTATATGGACGTATAAACGGTCATACATATCACGTTAAAACACACAGAACATCCCTCTTGTATTTTATTTCAGTTTTTTGTGCACATTTCTGTCTGTATTATAAGTTCTCTTTAGTCATTTTATTCAATGCTTTTGATGTATGGTTAGTTTTAAAGTAATGTACTTACCTAAAATATTGAACAGCAAGTTCCTATGCTTTAATAATAGCACATATAACATTTATTGACTGTTAGTAAACGAAAACCATAATTTACGTGATATTTTCTTGTTTTAGGTAAAGCACTGAAAAATCTCCATACTTATTCTATATTTGTGAGAGCCTGGTACACAGATAAATCATTTGCAATATTCAAATCTAATGGAGTCACAGTGCAGTCAAAACCTGTCCAAATCAATGATCAACATGGAGCAGGGGTAATGATGACATTAATAAAGTAGTTCTAGTTCAAATAAGTTTTGTTTAGTTCGCACTGGTATTTGTTAATCAATTATACTTAAAAGACAATCATTTTAACTTGTATGGCCGTTTTTAAGTAAACGAAAACCAGTAGTGATATCGAAGACGTCTCCGCCATATTTAAATTTGTTTATAAATTTCTGAAAAGGTATTTGAAACGTTCATATTTTAGTTTGCTGCATGTAAAATTCATAAATATTGCCACAAAAACTTTAAGAATGACAAGAAATAAGTAACAATGATTATTGTTTACTAGGTTAGAGAAGTTTTACCAGGCCACTGGAAAAATGACATTGACTTCATCCTTCCTGGGGTATTATTTACTGTGTCCTGGACAAATACTTATGTAGTTAAAGCTGAAAGTATACAAAAGTTTAACGTCTACATCAGCACGTTTCCAGGAGGTACATTATTAATACCATACATGTAACTTTTGGTACAAGTGGACCAATTTTGTTATGTGTCAACAAAGTAAATTTATTGAAAGTAAACTACTTAGATAACAAACACCAGTGTCATTATAATATTAAACAAAAGTAACACATTCCTCATTGTTAAAAGTTTATAAGTATTAGCGCCATTGGTAAAATAATATTATTGTTTCTATTATTCTAAAAAAAGAGGTGAATACTTGACGTAGTACAATTTTTTGCATTGATAAATGATGACAGACGGAGGTCAATGAAAAGGAGAAACTGGTGTTTTTAGAGGCCCCACTAAGCAAGTTAACAATTTTAAACATTGATAATGTGCACATGTACTGCATGGACATAAATTATTGATTGTACCGACAAGTTAAAAAAATTTTTACGTTGTGATCTACATTTTCACACACCTTTTTTTTTAAATCTATTTTTTCTGTAGGAGCTGATACCCACACCGTTAACTTTGATGTTGATCCTTCAATCTGGGCTGTAAACATAAGCCGACTACTACTGACACCTGGTGTTCGTTACTATAGTAACGTGGTAGCGTACACATATACAGGACTTCAGACTACAGCGACATCTGATGGCTTCATGGTGGACTCCGAATCTCCGATTGTAGGACAGATTAATGATGGCATAGGTAAAGGCTTTTATTATTGAAAGTTCATGCAACTATGGGCTTATAATTATGAAAAAGTAACACGATCACGTTTTTTAGTCCGAGTAGTGTATGTGCTAGTTATTCCCCTGAGGGCGGATGCCCGATGGGGAATAACTGATTTATACCACGGGGCTGTAGAGGGTGCTAATTGAAAGTTTATGATAATTAATGACGGGGGTCTTTCAGGAATTTAGCCTTATCTACTGATAAAGCATGATTAATGCAGGGTATCACGTTACATTTTATGACATAGTGGTATAAAGATAAAAAAAACCACTTGTATAAATATAAAAAATCTTGTGGTGTTATTGTTTTATGCCAGTTACTTATTCAATAAACGATACTAATTGTTGTGTGAAACTAATGTACAAGTCATAAGAATTGTATACGTGGTGAAAAGAATCATAGACACAAAGTAAAAACTTAACATATAGACAATAAAGAGATGTGGAATGAGTGTATGCGACTCAACCAACATTAAAGAAACGGCAATTTAAAAAAATCACAATGGAAAACAGCCAACAGTCTTCAACATGACCAGAGGTTACTGCTCGCTGTCTTGCATTGGCCAAAGACTAAAAATACAATACATAAGATTCAAACAAATCCCTAGATCATCAAAGAAAGACCCATTTCTGGACATAAAAAACAGAGAGTAGACAAGGACAAACAAAATCTTTGACAAGGATGCCTGGCTTAAGACAGGCACATATAAAATGTGGCGGGGTTAGACTAGTTTTCTGGGCCCAACCTTCCCCCTAAAAACAATTCCCCCTATTGTTTATCTTGTACAAAACATTAAACTAATCGACACATTTGCCCCATTGATAGGCGGTTTTGATGTTAGTTTTAGTTTTTAATAATGTGTTTATATCCTTTTGTCTATTATGCTTAGGTTTTTCATCTTGCTCTATTGCATACAGAAAACAGATAGTATGCGTAATTTAAAATACTGTAAAAAAACTTTATTCTTTAAAATATATCATAATTTTAGGTCTGAATGATCCTCATTATCAAAATAAATCAGACATTGCTGGGGCACGGTGGCACGGATTTACAGACCTCGATTCAGGTATTGCTAGATACCTATGGTGTGTTGGATCAACAGACAACACCTGCGATTTGGTACCTTGGACAAATATTGGGATGTATTCTTCTGCTTCCAGGGAGTTATCAACGTCACTTACCATTGGTAAGGTACATAAATAAGAAGAAAAGCTGTACTTTGTGAAAAGATAGAACTTATTCATGATACTGTATATATATATGAATATTTAAGGTTAGTCGGAGACTTAGACTGTTAGACTGAATTATTACAAAATGTATATCTTAGTTTTTTTTATTCCAGGACAATCTATGTATAATAGACTACGTGCTGTAGATAATGTTGGTCATCAGACAGATGCTACATCATCTGATGGGGTCATTGTAGATACCACTCCACCAATACCAGTAAAGTTTGAGTATACAGACACAAACAACGTTGATAATCCATCATTTGAATCACCCGATGGATGCCATGTCAATTTCACTGATCTTCAACATGTAAACCTATGTGATGTACATTGTTCCTTACCGTCGTCATGGGAAGTCAATGGATGTGTAGCTGTTATACGGTCTGATACCATTCACGCCTACGAAGGAAGATCTTTTGTTTTCATTAACGGAGCAATTACTCAGACACTTTCTGGTCTCGTACCTGGAGATTTATACAAAATTTCTTTTGTTGTAGGACATTTACCGAATGCAAATGCTTATGTTTCAAACATTGAAGGATCATTGAGATTTGATAATGAGAATCACGCTTTCCATGTGTTCACGAAGAAAAACCAGTCTGACATTATATGGCATTCTCAGTCATTTTATATCAGAGCAAGTCAAACTAATACAAACATTACAGTTCAGAACTCCGAGTTAAACAACGGGCTTATCCTGGACGATTTAGAAGTTATGAAAATAAATCCCACTAGTGCAGATAATCAGGCAGTGATAGCTAACACAGTTGCTTTACATAGATGGTCTTCCATTCATGCTGCCTGGCATTTTAAAGACGACGAATCACCAATAACAGAATATCTATGGGCTATAGGTAGTTACTTATATACGGTATATATGTGGTGAATATAAAAATACCAAAAGGATGCACAACAACATAGTTTTTTTTACTTTAATTATTTATCTTTCTATTTTAACATCATATTTGTTGTTGTTCTGCATCATATTAGAATAATTAATGAATGGATATGGAGTAAATGAACATGGGACTATAACACTTATGTCGACTCCAACTGCAATTAATTTTTATGAGCTGTATGGCCATTTCTGGAATTTATTCCTCATCAGCCGCATGGGAACCCAAAGATAGGAAATCCTCAATTTCAAAAGATGAACCAAATAAATATAGCTAAGGACAAAACTACTATGGAGGGAGTTCAACCTTAGGTTTTATAAGTTTATTAATTATTTTTGTTTGCACAGTATCGTTAAAAATTTTGCTTTCGGTACGACATCCTCGTAGGTTGGTACATTGGCTACTTGTTAAAGATACATTTTGTAACTAATTTTTTTTTCAGGAAACATTCTTTATATAATTTGCCTATTGCTAAAATCAAATATTTGTCCGAGGAAATCATCCATGATTGTTTTATTAATTTTTTTGTCTGTTGTAATAACTTGATCACCTCACTGTCCCTAATGTGCCTCACAGCCGTGTCAAGTTTGTGTTAGTAACAGATCTCAAAATTGCAAAGGAAGAGGAAGGTATGTTGCTAAATAAACCTGGTTTAACCCACCATATTTAAAAAAAAGTCTGTACTTAGTCAGAACCAACGAAATTTTATTTGCCTTCCTTTTTCTTCGACATTTGATTGACATTTCAATAGAAGTTTTTCTTACAACATTGGCCATTGTTATAACTGATAATATTAAGATTTATAACTGATAAACCAAAGTTACCAAAGTTGTTAAGTAATACATATGTAAATTTCTGTAGGAAACACCGAAGGAAGTGCCGAGTTACAACCTTTTACGAGTGTAGGAATACGTAATTTTGCCTATACTTATGATGTGACATTAGTACATGGATCTCAGGTGTTTGTTACCGTTGTGGCTGTAAATGCTGCTGGATTACGGTCCATTGGTTATTCTAAAGGGCTAAATATTGACACTACACCTCCAGACCTTTCAGCAGTTAATGATGGAACAGGTAATATATTGACAGTACACCTCCAGTTCTGTCAACAGTGTAATGACGGAACAAGAAAGAAATTAACAGAACACCTCCAGTTTAGTCAACAGTTAATGACCGGACAGGTATAATATTGACAGTACACCTCCATTTCTGTCAAAGTTAATGATGGAACAGGTAAGATATTGACAGTTCACATCAGTTCTGTTAACAGTTAATGATTGAATAGGTAAGATATTGACAGTACACATCAGTTCTGTTAATAATTAATGACGGCACAGGTATAATATTGATAGTTCACCGCCAGTTCTGTCAACAGGTAATGACGGAACGAGTAAGATATTGATAGTACGCCTCCAGTTCTGTAAACTATTAATGATTGAACAGATACAATATTGACAGTACATCCCAATTTTTGTAAACAGTTGGTGATGGAACAGGTGAGATATTGTAAGTACACTGCCAGTTCTGTCAACAGTTAATGATGGAACAGGTGAGATATTGACAGTACACCGCCAGTTCTGTCAACAGTGTAATGACGGAACAAGAAAGAAATTAACAGAACACCTCCAGTTTAGTCAACAGTTAATGACCGGACAGGTATAATATTGACAGTACACCTCCATTTCTGTCAAAGTTAATGATGGAACAGGTAAGATATTGACAGTTCACATCAGTTCTGTTAACAGTTAATTATTGAATAGGTAAGATATTGACAGTACACATCAGTTCTGTTAATAATTAATGACGGCACAGGTATAATATTGATAGTTCACCGCCAGTTCTGTCAACAGGTAATGACGGAACGAGTAAGATATTGATAGTACGCCTCCAGTTCTGTAAACTATTAATGATTGAACAGATACAATATTGACAGTACATCCCAATTTTTGTAAACAGTTGGTGATGGAACAGGTGAGATATTGACAGTACGCTGCCAGTTCTGTCAACAGTTAATGATGGAACAGATAAGATATTTACAGTACACCTCTAGTTCTGTCAACAGTTGATGACCGGACAAGTCAGATATTTACAGTACACCTCCAGTTCTGTCAACAGTTAATTATTGAACAGGTAAGATATTGAACGTTACACTTCAGTTCTGTCAACAGTTAAATATTGAAAAGGTAGGATATTGACAGTTACCCTCCAGTTCTGTCAACAGTTAATTATTGAACAGGTAAGATATTGACAATAACCCTCCAGTTCTGTCAACAGTTAATGATGGAACAAATAGGATATTGACAGTACACCTCCAGTTCTATACACAGTTAATGATGGGACAGGTATAATATTGACAGTATACCGCCAGTTCTGTCAACAGTTAAGGATGGAACATATAAGATATTGGCAGTACACCTCAAGTTCTATACACAGTTAATGCTGGAACAAGTGAGATATTGACAGCACACCTCAAGTTCTGTCCACAGTTAGTGATGGAACATGTGAGATTTTGACAGCACACTTTCAGTTCTGTCAACAGTTAATGATGGAACAAGTAAGATATTGACAGTACATCTCAAGTTCTGTCAACAGTTAATGATGGAACAGGTAAGATATTGACAGTACATCTCCAGTTCTGTCATCAGTTAGTGATGGAACAGGTAAGATATTGATAGTACACCTCCAGTTCTGTCAACTGTTAATGATGGAACAGCAAAGATATTGACAGTACACCTCAAGTTCTGTCCAAAGTTAGTGATGGAACATGTGAGATTTTGACAGCACACTTTCAGTTCTGTCCACAGTTAGTGATGGAACAGGTAAGATATTGATAGTACACCTCCAGTTCTGTCCACAGTTAGTGATGGAACAGGTAAGATATTGATAGTACACTTCCAGTTCTGTCAACTGTTAATGATGGAACAGGTAATATATTCACAGTACACCTCCAGTTCTGTCAACTGTTAATTATGGAACAGGTAATATATTGACAGTACGCTTCACCTAAGGACAAATCGGGTTTGGACAGATTTTTGAACAGTTTACTGAACTGCGAATGAATTAATCAATTGTTGTTTCAAATAGAATTTGACGTAATTTTTCAACAGGTTATCTTGTGATATAAAATAAAACTAAAAATAAGATCATTATTTCTATCGACAGCTTTTTTAACATCAGACTGGGCTGCAAATTGATGAATCAACTGTCATTTCAAATAAAATTTGATGTCATTTTTAACTATTTTATCAAGTAATATAAAATAAAACTAAAAATTAAGTAAAACAAATATTTCTATTTCAATTCTAAATTAATCTTAATACTTTTCATTAAAATACTTAGTTGTTTTTGTTCGATCAAAAGATAGAAATGGGTTATTACTAGATCCGTCTGTATGCCACAAACTTTAAATCCTTTGTGCCGTTTACGTATTACTCTTACTTTGATTGTTTTTTCTTCTAAGACATATGCGATTCTGTAGTTTTGTTATAACCTTTATTTCATACTATTTATGTTTTGATTTATTTGCATACCATTATTTTGTTATGATTCTGTAGCAATAAATTCCAATACAAATTATTAGAGTTTTTAATTATATTTTCCCTTTAATTAAAGTTTCTTATTTTTGGCTTTTGTTTGTCCTTTATTAGTTTACACAGGCAATTTTATTAACGTTAATTTAACGCTAAAATTAACGTTAAATTAGTGTTTAGTAAACGTTAAACAGTTTTACACTTGATTAACGTTAATGTTTACCATTAAACTAACGTTAAAAGTTTTACCGTTAATTAAACATTAGATTAGTGTTATATTTCCGTTAAACTAGTGTTCGTCGAACTTAACGTTTATTCAATGATAAGACAAATTGCCTGTGTAGTACAACGAGTTTAGAGATCCTAAAGAATTTTTAAGAAGCAAACATAGTATGGGACTAAAAAATAACGACCTTTTTTATATTTAATTCTAAAAGGTCCAACATCCCGCCCCTAATCGATATAAATTATCTGCAACAGATACTTCATCTTTAAAGCAATTTAAACCCACACATACAATCGTGTTATGTGTGGGAATATTTCTATAATAGATATTTTTTTATCAGGTGTGGATGTTCTCATTATTTAAAGTCAAAATGTCGTCATGTGTTAATGTATCTTAAGTAATTCTTTATTAAGTTTTTGATCTAAGCATATTTTTATTATTTTTCTCAGGAGTTGATGTTGACGGCCAGACTTCTAGTACTATATCAGCAAACTGGGAGGCAGAAGATAAAGAATCTGGTATCAGTTATTGTGAATGGTCAATTGGTATGTTGTTTACATGTTGTTTTCTCTCCAAAATATGAACAGTTGAATAAGACATTTTCATTTTTTTTAATTATTAGATAGTTTGGGTTTGCATTTAGAGTGTATTCAATTCGAGACTATCAATATATTTTTAAATAAGTTAATGCATACATATATTACTTTGTGTTTGCTTTTATTATTTTACCACAAGGTTTACAGCCGTATGGAAATGAACTTCAAACATTTATGGAAACAGATGATATTCAATCATCGACGATAACCTTTGACCCTAGCCTGTTATATCAAAGAACTATATACAGTACAATACGATGTTACAACAGAGCGGGACTGTACACTACAGCAACAACAGACGGAGTGTATGTGTCTGACAGTCCACCTTCTAGTGACCATGCTGTCGTTTCCATCATGCCTGTATCACTAACGGAGTATAGATCTACAACACAGGCTGATACATCCACTGTTAGGATGAAGTGGTCAGGGTTTACTGACAAGTTTGGTATCATGTCATTTATGGTACGTAAATCAACAGCAAAACAGCGAACAGTGACCGCTGGTTACATTGAAGGCTGCTGGCTGTTTTCCGATGTGGATTTAAAAAGAAAATCGTTAATATTGTAGGTTATTTCGCGTACACTTATTCCACATCTCATTATCTTATACTTAGATATTGTCATTCCTGTTCATTATCAGATTTAAAATCGAAGATGTGGAAAGTTTATATAGATATTTAAAGATATAAATAAAAATGGGCACCCTAGTTGGTAAATGACCGAAAACAAATATTCCTGCAGGATTGCTGTTTATATTCATAAAATGTTCAATGGGGAAAATAATATTTTTCGTTTATATTTGTATTGACATTGTACAGGTAAAATTTGTCGGAAATAACCTTCATCTGACCAATTATTTACTGAACATCAACAAAGGAGTGAGTTACATGTTAATGACAGGACTAGAGTTGACAGACGATGTATACACAGCGAATGTGGCTGCTACCAATGAAATGTACATCAGGAGTCCAAGAATCTCTACCAACATAACTTTAAATCAGACAGCTCCATCAGTAGTAGGTAAGATGTCAGGGGTTAACACTATAGAAGTACCAGAATCTCTAACAATATAACTATTAATCAGTTGTAAGTAAAATGTCATGGGTTAATACTATAGCAGTAACAGAATCTCTACCAATATAACTATTAATCAGACAGCTCCATCAGTTGTAGGTAAGATGTCAGGGGTTAACACTATAGAAGTACCAGAATCTCTATCAATATAACTATTAATCAGACAGCTCTATCAGTTGTTAATCAGATGCCAGGGGTTAACTACATAGAAGTACAACAATATCTACAAATATAACTATTATTCATTTGACGTAGCTGTAGGTTATGTGTCATGGGTAATAACAGGTAATAATTCCAAGTTTCAACGTTTTTAATGGGATCTAGCATGATTTCGTTAAGTTTTAACTTTATTTTTTTATTTTAGCAAGATCTAGTCCTATTATAAATCACTTCAAAGGTATAACTTTATCTTTTTACTACAGTGGGATCTAGTATGACCACCTCAAGAGCAGGAGATGTCATCACTGTTAGCTGGAGAAATTGTTTTCGATCCAATAAACGTGTGACGTATGAAGTTTCCGTGGGAACATATCCAGGTGGTGCTGATGTCATACAGTGGCAAGAAACCATTCAGAATTATATAGAAATAGAAATAACAGACAAACTGAAGAGTAAATCTAACTTACAATTATATTTCTATGTTAGAGTTATAAGTGAAAATGGTCTGTATGTTGGCATAAATGACAACTCGTTAGTGTAAATATTAATTGTAAGAGTTCAGATGGTAATATTGTAAAGGCATTCGCAAAATGGTAACAAAAATCTAACGAAAGAGACAAACACGAATACAAATTATTATTATTATATCCCTTTCTCGAACATTGTTATATAACAAAATTGTTCCAACAATGCATTAATTATACAGTCTATCACAATCTATCACAATAAAAATTATGGGAAACATATTGTCTTTTATTGTTTTATTGGTATATTTTTTACCACAAAGTGTAATTTACATCTCAAAAACACCAAGGGAATACTCTATACAGAATTTTATGTCACGTGATGATTTCAATTAAAAATAAATCCACCGTCAATTTTCCTTTTTTATTCACTCCAGCTAAAAGAGTTAAAGACTTTTGGTACATATCATATTCTCTAATCAAAACAATCACTAACTATTACGTTTAACATAGTTTTGAATTTTTTCACCAACGGCTTATACCGAATAAAGGTAATAACAAAACTACCGAACTTGAATGATCAATCTCATAGTCCAGAGAAAATGACAAAAACGAATCAGCCACACCGGAGAATTGGTGTATCGCAATGGTCCTGACTTGGTACAGGCATTTCAAATGAAATGGTGGGTTAAACCAGGTTTTATGGCGCCAAACCTCCCTCTTCCATTGCGATCTTAGGATCCGGTAATGACCATAGAACACAACATAGTTGTGAGACACAATAGGGATATTGAGGTGATCATCTCAGTACAGCAGACCAGTCAAACACTAATTAAAACAATTAACTATCATATCTTTTAACTCAATTTTGAACTTTTCTACTAGTGGCTGATAACGAAGAAAGAATTTTTTTAGTGATCGTATGAGACGTATTTTCTTATAGCCCTGCTTCAAAAGTCGGTCACGAAGAAACCGGTGTCTGATCAAAAAATCTGTGACATGTGTGCAAGCTCTGGCATATCGAATAAGTTGAGAAATATAAACACCGTATGCAGGAGAAGTAGGTATATTGCTCTGTAGATTAGGAAAATTAATAATTTGAAAATTAAAATCGTCTCGTTTATCGTAAATTTTTGTACTGCCTGGGTCAAATTCGAGGTGCAAATCCAAGAAAGACGTGAAGCAATTAGATTCGGTGGTCTCTTTAATCTCCAATTCCGGACGATATATTGAAGGAATCCAACTACCAAATGAAGTGTTATTGACAGAAAGGACATCATCAATATATCTGAATGTAAGATTAAATGACCTTGCCTCTTTCATCTTCTTGTTCTTTACGAGTCCCTGAAGAAATTCAGTCTCGTAAGAGTATAAAAACAAATCGGCGAGGAGAGGAGCACAGTTTGTGCCCATTGGAATGCCGATTTGTTGTTGAAAAATCTCTCCTCCGAAGGTGACAAATATGTTGTCAATGAGGAAATCAAGCATACTGAAAACTTGTTCCAGTGTGTAACAAATTTTATCTTTGAAAGATGTTTTGGAAAAGAATGTAGAATTATAACCCAAAACAACAAAATTCCTTGAGTTTGAAAAGGCTTTTTCGAGAAGTTTTTTCAGGCGACATTTTAGTTTTTCGTGTGGCAAGGTAGTGTATAAAGTTGAAAAATCGAACGTTTTCAAAGAGTGAACCTCAGAAAATGATCTAGATTTAAAATGATCTAACAAATCTTTTGAGTTTTTCAAAATCCACATATGGTTAATTCCACTACGATTATAAATAGTGTCGCAGTATGCTTGTTGACCTTCTTTGACAGCAGACAAGATTTTAGTTAAATGAACGGACAGCTCTGTAGTTGAACATGATGAAGATCCAGCTATATACCTTTCTTTGTACGGATTTTTGTGAAGTTTAGGTATCCAGTACAAATATGGTAACTCTTTATGTTCCTCTTTCATTGGAATATTGAAAGAGGACATAAAAGAGCTATGGTTGGCTATGATTTCATCTTTGTTAAATGTAGTCCGTGTGTATGTAGCACTAGCGGAAGTATTACCATTAATTCCTAGTTCTTTTATTAGACAATTGTAGTAATGTGCTTTACATACAAAAACTATATTATTGGAAGCTTTGTCTGCTGGCGTGACAACATACCTGTCATGTAAGGAAGAGAGACAATTGAGAGCTTCACGATCTCTAAATACAGAAGAAGGCCGGGTGTTCACACATTTGCGAAGTTTGTCTATTCGGCTTCGTACAAGAGATCGGATAGTCCTTACCCAGTTCGACAGTGATTCAAGCTCTGGTTCTTGGTCCTTTTCCCTCTTTATCCAGGCTCTAGCATAGTCCTCCACAGCGTCCATGATGATCTTAAAGTTATGATTCCAATTTATACGTTGCGGTTCCCTGAATTTAGGTCCATGGGAAACCACATTACGTAATAAATCATTTTCAATTATCTTAAGATCACCCGTGATGACATGACCAGATGGACCATAGACAAAGGGAGAAGCATAGCAATCACATGTCAGAGGGGACTTTAGATATTCTTCAATGTTTAGGTCCTGCAATGCCTTTTTGTGGTTGAAAATTTTACTACTTATGGTTTTAGTGTAGCGGTAGGAAACAATTGGTGTTGACTGATTTTTGAAATATTGAGGAATTTGAGATGTAACTTCCTTACGATTTAAAATATTGCTAATGTTTATAGCATCTATCCCTTTGTTCTTAAATGGAATATGGAGAAATTTCCTGTCCTCAGTAGTAAGAGGCTCACTTCTTACAGGCTTAAAAAGACGGAGAAGAGCAACGTCGCAAATAATGCAAGTAAGCCTGTAAGAAGGAGTAAATGGATCAGTACCTGCTTTTTCTAACCCAAGATCACGTAGGTCTTTAAGTTTCGTGACTCGTAGTGAATAGAGAATGGTACGAACATGATGGACTCCCAATGGTTGTTGCAGACTTGTAACCAGATCATCAAACGTGTCTGAAAGAGATCTGTTGTCAGTTTGACTGGCACCAGATCTTGGTTTGTATCGTTTGTGACCATGACTACGTTTGTGTCTACCATTAGGGTCAAACAGTTTCATAACATTCACCTCACTACATTGAGGGCTAGAAAGATTTCCTACTCCTTTGATGTTATCATTACATCCATAAGGCATTGCAGTACCTAAAGTTTTTATCCAGTGAAGCTCTCGTTTTTTACGGTGAGGTGTACTAAGATTTGGACTGTTGGTGTCGTGGTAAATCTTTTCGATAAACCGGACTTTCATGTTCAAACATTGGTCATGGTTAGGTTGATTAAAGTGGTTATACAAAACCCGATAATCAGAATTTTTCGTGTCATACCTATGACCATTCATGCGAGAACGCAATGAATTTTTGGTTTCACCGACATACAACAGTCCACATAAAGTACACTCAATTCCGTAAATGACATTTCCGGTAGAACAGTCCAGAGGGTCGTGAGAAAGGATTTGGTCAACTTTACCGTTTAAGTTACTGGTAAATTCAGGAAAAATAATTAGCATATCACAGGTCTTGCAAGTTGATTTTTTGCCGGTTTTAGATCTGCATGTCGAAATAGTAGGAATAGGGGATGATTTAAGAACGTCATTGAGTTTAATAGAACATGGTTTGATAATTTGAAATGAATCTGATGTTTTGAAATAATAGTTACCCTCTGGCTGAACAAAAGTCAAATTGGTGGTATCCTTAAGGATATTCATAGGAACAACAACTTCATTTGCTACCTTGTTCCTAGAGGTAGCAAAGGAGGA
Organism: Arcuatula senhousia; assembly: GCA_963971305.1. Classification (NCBI taxonomy): domain Eukaryota; kingdom Metazoa; phylum Mollusca; class Bivalvia; order Mytilida; family Mytilidae; genus Arcuatula; species Arcuatula senhousia. The sequence goes on along the minus strand of OZ020307.1, from coordinate 408,573 downwards.
CCTTGGTAATCCGGGAGACGTCCTAGCCGGCATCGAGTTCTGAATTTTGTAATTTTTCATGACCGAAAACAAATATTCCTGCATGATTGCTGTTTATAATCATAAAATGTTCAATGGAGAAAATAATATTTTTCGTTTATATTTGTATTGACATTGTACAGGTAAAATTTGTCGGAAATAACCTTCATCTGACCAATTCTTTACTGAACATCAACAAAGGAGTAAGTTACCTAGTAATGACAGGACTAGACTTAACAGACGATCTTTACACATCGAATGTGGCTGCTACCAATGAAATGTACATCAGAAGTCCAAGAATCTCTACCAACATCACTATTAATCAGACAACTCCATCAGTTGTAGGTAAGATATCAGGGGTTACACTAAAGCAGTACCAGAATCTCTATCAATATAACTATTAATCAGACAGCTCCATCAGTTGTTGGTAAGATGTCAGGGGTTAACACTATAGAAGTACCAGAATCTCTATCAATATAACTATTAATCAGACAGCTCCATCAGTTGTTGGTAAGATGTCAGGGGTTACCACTATAGAAGTACCAGAATCTCTATCAATATAACTATTAATCAGACAGCTCCATCAGTTGTTGGTAAGATGTCAGGGGTTAACACTATAGCAGTACCTGAATCTCTGCCAATATAACTATTAATGTGACAGCTCCATCAGTTGTAGGTAAGATGTCAGGGGTTACCACTATAGAAGTACCAGAATCTCTATCAATATAACTATTAATCAGACAGCTCCATCAGTTGTTGGTAAGATGTCAGGGGTTAACACTATAGCAGTACCTGAATCTCTGCCAATATAACTATTAATGTGACAGCTCCATCAGTTGTAGGTAAGATGTCAGGGGTTACCACTATATAAGTACCAGAATCTCTATCAATATAACTATTAATCAGACAGCACCATCAGTTGTAGGTAAGATGTCAGGGGTTAACACTATAGAAGTACCAGAATCTCTAGCAATATAACTATTAATCAGACAGCTCCATCAGTTGTAGGTAAGATGTCAGGGGTTACCACTATAGAAGTAACAGAATCTCTACCAATATAACTATTAATCAGACAGCACCATCAGTCGTAGGTAAGATGTCAGGGGTTAACACTATAGAAGTACCAGAATCTCTATCAATATAACTATTAATCAGACAGCTACATCGGTTGTAGGTAAGATGTCAGGGGTTAACACTATAGAAGTACCAGAATCTCTATCAATATAACTATTAATCAGACAGCTCAATCAGTTGTAGGTAAGATGTCAGGTGTTAACACTATAGAAGTACCAGAATCTCTATCAATATAACTATTAATCAGACAGCTCAATCAGTTGTAGGTAAGATGTCAGGTGTTAACACTATAGAAGTACCAGAATCTCTATCAATATAACTATTAATCAGACAGCTCAATCAGTTGTAGGTAAGATGTCAGGTGTTAACACTATAGAAGTACCAGAATCTCTATCAATATAACTATTAATCAGACAGCTCAATCAGTTGTAGGTAAGATGTCAGGGGTTAACACTATAGAAGTACCAGAATCTCTGTCAATATAACTATTAATCAGACAGCTCAATCAGTTGTAGGTAAGATGTCAGGGGTTAACACTATAGAAGTACCAGAATCTCTAGCAATATAACTATTAATCAGAATGCTCCATCAGTTGTAGGTAAGATGTCTGGGGTTAACACTATAGAAGTACCAAAATCTCTACCAATATAACTATTAATGTGACAGCCCCATCAGTTGTAGGTAAGATGTCAGGTGTTTACACTATAGAAATACCAGAATCTCTATCAATATAAATATTAATCAGACAGCTCAATCAGTTGTAGGTAAGATGTCAGGTGTTAACACTATAGAAATACCAGAATCTCTATCAATATAACTATTAATCAGACAGCACCATCGGTTGTAGGTAAGATGTCAGGTGTTTACACTATAGAAATACCAGAATCTCTATCAATATAACTATTAATCAGACAGCTCAATCAGTTGTAGGTAAGATGTCAGAGGTTAACACCATAGAAGTGCCAGAATCTCTACCAATATAACTATTAATCAGACAGCACCATCAGTTGTAGGTAAGATGTCAGGTGTTAACACTATAGAAGTACCAGAATCTCTATCAATATAACTATTAATGTGACAGCTCCATCAGTTGTAGGTAAGATGTCAGGTGTTAACACTAAAGAAATACCAGAATCTCTAGCAATATAACTATTAATGTGACAGCTCCATCAGTTGTAGGTTAGATGTCAGGGGTTAACACTATAGAAGTACCAGAATCTCTATCAACATAACTATTAATCAGACGGCACCATCAGTTGTAGGTAAGATTATAGGGGTTAACACTATAGAAATACCAGAATCTCTACCAATATAACTATTAATGTGACAGCCCCATCAGTTGTAGGTAAGATGTCAGAGGTTAACACCATAGAAGTACCAGAATCTCTATCAATATAACTATTAATCAGACAGCATCATCAGTTGTAGGTAAGATGTCAGGGGTTAACACTATAGAAGTACCAGAATCTCTAGCAATATAACTATTAATCAGAATGCTCCATCAGTTGTAGGTAAGATGTCAGGGGTTAACACTATAGAAGTACCAGAATCTCTATCAATATAACTATTAATCAGACAGCTCCATCAGTTGTAGGTAAGATGTCAAGGGTTAACACTATCGAAAATCAGAATCTCTACCAATAAAACTATTAATGTGACAGCTCCATCAGTTGTAGGTAAGATGTCAGGTGTTAACACTATAGAAGTACCAGAATCTCTACCAATACAACTATTAATCAGACAGCATCATCAGTTGTAGGTAAGATGTCAGGGGTTAACACTTTAGAAGTACCAGAATCTCTAGCAATATAACTATTAATCAGACAGCACCATCAGTTGTAGGTAAGATATCAGGGGTTAACACTATAGAAGTACCAGAATCTCTATCAATATAACTATTAATGTGACAGCTCCATCAGTTTTAGGTAAGATGTCAGGGGTTAACACTATAGAAATACCAGAATCTGCATAGTTTTAACGTTTTTCTTTAATTTTAGTAGGATCTAGAATGACCACTCCTAGTTTTAACGTTTTCTTTTAATTAGTGTGGCCACGTCTTGAACAAGACATATCACAACTATTATTTTTTTCTTACAGAGGAATTAAGTATGGCCATGTCCAGAACAGCAGATATCTTCATTGTTATCTTTTTATTACAGTAGGATTTAGTATGGCCACATCCAGAACAGGAGATATCATCATTATTATTTTTTTATTACAGTGGTATCTAGTGTGACCACGACCAGAACAGCAGATATCAGCATTGTTATCTTTTTTATTACAGTGGTATCTAATTTGGCCACGTCCAGAACAGCAGATACCATGATTGTTATCTTTTTATTACAGTGGTATCTAGTATGACCAGGTCAAGTGCAATAGATATTATCATTGTTATCTTTTTATCACAGTGGGATCTAGTGAGACCAAGTATAGAACCACAGATATCATTATTGTTTTCATTTTATTACAGTTGGATCTAATTTGGCCACGTCCAGAACAGGAGATATCATTATTGTTATCTTTTTATTGCAGTGGGATCTAGTATGGCCATTAGAACAACAAATATCATCATTGTTATCTTTTTATTACAGTGGGATCTAGTGTGACCATGTCCAGAACAGAAGATATCATCGCTGCTATCATTTCATTACAATGGGATCTACTTTGACCAGTTCTGAACAGGAGATATCATTTCTTTAAACTTGTTTACAGTGCGGTCTACTATATTTACGTGTGGAGCGGAATACATCATTATTGTTATCTTTGTATTTCAGTGGAATCTAGTATGACCACCTCCAGAGCAGGAGATACACTTACTGCTAGCTGGAGAGATTGTTTCCTATATAATGAACATGTGACATATGAAGTTTCCGTGGGAACATATCCAGGTGGCGCTGATGTCATACAGTGGCAAGAAACCATTCAGGATTACATAGAAATACAAATAACAGACAAACTAAAGAGAAAATCAAACTAACAGTTTTATTTTTATATTAGAGCTATAAGTGAAAATGGTCTTTATGTCGCCTTTAGTGATGACACTGTATCATAAAATATAATGCCTGTGATTGTTGTAGTGGTTTTTAAATGAAAAGTTAAACTAACTAACATAAATTGTTATTAGAAGTTAGTTATTTGTTGTGTTACTGTATTATCCACCTGGTTGAACGGAACCTAGCTGATTATCTCATTTTTTAAGGAAGATATAAAAGCTTAAAACCCATAGCCAGTCGGGTTTAATTAATAATGTTTAATACCGGTAATACTTTAATTAAACCCGACTGGCTTTGGTAAACGTTCTGCTATTGTTTTTATTCAAATGCTCCTTGAAATCTGCATACCACAATTACCAAATTAACCAATTTATTGGCAAGAGCGTAAATACTTTGTATTTTAAAATCATTGCAACAATAGGACCTAGTGGTGGACCAGAGGTGCCCGAGAAGCCAAAAAGCTTAATCAATAGACTTATCTGACATAGATTTAACCAATACTTGCAATACACATTTATGGCCCGACCACGTATGTGGATATGCCATATAGTTTTACCCTTGTTCGTCCATCTGTCCGTCCTGGTTCTTGGTTAAGGTCATTTTTCGGATGTTGGGGTCAATGATATTTTACCAAAAAATGTGTCTTGGGTAAGGTGACGTGTACACCACCCACTAGAATTTAGGTCAATGTGACTTACATTTTTACATAATCATGAATAATTTAAGTTAAGTTTTTGGTTTAGGTCCATTTCTCAGACACTAAATATTGAGGGGTAAATGTTATTTCACCACTAAATGAGCTTTGGTACCATGACACCTCCCAACAGAAATTCGGTCACTTTGACAATATTTTATGCATGAACGACCATGGTTGAGTTCTTGGTTAAGGTCCATAATTTTGATACTAGAAGTTAAGGTCAATGATATTTTATCACTAGTTGTGTCTTGGTTAACGTGACATCACCCACTAAGAACAAGAATGGAACCATGGAAGACGTATGTCAGCTGCGTCTTAAAATATTCGGTTAACAGGAAGTTAAGATGAGTTACTGCTATAAGATCGCTTCATACCGTATAGCACTATAGGAAGAAGCTACATGTCAAATATCAAGAGGTTGTGTCATGTAGTTTCCCGGAAATCTGCGACGGAATTTTTTTTAACTCCAGAGGACGTCGCCGCAAGACTACGAAAAGTGTCAAAGTGACTCCTATATGTCGCTTTGCAACATGCTGCAGGCGACATGATAAGGCCACTGTGACCTACACTTTACGCATGAATGATATTTGTTAGGTTCTTGGTTAAGGTCCATATCTCAGATACTTCAAGTAAGGGGTAAATGATATTTCACTACTATAAGACATAAGACATAAGACATGATTTAGTTTCCAATTATGGTCCCTCAAAGGGCAGCATCATTACAATGATTACATTATAACAGAGAATAGAATAAAGTATAAGATTTTAATAAATAGATAGCTTAATGCAGATACTATATATATACTTGTTCAAAGAGTCTTGATACAAAAAAAGGACCAATATTTCATTATGCTACAATGAAAAATTACAAGTAAAAACAAAAACAACAAAAAACATTTGTTATAGCAGTCCTCCCCGTGCTCAGATCACACATACAAGATTAATAAAATGATAAAGTCATATGCATGCTATGGTCACCAGGGGACGGTGCTTTAGGACTGCGAAACTTATAACTACTTGTAGCATTGATTTATACACATACTGTACAGTTCTCCCCGTGATCAAAGCACCCATAGAAGTTAAATGTTCTATGAATGCTGTGGTCACCAGGGGGCGGTGCTTAAGAAATGCAGTAGTGCATTTTAGTCATATATAAATATATTCTCAGAACTCTTAAATGGAACAAAGAATGTACCATCAATGTGGCAGACCAGCAGATATTAATTTAATATAGAGGATTAAAAAAAAAACACCAAACATTATATGTGTGCCAGGAATGAACATATTAGATTAAGAATTTCTAAATCCTCATTAGTCAATAACCATATGAGTTTTGTCTTAGATTCTAGAGATGCAAAATTTTTACATTTTCTATGAGCAGTAGTTTCTAGCTCTTGACGAATATTGTTCACTCCAGGACACACACACAAGAAATGAGTCTCATCCTCCACAACATTTAAATCACATCTTGTACAGAGTCTATTGTGTCTGGGAATGCCCTTGTATCTACCTGTCTCTATATTAAGCTTATGAGCCGAGATTCTGAATTTGGTTAATCTACATCTCTGTTCAAAGTTTTTTATTATCAAAAGATATTTTTCCAATCCAAAATTTGTTTTAAAAGTTGAGTAAGTACATAATTTACCATCAGAAACTTGATGTAATCTTTGTTTCCATTCTTTTAAAAAGAATTCCAAAAGAGTTTTATTTGTAATTTTCATATTCACATTCAAGGAAGTCATTATCTTATTGATAATAACTCTGACAGATGAATACCATGATAAGTGCTTTTTTGAGTCAATTAAAATAGATTCATTGTATGCTGCATGCAGCAGGGGAAAGCAATCTTTAACTTTAGCAAGTCTGTCATGATACTTAAGCATGGCCTTTATAATATTAAAATGTAGGGGGAATCTTCCAAGTTCTGATAAGACAGCAAAGTTGGTAGATTTTCTATGAACCCCAAGAATAAATTTACAGAACTTTTGATGGAGTGTTTCAGCTTTCTGTTTTGAATAAATTTCATCCAAACACATATTGTTTATACCATTTCTAAATCTGGAAGAATAGGGATTAAAGGTTCCCGATATTTCACACCCATATAAAAGAATGGGTTTAATAGTATGATCAAAAACATGCATACTAGTTTTAACACTTGGATAAAGAGATAGAAAATCTTTTGAAAGCTTAAAATATGCTTTGATTGCTTTATTATATAATTCCTCCTGAGCATATGCAAATGATCCTGAAGCACAAAATGTAACTCCAAGATATTTATACATATTGACACATTCTAGAACTGTATTGTCAAACTTGAACTTCATATCAATAAGCTTCCCTGCCTTGTTGAATATAAGTATTTTGGTTTTCTGAGTATTAACAGTAAGACACCAGTCTTTACAAAATTTATCAAGTAAATTCAACTTTTCCTGTAATCCAGAGGCAGAAGTAGAAAGTAAATTATGTCATCAGCATACATGAGACAATGGATTGCTTTTTCATCAAGGAAAATGGGGTCAGGTGAATTATTTAAATACTTTGGAAAGTCATTTATAAAAATTTTAAACAAGTTAGGACTTAAATTGTCACCCTGTTTGACTCCTAAATGAGTTGGAATGAAATCAGTCATATTATCATCAACTTTGATACTAGATTTGCTGACAGCATACATATTTTTAATAACATTGTAAAATAAGGATCCACAACCTACTTCCAATAGTTTCAATTTTATTCCTGCATGGATTACAGTATCAAATGCCTTTTTAAGGTCAACAAAACAGGCAAATATCTTACTATTATTTGTACTGCAGTATTTATCTATTATAGTTCTTAAAATAAACATGTGGTCAGAAGTTCTTGCTTTTTTGGTAAAGCCTATTTGACAATCATTAGTAATATTATGTTTTTCTAAAAACTTGACAAGTCTATCATTGAGAATACGGTTAAATAATTTTCCAATTGCACTTGTAATAGTTAAACCACGGTAATTACCAGGGTCATTGACATCATTGCCTTTGTACAATGACACTATGTATCTCTCAGCCCAATTTTCTGGATAAAAACCGCTTGTAAAACAGGCATTAAACATTTTTTTAAAACAAGGTAAAATTGCAGACTGACAATGCTTGATCATATTATTAGAGACATTGTCTAAGCCAGGAGATTTATTAAGTTGAATATGGGATATAGCATCTAAAATTTCGGAATCTGTTATGGCAAAGTCAAGTTCATTAAAACAGTTGTTTTTTTCAAGCTGTTTCACTTTTTGATCTATTTCATTAATACGGTTGTGAAATTAATCTTTTGCCTCATTTAAATTCTTGAAATGACATAACCAATCATCAGGAGAAATACAACTGTTGCTAGTATTTTGATGCTTTCCTTGTAGCTCATTTATAAGCTGCCAGTATTTTGGGGGACTTTCCTCGTGTAGAGTTTCGAGCTCATGCAACATGTTTTGTCTAAAAGCTTTTCGCTTTGCTTTTCTTGTTTTATTATATTCTCTATACAGCTTATAGAAATGATTTTTAACCGATGGATCTTTAGGAAACTTTGTATAAACTTTGCCATAATTCATCATATTAATTCTCATCTGTTGCAAATTGCAATCAAACCACTTCGGGTTCTTAAGTTTATTTTTAATCTTTAGTTTCGGCTTTTTAGTGATACATCTGCAGCTGCAGTAAAAATGTCTGCAAGCTTTTCAGATGCTATGTTTAAGTCTTTATTGTCATTGATACATGTGGTACCAAGAAATTCTGATATTTTAGACTGAATGGTATCTGTAGTTAAAGCTTCTTTAAACAAATAAGCAGAATCTTCTGACCATATATATTTAAGTGGCATTGGTTTAAGCTTATTTATTGTATTTGTTAAATTGTTATCAGGGATCACGTAACTAGCAGACATACTCCATTCAATTTGACAATGACAGTCAGACAATATGGGCAAAAACTGTTTAGCCCTAAAGTATAATATGCTATCAAGGACACTCTCAGACACCATAGTATAGTCTACTGTACTACTGCCATTTGGCGTGAAACATGTAAAATTCTCAAATGTATCACCAAGTAATCTGCCGTTTAAAATTCTTAGCTTGTGACCTATGCAAAAGTCAAGTAATTCCTTCCCTCTCTGATCTAATTTTGAGTCTTTGTTTAGACGTTTACAAATATCTTTATCTTGATTGTACCCATTATCAAGGGGAAGAAAATCCTTACTGTCTTGTAAAATAAAATCAGGATTGACCCCAGTTCTGGCATTTATATCACCACAAATAAGAAAGTCACCATTTCTACTGTATAATCATATCTTTTTCAATAGCTTCAAAAATATCAACATTAAGCTTTTTTGTATAACTAGATTCTGGGGGAGGGTAGTAAACAATGCATATAAATAAATCTTTAGTAAAACCAAAAAATGTTTTCTCAAGTTTAATTCATTGATAATCTGGATTATTATTTTTTAAAATTTTTACATGTCTAGGACTTTGTTGTATTTCTGATTTATACGGCAATAATCCCAACAACAGGTCACCTGAGGCCAAATAACTTGAATGTTTAAAAAAACAAAACCTTTTCTTTATATGTACTAGTTTGTTTTTTACTGTTATTAACAGGGTTATTAAGACCTTTAAAAGAGGTCATCTGACATCCTCAACCCAGTGAAAACTTTTGTGAAACTTTGAAATCTAAAGAGTCTTATCTGTTCTAGTTTTTGAGTTATTTATTAGCCATTATAAGTGATTTTAACCTTTGTTTTATACATAGTAACATCATTTTTTATCTAATTAAGTTAAAATGAGCATCTATGGCTTGTTGTAAATATGTTATCTATGTGACCTGCAAAGTTTCCCTAAAATTGCTTCAGATGTTTCAGAGGAAAGGATTTTTTACAGCAAAGGATGATAGACTTCCACCGATGAGAACGTGTCATGATGGCATTAAGTCACATTGCCTTTTGCCAGGTGATCTTATGTAACATAATTAGGTTGCAAGTTTATGTGGAAACAGAAAGAAAAATTGAAAATGGAAAGACAATAAAAATCAGCTGTGTTTTAGGTTCTTGTAACATTTTCAACCTATCAATTAAACAAGAGGCTCCCAGGAGACTGAATGGCTCACCTGACTGAAATGCTTTTTGGACATTTAAAGGGCCATAAGTTTAATAAGGGATTATTTACTTTAAAATACATTTAAGTGTAGAGTCCATTATAAGCTGAACATTTAAGGAATCAAAAGCTATTTATTGTTTCTGCAGTTTGCCAGTTATGAGCTATAACCAGTTATTTTGACATTAAAGGAACTAAATCTCTTTTCTGTGGCCTTTAAAAGATTTCATTATATTGAGATTATTGTAGGGCAGGACTTACTAAGCAATATTGTAATTAAAAGCTTTTCTCGAGTATAAACGGTTTGCAATACAATGGGGAACGGCTTGGAAAATGGTCAATTCTGATGTTCTAAGAGGAATGGTCCTACTACTTTGACCATGTTAAATAATTTGTAGATGTTGATGTGCTTAACAATATGCAATTTAAATATTTTTCATAGTGTTCAACATATTGAGAATAAAAAGTGCAAAATTTGGAAAAAAATTAAGATAAAGGGCAGCAACTTCTTAATGGGTTGTTTGATCTTCATCAATTTTTCTGGGCAGGTAGATCTTGAGGTGCTGAACACTTTTGCTAACCTACAAAAGTTTGATATCTGTTACCGTTTTTAAATTATTTTCAAAAAATGTTATTTACCCAATGTTCTATTCTTAGCAATAATTATAGCTGTCATGTTTGTCAAAAATTCTACAATCCGAATGATAAAATTCTAAAACAAAAGTCAAAGAACAACTATGCCAAGTTTATTTGCAATTGAACTTATAGTTTCAAAGAAGTTTAGAATTTTAATGATATGATTTATGCATTGCCTAGCTGTGAGCACAGCATACAATTTGCCTCATTTGATAGGGAAAAACAGAGGAATATACGATATTAAGATGTGGAATAAGTGTACGCGACACAACAAACATAAACAAACAGCAATTCAAAAAATCACAACGGAAAACAGCAAGCAGTCTTCAACATGACCATAGGTCACTGCTTACCGTCTTGCATTGGCCCAAGACTTATAATACAATACAAAAGTATCAAAACCAATCCCTAAATCATCAACGAAAGACTCAATTCTTGACATAAAACAGTTAACATAGAATGACAAGGACAAACAAAGGCTTTGGCAAAGTTTCCTGGCTTAGGAGAGGCACATATAAAATGTGGCGGGGTTAAACTAGTTTTTTGGATCCAACCTTCCCCCTATTGATAAGCTTGCACAAAGCTACATATAAAACACACTGTAAAACTCAATCGACAAAAGTTCAATTCAACAAGAGAGAACCTAAGACAAAATACTGTACGAAAACAACAAGACAAGGAGGAACTCTCTTGAGAACACTCGAAGTTACTGACAACTAGCTAAGAAACATTTATCGATTGATGTAAAAGAATCAAATACATCAGTTCTAAATCCGACACCCCACGTCAAAACAATGAATGATTAAGAGTTGTATCATCATACAGAACCGACATACTTGATCGCTGTGGTGCTTATAAATAATACAGTGGATAAAAAGTGAAAAATTTTAACGTTTTAAAGTTACTATCAAGCTATCAATATTTCTGCCAAAACATACCAAATGCAAAGAAATGTTTAAACTTGATAATCTTAAAATTTCTTCCAAATACTCCAAATTCAATTTCAGCAAACAAGGCCACGAATTCTGTGGTTGACAACGAAAATGGTGTCTTTGAGTGTTTGATGTATCTCTCCTAATTTTGGAGATTTTCGCCGGTAAAGTAACACCTATGTCTTGCTCTGCTTTACAGGCAAAACAAAAACTGATGACATTGAAAATATATACTTCATTTATGTTCAATGAACAAAAATAAACGAAAAGCGCAAATTATGTTGCTACAAAATACTTTCACTACAAATATTTTAAAATTTCTTCCATGTTTTTAAAAGAATGATAATTAATATTCACGCCACACTTGTATCCAGATGAAAAAATCAATACCAGCATTTGGCAAATTTTTGGTGGAACTTGCCATAGAGCTCTTCACTCTAGTGCGTGCTACAAGCTGTGCTCCCTATAATAAGGAAAGGCTGTAAAAATTGTAATTTTTTTTTGTTTTAAGGGGAATAACTCCTAAAAATAGGGCATGTAATGGGACATTAAATGATACCCCGCCACGTTATAATATCAAAAGTTCATAAAATTTGATTTCAAAGTGGCCTTTCTCGAAAACTATTTTTCATATCATGCTGGAAATTGAACTTGACCTGTATTTTATTGTACTCAATAGCTGTACAAAATATCATTTGAATCCCATGAAGCGTTTTCAAGTTATTGGTCGGAAACTCAAAATTTCATGAAATTTGATTTTTCAAAGTTGCCTATCTCGAAAATTATTTATTGGATCATGCTGGAAATCAAACTTGACCTGTATTTTATTGTACTAAACAGCTGTGCATAATATCATTCAAATCCTTTGACGCGTTTTCAAGTTATTGGTCGGAAACTCGAAATTTCATGAAATTTGATTTTTCAAAGTGGCCTATCTCGAAAACTATTTTTTGGATCATGCTGGAAATCGAACTTGACCTGTATTTTATTGTACTAAACAGCTGTGCAAAATATCATTCAAATCCTTTGACGCGTTTTCAAGTTATTGGTCGGAAACCTTCGGGGGACGGACAGACGGACAGACGGACGGACGGACAGACACCGAAAAAAACTGAGGGTATAACATAATACCCTGCCACTTCGTGTGGCGGGGTATAAAAAGGAAAGGTCATACAACTTGTGACTCGGTTAACAATTCTGTAGATCTTGATGTGCTTAACAATATGCAATTTTAATTTCTCAAATATCTTTTACTATTTTCAAGAAATTGAGCTTACAAAGTATAAAAGTTGGTAAAGTCTAACAAGAGGCTCCCAGGAGCCTGAATCGCTCACCTGGTCTTGATCTTGACCCTATACTTTTGTAGAGCTAAATGAGCTGAACATTTAAGCAAGCAACAGCTTTTCTCTACCTGCAATTGTTTTCATTCTATAGGCCAAAAACACCATTTTTCACCTATAAGGGGCCATAACCCCTTTAAGGAGTCATCTGACAACTTCGACCCTATGGAGACTTTTGTAGAGCTAAATGAGCTGAACATCTAAGCAAGCAACAGCTAATCTCTATCTGCAATAGTTTTCATTCTGTAGGCCAAAAACATGAAAAATCGCTTTTTTCAGAGGCTGTAACCCCTATAAGGGGTCACCTGACAACTTCGACCCTAGGGAGAATTTTGTAGAGGTAAATGAGCTGAACATTTAAGCAAGCAACAGCTAATCTCTATCTGCAATAGCTTTCATTCTGTAGGCCAAAAACTTGAAAAATCGCTATTTTTCAGGGGCCGTAACCCCTATAAGGGGTCATCTGACAACTTCGACCCTGTGGAGAATTTTGTAGAGCTAAATGAGCTGAACATTTATGCAAGCAACAGCTAATCTCTATGTGCAACAGTTTTCATTCTGTAGGCCAAAAACATGAAAAATCTTTATTTTTCAGGGGCCGTAACCCCTATAAGGAGTCATCTGACAACTTCGACCCTATGGAAAATTTTGTAGAGCTAAATGAGCTGAACATTTAAGCAAGCAACAGCTAATCTCTATCTGCTATAGTTTTCATTTTGTAGGACAAAAACATGAAAAATCGCTATTTTTCAGGGGCCGTAACCCCTATAAGAGGTCATCTGACAACTTCGACCCTATTGAGACTATTGTAGAGTTAAATGAGCTGAACATTTAAGCAAGCAACAGCTAATCTCTATCTGCAATAGTTTTCATTCTGTAGGCCAAAAACATGAAAAAATGCTATTTTTCACCTTCAAGGGGCCGTAACCCCTATAAGGGGTTATCTGACAACTTTGACCAAATGGAGACTTTTGTAGAGCTTTTGATGCTGAATCAGTAGCGTGGCCTCAGATTTCCTCTATCTCTTATACTTTTTGATTTATAAGCCAAAAACAGTAGTCTGACCCCCCTAGTCTATTTTTAGTAACTGCGGCCATGTTTTTTAACGGATCAAAAATCAAAACACAAGTTTGGTGCAGGACACCCTAAGGATCATTCATACCAAGTTTCATTAAATTCTGTTTGGTAGTTTCAGAGGAGAAGATTTTTGAAAAATTGTTAACAGACGACGACGACAGACGACGACAGACGACGACAGACGACGACGACGACGACGGACGCCAAGTGATGGTAATAGCTCACATGGACCTTCGGTCCAGGTGAGCTAAAAAGTATTCGAAGCAAGGGTAAACGGACAGACACAGGTAAAACAGTATATTCCCTCTTCTATGAAGCAAGGTAGAATTACTAGTTGCAACCCGACACCCCCCCCCCCAAATTTGTTTGTACCTGTCCTGGGTCAGGAATCTTAAGCTTATGCTTGTACTTGTCATCTTTATGTTATTGTTCTTTGTTAACAAAGTCTTCCTTCTGACTTTACGGATTGGTTTTGAATCATATGTACAATATTCTTCGTCTGGGGTTAATTGCAAAAGAGCAAGCACCGACCACTGGTCACATTTAAGGCTGTTGGCTGTTTTTCTAGAAGATGTTTTTAAATCACTGTTTATATATTTAGGTTGTGTCATGTACTCTATTCCAGATCTCATTATTTTCATTGGTATGAAATAAAAAAAAAGTTATATACATGTAGATCAACTAACAAAATAGACAAAAGGTTTTTTTTTTTAATCAATAATAAATTGGTTCAACATGTATTTTAATCTTTAAACTTAAGCTTAAGAAACACAAATTGTGATATTTTTAAAGCTTCATTAAGTTTAAAGTGAAACTTTGTTTTCAAGTATACATGCAATTTAAAATAAAAAAAACAACAGACAATTAATTTCAAATCTTTAAAATATAAATTAAGAAAGTGGAATAAAAAATATAAAGGAAAACAACAAAGTCTTATATCAGAAGTAAGATGTGGATACTTTTATTTAGGGCAGTGTAGATGGTAAAATTCTTAACCCATTATTATTGATTTTCCCTTCATTTAAATGTATTTCAGTAAAATGATTCTAAAGATATTATCATATATGTGCATCATATATGTCACAAGACTTTCAGCTTCTAAAAGAATAAATGTTGTCTGCATGTAAATGATGGCAACTGACGAAAAATTTAATTAAATCTTAACAATATATCTGAATTCAAAGTTTGATAAAGGTGACTGTCATTTATCAAAAGTAATTGATTGCCAGGATGATTATTTGTGTGACAACATGGACCACAATGGTTATGATCTGCTACTTCTTTTAACCCTAGAAGAAATCATCTGGTGTCTAGTAATCATCCAATTTAGGAAAAGCTCTAGCATGTCTATGATCTCTCTTAAAATCTTCTCTAAATCGTCCTGTATGAGGTCTGTAGCCTGAAAATCTTCTCATCATGTTGTTGTGAGGTTTTCTGTTAGATTTAGGAGCTATAAGGGAAAACAATAATTATAGCCAGATTATTTACGCTGCTTTGTAAACTTATATCTGATTGGTCCATTCAATTTTGGCAACCCATGCTATACAGTTTAACGCTGGTAGGTGTGTCACATGACTTAAATTAAAATAGTTGATACCTTGCTGTTGTCATTTTTTACATCAAAAATTAAACTTAAAGAGAACACTTCTACTTTTGAAACACTGTATAAAATGTTTTGAGTGTGTTTACATTCAGTTGTATGCTCTTAATTATTTTCGAGTACTGGAATATGTGTTGGAAAGACACAGTTTACATATTTCCAAAATTTGACAACGTTTGGCTGTTTCTTTAAAAATTGATTAATTTATCTGTTTGGTCTTTGTTGTAATATTTTTTGGCAATATTTATTTTTATCAAATTTAATATTTTACCGGTTTTCCAAGTTTTCTACTCCTAGCGTGTCTGATGAAGGTTAATCCAGAAAAGCGCTTCACACGCAGTGAAATTTTGCTTTTGTACATTTATTAAAATCATTTCAATATGTGGATCGTGTCTTTTTGGCACATATTCCATATTCTTTCTTTTTCAATAGCATACATAATAAACCTATGCCTTATAAACTGCAAAGGATCATAACATACATTTATAATTAAAATAATCAAAGGCACTATAATACAATCACTATGAGTACTTTTGTGTTGGCATCGTATAATCCTTCACTTGATTATACTAACTTCTCCTAATTTGCAATAATTCCTGTGGAACAGGTTGTTATTGTTATACTTACTTCTCATCTGTAATAATTCCTGTGGAACTGGTTGTTATTGTTATACTTACTTCTCATCATCTGTAATAATTCCTGTGGAACAGGTTGTTATTGTTATACTTACTTCTCATCATCTGTAATAATTCCCTTGGAACTGGTTGTTATTGTTATACTTACTTCTCATCATCTGTAATAATTCCTGTGGAACAGGTTGTTATTGTTATACTTACTTCTCATCATCTGTAATAATTCCTGTGGAACTGGTTGTTATTGTTATACATACTTCTCATCATCTGTAATAATTCCTGTGGTACAGGTTGTTACTGTTATACTTACTTCTCATCATCTGTAATAATTCCTGTGGAACTGGTTGTTATTGTTATACTTACTTCTCATCATCTGTAATAATTCCCTTGGAACTGGTTGTTATTGTTATACTACTTCTCATCATCTGTAATAATTCCTGTGGAACAGGTTGTTATTGTTATACTTACTTCTCATCATCTGTAATAATTCCTGTGGAACTGGCTGTTATTATTATACTTACTTCTCATCATCTGTAATAATTCCTGAGGAACAGGATGTTATTGTTATACTTACTTCTCATCATCTGTAATAATTCCTGTGGAACAGGTTGTTATTGTTAAACTTACTTCTCATCATCTGTAATAATTCCTGTGGAACAGGTCGTTATTGTTATACTTACTTCTCATCATCTGTAATAATTCCTGTGGAACTGGTTGTTATTGTTATACTTACTTCTCATCATCTGTAATAATTCCTGTGGTACAGGTTGTTATTGTTATACTTACTTCTCATCATCTGTAATAATTCCTGTGGAACAGCTTGTTATTGTTATACTTACTTCTCATCATCTGTAATAATTCCTGTGGTACAGGTTGTTATTGTTATACTTACTTCTCATCATCTGTAATAATTCCTGTGGTACAGGTTGTTATTGTTATACTTACTTCTCATCATCTGTAATAATTCCTGTGGAACAGGTTGTTATTGTTATACTTACTTCTCATCATCTGTATTAATTCCTGTGGTACAGGTTGTTATTGTTATACTTACTTCTCATCATCTGTAATAATTCCTGTGGAACAGCTTGTTATTGTTATACTTACTTCTCATCATCTGTAATAATTCCTGTGGAACTTGTTGTTATTGTTATACTTACTTCTCATCATCTGTAATAATTCCTGTGGAACAGGTTGTTATTGTTAAACTTACTTCTCATCATCTGTAATAATTCCCATGGAACAGGTTGTTATTATTATACTTACTTCTCATCATCTGTAATAATTCCTGTGGATCAGGTTGTTATTGTTATACTTACTTCTCATCATCTGTAATAATTCCTGTGGTACAGGTTGTTATTGTTATACTTACTTCTCATCATCTGTAATAATTCTTGTGGAACAGGTTGTTATTGTTATATGATAATGATATAATATAAAATGGATATGGTGAGCTGCAAAGTTAGAAAGGGTGTCAGTGTGCCAACAGTGATGAAAATCATCTTTTTAAAGCCGTTGACACTGGAAAATCCAGCATGGGGTTAAGCTGGAATCAAACCCATACTCTGTCATCTATGGCAACTTCGCCTGCACTGTGTCCAGCGCCTTAGACCACTAGACCACCTAGGCTAGATAAAAATCTAGCTTTCAGTTGCCTAGTTAAGCCTCCTCGTAGACAATCTTAGGTTGTAACACAGTACACTATGTTATTGTTATACTTACTCCTTATCATCTGTAATAATTCCTGTGGAACAGGATGTTATTGTTATACTTACTTCTCATCATCTGTAATAATTCCTGTGGATCAGGTTGTTATTGTTATACTTACTTCTCATCATCTGTAATAATTCCTGTGGAACATGTTGTTATTGTTCTACTTACTTCTCATCATCTGTGATAATTCCTGTGGAACTGGTGGTTATTGTTCTACTTACTTCTCATCATCTGTAATACATGTTTAATTCCTGTGGAACTGGTTGTTATTGTTCTACTTACTTCTCATCATCTGTAATAATTCCTGTGGAACTGGTTGTTATTGTTATACTTACTTCTCATCATCTGTAATAGTTCCTGTGGAACATGTTGTTATTGTTCTACTTACTTCTCATCATCTGTAATAATTCCTGTGGAACTGGTGGTTATTGTTATACTTTCTTCTCATCATCTGTAATAATTCCCATGGAACAAGTTGTAATTGTAATACTTACTTCTCATCATCTGTAATAATTCCTGTGGAACAGGATGTTATTGTTATACTTACTTCTCATCATCTGTAATAATTCCTGTGGAACAGGATGTTATTGTTATACTTACTTCTCATCATCTGTAATAATTCCTGTGGGACTGGTTGTTATTGTTATACATACTTCTCATCATCTGTAATAATTCCTGTGGAACTGGCTGTTATTATTATACTTACTTCTCATCATCTGTAATAATTCCTGTGGAACAGGATGTTATTGTTATACTTACTTCTCATCATCTGTAATAATTCCTGTGGAACTGGTTGTTATTGATCTACTTACTTCTCATCATCTGTAATAATTCCTGTGGAACTGGTTGTTATTGTTATACTTACTTCTCATCATCTGTAATAATTCCTGTGGAACAGGTTGTTATTGTTATACTTACTTCTCATCATCTGTAATAATTCCTGTGGAACTGGCTGTTATTATTATACATACTTCTCATCATCTGTAATAATTCCTGTGGAACAGGTTGTTATTGTTATACTTACTTCTCATCATCTGTAATAATTCCTGTGGAACTGGTTGTTATTGTTATACTTACTTCTCATCATCTGTAATAATTCCAGTGGAACAAGTTGTAATTGTAATACTTACTTCTCATCATCTGTAATAATTCCAGTGGAACAAGTTGTTACTGTTATACTTACTCCTCATCATCTGTAATAATTCCTGTGGAACTGGTTGTTATTGTTATACTTACTTCTCATCATCTGTAATAATTCCCATGGAACAGCTTGTTATTGTTATACATACTTCTCATCATCTGTAATAATTCCCATGGAACAGGTTGTTATTGTTATACTTACTTCTCATCATCTGTAATAATTCCTGTGGAACTGGTCTTTATTGTTATACTTACTTCTCATCATCTGTAATAATTCCTGTGGAACAGGTTGTTATTGTTATACTTACTTCTCATCATCTGTATTAATTCCCATGGAACAGGTTGTTATTGTTATACATACTTCTCATCATCTGTAATAATTCCTGTGGAACTTGTTGTTATTGTTATACTTACTTCTCATCATCTGTAATAATTCCCATGGAACAGGTTGTTATTGTTATACTTACTTCTCATCATCTGTAATATTTCCTGTGGAACTGGTTGTTATTGTTATACTTACTTCTCATCATCTGTAATAATTGCCGAGGAACTGGTTGTTATTGTTATACTTAGTCCTCATCATCTGTGATAATTCCTGTTGAACTGGTGGTTATTGTTATACTTACTTCTCATCATCTGTAATAATTCCTGTGGAACTGGTTGTTATTGTTATACTTACTTCTCATCATCTGTAATAATTCCCATGGAACAGGTTGTTATTGTTATACTTACTTCTCATCATCTGTAATAATTCCTGTGGAACAGGTTGTTATTGTTATACTTACTTCTCATCATCTGTAATAATTCCTGTGGAACAGGTTTTTATTGTTATACTTACTTCTCATCATCTGTAATAATTCCCATGGAACAGGTTGTTATTGTTATACATACTTCTCATCATCTGTAATAATTCCCATGGAACAGGTTGTTATTGTTATACTTACTTCTCATCATCTGTAATAATTCCTGTGGAACAGGTTGTTATTGTTATACTTACTTCTCATCATCTGTAATAATTCCCATGGAACAGGTTGTTATTGTTATACATACTTCTCATCATCTGTAATAATTCCTGTGGAACTTGTTGTTATTGTTATACTTACTTCTCATCATCTGTAATAATTCCCATGGAACAGGTTGTTATTGTTATACATACTTCTCATCATCTGTAATAATTCCCATGGAACAGGTTGTTATTGTTATACTTACTTCTCATCATCTGTAATAATTCCCGAGGAACAGGTTGTTATTGTTAAACTTACTTCTCATCATCTGTAATAATTCCTGTGGTACAGGTTGTTATTGTTATATTTACTTCTCATCATCTGTAATAATTCCTGTGGAACAGGTTGTTACTGTTATACTTACTTCTCATCATCTGTAATAATTCCTGTGGAACAGGTTGTTACTGTTATACTTACTTCTCATCATCTGTAATAATTCCCGAGGAACTGGTTGTTATTGTTATACTTACTTCTCATCATCTGTAATAATTCCCGAGGAACTGGTTGTTCAGCCTGTTCTAGGATCTCGACAATTTGCTTGGCACATCCCATATCCTCAAATGTCATAAATGATACAGATGTTCCCTTTCTACCTGCTCTCCCTGTGCGTCCTATTCTGTGGATATAGTCCTCACCAGTGTTGGGGAAATCATAGTTGACAACATATGTAATGTCATTCAAATCTGAAAAAAATAACATATGTAATATCATACAAATCTGAAAAAATAACATATCTTATATCATTTAAATCAATAAAAGTCATTATTATAAAACCAACATGTGTAAAATCATTTAAATCTGAGAAAAAAAATACATATGTAAAATCATTTAAATCTGAATAAATAACACATGTAATATCATATAAATCTGAAAGAAAAAAAACATATGTAATATAATTCAAATCTGAAATAAATAACATATGTAATATCATTCAACTCTGAAAAGACAACATACATTAAATCATTTTTAAATCTATAAAAGTTATTATTATGAAGACAACATGAGTAAAATCATTTGAAAAGTTAAAGTTTGTGCTTGCCCAGGCAAAAACAATGTCTCCCCCTGTTTCTCCCAAAATGTCTAAGCTTCAAAGGTCCATAAACTCCACAAAAATTTGAAGATCAAAATTTATTGGTAATATGCACAACTACATAAAATTATGGCGTCCTTCCTACAGACCAAGTTTCCTTGAAATCTGTTCAGTAGTATCAGAGGAGTTGCACTGATAAGATTATAAATGAGGATTTCAGCAAATTTCTACGTTCAAAGGACGCAACTCCCACAAATATTTGAGCATGAAAATTTCCTGGTAATATGCACAACTAAATATACTACATGCCAAGCTTCATTGAAATTGGTTCAGTAGTTTCAGAGCAGTTGACAAAATTTATGACAGACAGACAGACAGGACAAAACAATATGTCTCTCCACCAAATCCAATATCATATGTATTACAAAGACACCAATCTAAACCAAACCCCTTTGGGTCTGAAGAATTAATTTAAAATAGACTGGTGTTGGTTTAAACAGTTGCATAGAAATGGCAAGTAGTAACTTGAAAACTTGTCTGATTTAGACAAGGTGCTTTTAAACTAGCTGTCAGCAACAGTCAGTGTTCTCAAGGGAGTTCCTTTATGTCTCATTTTTCTTGTTGACTTGCATTCTTTCTTGGTAAATTAAACTTATATCAATTAGATTTTAACTGTGCCTTATTTTGTGCTTTGTTAGAGATTGTCTATAGGGGAAACATTTTATATGTGCCTGCCTAAGCCAGAAATCTTTGCCAAAGCTATGTTTGTACTTGTGGTCTTAATGTAAATATGGTCTTCTATGTCCAGAAGGGGGTCTTTCTTTTTAGGATTAGTCTTGAATAATATGCCTTAATTTTTTAATCTTGGTTCAATTGCAAACTGGTGAGCAGTGACCATTGGTCATGTTGAAGACTGCTGTCTGTCTTCCATTGCAGATTTTTTAATTACCATTGATATATAAAGGTTGTGTCAGGTATACTTATTCCACATCTCATTACCTTCTAGGTGTTCAGTTTATTCAGGGTTCACACAGGTTTCACTGTATTGCCATCTTCCATATACCCAATGTTTTGTCCTAATGATGACTGAAATTATGCCCAATCAATCTTTGTCCTAATGATGACTGAAATAATGCCCAATCAATCTTTGTCCTAATGATGACTGAAATTATGCCCAATCAATCTTTGTCCTAATGATGACTGAAATTATGCCCAATCAATCTTTGTCCTAATGATGACTGAAATAATGCCCAATCAATCTTTGTCCTAATGATGACTGAAATTATGCCCAATCAATCTAATACATACCTAATCCTCTGGCGCATACATCTGTGGCCACTAAAACACTAACTTCTCCCCTTTTGAAATCTAAAAAAACAAATCAAGTTTGGATAATTTGATCTTGACTTGAGTAACAAAAGTTTAGTTTTATTTGAATAGGATCTTAACATCAACTGTTGTTCATGATATTCTTTATTGAGAAAGTCTAAAATCTTGTAGTTGGAGACTAATATGCTGAAATAGATATATTTGTTTTCAACAGTTTTGGAATTTCACCTTCCAACGTTTTAATTTAAATGCTACTGATGAGAAGCTCCTTGAAATATCAATATATAGCATATCCAAATTAACCGTTTATACCCACATTTTGGTATTTGTAATATTTATATGCAATTGTTTTACAAGGTTGATGTGATAAATATAAGTGGCTAAGAATGTCACAACTCCACCATTCAGAAAACAGGAACCTATGTCTGACTCTTATAGTCCTGATATGGACAACTTTAATACTTACTCTTTATAGCAAAGTCTCTGATATTTTGTGATTTGTCTCCATGGATACAGGCATTCTTTATTCTATGGAATTATTAAAAAAAAAATTGTTGAAAGCATTTTGTTCTGACCTATACAATTATATATAGAACATAATGAGATGTGGAATAAGTGCATATGAGACAACCTACATAAACAAGTGGCAATTGAAACAAGCTATTCTGTGAGCTAACCCTGCTCCCCAAACTATGCCACGCATACAAGTTCAAATACTTTGTAAACAGGAACATAAAATTGCTATACACCATATGGGACTATAGGATAAAGCTGTGTACAAAATATCAGACCTCTATCTCATATAGTTGCTTGGAAAACTGTGACAATAGTTTTGTTACGGACGGACGGACAAGGGTAAAACAGTATACCCCCCTCTTCTTCAAAGCTGGGGTATAAAAATCCATATTGGAAGGTTGACTTCAATGTAAAACAGCCATCAGCCTTTATCTGATCAATTTGGCAATTTCAATTTTTTTCTTAATTTATTACAATAAATGTTTTTTTTAGAACTTAAAAGGATACCTCATGTTCTGCTTTTGTGAGTAGTGCAATGCTCAATTTCAAGGTTTTTTCTTTTTTACTTTACAAATAATTTGAAGATTCTGGGTGGTGTTTTTGTTTCGGAAATTTTTTAAATTGTGTTTACAACCAATGACAAAGAAGGAGGGATGGCATAAATATACCTGACCTATGGCTAGAAAACTCATTATATACTGGGATGCCAACCACAAATATAAGAATCAAACAAAGTCTTAATTTCATAGCCGCATGTGCAAACATCCAAGGAAATGTCTTTTTGTTCATGAAACCAGGAAAATAAATGAATCCACAGCATTTTCCATAAAACCTTACCCTTTTCTAAACAAATTGTTGCTCAACCAGTCTGCTTGCCTCTTAGTTTTAACAAAAATAAGAACTTTTTCTTCATTGGATGAATTACTTATTGAATCAAGTAGAGCATTTAATCTGAAAAGAAAAATACATATATAAATCAAAACATTTACTGTAAAGTAGTACATAAGTTTTGTGGTGTGTAATTTTTGCTAAACTATCAGCCAATGAAAAATAGCATACATGAATGTGCAATTATTATATGTAAATCAAAGTATGATACTGTAAACCACTTTAATATATATAAGAGCGATTAATATTTGTGGATTTCGCCAGGAACAGAAATTCGTGAAAATTCATTGTTGTGAATTAACCCATTATCATTACACTTTAATTATTTTTATGACAAATCGTGCAAATAAATAGTTGCGAAATAGCCATACAACACTAAAATGCGAAGTTAAAACCCATGCAAATCTGTAAAAGTCAAAAATGCAACAGACCTGATTTCAAATTCCACATTATGGGACCCCCCCCCCCCAATGCTGTATACCAAATATCAAGTGGCTGTGATCGGCAGTTGCTGAGAAAACTGTTACGCAAATTTCTTCACCAACCCCCCCCCCCCCCCCCCCCCCCCCCCGCCTCACCATTTTATAACCCTGCTTTTCACTCAGTGAAATCCGGCCAAAAATTAATACCAACACAATAGACATTTTGAAAATTACATTTACCATAGAGGATATTGAATATTGGACCATGCAAAATGGATCTTCCACATAACAGATATCTTTCCTTGCTTATGAGAATAACAGAAACACATGGTTTATGAGGAGTGTGAATGCAATCACAGACAGACAGATTTAATTAGAACCCCAAAATGTAACAGAATTAAGAGTGGGCCTTCTATAAGATAAGAGAAGCTTATTTTAAGTAATGACTGAGATAACTTCTGTTTTTTTGGTTTACTGCAATTAAGTTTATATTATACACAAGCCAAGTTCACTTATCCTACACTAATTTAGATGCAGATGATTACACCACTGGTAGATGCTTGAAGTCAGGTGCTAGCAATTTCGTTTTGGTTTAACTACCAGTTTGGTTTTATATGTTTTTCAACATTTATATTTTGTGTCTCTTTTTGGGGTATTTTTTTGCTACATTTTGTGTTTGTTTTTTTGTTTTTTTTTTGCTTCCCTTAGTGTTGTTGCTGTTTTTTGTTTTTTGCTCCATAACCTGATTGGTGTTATATATGTTTTGCTACATTGTGTGTTTGGTGTTTCATGTTTTACTAGTTTAGTTTGGTTTAACATGATTTTCTACATTACCTGTTTGATTTTTCATGTTGTTCACATACAATAATTTCTTGCTGAATATCTTTGTTGGCAGTCAGATCGGTGGACCCTACATTAATTTGAACACAATCATTCATGAAATCAGCTGCCATGTTTTGTATCTCTTTAGGCCAAGTAGCACTCCACATAAGTGTCTGTCTGTCAGTCTGAAAGCAGAAAAATAATATGGAACTTCATCTAAATGCAAACAGAAAATTCTTTAATTTGGCATGCTATTTATCTTTTAGTGAGGAAATTTCCTTTAATTGTAGAATAACAATAGGGGATTTGAACAAATCATTAAATCTTGGCCATCAATTTTTGTGGATTGTGTAAATAAGTTATTATTTTGTGAAATTTATTTAAACAAAGGAGTAGAGTCACAAAGGCCCCAAATCTGCCCAAAAAATTAAAATTTTGATATTTCTGCTTGTAATTGCTGGTTTGATGATCATTAGACCCCATATTTTATAAATTGCAATATCTTTTGGTTTAACTGTTTATCAACAAGAGGCTCCCAGGAGCCTGGATCACTCACCTGGTCTTGATGTCAACCCTATGAAGAACTTTGTAGAGCTGAATAAGCTGAACATTTAAGCAAGCAACAGCTTTTTTCTATCTGCAATAGTTTTCATTCTGTAGGCCAAAAACACTTTTTTTTTGCCTTAAAGGGGCTGTAACTGTACCCCTATAAGGGGTCATCTGACAACTTGGACCCTAAGGAGATTTAGTAGAGCTAAATGAGCTGAACAGCTTTTCTCTATCTGCAATAGTTTTCATTTTAAAGGCCAAAAACACTATTTTTCGCTGTTAAGGGGCTGTAACCCCTATAAGGGATCTTCTGACAACTTCCACCCTATGGACACTTTTGTAGAGCTAAATGAGCCGAACATTTAAGCAAGCAACAGCTTTTCTCTCTCTGCAATAGTTTTCATTCTATTGGCCAAAAACACTATTTTTTGCCTTTTAGGGGCTGTAACCCCTATAAGGGGTTATCTGACAACTTGGACCCTATGTAGACTTTTGTAGAGCTAAATGAGCTGAACATTTAAGCAAGCAACAGCTTTTCTCTATCTGCAATAGTTTTCATTCTATAGGCCAAAAACACTATTTTACAGCTTTAAGGGGCTGTAACCCCTATAAGGGGTTATCTGACAACTTTGACCCTATGGAGACTTTTGTAGAGCTAAATGAGCTGAACATTTAAGCAAGCAACAACTTTTCTCTATCTGTAATAGTTTTCATTCTATAGGCCAAAAACATGAAAAAATGCTATTTTTCACCTTTAAGGGGCCGTAACTCATATAAGGGGACATCTGACAACTTCGACTCAACAGAAACATTAGTAGAGCTTTTGATGCTGAAGCAGTAGCATGGCATCAGATTTCATCTATCTCTTACACTTTTTGATTTACAAGCCAAAAACAGTAGTCTGACCCCCCGTAGTCTATTTTTAGTAACGGCAGCCAGTTGTTTAGACGGCGGTCACTATTTGTGCAATCTTGGTAGAGGACATCCCATAGATGAAGTGTGCAAAGTTTCAAAGCAATCCCTTCAGTCGTTTCAGAGGAGAAGATTTTCAAAGAAAAGTTAACGATGATGACGGACGACGACAGACGCCAAGTGATGGCAATAGCTCACATGGACCTTCGGTCCAGGTGAGCTAAAAACTAGGATGGTCAACGAATGTGGCCAATACTTATGTCTGAGAAAACAGTGGAAATGTGTGAATAAGTAAGAATTTTATAATTTATGGTGTGTTTGAATTGACAAGGCTACCATGTGAAGTAAATATCTAGTTAAATCTTACAAATATGAAAAGTTCAATCATTAACTCATTTTTGGTAAATGTACAAAGAGTTGACGTAATTTGAAAATAAGTTAAAATACTGGGCCGATTTGAGGCCTTCATGGCTTTACTCCTTAATCATAGATATCAGTCATTTTTTAAAATTTCATTTGAACTTAAATTTTGATGGTTTCCTGATCCAGGCAACCCATAAAATTTTTTATCTACATACCCCTGATTTGTGAGATGATCTCTCTGGTCTGAGGTTCAAATCCTATATTACCCTGATTTGTGAGATTATCTCTTTGATCTGGGGTTCAAATCACAGTTCTACATAGCCTGATTTGTGAGATGATCTCTTTGATCTGGGGTTCAAATCCTAGTTCTACATACCCTGATTTGTGAAATGATCTCTCTGATCTGGGGTTCAAATCCTAGTTCTACATACCCTGATTTGTGAGATGATCTCTCTGATCTAAGGTTAAAATCCTAGTTCTACATACCCTGATTTGTGAGATGATCTCTCTGATCTGAGGTTCAAATCCAAGTTCTACATACCCTGATTTGTGAGATGATCTCTCTGATCGAGGTTCAAATCCTAGTTCTACATACCCTGATTTGTGAGATGATCTCTCTGATTTGAGGTTCAAATCCTAGTTCTACATACCCTGATTTGTGAGATGATCTCTCTGATTTGAGGTTCAAATCCTAGTTCTACATACCCTGATTTGTGAGATTATCTCTCTGATTTGAGGTTCAAATCCTAGTTCTACATACCCTGATTTGTGAGATGATCTTTCTGATTTGCGGTTCAAATCCAAGTTCTACAAACCCTGATTTGTGAGATGATCTCTCTGATCTGAGGTTCAAATCCTAGTTCTACATACCCTGATTTGTAAGATGATCTCTCTGATCTGAGGTTCAAATCATAGTTCTACATACCCTGATATGTGAGATGATCTCTCTGATTTGAGGTTCAAATCCTAGTTCTACATACCCTGATTTGTGAGATGATCTCTCTGATCTGGGGTTCAAATCCTAGTTCTACATACCCTGATTTGTGAGATGATCTCTCTGGTCTGGGGTTCAAATCCTAGTTCTACATACCCTGATTTGTGAGATGATCTCTCTGATTTGAGGTTCAAATCCTAGTTCTACATACCCTGATATGTGAGATGATCTCTCTGATTTGGGGTTCAAATCCTAGTTCTACATACCCTGATTTGTGAGATGATCTCTCTGATCTGGGGTTCAAATCCTAGTTCTACATACCCTGATTTGTGAGATGATCTCTCTGATCTGAGGTTCAAATCCTAGTTCTACATACCCTGATTTGTGAGGTGATCTCTCTGATCTAAGGTTCAAATCCTAGTTCTACATACCATGATTTGTGAGATGATCTCTCTGATCTGAGGTTCAAATCCTAGTTCTACATAGCCTAATTTGTGAGATGATCTCTCTGATTTGGGGTTCAAATCCTAGTTCTACATACCCTGATTTGTGAGATGATCTCTCTGATCGAGGTTCAAATCCTAGTTCTACATACCCTGATATGTGAGATGATCTCTCTGATTTGGGGTTCAAATCCTAGTTCTACATACCCTGATTTGTGAGATGATCTCTCTGATCGAGGTTCAAATCCTAGTTCTACATACCCTGATTTGTGAGATGATCTCTCTGATTTGAGGTTCAAATCCTAGTTCTACATACCCTGATTTGTGAGATGATCTCTCTGATCTGAGGTTCAAATCCTAGTTCTACATACCCTGATTTGTGAGGTGATCTCTCTGATCTGAGGTTCAAATCCTAGTTCTACATACCATGATTTGTGAGATGATCTCTCTGATCTGAGGTTCAAATCCTAGTTCTACATAGCCTGATTTGTGAGATGATCTCTCTGATCTGAGGTTCAAATCCTAGTTCTACATACCATGATTTGTGAGATAATCTCTCTGATCTGAGGTTCAAATCCTAGTTCTACATACCCTGATTTGTGAGATGATCTCTCTGATCTGAGGTTCAAATCCTAGTTCTACATAGCCTGATTTGTGAGATGATCTCTCTGATCTGAGGTTCAAATCCTAGTTCTACATACCATGATTTGTGAGATAATCTCTCTGATCTGAGGTTCAAATCCTAGTTCTCCATACCCTGATATGTGAGATGATTTCTCTGGTCTTTGGTTCAAATCCTAGTTCTACATACCCTGATTTGTGAGATAATCTCTCTGATCTGAGGTTCAAACCCTAGTTCTACATACCCTGATTTGTGAGATGATCTCTCTGATCTGAGGTTCAAATCCTAGTTCTACATACCCTGATTTGTGAGGTTATCTCTCTGATCTGAGGTTCAAATCCTAGTTCCACATACCCTGATTTGTGAGATGATCTGTCTGATCTGGGGTTCAAATCCTAGTTCTACATACCCTGATTTGTGAGATGATCTCTCTGATTTGAGGTTCAAATCCTAGTTTTACATACCCTGATTTGTGAGATGATCTCTCTGATCTGAGGTTCAAATCCTAGTTCTACATACCCTGATTTGTGAGATGATCTCTCTGATCTGGGGTTCAAATCCCATGTCCAACATTCTGTCTGCCTCATCGAGAACTAAAAATGTACAGCGATCAAGAGTGACACATCCACTACTGAGGAAATCATTTAATCTTCCAGGAGTAGCTACAACTATTTGATGTCCTGAAGTAAAAAGCAAATCTTTTCACCATACTGCTATGATTTTATATATGTATAAAAAAAGACACATTCGTCTAGTTAAGTTAAAGACTTTTTAAGAAAACATTTGCCATCCAACTGGCTTCCTATTCAATAAGCACAACTGTTTATTAATTACTGATTATTTATTTTCTTTTTTCTATGATCTATCAACTTAATTTCTTCATATTATTACCCTTAGGAATTTGAGACTAGAATGGTGGTCTCTCCAATAAACAACATATCTTATCTTAATTCGGTAAACAGGAAGTAGATGAGTATCAGCTATTAAATAGCAATACACCATCAAGTACTTTAGGACAAAGCTACATGCCAAATATCACGAGGCTAAGGCAGATAGATACAAGATCTGAGGAGTCCGCTCCATATTTGTATTAACATCTTGATTTGATACTCATGGGAGACTTTTTACAAAGCTGTTTATGCAAACATGATATAACAAGGTTCTGTTCGCTCGGCATATGGAAATAATGTACCACAACTAATTCATTAATATACTAAGATTTCTTTGAAAGAGCATCACGTCTGAGACAAAAATTGCTAAAACAATGCTTATGTTGCTCCTAAGTTGTTGTCTTCACCCAAGAGCATCAAGAAATTTTAAAGAATATATGTGCCTATAGACAAATACAGGATTTAAAAGAAAAGGACATTTAAAAGTTAGATATACCTCTTGTTAATTCATGTTGCTGAAAATGTCTTCCTGCTCCACCATACACAGACATAGCTTTTACTCCCAACAAATAACCATATTTTCTGGCTACAGTTTCTACCTGTCGACACAGCTCACGTGTTGGAACTAATACCAAAACCTAATAAAGAAATGGAACAAATATGTATAAACCCTCCTAGGCCTACACTTTCTGTGTCTGCAACCATACTTCCTGGCTACAGTTTATACCTGTCGACACAGCTCGCATGTTGGAACTAATACCTATACCTAATGAAGAAATGGAACAAATATGTATACATTCTCCAAGGCCCACCCTTTCTGTGTCTGCAACCATACTTTCTGGCTACAGTTTCTACCTGTCGACACAGCTCGTGTGTTGAAACTAATACCAATACCTAACAAAGATATGGAACAAATATTTATACACCCTCCAAGGCCCACACATTCTGTGTCTGCAACCATACTTCCTGGCTACAGTTTAAATACATGTAGTAAAATGACCAGCCCATAATTGACAAACATACCCCTGCTCCTTATAGTCCAATATCTACACCTGTACATGTATATTAATATACCTTGTACATGTATATGTACTGATTTATTATTTCAATATAGCTGTGGAAAAACTATCTCGGGTTGAATTTTTTTTTTTTTTTTCATTTTGTTTTATTTATCTACATTAAAAAACTCATATTACAACACTATTTGATACATGTAGGTTATTTTGTTAAAGTTCTACATCAGTTGATAAAAATCATAAGAAGTGTGATAAATCAAAACAAAATCTAAATGTACAAATATGGGGCAAAGATTAAAAAAAAAGAAATCTAGAAATAATATGCTTTATCATTAAGTCTACATGTATAGTGTAAATGACTGCTGAAAAAAGTGAAAGATTGCCTTCGATTAACCAAATTATAAGAAGTCGTAATCAAAGTTAAGTACAGGAAATATCCATTTGAGATGTAACTTACGACGGGTCCTTCTCCTGGTTGCACCTTTCTCTGATTCAGTATGTGGACAAGACCTGGCAACACAAACTGTAATGGAAAGGTGATAGAATTTCTAAACAATATATATCATTTAATTGCTTTCTATATTGATTGTTTGTTGTTTCTTGAATGAATTAAACTTTCATACTTTATAACATGTTTAAATCATTAGATCAGGCATTAGATTCACCACACAACAGATATAAACATAATTTTCTGAATGTTTAGCAATATTATCTAGTTCTCACGAGATGAGACTATTTAGCGTATCACACTCCACACCATGTAATATTCAATTACAAGAAATTTGATTGGCTGTCTGCGTGAGACAGTCTAGTTAGATACCCTTCTCATGGAAAGCGTGCTTACTTTTGTTTGAACACTGGTTGATCTCTCTTGAATAAAAAGACAAACAAAATATATTGAAAAATGCATTTTTATGCTTTTAAGTTTACTTTGAATTTAAATTCATAATAAAAAGGTGGCACTTTTTAATTTGACTACTTTTTTTGCACATCTTTGCTAAAAAATTACATATAGGATTATTTTCCTATGAGTTATTATAAAATTATAATAATAGTAATTTTTGGAAATATACTTTCATGTAAGACAGTTAGAGAAAAAGGTTTCACAACTACAAGTGATGAGATACAGATTTTCATAACACTTGTTAAATAGATATATGTCAAAGGAAACTTGCAAATGCTAGTTTCCTAAATTGACAAATATCTACATTGTGTAACTTGATGTGATAAAAATCCATATCTCACTTATAGTTGTGAAACCTGTATTTCTTATTTGTATCATCATTCAGTGTTTATGTTCAGCCATATCTTTGACTATTTGTAATCATCACACTGAAGATTTCCAAAGGAAAAAGCTACAAAAAGTGAAGATTGGCCACCGACTCATACTAAATTGAACTTAATAATGCCACTGACTCATACTAAATTGAAAAGTTGATAAGGCCACCGACTCATACTAAATTGAAAAGTTAATAAGGCCACTGACTCATACTAAATTGAAAAGTTAATAAGGCCACTGACTCATACTAAATTGAAAAGTTAATACAGTGAAACCTGTCCAAAACGAACAGCAATGGGACTTAAGGATTTGTTCGGTTTTAGCAGGTGTTCGGTTTTGTCAGGGTTCAAGTACAACTGAATGGACTAATAAATAAATAAAAAATATGAAACTAAATGAAAGGCTATCATAAAATTTGAAAATGCAATATAATTATATATATATTAAAGTTAAAGTCTTTTAGTAACAAAATTGAATTCTTCTTGGCTAATTTTGGTGTAGCTAGTGATTTACTTATTTCATTTTTACAATGAAAATATTTTCTCATTAATAAGATCAGTTATTAAACTATGTTTTGGTGACAATCATTAAGAAAGAATTCAGGTTTGTGAAACTTATTGTTATCAAAACATTCATATAATTGCATGTTTTGATAATAAATGCCCATATCCTAATCATTTTGACAGCTTGGGTCATTCTTTTCAATTTCTTGTACAAACATTCATGTAATTGCTATTGCTAAAGCAGAAAGTAGATCATTGATTATCTGTGATGAGTTCGGTATGGACAAGGTATTATAACATGATTTATTAACTAAAGGGAATAAAAATTGGTTGCGGTATTCGGAATGGACAGTATTCGGTTTTAACAGGTTAAATTACTTTATATTTTACCAAAAATTCTTTGGGACTTGAGAATTTGTTCGGTTTGATGTGAAATTCGGTTTAGTCAGGGTTCGGTTTGGACAGTTGTCACTGTAATTAGTTCCACAAAATTCATTAAATTACCACATATTTTGGGTACTTAAGAGTATCATTTCACCCCTAATGCGAGGTCTTTCCCTTTATTGTATCTACAAAGAGCTGTTCAGATAAATCATGATATGGCTGCTAAGGATTTTATTTGAAAGAATGGACAAGTACATGAATCATTTCAGATCCTTAAAGAAAGCAATAATACCAGTTGAGCAAGTGATTTCATGAAAAAAAAATATAGTTTCTAAAGACAATAATGCCCCTTAGTTGAGTTGTAAATCAAGGGTTTACACTAAAGTATGTCTCGCCTGCCAGCACCATCGTTATATCTTTTTATCCTCAAAAGCTTTCCAAGTCAATCAACAAAAAGTCAAAGTCAAGGTCAAAAGATGCAAATGCTGATGTTGGGTCATATGCATATCAAGTTTCATCAAGCTCTTGAAATGTGGTGGTGCTCATAAAACATAAACATTGCTATTATATGTAATAAAAAAATGGTCAAAGTCTTGCGAACAGAAAATCAAGGTCAAAGTCTAAAGAATGGAATGCCATTGTGTTAAGCTACTACTGGGTCATATGCATACCTAGTTTCATCAACCAAGTACTTATAGTTTTTGAGATTTGGAGGTGCTCATAAAACTTAAAAATTGCTAATATATGCATTGAAAATTGTCAAAATCACTCAACAGATCCTGTTTTTCTGTAACATATGGTGTTCATGATGTTACAGTACCTACCCCCAATGTTTTCCCAGATCCTGTTTTTTTATAACATATGGTGTTACCAGTACCTACCCCCAGGGTCTTCCCAGATCCTGTTTATCTGTAACATATGGTGTTACAGTACCTACCCCAAGGATCTTCCCAGATCCTGTTTATCTGTAACATATGGTGTTACAGTACCTACCCCAAGGGTCTTCCCAGATCATGTTTATCTGTAACATATGGTGTTACCAGTACCTACCCCAAGGATCTTCCCAGATCCTGTTTATCTGTAACATATGGTGTCAGTACCTACCCCAAGGGTCTCCCCAGATCCTGTTTATCTGTAACATATGGTGTAACAGTACCTACCCCAAGGGTCTCCCCAGATCCTGTTTATCTGTAACATATGGTGTAACAGTACCTACCCCCAGGGTCTCCCCAGATCCTGTTTATCTGTAACATATGGTGTTACCAGTACCTACCCCCAGGGTCTTCCCAGATCCTGTTTATCTGTAACATATGGTGTCACCAGTACCTACCCCCAGGGTCTTCCCAGATCCTGTTTATCTGTAACATATGGTGTTACCAGTACCTACCCCAAGGATCTTCCCAGATCCTGTTTATCTGTAACATATGGTGTTACCTGTACCTACCCCAAGGGTCTTCCCAGATCATGTTTATCTGTAACATATGGTGTTACCTGTACCTACCCCAAGGATCTTCCCAGATCCTGTATATCTGTAACATATGGTGTTACAGTACCTACCCCAAGGGTCTTCCCAGATCCTGTTTATCTGTAACATATGGTGTTACAGTACCTACCCCAAGGGTCTTCCCAGATCATGTTTATCTGTAACATATGGTGTTACCAGTACCTACCCCCAGGGTCTTCCCAGATCCTGTTTATCTGTAACATATGGTGTCAGTACCTACCCCCAGGGTCTTCCCAGATCATGTTTATCTGTAACATATGGTGTTACCAGTACCTACCCCAAGGATCTTCCCAGATCCTGTATATCTGTAACATATGGTGTAACAGTACCTACCCCAAGGGTCTTCCCAGATCCTGTTTATCTGTAACATATGGTGTAACAGTACCTACCCCCAGGGTCTTCCAAGATCCTGTTTATCTGTAACATATGGTGTTACAGTACCTACCCCAAGGGTCTTCCCAGATCCTGTTTATTTGTAACATATGGTGTAACAGTACCTACCCCAAGGGTCTCCCCAGATCCTGTTTATCTGTAACATATGGCGTTACCAGTACCTACCCCCGGGGTCTTCCAAGATCCTGTTTATCTGTAACATATAGTGTTTCAGTACCTACCCCCAGGGTCTTCGCAGATCCTGTTTATCTGTAACATATGGTGCAACAGTACCTACCCCCAGGGTCTTCCCAGATCCTGTTTATCTGTAACATATGGTGTTAACAGTACCTCCCCTATGGTCTTCCATGATCCTGTATATCTGTAACATATGGTGTCAGTACCTACCACAAGGGTCTTCCCAGATCCTGTTTATCTGTAACATAGGGTGTAATAGTACCTACCCCCAGGGTCTTCCCAGATCCTGTTTATCTGTAACATATGGTGTAACAGTACCTACCCCCAGGGTCTTCCCAGATCCTGTTTATCTGTAACATATGGTGTTACCAGTACGTACCCCGAGGGTCTTCCCAGGTCATGTTTATCTGTAACATATGGTGTTACAGTACCTACGCCCAGGGTCTTCCCAGATCCTGTTTATCTATAACATATGATGTTACCAGTACCTACCCCAAGGGTCTCCCCAGATCCTGTTTATCTGTAACATATGGTGTAACAGTACCTACCCCCAGGGTTTTCCCAGATCCTGTTTATCTGTAACATATGGTGTTACCAGTACCTACCCCCAGGGTCTTCCCAGATCCTGTTTATCTGTAACATATGGTGTTACAGTACCTACCCCCAGGGTCTCCCCAGATCCTGTTTATCTGTAACATATGGTGTAACAGTACCTACCCCAAGGATCTTCCCAGATCCTGTTTATCTGTAACATATGGTGTTACCAGTACCTACCCCAAGGATCTTCCCAGATCCTGTATATCTGTAACATATGGTGTCAGTACCTACCCCCAGGGTCTTCCCAGATCCTGTTTATCTGTAACATATGGTGTCACCAGTACCTACCCCCAGGGTCTTCCCAGATCATGTTTATCTGTAACATATGGTGTTACAGTACCTACCTCAAGGATCTTCCCAGATCCTGTTTATCTGTAACATATGGTGTTACAGTACCTACCCCAAGGGTCTTCCCAGATCATGTTTATCTGTAACATATGGTGTAACAGTACCTCACCTATTGTCTTCCCAGATCCTGTTTATCTGTAACATATGGTGTAACAGTACCTACCCCTATGGTCTTCCCAGATCCTGTTTATCTGTAACATATGGTGTCAGTACCTACCCCCAGGGTCTTCCCAGATCCTGTTTATCTGTAACATATGGTGTAACAGTACCTACCCCTATGGTCTTCCCAGATCCTGTTTATCTGTAACATATGGTGTCAGTACCTACCCCTATGGTCTTCCCAGATCCTGTTTATCTGTAACATATGGTGTAACAGTACCTACCCCTATGGTCTTCCCAGATCCTGTTTATCTGTAACATATGGTGTCAGTACCTACCCCCAGGGTCTTCCCAGATCCTGTTTATCTGTAACATATGGTGTAACAGTACCTACCCCCAGGGTCTTCCCAGATCCTGTTTATCTGTAACATATGGTGTAACAGTACCTACCCCAAGGATCTTCCCAGATCCTGTTTATCTGTAACATATGGTGTCAGTACCTACCCCCAGGGTCTTCCCAGATCCTGTTTATCTGTAACATATGGTGTAACAGTACCTACCCCTATGGTCTTCCCAGATCCTGTTTATCTGTAACATATGGTGTCAGTACCTACCCCTATGGTCTTCCCAGATCCTGTTTATCTGTAACATATGGTGTAACAGTACCTACCCCTATGGTCTTCCCAGATCCTGTTTATCTGTAACATATGGTGTCAGTACCTACCCCCAGGGTCTTCCCAGATCCTGTTTATCTGTAACATATGGTGTAACAGTACCTACCCCAAGGATCTTCCCAGATCCTGTTTATCTGTAACATATGGTGTAACAGTACCTCCCCTATGGTCTTCCATGATCCTGTAGTGTATACCTGTAACATATGGTGTCAGTACCTAACCCAAGGGTCTTCCCAGATCCTGTTTATCTGTAACATATGGTGTTAACAGTACCTCCCCTATGGTCTTCCATGATCCTGTATATCTGTAACATATGGTGTCAGTACCTACCCCCAGGGTCTTCCCAGATCCTGTTTATCTGTAACATATGGTGTTAACAGTACTTCCCCTATGGTCTTCCATGATCCTGTATATCTGTAACATATGGTGTTACAGTACCTACCCCAAGGATCTTCCCAGATCCTGTTTATCTGTAACATATGGTGTTACAGTACCTACCCCAAGGATCTTCCCAGATCCTGTTTATCTGTAACATGTGGTGTTAACAGTACCTCCCCTATGGTCTTCCATGATCCTGTATATCTGTAACATATGGTGTCAGTACCTACCCCCAGGGTCTTCCCAGATCCTGTTTATCTGTAACATATGGTGTAACAGTACCTACCCCAAGGATCTTCCCAGATCCTGTTTATCTGTAACATATGGTGTCACCAGTACCTACCCCAAGGATCTTCCCAGATCCTGTTTATCTGTAACATGTGGTGTTACAGTACCTACCCCCAGGGTCTTCCCAGATCCTGTTTATCTGTAACATATGGTGTTACCAGTACCTACCCCCAGGGTCTTCCCAGATCTTGTTTATCTGTAACATATGGTGTAACAGTACCTACCCCCAGGGTCTTCCCAGATCCTGTTTATCTGTAACATATGGTGTTGCCAGTACCTACCCCCAGGGTCTTCCCAGATCTTGTTTATCTGTAACATATGGTGTTACCAGTACCTACCCCCAGGGTCTTCCCAGATCATGTTTATCTGTAACATATGGTGTTACCAGTACCTACCCCCAGGGTCTTCCCAGATCCTGTTTATCTGTAACATATGGTGTTACCAGTACCTACCCCCAGGGTCTTCCCAGATCTTGTTTATCTGTAACATATGGTGTAACAGTACCTACCCCTATGGTCTTCCCAGATCCTGTTTATCTGTAACATATGGTGTAACAGTACCTACCCCCAGGGTCTTCCCAGATCCTGTTTATCTGTAACATATGGTGTTACAGTACCTACCCCTAAGGTCTTCCCAGATCCTGTTTGTGCTATTCCTACTACGTCCCTGCCAGACAGGGCTTGTGGCCACATAACTGATTGAATAGGAGTAGGAGCATCAAATTCTTCTTTCAGCTTAGAATTTAATTTTCCTACAATGAAATTTACAAATATTTAATTGGTTTGAGAATATACTTTTTTCAATGGACTTTAAAATCAATACAAGAAATACTGTGATTGGGCTCACAAAAGATTACCTAACAAGACAGCTATATAGTGGATGCTTTCCTGCCAAATAACCTTAAGGATACTAGCTAGTCTTGTTTTGGGATTTCTGTCATTTTTTCGGAATCCTCTGTTTTTTACCATCAAAATAGGGTTAAAATGTTTGCCTACGAACCCCCTATTTTCTTGTTATCAATGTCTTTTATACGTCATAAATAGGTTATAAACAAAGTTTTATCAAATTTTATTTATTCTGTCATGGGTTTTAACAGCAAAATAGTGCTAATGCTAAACCTATGAAAAAGTCAGAGAAAACCTGTGCCCACCAAAACTTTAACATCAATTATCTTGAAAACGAAGTCACGAACCTATCAAATTTTTTTGCCTATTTTATACCTTTTTCTTTTATCTTTTCATTTAAGGCATCTAATCTGAAACCTATTTTTTTTCAATAATAGTAGCGAACATCCTCAAGTAATATTATTTCTCCTCAATGACAATTCATTGAAATTAAATTTCTTCATGCATATTTCAATATAATATTTTTCTTTCAGGTAAAGTTTCATATGCAGTGTCAAAGTAGTTAATGAAGAGTTGGGTCTTTAAGTCCAATTATCTCATCAGAATGATATCCCACAGCAATGACAGTTCTACATGCCACATGATGTAAACATGGTAAAGCAATTTAGGAGCAGTTGGGTTTATGTGATATGTGGACATGCTGAATGGACAGATAGACGGATGGACAACAAGTGAATCTATGGGCTAATGCTTACTTACGCCCCAACTATGCATTGCCTATAAACTTAAGTATTTCAGGTAAACTGATCAATGTGCATAAAATCGCTTTACACCATATGACACTATAGGATTAAGCTATATGAAAGTGTCAGACATCTACATCATGTTTCTAAGAAAACTATGATGGAAATTTTGCATATATCACTATACACCATATGGCACTGAAGAATAAAGCTGAATACAAATAAATAAAGAAGGAATGTGTCCAAGAAACATGGGCCCCAAACAGAAAGTTTTAGTCTGACAGGTTTGAAAGTCCATAAGGATGTACAGTTTGTCATACTGAACCATTTTTAGTTTCTAATAATTCTAATGTACAGTTTACATGTTTATGAGAAAAGCTTGACCAAAATTTTCACTGTAATTTCTAGATGTCTGACAGGTCTGAAAGTCGTTTCAAACATACAGTTTGTCATACTGAATCTTCCAACTAAGTTTCAAATCATTCTCATGTAAGGTTAAGAGAAAGGCTTGACAGAAATTTCACATAAATTTTCATATTGGCCTAGTCCCAAACAGGCAGTAGAAATCTGACAAGTCTGAAAGTAGCTTAAGGACATACATTTTGTCATACTGAACTATATAACAAAGTTTCAAATCATTCTTATGTTCAGATTCTGAATAATCTTGAGGTATTTTTTTTATATTGGCTGGGTCCTAAACAGGAAATAGAAGTCCGACAGGTCTGAAAGTTGCTTAGGACAAAGTTTGTTATACTGAACCATCCTACCAAATTTCACATCATTCTCAAGTTTGATTTTTGTAACAAGTAGTTTGTTGGATACAAACAGGGTAAACATATTCAATAGTTTCTCTAAACCAACAAGAAAATGTGTCAGATGACACTGATGCCCCGCTGGCAAATAAAATAAAACTGTCATTTTTACAAAATTTGCTAAGTCCAAGGGCTGTCAATTAGGTCGTAATCAGTGGACCAGAACGAAACCCACACTTGACCTGTAACTCATCATGGTAGACTCACATACCAAAAATCTTTTGAATATATGCAAGGATGTCAAAAAAAAGTGTGGAAAACTGTTATTTTTACAAAATTTGCTTAGTACAAGGGCCATAATTTGGGTCAAAATCAGTGGACCAGAACAAAACTCAAACTTGACCTGCATCTCATCATTGTAGACTCACATACCAAAAATCTTTTGAATATGTGCAAGGATGTCGAAAAAAGTGCGTAAAACTGTTATTTATACAAAATTTGCTAAGTCCAAGGGCCATAATTTAGGTCAAAATCAGTGGACCAGAACAAAACTCAAACTTGACCTGTAAGTCATCATAGTAGACTCACATACCAGAAAGCTTTTGAATGTGTGCAAGGATGTCGAAAAAAAGTGTGGAAAACTAAAGTGTGACGGACGGAAGGAAGGACAGATCGACAAACAGACCGAAAAACTATATGCCCCCCAACTTTGTTGACGGGGCATAAAAAACCAAACCCCATGCAGGTTTAAGAATTCTTCGTAAAGAACTTAATTTTGGGGGGCTATACTTCTTCACTGGCTTTTAAAGGAATGAAACACAAAACTACGCCCATTTGTTTCTCATGGTTTTGATTAAAACTGTCAAATAATCTAGACTGTTTTGAAACAAAACAAAAATCAACATGATGAAATAATTTTAAGTAAAGAACTTTTTTTTCTGGTCAGTGTTACATCGAACCAACACTTGTCAAGAAGCGGATCTTTCATTGACACTTTAGGACAATGTAGGATTGGGCTTGAGTCATATGTAGTTATTTTTTAATCCAGCGCCGATTGCAAAACAGCAAACAGCAACCACTGGTCACATTTAAGGCTGCTGGCTGTTTTCCCTTGTGAATTAAAAAAAAAAAATTGTTACTATTGTACATAAATGTAGGTGATGTTGCGAACACTTATTCCACATAAAATTATCTTCTACTCTATGGATTACAATCAGTATATTGATAGATCAGTGTTCAACTCAAATATTAATGTTCAGTACAAATTGCGTTGGTGCTAAAGTAACTGTACCTGGAAATTGTGCTTCTTCAAAAGTCAATATTGGTCTTTTAACATTGTTCCCAAATGAAGTTATACCATATTCCTCAAGGAAATTTTGTTCTTCTTCCTGAAATATAGAGATAGCAATAAATTCTACATGTACATGTATTTGTTAAAAGTAAGGATTCATAATTTTGTTTTTGGTAATGCATTGCTAAGCTATCATTAATATAAGGTTATCAACCTAAACTTAGAGAGGTTTGTTAAATTCATCAATGTAATGATGAAATTGTCAATTATACAATGTACCTTATAGTGACTGCATTCAAAAGTTACTTTCTAACTGTATCATGTGTACATATGTAGGTGAGCACACACATTTTAGTGTGTACATTGTACAGTGAACCATTTGTCAAATTATACCTCACACTACAAAGTGACTTTATTTAAAACACCTAAACATGCTAAATGGTCCTTGTATAATATGTGTGTTTTTTCTACTATCTCCTTTGTTAAAAAAATATTTCAACATGTTCAAATCAAATTCTGACCATATTTTCTTCCAAGAATCAGAGAATGATTTTGTTCCTAGATTTAAACTTACTTCCATCCCTGGTGATTTTAATGGTCAGGTTCGTAAGAAAACAAGACTCTATTTAAGGCTATAACGTATTGTTTTACAGCTTACATGTATTTGTGCCCATCATTGAGAAAAAGGAATCGGACAATTACCAACTTTATTCGAACTAGAAAATGTGTCTATGAGCTACAGGATGGCCCTCCCATCTTTATCATATGTATTACCTGCAGGGATATGGAACTTTACCAAGAAATTCATCAAAAGTGTTCATGCGTAAAATATAGACTGCAGTGGCCTAATTTCTCATAGGTGCCTGGTGGTGCCGTGTTACCAAGTTATCTAGTACTTAGTAAATATCATTGACCCCTAACAAATAGTATTCGAGAAGTAGACCTTAACAAAGAATTAAATAAAAGTCATTCATTTTCTAATGGGTGGTGTCATATTACCCAAGACACATCGAGTGGTGAAATATCATTGACCCCCAACATCTAGTATCAAAGTAATGAACCTTAACCAAGAACTTAACTTCAGTCTTTCATGCATTAAATATAGGTCACAGTGACCCAATTTCTACATGTATTTGGTGGTGTCATGTTACCCAAGACACATCTTGTGGTGAAAAATCATTGACCCTCAACATGTAATATCCAAGATATGGACCTTCACCAGGAACTTAACCAAAGTCATTCATGAGTAAAATATAGGTCACAGTGACCTTATTTCTAGTGGGTGGTGTCAACCTACCCAAGACACATCTACATTGTAGTAATGAAATATCATTGACCCCCTACATCTAGTATCCAAGTTATAGATCTTAGCCAAGAACTTTAAAACCAAAGTGTTGAGTACATATGTACAAAAATGATGTACGGATGGATGGACAAGAGTAAAACTATATACTTATATATGAAAATGAGACTTTCTCTGGTCATGCTGGTAAAATGCTTAATATTTTCAAAACTGTCAAACATTCTTTCCTTCTGGAAATAGTAATATAGTAAGGGTCAGAATTTTTAGACACAATACATTCTAGACCCAAGCACCTGTGGGACAGACAGACAAATGAACTGACCTTAACACTATATGCCTCACTAATTTTGTAGATGGGGTAAAAAATTGAAAAATTATTCATGTTATTGTAAAGTCATTTATGGACCAATCTTCATAAAGATGAGAATATACAAGAATATTTGTTTATTTTGGATTTGACTTCCATTTTGCACATGTGGTTTCAGTAAAAAAACAGTTTGAATACAAAAATAATATTTTATAAATATTTTTTCCTCTTTACTGTACATGACATATGTATTCAATATAATTTTGTGATGTTGAAAATTCATTTACTGTTATAAAAATTATTTTTCTTCATTTTCTTGAAATGTTCAAATGATTTTTTAAGATTAATCTCCCTTAATTTACCGTACCTCTGATCGATTTGTTACACTTTCAGCTTCTTCATAAAAGTCTTTCTCAAATGGTTCATATTCTTTATTTGTCTTTATCACCGGTCTAGGATTAAAACCAAAGTCTGATTTTCTCATTTCACTGTAAAATCCTGGCATCCTATTATCTCCCCTTCTCTCAAAAGAGTTCCTACTGTTGTAACGGCCATGATGTCTGGGCTCACGGAACGACTGCTGTCTATCACGGTATGACTGGTATCGGTGTGTATCACCTCTATCACGGTTATATCTATTATATGGCCCAGAGTTCCTGTGTGATTGTGAATCATCGTCCCATAGATCGTGTTGATCATTGTCATTATTGAAACTTGTTCTAGATGTTTGGTGTCTTATATGCCTATCTTGGTCTTCATCATAATCACTGATTAAGTCACTGCTTTCATCTATCTTGTAAGTTTGAAGTCTATTTGACAATGAGTCTACTTTATCCTCATCTTCCTTCTCCTTCACTGAAGCTTGATTAGATTTAAATATCTGTTGGATTATATGCCTGAAATAGACAATGATTTGATTAGATTTAAATATCTGTTGGATTATATGCCTATAATAGAAAACAATTGATTAGATTTAAATATCTGTTGGATTATATGCCTATAATAGAAAACAA
This sequence comes from Arcuatula senhousia, assembly GCA_963971305.1. NCBI lineage: Eukaryota > Metazoa > Mollusca > Bivalvia > Mytilida > Mytilidae > Arcuatula > Arcuatula senhousia. The sequence goes on along the minus strand of OZ020307.1, from coordinate 364,996 downwards.
TTGATTAGATATATCTGTTGGACTATATGCCTTTAATAGAAAACAATTTGATTAGATTTAAATATCAGTTGGATTATATGCCTATAATAGAAAACGATTTGATTAGATTTAAATATCAGTTGGATTATATGCCTATACGTAATAGAAAACGATTTGATTTATAGATCTAAATATCTGGATTATGTGCCTATAATAGAGTAGAGTGGCCACTAAAAGTATGTCTTGCCTGCCGGCACCGTCACTAAAATCAACTACCTAAGCTTTCATTTCTTAAAATAAACACAACAAGAGGCTCCCAGGAGCCTGAATCGCTCACCTGACATATGTGCCTGAAGTAAAGGTTATTAGGCAAAATCTATTTGACGTTGAAAGGGTCTTAAGATCATCTGACAATATGGTGGATCTTAAGGTGCTGATCACTTTTGTTCTCAATCAAAATCTAAAAATCTGTCACCCTTTTTGTGTTATTACCAAAAAAAATGCAGTTTAACCTAATGTTCTATTTATAGCCACAGCGGCCATGTTTTACAACCAATCAAAAATCCCCACATCAGTTCTATACACCTAATGCTAATAAACAACAATACCAAGTTTGGTTCCAATTGGACTTAAAGTGTCAGAGGAGTTCATGTTGTCAATGTAATGAGGAAATGCTTTTTTTTCAGAGGGCAATAACTCCTCAAAGAAAAGGCCCTACAACGTTGACCCTATTACATATTTTGTAGATCTTGATGCGCTTAACAATATGCAATTAAAATGTCTCAAATATCTAGTATAGTTTTCCAGATATTGAGCTAAACAGGTGCAAAATTTGCAAAAAATCCACAAAAAGGGCAAGAACTCCTACATGGGTTGTTGGATTTTCTTCAAAATTTCAGTGCTGGAAGATCTTGAGATGCTGATCACTTTTGTTCCCAATCAAAATTTTAAAATCTGTCACAGTTTTTTAGTTATTTGCAAAAAACTGCCATTTACCCCTATGTTCTATTTTTAGCCACAGCGGCCATGTTTTACGACCAATCTAAAATCCCCACATCAGTTCTATACACCTAATGCTGATAAAAACTTTATCAAGTTTGGTTCCAATTGGACTCAAAGTGTCAGAGGAGTTAACGTTTTCAGTGTAATGAGAAAATGCTGTTAAAATGCTCAATTTTGACGTTTTAAGGGCAATAACTCCTAAAAAGAAAGGTCCTACAACGTTGACCCTATTACATATTTTATAGATCTTGATGTGCTCAACAATATGCAATTTAAATTACTCAAATATCCAGTATAGTTTTCAAGATATTGAGCTAAACAGGTGCAAAATTTGCAAAAAATCCACAAAAAGGGCAATAACTCCTACATGGATTGTTGGATTTTCTTCAAAGGGTAGGTAGATCTTGAGGTGCTGATCACTTTTACCCTTGCCAGAATTTTGATATCTGTTGCCATTTTTGAGTAATTTGCAAAAAAAATGCATTTTACCGCTATGTTCTATTTTTAGCCACGGCAGCCATGATTTACGACGAATCAAAAATCCCCACATCAGTTCTAAGCACTGAATGCTAATGAACAACCTTACCAAGTTTGGTTTCAATTGGACTTATGGTGTCAGAGGAGTTAACGTTTTAAAAAGTTTATGGACGGACGATGGACGCCAAGTGATGACAATAGCTCACATGACCCTTCGGGTAAGGTGAGCTAAATACTGTGAAAATGGTCAATTTTGACGATAAAGGGGAAATAACTCCTATAAGGAAGGTTGCTTCAGATTTTCTCTATCTCTTATACTTTTTATTACTACACTACATTAAGTAGTAGGTTTAATAGCCAGCTGTTACTGTTTAGCTAGGGAAGTACCTATTTAGCTCAGTTGTAGAGCATCTGACTACAAACTTTGAGGTCCCAGGTTCGAGTTTAGGTCAGGGCATGTCAATTTTGTGAAGTAATTCATGCTCTTCTGTTACATTGGAGCCAAACTAAAAAACCCATGGTGGTTAGAAGGATTCCTAGTCAGGGTTGTGCTGTGTTTAGAGTCATACATTGAGGTATGACATGTATGATGACTCCTGAGGAGGGGTGAGTGTAATGGGGTTGCTCCCCTTCTTACATTAAGTAGTAAGTTTAATAGCCAGCATTTACTGTTGAGCTAACGAAGTTCTTCTTTACATGTACATGTAGCTCAGTGGTATAGCTTCTGACTATGAACCTTGAGGTCCTAGGTTCGAGTCCTGGTCAGGACATGTCGATTTTGTGAAGTAATTTCATGCTCTCCTGTTACATATACGTGACATACAGTGTTCACTGAAATTAATCAAAGACCTGTATATCAAAATATATTCTGGTAGACAGGTCTATGACTGAATCAATTTACCCTAAAAGATTGGTACAAAACAACCCGCTTATTCAAACAATTGGTATGAAATAACCTGGTACAAACAGGTATTGGTATGGAACGACCCGAGATACAAACAGGTTTCGGTACGTAATGACCCAATACCAGACCTGTCAAGTGTCACGTAACTCGCGTGAGACTCACACATCTAGTCGACAATTTGGCAGCAAATATCTTTGATCATTTAATTTTTTCCATCGATCTTTCAATTTTTTGTCAAATCTCACCAGGGTTGGCAAAGTATTGACCTATTTAACCCTAACCCTAACACTGGGCTGGGAAATACTCTTAAAACATGGGTTTTTGTCAACCCTGAATCGCATACATTGTGTACATGCAGGGATGATTCTACTATACAATTTAGGGCCGCCAAACGGCCCCAAAAAGTTCCAGCGGCCCCAAAATAAATTAGAGAAAATGAGAAATTCCCAATGTGTTGTGAAAATTAAAAATGACTATTTCCAGATTTCCATGGGAGGAAAATTATGATAGACAATTACAATTACCTTTCCAAACTTAAATTAAGGTATTTTTACTATTCAAAAAGTCAAAGTCTCCTGAATTTATTTTAAAATCAGTCTGAAAGTTTATTGAAAAAGATCGTCGGCCATATTTATTTTAAGGGGAAAATTGTGATAGGGGACTGAAACGCCTTAAAAACTGTTATGAAAGTGTTCTATGATACAAGAAAGTGCCAAGGTGTGAAGAAGGTACAAGAGAACCCCAGGATGCTAGATTTTTGCAATTTATATGTCCAGAGTCTCTGGAGCCCTGAGTGCCCCCTGGATTCCCTGCCACACTGACATCAAGCTAGCTGAAGCTTGTTGCAATCTGTGTTATTCTGCTACCTACTTTCTTGAATCAGGAACATTTTAAAACAAGTGTTTATTTAATGTTCCTGCTTGAATTTATCTGCTTTTCTTAAACTTTAAAAGGGACATAAATGTATCTGATGCTAGGCAAGAGTGAGCAATGAATGTTTAAAACTATTGCACTTACCAGACTATAGTATAAATTAGTGTACATATGGTCTATATTGGCTATTGTCTGTGGTCGAAGGAAAATATCAGATTTATATCATTCTGAAAACATGATGCTATTTAAAAAAAAATTCCCAATTGTGGTCAAAATTCCCAATTTGGGGTTAAGGGACCCATTTGAAAATGTATGGAATCATCCCTGACATGCAGCTCATAACAAGAGGCTCCCAGGAGCCTGAATCGCTCACCTGACATATGTGCCTGAAGTAAAGGTTTTAAGGCAAAATCAATTTAACTTTGAAAGGGTCATAAAGATTAATAAAGGGGTCATCTGACAATATGGTGGATCTAAAGGTGCTGATCACTTTTGTTCAAAATCTAAAAATCTGTCACCCTTTTTGAGTTATTTGCAAAAAAAAAGCAGTTTAACCTAATGTTCTATTTTTAGCCACAGCGGCCATGTTTTACAACCAATCAAAAATCCCCACAACAGTTCTATACACCTAATAATAATAAACAATAATACCAAGTTTGGTTCCAATTGGACTTAAAGTGTCAGAGGAGTTAACATTTTCAATATAAGGAAATGCAGTTAAAATGCTCAATTTTGACATTCCATGGGCAATAACTCCTCAAAGGAAAGGTCTAACAACGTTGACCCTGTTACAAATTTTGTAGATCTTGATACGCTTAACAATATGCAATTTAAATTTCTCAAATATCTTGTATAGTTTTCAAGATATTGAGCTAAACAAGTGCAAAATTTGCAAAAAAAAAACAATAAGGGCAATAACTCCTACATGGGTTGTTGGATTTTCTTCAAAATTTCAGAGCTAATAGATCTTTAGGTGCTGATCACTTTTGTTCCCAATCAAAATTTTGAAATCTGTCACCGTTTTAGAGTTATTTGCAAAAAACTGCCATTTACCCCTATGTTCTATTTTTAGCCACAGCTGCCATGTTTTATGACCAATCAAAAATCCCCACATCAGTTCTATACACCTAATGCTAATAAACAACTATACCAAGTTTGGTTCCATTTAGACTAAAAGTGTCAGAGGAGTTAACGTTTTCAATGTAATGAGGAAATGCTGTTAAAATGCTAAATTTTGACATTCTAAGGGCAATAACTCCTAAAAGGAAAGGTCCTACAACATTGACCCTATTACATATTTTGTAGATCTTGATGTGCTTAACAATATGCAATTTAAATTTCTCAAATATCTAGTATAGTTTTCAAGATATTGAGCTAAACAGGTGCAAAATTTGCAAAAAATCCACAAAAAGGGCAATAACTCCTACATGGGTTGTTGGATTTTCTTCAAAATTTCAGAGCTGGTAGATCTTTAGGTGCTGATCACTTTTGTTCCCTATCAAAATTTTGAAATCTGTCACCGTTTTAGAGTTATTTGCAAAAAACTGCCATTTACCTCTATGTTCTATTTTTAGCCACAGCGGCCATGTTATAAGACCAATCAAAAATCCCCACATCAGTTCTATACACCAAATGCTAATAAACAACTATACTAAGTTTGGTTCCATTTGGACTTAAAGTGTCAGAGGAGTTAACGTTTTCAATGTAATGAGGAAATGCTGTTAAAATGCTAAATTTTTACGTTCTAAGGGCAATAACTCCTAAAAGGAAAGGTCCTACAACGTTGACCCTGTTACATATTTTGTAGATCTTGATGTGCTTAACAATATGCAATTTAAATTTCTCAAATATCTAGTATAGCTTTCAAGATATTGAGCTTAACAGGTGCAAAATTTGCAAAAAATCCACAAAAAGGGCAATAACTCCTACATGGGTCGTTGGATTTTCTTCAAAATTTCAGGGTAGGTAGATCTTGAGGTGCTGATCACTTTTACCTTATGCCAGAATTTTGATATCTGTAGCCGTTTTTGAGTTATTTGCAAAAAACTGCATTTTACCCCTATGTTCTATTTTTAGCCGTGGCGGCCATGTTTTACGACGAATCAAAAATCCCCACATCAGTTCTAAGCACTGAATGCTAATGAACAGCCATACCAAGTTTGGTTGCAATTGGACTTATGGTGTCAGAGGAGTTAACGTTTTAAAAAGTTTACGGACGACGGACGACGGACGGACGACGGACGCCAAGTGATGACAATAGCTCACATGACCCTTCGGGTCAGGTGAGCTAAAAACTTGATAGCCCTGTGATACGATCAAAATTATATCAACCATTGGAAATAAGCTTTTTTACATAGCTTTATCAGGGTGTACATTCAAAACGCACCTATTCAGATCAATGAAGTTAGAACGCTACTATTCGGATCAAGAACAGTACTATTCAGATCAAACTGTAAAAGAAAAGAGAAACTCTTTCAAGAAAAACGAACTGTTCTATTTGTAAAGGATAGCGAACACATTTTTTGTTATTTTCACGGAACGCCTATATGTTGAGGTGTTCAAAATTTCTTTGAATAACAAATATAATTTTCCACAAATGCCTGTATAATTACCCTTAGCTAAAAGCAATGCTTATTTTGCATTGAAAAGTGATTGAAAATGTATTGAACCTGTAGTTGTGCATTGTTTTTGGAGTTATTTTTGATTGCATTTTGTAAAGTGTTATCTGAAGCATTGAACTGGCGACATTGGAAGTTGATTGAAATTTTCACTGCACTTTCAATTGCATTGATAAAGCATTAAATTAGTATTGGTATGATGTCATAAAAATGATTTCAAAGTTAGCATGAAAAATTCTTGATTGTTTTTGCAGTTATTTTCTTAGGATTGATTCTTAAATCAATGCTTTCATAAGAATGTATCTAGCACTCCTAGTTACACAATTGCTTCATGATTTTGAACATCTGCATGGTATTGTGTGCAGACCCAGATTTAAAACAAAAAGGTTAACAAAGAAACTAAACAGTGTGTTTTAAAATTCCATTTACTCACTTTAACCTTTAAATGAAAATTATTTTTGTTTGCATTATTTTAAGTACTATAGCTGCCTTTCTGTGATAAATACTGCATTTACAATATACTAAAATATTTAGATACTAGAATCCCAATGGTGCCTCTTAAAACAACCAATGAGATTTCTCAGCGGCACATTTTGAATGGAAGTTTAAGACATGAAGGATGTAGATTTATCCCAGATTTATATGTGATAATAAAGAAAGGATTAATTTAATTAATACATGTATAGAATACATGTAACTTAATTACACTGGATTTGAGAATTTTCTATTCATAATTAATTGTGGTGGAATTTTTAAAATTGGAAAAGACAATAAAGGCACATTTATTGTAAGTACAAATTGCATGTACATGTCAATGTTTGAAGTAAATTTAGGTTTTATTTTGAATTTGAACAAAACCAGAGACAAAAAAGTATATAATACATGATAATAATTCTAATAAAATCAAACTAACTTAAATAAATTATAATAGAATAATTAGTAAACAATTTACTACTTCAATAGAAAGCATTTTTTTAAATTTTATTAAAAACATACCCAGGCTGCATGAAACACTAATTGTAATAGAAATGATCGATCCACTTGGATATATGTTTAGAATTGCATGTTGCACATTAATGTAAGGGACTCCTTTCAAATTAGTCGAGCAATGTGTTTTGAATACAATCATTAATTAGTACATTAGGTATTGAGTTTTGAGTTATTTGTAATAATCATTTCAATGCATTTTCAATGGTACCATTGATATGAGGATTGATCATTGAGTTATTTTTGACGTCATTTCAATCCTTCATCTAATTTACATATTTCGCGCAAATCCAGCCAATATCAATGGATTTTCAATGTAAAACTACTCAATTTTCAATCTTCAATCCTTTTTCAATCAATTTTTTACCATAAGATTAAAATAGAATCAAAAGACTGTAGAATTTCAGCAATCAAAACACAATCAAAATTCAATGCTAAGAAAAAAACTTCAAAACCAATCAAATAGCAATCAATTGCATTTTGGTAAGGGTAGCAATATTTTTTTTGTGTTCAGTTCGGTGATCAAATTTATTGTAATTTCTTATATATTTTGCACAAATTTTAGCTTTTCGCGAAAAGCGGAGAAAGAAACTGTCTATGGTCATGATGGTGGTTTTATTGATATAATAAACATGGTTTGTAAAAAGAAAATGCTTTAACATTAACTTGAAATGGTTGCAATGGTTGTTTACAATGCCTAAACAGCACTTTGATTTTGCAGTAATTGAACATAGAATATTCTTTATTTGGTCAAGTAAGAAAATTTTTACACCTCAACTATATAGGCGTTCCGTAAAAGTAACATTTTTTTTTAAGATAACCTTTCAAAATAGAATTTAACATTTTTGTAGACAGGGTTGGTCTTTTCTTCTACACTTTGATCTGAATAGAAGCATTCTTGATATGAATAGTAGCGTGGAACACTGTCGATCTGAATAGTTGCGTTATGAATATACACCATGTTTATGGGTTATCCTAGGCAAATCAAGTGCTAAATATGTATTTTATTACATGTGAATGATCTTTAGTTTGTGTGTGTTTTGAAATGTAAGATTGTTTGATTGTATGTCTGTATATGTATACTTGATTATTGCATAAATAAGAAACATCATTATAACCACCCTGTGTTATAACCATGAAAAAAAAAAGAGTTTCTAACACTATTATCTACAGGTTATCCAAGGATATGATCCATCATTCAAGTAGTAAATATTTACCTAGGGTATCTTTGTAGAATTTTAATATTATTTTCTTTGCCGATTGATCTTAGAAGTGCCTTGGCAAAATTCACACGTGCAAACATTTTGTCCTTGAGAAAATAAATCGAGTAGAATTAATACCGGGGAATGAAACTAGCCCAATACAAAGATTCAGGTAGTACTAAAATCTTGAATATTGTCCCGGTGCAGTCTCGGTCTCTGTGATTCTAGGCTAGTCTATAAAAAGACTAAGTCGAAGGTGCAAAAGAAATGATAACTTTTATCTTCTTTAAAATTTCACTTTTAATAGTATTTTTTTTCTTTTGATTGTTTATTGTTATATTTAGTTTTTATCACGAAAATCTTGTAAATTGGCTCTTTATGAATCCGTAATTTTTCAATGTTACATTCGAAATAATCAAATCGCCAGGTACGGGTAATTTAAGCTGTAATAATGGAGCTTTTTCGACATTTTTTATTACTAGGCGGAGCTACAAAGGGGTCTCATTACCCGTAATGGAGCAAGTCGAAATTGTATGTTTAGCCCGCGACAAGACTTAAAATGGATTGAGAATCTCAGAGATAGTCAGGAAAACTTTGAAACGTACTAGCTTCCGCTAGTTTATAAAGTTCAGTAAATATAAGTTTTGACGGTAATATTGTCCTTTATTTAAGCAGTTGATCCTGAACTTTACTACGAAGTTCAAGATCAAAATTACATAAGAATAGGATTTTGTTCCATATGCAACTATATCGGTCATTATTATGTTCGATAACTCTTGTCAAGTAACGATTTGTGGTAGACGCTTGGGTACAAATTAAACAATATTAATAAAATTCAATGTTTTACTAGTTATCATTTTAATGTTTAAAAAAATAAATAAATAACCGGACACATATTTTTTACAAATTAAAACATATTGAAAATAAAACGTAACTATATAGTTATGTTAAATTTTAGTAAGTATGGTATGATGCAATTCAATGTTAAAAATATTTTATTTTATAAAGTTTCCATTTATGGACATGTATTATTCATGCGCAAGGGTAGCTTTAAATTAAAGATCATGTGCTAATTACAATCACGATATACAATGAACATGTTAATTGTTATCTTTAATTATTACATGCAGCTGAGGTAATTAAGTTTCACGCGAACTGAAGGGGGTAAATATAACACCTTCAATACAAATATCATACATGTCATATAATTTTATATACTAGTAAAGTTCTGTATTCTACATGTATGCAAAACTTTATAAACGTTTGTGGCTGAACGATCAAAGTTTTCTAGATTGAAAAAATTAGCATGTCTGTCTCATTTACCTTTGAACTACTTGTGAAGGTAGATAAGGTCCAAAATTATACAATTTTGAATGTGAAAACAAGCAACCAAGAGACAAAAGATAACAGATTATGTAATTGATATATTATTCATTAACAATCAAATTCGCGATTATGGGATTAAATCTATAATAGAAAAAATATGAATTCATATACACAGAGGCTAGAGAATAACCACGTGAAAATGGCCAATTTCAAGATTAAATTTGCAATTTCAAATGAATTTGGAAGGATGAAAATAATAAATTAAAGTTTCAAAAGTCGAACATCTGTGATGTATGATACTTGGTCTGTTGGTTTGGACGTCCGACTAGTCAATACTGTTTACGGGAAAGAAGAATTTTGATTTCAAAGTCGTGGTTCTCGTCCAATATTGCACCAAAACTAACAATACACAATAGGCTATTGTTAAGAATCTTAAATCTAATTTGGAAGGGCATAAACCAACAGCTTAACTATCGAAATTTAGGTAGCTGGATTCCTCGTTGTCTTCTCTATCTTAATAAACGTCCGACTAGTAAAACATTTTAAAAATATTCTTTTAATTTGATATTTTTTGGCAAATCCTATCAATTTAACATTGACCAAATGATGTCCTTCATAATTTTCGATTTTATCTATCAGGTCACGTGATGACCGCTATAGTTGGATATGTTAAAAACTTAATATATTTAGGTGACATCACGAATTTACCATGAAAGTATTATAAATGTAACAGGAGGGTCGGATGCGCCACACCAGGTGTGCTACATCGTCCTCTCGTGTCTGGCGAACTGTCGTGTACGGTTCGTCCGTAGAGATTGGGCTTAGGCAGAAGGCAGTACTCCAAAGATGTTCAGATACTTTATTTCAATGACATACAATTACAATGATTGTTAATTCATCAATCAAGCCAAATGGCAATATTAATTTTGAATCAAAGATTGTCAAGGCAAGAAAACTCACTTGCATAAGTTTGACACCCTTTGAATGCCCAAAGATCAGAACATAGTAAATGTTCTTTAGTTCAAATCGAACCCAGTACAAAAGTTAAATAAAACAATTCAATAGTTCACTATTCGCTATCAATGCGGTATATCGGTTCACTGAAAACGGCATAAGTCTATAAAATTCACAACCATCTTCACTGAAAATTGTCCTCAAATTGATATTATATAATGTCCAAACGTTTTTCATAATTCTGGTAGAAATCCTTCATGGAAATTTTTTAATATATAAAAGTTCCTCATTCAAGGGAGATCATCAATAAGATTATTTCACCACGCCCGTTACATAAAATATACCCAGAGCAACTCAAAAATCGCACTAAAACACCCTAAAACTTAGCACGTAAATTTTAGACTGCTGCTCCATTACTGACGTTCAATGCCCCATTACTATTAGAACTAGGATAATTTGTAAATATTGGATAAAATCGCGATTAATTCCCATGTCGGTATGAAGTGAAATCAGTGTGAAATGGTAAGTTTCCCAACCTAACCCTGAACAAAGACTTTTATTTACAGTTGATGCTCATTGATATCTGAGATAATAATTAATATAATAGTACCTAATCGTTCCACTCCAAGGAACACGCGTATCGAGCCAGGTTATTTTTATTAACACTTTATAAAGGCGAATAGAGTCTTAAGATTTTTACTAACATGTGAAGGATTTTTCATAACCCTAATTTTATGTGGTATGGAAAGCCGTAGTGAATCTCCGCATTAACAATTTATTTACAATTAGTGTCAATAGGGAAATGATTAAGTTCCATGAATTCGACAATTCAATAATTTGACGAGCGTACAATTTATATTTCGAACAAGTGCAACCTTAATGATTTTATGAAAAGTTATTTTAAATGCAGTTGATTATAAGAAAAATCTTTTGCGGAGTCAAGTAAAAATTACCTAGATCGATTTGCGTGTTCTTAGGAGTGAGTTCTTATCCGGAAAAGCCAAACACTAACCAAGTGCACCATATGTTTTGCAAATTTAGATCTGTTACGAGATCAAAATAGAACTACGATCCAAAAGATTTGAAGAAAATATCTTGCACCGTTTTGAGAAAATTGAAGAGGAGAATACATTGAATGCTATGGAAAACTGTCTGCTTGTGCCTGGGTAGGTACAAATGGAACAATTGTGACAAGTAAAAAGTTTTGTGGGTGTATAAAAATCTAGTACAGAATTGTTATTAAAAGTCCATTGCAAATAGGACAGTCTCTCGGTTTTTCTTATTTTTCACGAATTAACAACGGTTTGATGAAAATATTAAACCAGAATATTGTTCTAATAGACTTTCGGTAATTTTTTATAGAATTAAATTTGTAAGCATCCTTCCTATAATGCTGTGCATGGGTAAAATTTCACTTTCACCTAGTTTTATTGCGGTAGAATCCATAATCAACTAAGGTAAATCAAGGTAAACTTAAAGTAAATATGAGGTACAGTGAAGGGTTTAAATGGACTTAAATGATCTGTGTTATAACTTAACGACATGCGCTCGTTGAATGCTTATAAGTGATTATGTTGCAACAATTTTCTCGTACTTTCTACCAGCTTATGTTGTATTTAGATAACACCTATACTTAGAAAAGGCCTATTTTTGTGAAGTTTATTGCGTTATGACCTTAAAAGAACAAAATCGATAATATAACTCCTATATTTTCTTTCGAAGCATTGTTGGTGTTGCGATATGATAACTACATATCACGATAAACAATTATACCAAATTTTATCAAAATACGTTCAGCAGAGGAGTTATGTCAAAAAGAAATGCGAGACGGACGAACGGACGCACAGACAAACCGACGAACGAAAACCATTACTAAGTCCCTCCGTCGTGTTGCGGCTGGGGGCAATTCAAGAAACATTCATTGGAAAAGAAGAGATATATGAAGAAAAATTCCCTTCGGCTAGTATTCAAACCAACTACATGTGCTTGTCACAGAGACTTAAAATTTGAAGTTTTCTTCAGTATGAGGTTCTCATGGTTCTATACTAGTAGTAATGCGGGCCACTCTAGACCACTTTGACCCCGATGACCCCGAGTTCATTCCCATAAGCTCCATGTTAAATCATTGCTATTTTTGGCATGGAAAGACCCACCCTAGATTTCATACAGTAAAGTCGTGTGCAGTCATGCGGAACGGCGACTCGTCCCTTTCTTTCGCCCCATTTTAGTTCGTCACCAGTTTCTATTATGTATTATTATCTCTTATCTTTAACGTACCCTAACCCTAACCCTAATCCTTACCCTAGCCCTAACCCTAATCCTAACCATTTGTTTTGTTAGTGTCGCCCCTTATGGACTCCTGTGTTGTGATACTCTTGTATGGATTATTCCTGATTGGTTTCTTCTCTTTTTGTTTTCGTTTTTTTAAGTCTCTTTTTTGTGGGCTCTTGTGTTTTAGTCATTTCTATGTGTTGTTGTATAGTTTTACCCCTCCTCCTCCTCTTTCCCCCATTTTCCCTCCTCCTCCTCATTTCCTCATTTTTCCTCATTTCCCTCCTCAGTTTCCCTCATTTTTTCTCATTTCCCTCCTCATTTTCTCTTGTTTTTTCGTCTTTTGAGCTTCTTTTGTTCATGTATGGCTTAACTCTAATTGGTTCTTCTTTTCGTTTTTTTTTCGCCCTTCATGGTTTTTTTTTTGTCTTTGTTATTGTATTGATAGCTCTTTCCTTTAAGTTTTCAATAAAAACTCAAAATCAGGTACAACTTTTATTAACATTCTATGTTTTATTTACATTCTATCTTTCAATTTCAATATCCATATGGTCTGGTGGTTAAATCGTTCATGATCACTCTTTTGTCAAATACAATTCTATAATCTTTCTTTTGTGAAACGGTTAACAGTTTTTGATTGCTTCTTTGGATCTTGTAATCGTCTCTCACTGTCCTGATATCGTTTCTGTTAACGGTTACCATCTCCTTGATGGTGTCGTAGTTGAGGGAATCTATCATCCGTATGCTGCTGTTTGAAATCGTTACAAACATGTTCTTGGCGCCGTTGGGGATTATCTTGGGTTGAATTCCACGACGAAACAGGTATTGCAGAACGGGGATAGAGTCATATCCTTTAAAGTTGTGGCAGATAACGGTGGAGTTGTTGTTGTTTCCGGAAAATAGCCAGTTGCAAAAGTCGTTGTTGGCGTTGGGTCCACTAAAGACCAGTTGGTTCTGTCCACAGTTCCCGCAGGTACTCTCTTCAGTTACTCCCTCTTCCATACAGACGGTACAGACTTTATGAACCACGCATAAGTTGGGTCGATGTTCCTTGGCTCCGCAGGTACTAGCTTTACAGTGTGCACATCTTCCGTCGGTGTCAGGTTGGTACCCCATTTCACATTCTACGAGGTCGTCTTGTGTACACTCGAAATCAAAGAAGATGTAAGTTTGCTCTTCGGGAGGTTCTTTGATTACTATAGGCATCATGTAACACTGGTGGCTTGGATCGCAGTACTGTTTACAGGTGGGACAGTACATCTCACCACATTCATGGTTGGTTTTCCTTTTTTCCATGTTGACGGTGTGGCCACAGTCTTTACACTTGTAGTACCATTTACATGTTGAGTGGATTTTCTTTGTTTGCTCCAAATGGAGTTGGAAGCACTCTTTTCCTCTAAAGTTTCGGCCACATTGGCTACAGTTGATCCAATTGTCTTCGCAGGGCTCGTGTATCTTCTTACAAAGGATGCATGGGTTGTTACATACATGTGTTTCCTTGGTATTATATCCCTTTTTACACTTGTTGCAGTAATAGTTTCTGGTCAAGAATCCTGTTACAGTGGTGATGACATCGTAATGATCGTCGTGGTGGTAAAGGTAGATCTTCTTTTCGGTTTCCGGGCCTTCGTAGATAATCCCGTTGAAGTAGTCCTTAGAAAAAACGGTGATTTGATATTCCGGCAGTACAGCTTGGAATCTTTTAAGTTCTTCGATACCACATGGGCCTTTGGGTACGTTAGCTTTTTCATGGAGTTTTTCTGCTAATTCCTGTTGAATACGTCTTCCTTGACGAATGGAATTCCATTGAGGATGGTTATCGATCCTGGCTTTAGCAGTAACAATGGCTCTAGCACAACACAGTTCGTCTCGGTTCTGTATTCTGATGATACTTTGTTTGTCTTTAAGCATTCTATTGAGATCAACGTAATTGCACCGTTTCCGCCCGCTTCCTTCGGGAATGGATACGTGGAGGACATCTAATTCTAAACTTCCGTCCAATACAAACTCCTCATGAGATTGTAATTTGTTGTTTTTTTCA